>CM048043.1:4371766-4971766 GCA_026259375.1 Verasper variegatus
AAAAGGACGAGTATTTCAATTGTGTGTGCTTGTTGTTTTGTTTTGGTTTCTCCATGGTAACGAATCAATGAGCATCAACTAAAGATGTTTGACTTTTAAAAGTTTAAGCTGCACTTTTTGTCCACTGCTGCCATCCCTAAAACTGCTCTGCCAGCGTAGTTAAAACTCAATGAATAAACGCATGAAGTCACCAGATATTCTCTGCAGTTTTAGTTTTGTAGTTTTGTCTGACCTACCTCGGTGAGATGTCACAGCCTTGGCGCATGAAGGCTCCGAGAGAGAACCACAGGCTGTTGAATATGCCGAACTCGTTGGTCGACTCGTTGGTCTGGATTTGCCCGTCCTCGTACTCCTCGGTGTGCCACTCGTACGGGCTGAAGCGGCTGACGAGGAACAGCACGACGCTGACGCCGATGTAGGCGAACACGATGCACATCCAGATCTCGTAGGCGAGCGGATCCAGGAAGGAGAAGACTCCCGGTTTGGATTTTTGAGGCTTCTTGATCATGATGGAGATTCCCAGGGACATGAAGGGCTTGGAGAAGTCGATCACCTCCTCTCGCACCAAAGTGATGGTGAGAGGAGCCACGGCAATATCTGCTTTCTATCAGACCAACGAAGAAAAACAAACTTAATTTCACTTAATATTTGGATTCTCACTTGTTACAGGACCTTTAAATCATTCTGAAATGAAACCAGTAACTCACCCCGTACACCAACTCTCCCACCATCCCGTTCCAGATTTTAGTCTCCGCATCTCTGGCTCCGTATTTCCCATCCCCCACTATTTTCAGCTGATATTTGAAGCCGCAGTGTTTTGCTATCTCGGCAGCCAGATCTACACAGTAGCCCTCGTAGCGGTCGTTGTCCACGAAAAGGTCAGAGTTCTTTTTCAGCATCACATACGGTGCTTCCTGGAGGACGGAGACAAGAGGGGAAAACACTGCTCAGCACGAAAGGTTTGAATAAAACACGGAGGCTACAGAGATGCACACATTTCACACTGAGCCGTCATGATGAACACAAGGCGTCCGGTCTAAAACAAGGCGTCAGGAGCCTGGTTTTTATTCTGGCTGCCAATCGAAAGGCAAAATTCACAGTGATGTGGCTAATAATGGAATCGGTGTTTACCAAGATGGTGGTGACGATGACTGTTTTGTTTTCCATTCCTGTCGATTCGTTGGCAAACACGTCACTTTTGGTCACAGCCATTCTGTCCACTTCATTCCAGTATCCAATCTGTCGGTTAAAAAGACAGAGAACATAAAAACCCTGATGACGACAGCATGTGCAGCATCGATCTGGATTCAAACCAATCCGTTATTCAACTTCACTGCTGCTGATGAAGATCATCACGCTCACCTTCACCGGACCGTTCGTCTTCAGTTCCATTACATTCACCGAGTAGTTGACTCTCTTGCCATGCTGGTCAAACTGGATGTTTCCCGTCAGGCCTTCCACACGGACCTGAGAGGAGGCAAATCCAAATGTTACCACACGCCGACTTCAAACGGACTCTCACAGCGTTTCAGGCAGCTTCATCATGTGTCGTACATATTTCATCAAAGTGCGTTTGACTAAAACGGGATGCAAGTTGATTCAAAAGATGAAAACCTGCATAAATTAAACGCAACATTATGTTACTGTTACTGAGGAGCAGCGCCTTCATTCAGGCGGGCTCCAAGTCCAAGCGATTTGTGAGACTCTGAGTGGTCTTCGTTGAACGGAGCTCAGACTGTGTGGTCCCACAACACAACTTAATGTCGGATATTACCCACAATCCCCGGCTTCCACAACCAGAAGAGCTGCTGTTGTAACAAATACAACAAACTCTGTTCGGAAGTCTTCAAGAATATGCAAGTGTGCCATTCAAACAAAAATAACTGCTTTTATTCTTTGCAGTCTAGACGTGGATATAGGTCACTGCTTGTGTCCCACCCAAGATCAAAACTTCCCTATGAAATATAATATAGTGGATTAGAGTTTGATTTACCTAGGGATAAAAGTAGGGATAAAATGCTTGAAGATTTATTTTATTGACAAAAGAGAAATGAAAAACATCTCTGTGATCCCATAGTTGGTCGTTTATTTCTGCCTCTTTGTTCTGCACCGAATTCAAAGCAACATCATTTACTTTGGAAGAAATCCTGAATTCGAGCTTGTTTGATAGTTTTATCAACCGACACATCTGATCCCCGCCCGGTAACTCCCAGTCTTGTGGTCATGGTGTGGCTTAAGGCAGCTTTTTCCACATCTTGTTTATCCAGACATCCTGGGTACCAGGTGATTATCCCTAAATAAATAAAAAAAACAGCCCTGTGAGATTTAATCTACTGACACTTCAATCATCACAGAAATCTCACGGCTGGATACAGACGGTTGCCTCGTGGCCAATTGGAGGAGCTCCTGATCTTTCTGTAATTTCAGATAGATGAGTCAGAGCAGCAGTGATACAGAGAGGATCCTGTGAGTTGGTTGATTGGACACGTCGCTCACATATTTAACGGAGGCTTTTTCTGTGGGTTAATCTCCTCGGGTAATAATTTCAGATAAAGTGAAAGTTTGCAGAATACCCAGAGGTCGGGACAGAAGGTCAGAGATTCTGTTGATATTTGTTATCAGTTGCTCTCGGGCTTAAAAGTCTTTGCTCCGCTTCAATTCGCACTCGCATTTGAAGTTGAAAAATCTGTGTCTACAACCTGACAAAAACTCAAAAGGCCGAGAGAAAAGAGTCGACTTTGGTTTTGGCTGTCGGGCTTCATTTCTCAGCAGGAGGAGAAGCCGTGGCATCAAAGCTCAGAGGAGGGTGTGTCGGCCTTCTGAAGAACAGCTGTCAGTATAACTGTGTGCACACGCAGGGTGGAAACACAACAAAAAATTCTATCTTTAATCAATCTCGGTGAAGTGCTCTCCGCCCTTTGTGGTATTTCTTAATGGAGATCTTTTGTTACCACAGCAACGAGTCTTTGCCGACAAAGGGATCTGTGTGTGTGTGTGTGTGTGTGTGTGTTTGTTTGTGTGTGGTTGTGTGTTACCTGTTTCAGTGCTCGCTCGATCTCCACACCCTGAGCCCAGGGCACAGCAGGGTTGGCCAGGCAGTCGCCATTGTTGGCCCTCCTGGTGAAGTCGATGCGCTGCTTATGCAGGTAGCGGAAAGCTTCCGTCATCACCTGCACGGCGTCGTAGGTCAATGCAGACGTGTACTAGAACGGGACAATGGACAAGAGTGCGGAAATTAGAGGGTCGTAGGAATCCATCTTTATGGGTTAGGGTTATTTTCAGTCGTCCTTAGAGTGCTAAGTGCTAAATGTTGGTTTGAAATTCGTTATTTGATGCTATAAACAAGGGGAAACATCAGGATCATGATTGGCCAAGCATGTGTATAAACGGGAACTTGACACCGAGGCTCCATCCCCACAATTGATATTTTGGCTTCACATCTGGATAGTGGGAGGACGTGGAGATGCGTCGTCCATCTCTATAAACAGTCTTTGGTTGAGACATAGGCCTTTTTCCACCCAAAATGTGTGCTCCCTTGTTATGGGTAAACATTTTCCCAACAACTTAATTGTATTTGGGCTTAGGGGCAAATCAGTGGTTTCTCCATGAGCAGGAAATTGAAGCTTTGCTCCAGTTAGGATGAGTTTTTGTGACTCGTCTCGACAGCAGCCTTGCATCTAACGATTTGACGCAATCTACACTGGAACACTCAAATCCAACCGCAGATCTGAAGCCCAACGTCGCATGGCTCAACTTTTTAAGGGGAAAAGATAATTAGCTGAAAAACAAGGCTTCAGCTAAAACTTCTCACCTCAAATCCACCCTTTGATCAAATGAAGATGACCAACATGAGCCACTCGGATAATAAAGCGTCCGCCTCTGAAGTTCTAAACTAAACGCATAAACACCATTCCTCCTCCTGCTCATTATTCCTCCCTGTTATTTAGGCGTCTTGTCCTAATTAGACAGAAGATCATACGTCTGCTCGAGTTATTCTTCACCCAGACTCAAACCTCTCGCTGTAGCCCGGCTGGGTGGCAATAAAAAGAAGTGGAACTTGGACGATTCGGCAGACGGGAGCTAGGGAGGATATGTGCGTATTTGTCTCAGATTCTGGAGATGAGCTGAGCTTCTCATTTCAAAACCATGATTCATTTCATATTCGCAACAAAAAATACATTGTATATAAAACAACTCGCACTTAGGTGAAGGGAAAATGTTCTGCTCGTAGGCTTGTGTGGCCAGAATATTTACTGAGAGAGGTGTTTAATAATGCACACAGTGTGTCCACGTGAGTGTGAAGTTGGGGCCGATGCAGATGGAGGCAGCACAATTTACTCTGGCGTAAACACATTAGAGCAACTCGGGCGCAGTGAAGTGCTTACCCAGACGTTTTCTACCAACAATCACACAAATAAAGACAAGGAAAGAAATAGAACAACTGTGTGTGTGTGTGTGTGTGTCCATGTGCTCTAAAGTTGATTTGCTACTACTCACCCTTATTTTATTGTCGGCACCGGGATACTCCTTCTCCTCCAGGGCTTCCCACCTCTGGTCAAACTTGGACACCAGAGGATCGTCGAAGTCAACGATCTGAAAGCCCGACACGTTGGCACCACCGTACTGGATCTTGGACAGATCTCCATCAACGAAACCCTGAAAACAAGATTATTGGCTTCATGATCACTGCATAACAATAAATGCAGCTTTAGAGGGTGAGAGCACAATCCTGAATAAATGATGAAGTATAGTTTAAACTTACCAGATTGGCTATAATGTAGTGGTAGCCTTTCACGTGTCTGCCGATTGTGATGACCTGTGGTGATGAGACACACAAATATAACAAGGTATCAGGAGAAAACCCCTTTAGGAATAAATGAGTCTCAAGCAAACAACATAGTTAATGAAAATCTCGATAAGATTTTATGTTTTTGTAATCATCATGCCTTTATGAACGATATGAGACAGTGGGAGATACAACGACCAGAAATCAAATCTATTATACTCAGACGTTAGAACTAGTCGAGCTCAGCCCTAACATGGCCGACAGCCTCGGCCAATTATCGGAGAGTAAAAACAGCGTTCACAGTCCCAAACGCTGCTCGACAGATACTTAATCCCACAACCACCTTCCCTTATCAGCAGAGCAACAGACAAAGAAGAAAATAAGAGAACTATCTCAGGTATAAACCATTACAGCGCCTCACATAGATGACACACCTGAAACTAATCCTGCTGCTTGAGTGGCACCTCCGTTTGTCAGGGCCGCTACTCCGAGCAGATTTGAATAATAATGTCTTGTATCTTCTATGTAAATGTCTTCGACACGAGGCTAAAAAAACTTGGACAGATTCTGTTCTTCCCCCCCCGATAAACACGCCGCAGCTGCAGGCATCGGTTCAACTCAGCGTTCGGTTAAACAGATGTCTGCACGCGTTAAATGTTTATCCATACGTTTCTCTCGCGGGTAAAAGGTTGAGTAAAAATAACCTTTTCATGTGCATCGGTTTCGCCTTTAATTGCAGATGAACAATTATTGTAATTGTTACAGTGGTTTCCTGCAGGGTCCTTGTTTCTCTGCTGAATCAAGGGCACGTGTTTCAGTTTTGCCCTGAAGGACATTAGGGTTGTTGGCATTTTCTGAATTCTTCTAGGCTGGTATTGAATATAAAATAATAGCTGAATACAATTAAGAGTCTTCTAACTAAGTGTGTTAAATCATGCTCTTTCAGTAATGCAAACAAATCTTTTGGTTTTGGTTTGAGTGTTGGCTTACCTGAGTTCTGAGATATATAAAGTGTAACCATGCAGCACATTATCAGCAAAAATATAAACATAAAAATAACAGCATGTATGTGAACTATTATCTTTTTTATTATATAATCACTTGTATGTGTTGGATCATTAAAAGATGCTGCATCACCATCACAATAATAGTTCTGTCGGTTTTTAATGAATTTTTACCATATGTTGGCTAAATAATTTAAATTCCTTATGAATCAGAAGCAGACGAACACTGCACCTGATCCATGATGTCTTTGACTTTGTCCTGCTCACAGTCCAGGATCACCCTCCGCTCCTTCTTGTTCTCCAGGTCCTGGAACAGGGAGCGGTACGCCTCGTCCTTCCTCTCGTCTTTCAGGTTCCCCACGTTGATGGCCGTCACCTGCCACTTCTTCTCCGCCGCCGTGTCCAGGACGACCTGCAGCGTGGTCAGGCCTGAGGAGGGATGAGACATTACGTACAGGGAGTCAGGGCAGTGATAGCAACAGAGCAAAAAAGAGCAATGACGGCAGCAAAAAGAACATGAGAGTGAGACAGACAATCCTTTTTTCTGTTTTGACGCATTCACTGTCGTCTAACTCAAACTCTGTGGAGGTTTTTACAGAAACTCAGCGACTTATGTAAAGAGCTCATCAAGATGAGTCACAGGAGGTCTGGCATGAACCCGACCGACAAGTGGGAGGAAAGTGAGTCTAGCAATTCACTCGACTGCTTCAACAACAAGACAGTTCATATTACTGCTTCATGGCTGTATTGTGGAATTTGGAGCTTCACCTGGTGTGTATTTCTCTCAGGTTTTAAACAATTCTGGGGATTTCAATGGTTTGAACATCTACAATTCTTTGAGTATCAACCAAACTTTATTTGTTGAGGGAGAATTGTGTGAAGTTGAGTAAAGATAGTTTTTCATAAATTTAGCCCATCCCATTCCTCAAGTGCATGCATTGGAAAAACCTCAATATTGGGGCTCCACACCATTATAACAACTACACAGACTCTGGCTTTGAATGACATCGAAAACGCAAACTGGAAACAACCGTAATCCGGAGTATTTTAGCTTCATTTTTGCACAACGGGAGAAGGTCTAACTTTATTTGTCTTTGATCAAAACTGTATAAAGTATAAACGTATAAAGCGTTAAACCCACGAAGCTGCAACATCTGAGTGTTTCAAGAAACATGCAGTGGCCGTCCATCACTATGAAGTTCCGTCCATTAAAGGCAAAGCGCACATTCGCCATTTAAATCCATTGATATACTTCTATTCATATCACCCTCTCCATCAGGCTTTACAGCTGAATCTCTGCTGGTATTGATCCCGGGTCTGCAGAGGGCGGTTAGAGAGCGGTTTGATAAAAGGCTGGAGTGTTTCATTTTGCCTGACCACAGCGAAGTGAATTGCAGATGTAATCAATTTCATGCGACACTGCGGTGGTTTTACGACGGTGGGGAGGGAAAACGGAGGCTTGCAGTTTTATCTGAATGAACTATACATCATAATTACAGTAAGGTCATTATGGTCTGGTTAAATATGACTGTTTGATCAATGCGTATTAAACGAGATAATTGGAATTGAGGGTGATTTACAGTGAGGATAATGCAAGGACATCAGCGAAATGTTGAGGTGAATGGATTCGGGCTTTAGCCGTGATTAAGGTTGACTTATATTCTTTGATGATTGGTCTCTACGAGCTGTACATGAAGTAGGGCCGTCATTGTGTCATGCATGTCGGCGTCATGTGGCTCTTTAAATTGTAAGGGTTTCTTAACCCCATTGCAAATTGCTCTTTGAAACCATATCCACACATTGTGAATCGCATTTTGATTATTTTTAGAAAAAGCCTCCCATGCAGCGGCCTGGTCACGTAGCTCACGTATGAGAGAAAGATGTGCATTGACTACAACCAATAATATCGCCCGATATGAGCAAATCAACCTGAAAAACTTAATTTTAAAGAAATTGACAATGCAGAGAAAGTTTTCAGTTTTCAGTTTTCATTATGCAGAAAACTAGTGGACAGAACATCATTTTCCTGAATATATATGTCAACCGATCATTAACCTTAAAATCAATGTCATCATTTGCCCCCAAAAAACGACCTTAAAATACACAAATAGTATATTTTCCTGTGTTTTTTGGTGCAGTAATAAAAGAAAGAGATGAAGAAACCACAGAGGCTCAAGTTCGTCTGTGCTTCATGTCGGTGCGGCTACAGCCTGCATGTGGTTCATTATTTTTTGATAACCAGCTTTACTTATATCACCAACACAGAAAATGTTCTTTTTTTCCATGTGGCTGGCAGCAAGTGTCCATTAAACTTTCATAACTACACATCTGGAAAAAAACAACATGGTTCTGGTCAACAGTTTATCCAGTGCTCAGAATTAGGGCAGAGCATAACCATGGCAACAGTGTCTTCTTTCTTCTTCAGGTAAATCTCCCTGATGGAACAGACCATGAGTGAAAATAGCTGCGAGCTAAGTTTAAAAAATAGATAGATGAAGATAAGAACATGTTGTTTTTTTCATGTCTGTGGTGAAGGGAGACACCTTCAGTGTTGTTTGAACAATTTAATCCATTACTTGTGTCGTGTTACTTATTGAATGTTACGGCGTTTCTTTCCTCTAATCTGGATATTATCCGTCCATCTCCACACTGAACCTTGAGATAACGTGCTATAAAAAATCTTTGTTGTTGCGGTAAATCCAGAACTCAAGTGGAGACTTGGCTCCTCAGATTTCCTCTGTAGTTTATTATCACTTCTGTTTAGGATGAAACATATGTTAGGCCCTGGCACGCAGCCGTCCTCGTGTCAGGCACAGCACTACTGTTAGACTGGAGAACAGATATGTGATGTGACCTCACACTTACCCCTGAATTGCCCCGGATTTGAAAGGTCAGGGGAGAATAAGGAGACATGAACTAGTTTATGTTATTCACCCATTTGGAACGGCAAAAGGAAAATTCATGTGGGATGTTACAGTTTAGTCAGAGAGAGATTATTCCTTCTCTTTCAGTCACCGCAGATCCAGCGTTCACAGCGAGAGCTTAACTTCATTGATCAAAAACATCTCAATGTTCGCGGATGTATGTGGATGCATGAGAGCATTTGCATAATATGATGCAAAACTATTTAAATGAGGAAAGAAAATGCTTATAAATAATGCAGACAGAGGAAAGTGGTCCAATACCTACAAATGCTATATGATAATATTTCCTAACTCATCCATTATGGTAAAGGTCCAGGATCCTTCCCTCAGGTGCACCTGTCCACTTCCTGCATAATAACAACTGAAGCTCCATTTAAACTAATTGGTAAGTGCTGTGGTTTAAGGCTGTTATTTAAATGGAAAAGGAGCAGAACATTTCTCTATTAGAGAAACGGTTTAAATCTTTAAATGATGATTTCCTGAGGAGTTTTATTCAAAAAATGGATGAGTTTATTTTGTATTTCTTTTAATTTGTTGAATGTAATAAAGCAGCTTAATGCCTGAATATTGTATATGATTAACAATATTGCGATCAAAACATTTAAATGAGCACATACAGGGTCAATAAAGTAAGAAATACAATCAATTAAGTCTGACATACTGATATAATCTTAAATCATGTGCTTGAGGTGAGCAAATGGAAACAAGCCGTAGAAACAACAACGATCTTCGATGCTATTGGACAAATGTTTAGCAACGTTAGCAACGCTTGTTATCAAATCGAATGGCTTCATGTGGAGTTTGTGAGCACCTGATAAGTGTAAGGACAATATCCACCATTTCACTTTTAACTCTATGTGCCCTCTACAGTGTGTGAAGCTGCTAAAGCTGCGCTCTGACTGCAGCTGTCGCCACCAGCTACGAAAAAACAGTCTGTATCCAGAAGCTCCAGAAATGATCTCTGTCCATACTAACACACCAGAAAACACACGTCACATGACCGTTAATGTACAATAGGCACGTGCATGCTGGTGTTAACAGGAAGCAGATTGTCTATTGGTCGCAAAATACTACAAATGAGGACCAGACGAGTTGGAACTGTTACGATGAGTGTTAGAAACGCTTTGTAGTCACTGCTGCTGGTCGAGTCGCGGCTGATTTTAAAACAACCGAGAAGCAAACGTGGGGGACATTGTTTCCAAACATCTCAATTTCTCCCCGTCCATACGAAAGTGATATTTGTGATGTAGCCTATAACAGCATCCGGTGAGCCGTTGTCTAAACTGACGTTCTGACAAACGCTGACAACGGTGGTGTTGGTTCATGCATTGTATCAACGGGCCAATGAAATTCATCACAAGCAGTGGCAATGCTATTGTCTCCTCTCGCAAGACGCCCACACACTCACACACACACAGATCCTTGCATCATTAACCAACCTGCTCAGTCACTTACAATCTCTCTCTCTCTCCACACTTTGGTTGCCATGGGAATGAGTGGATCACACTGACCCAATTAGACGGCCGTGCAATGATGAAATATGCACAACAGGCTCTTTAGTGCAATTGTGGACGTACAGTGGGGACAGCAGGTCAGCATGAGGACAGTTTAAAGCAGCTGCTTGGGAGCTGCCCCACCCCCCTGTTTTTTTGGAGAGGAACAGTTATTTGATTCTGCCGTCGCTCGGAGGAGGGGGTGAGTGGGAGGACTTGGCAACGGAGGAGGAGGAAGAGCATGTGGACTGAGATGTGAGGCAGAGAGAGAGGGAGAGAGACAAAGTGGGGGGTGTACTATAGATGTATGTATGTTTGTGAGGGGGGGGGGGGGGCAGTGGGGGAGTTTATCCATCCATCCATCCGTGGAACAGCATGGTTCAGCAGTAAGGATCATTTTCTGCATTGAGATTTTGATCATCTGCAATAATATGATCGGGAAACTTGCTTCTGGAACCAGGGCTGTTCTAACAGTGGGCGTTCAGTGTTACGCTCTATTATCTATACCGCAAATCCTTTGATTGTGTGTTTCCAACATATAGAAACACACAATCAAGCTAAGACTGCACGTCTTTGGGCTGTGGGGAGGAAGCCAGAGAATGTGGAGCAAACACAGGAAGAACAAGCTGCAGTCTTATAACCACGACAACCTGGGAGATTTAATGTGACGTGAGATGACAGAGAGTTAAAGGTTAATCACAAACAAAAATCCTTCTTAAGCTATTGGCACTAAACTGTCGTACACCAGCGTATAGACGGCACCCGTTCCCACTTCTTCCTTTTACCTGAAGATTACAGAACGTTATTTAAATGTTCTTGTGAGCTATCTTTGGGTTTTCATCAGGTAACACCTTCTAAGTGCTTTCATTTAAAAGTAATCCCCCCCAAAAATCCTCCTGTTCTCATGCGGAAAATAAAAATAATGATTTTACTTCTATAATGAAGAGTTAAAAAAAAAATAAAGGAAGGTTTAAGGAGTGACACGTAAAAACATCCCTGTTCGACATTAGGAAAGGAGCCGATAGTGTTATTCCACTGGAGCTGGATACCGTTGAGGTCTTAATTCGATGCTTTCATTGCCGCGACGGTATTAAAATAGAAAGGAAGAGAGATTTCCTTTTCAGCCCCGGATGGTCCCTCGGTGCTGCGGGAGGCGGCGCGACCCTCCGAGGGTGCGAAGTCACAGAATCACAATTAGCACATGTCACAGTGACAAGAGTTACACGACAACGCAAAGCGAGATAACGCACAATTAAAAACAAAAAAAAAACGTCTGTTCTATCACCAATTCTTGCTGTTATCTCTTTTCAGGCACACTGTTTTTTTACAGACTCTCAGTGTGTCATTTTCAGACTCTTCTCGCCAAGTTAAATATAATCTGAAGTGTCCCGGCTAATAAAGGACGTCTTGTGTGTCTCGAACCACGTAGACAATGAAGAAAAATGTCAGTTTAAGAAATAATCTCCTTTCTGGAGTTGGACGCAGTCAGTGTCGAGTAGAAAAGAATCAGGGATGAAAGGGATCAGGGACTAGAGACAGAATAGATTTGAATATGAAGTAAGTCTGGATATTACAGTTGGAGGGTGGATCATTTTTTTTTCAATCTTTGACTTCCTTGCATAAATTCATCGCATGATCTCATCCAGGATTGCATCTGCAGGTACACACATCCCATAAGATCGTTGTCGAGTTAATGATTTGTGTGCATTTAAATGAGCAGAATGTCAAATGAGTGCAATCTTTAATCATGCACACTTTCCTCCGGAGCTTCAAATCAAAGTTTGTAGGACTGATAGACACCGAGGTGGAGCTTTTAACCTGAGAGTCACCAGTTTGAACCCTCTAACTACTTGAGTGTGAGAGTTTCTTCAGCACCACTGACCCGCAGGTCAACGGTACGAGACTTGGCAGCTCCCTGGTGTGACTGTGAGTTGACTGTGTTGATTGTGGAGCGACGCAGGGCAGAAAAAGAACAGGTGCACTTCAAACACTGGAAAACTAATTCCATTTATAATAGTACGGTTTTTCTGCAGGAACATTTGTTATACTTTGGGTCTGATTCCAAACTTTTTAGTGGCAGGATTTCTCCCCAAATGTACAAAACCATTTTATTATGGTGTCATTGTTTGGTAAATATCAAATAAGAAAGTAATCTCCTAATCTGTCACGGAGCATCCAGGTTTGTAATCGTTTATAATCTCAAATTTCACTTTCCTCCCCCCTCCTGACTTTTATATATTTCAGGATTTGAGTGATATACTGCACATAGTCTACTGTTGTGCACCAAGTTCAGTATATTATACAATATTCTTTAAATTGATATTGTATTGTGAGGCCGATGACAGATCCCATTCTCTGTTCGAGGCAACGTTTTCAGAAGTACAGCAAATCCAATTCCTCATGTGTCCTGTGTAGACAGCTGGACTGATTACAACAGGACCGAGACGCCGGAGGAACCAGCATCGGTCAAGATCGTAACTTGATCGGCTCAGGAACATTGCCACATTTAAATACCGACAGATGGACGATGTTTAAGCCGTGAAGCCAGATGCAACTTTTCTACTGAGTCAGAAAGGTCAGACCGCAACCACATAACAGCTCCTGCCTCTACGGCGAGAGAGTGGAAGTGCACGTCTGCCGGGCTCACCACCTGTACCGTGTCAACCATGACCACCTCTCTCCTCCCCTTGATATTACATAAAGCTCACTCTCAAACACTGGAGGTGCTGGAGATGATTGTATGTGACAAGCTGTTTGTCATGAACCGAAATGACCTTTACCTCACCTGTGCTTTACGCCTGCAGGAGTAGGTTTTTCATTTTAACCACCGTTTGAAGGGGGAAATGTACGGTTTGACACAACTTGTGCATAAATGTAAGCTGCAACAGAATCTAAACAAATCAGGGTAAAACCAATGCCATGTTAAAATGAAAAATAAGTAGTTTGAACTTTGCCATGATCTCTCATTTATATAAAAGTGAACATGTCTTACCTCGGTCGCTGTCGTACAGGTAGGCAAACTTGTCCCACTTGTAGTACTCGATGAGGCTGAGGAGGGGCCCCTTGATGTCAGGTCTCATCTGGATGATAAACTGCTGATTCCCATCCAGGGGGAAGCTGGGCGTGATGAACGACACGTGGAGCGTCCCGCAGAACGACGTGATGGTGTTAACAGACTTTTTGTCGTAGAATCCGAAAATGGCGTACACTCCCCTGGAGAACTGTGAACAGACTGAAACAGAGGGGAAGAGGGATGTTAGGTTTGGTGGGTTATGGTTCTTTTCCTCCTCTCGTAGGTACTGATCACATTTCTCCTTGAACAACTCGCTGCCATAACTCTATAACCAAGATCTTTATTACAATTCTTTAGTGCACGTCAGTGGCGCACACAGCTACTGAGGGACATCTTTCGGCTGATGAATGGACAGCTTTCCATAACCTCTGCCAGGGGACAGCTTGTATTCAACAGTTAAGGATCCACTGAACACCAGTTACTGTGTGAAACGTTTATGAGCTGCCGTATGATACAGTGGGAAGAAGCGATGTTGAGTGTGGGATCATCATGTGTGTCATTTGTGCTCCACCATATCTTGAGTTTGAAACCACTCCAGGCTTCTCCTATGAGAATATAGCTGCTTTCAGCCGTGCAGTGAACATTTCCCAGAGATCATCCAGAGGGGCTGTATATGTACATGTGTATGTATATGTCCAAGTCAGCTGCTCTGGACAATCTTGGGAGTTTTTCCTGCCAACACTCAAGTAAAAGCTCCTGAGAATGATCGCATGTGAGAATACAGCTGGAAATTCTCTGGAGAATTCACAGCAATTATATGTGACGAAAGAAAAACTTGAAAGAATACAACAACTCCAATATCTCAGGATGAAGGAGGCATCACACACGTAGAAGAAGTAGAAGACGATGAGATTTGAGACCTTTTGGGGATAAGAACAGATGCTGGGTTTGATGGGCTCTAAACAAAAACTCTCTGGAGATGTCCCCATTGTTGTGAACACGTCTGACTCGTACAGGCTCCTGCTGCATTCGTCATATGTGAAAGTTAAAGTTCGAGTCCATTATCCGGAGTTCACGTCTAAAAACAGCTTACGTAGAAGAGCAAATACACTATGCTACACTACACTGCAGGTTAATACAGCTTCTTTTGGGTGACATTAAACTTGAATGATGGCATTTATTATAGACTATGCAGCCAGCATTTTAAAATGGCTGTATTATTTCCATTACACCATCGTACTGTTGACTTTGCAAAATCCCCTTTGTTCAATAATTCATGGCCCCCCCTGCCCGGGAACACCCAGACCCTCGGCTGGCCTCGAGCATTCATTATGCACGGAGCAGAAAGCAGTGGTGCTGCAGGTAAACACGGTACCGAGTCTCGAGGTAATCCTGAGGCTGCAGGACGCTTCTCCAACATTGGCATGTTGCTTGTAAATGTGTATTGATCAAATGTAAGTTAATCAGGCTTATTGACTTGGACATGCGTGGCCTCCAAAGTCATTCGTCTAATGAGTTGTTTCCTCATCCACAATTTAACTGGGATGACCTGCTGACGAAGGGAAATGGAATCCATGTATATTAGCCAGCTTGGCGTAAGTACTGTAGGCTTGCTGCCACAGGCTGCGGCAACTAGCGTTGATGAGATGGAAACATTAAAGACATAAAAAGGCGGCACAACGAACGACCACTATAGTTTTAGCAAAATGAGAGTGAGGAAATGTTTTAGATTCACAAAGAGCCTTTGAATTTCAGTCTTTATGTTAAGAAGGGACGCTTTGGAAAGGTTTGTTCAATTCCTGCTATAATGGTAAACACTGAGTTCTCTTCACAGCCACTTTCCAAGCACAGCGCATCTCCATTAGTGAAACTTGGGACGAAATTACCAGCAGGTCATTAAAAGTTGTCTCTCCGCAAACGAATAAAGCAGCTTGTGCCGCTAATATTTCTCACTCCTCAAAATGTGTCCCTGCCGAAGAAGCTTATTTGTTACAAAACTAGAATTTCCTGCCTCCAAAAAAAGATTGGAGTTGAAGAAGCTATGAGGAATTATTATTTCAAAGTCCCCTTTATTTTCTGCACAGGCTGAGATGGACATGAAACTCGGGTTTAAACATCAATGCTTTTGTTCGTAAGTCATTAACCAAGTCAAAATACTGGGGGGGGTGCAAAAAAAGGCCTGAATACGTTTGCAGTTTCCATGTTGAAGGGTACATGAGGAAAGGAAATTTCAAGTACGTAAAAAAAAAAAAACGTCTGCAACAAATTACTCTTTCCAAGTTTTCCTCTAGATTGATTTCTGTGGCTGATGGTAATAAAAATAAAGATTGAAAACATAACAAACACACCAGGAGAAAAAGCATCTCTGACACAAAGTAAACATCTCGCTCTTTAATAAAGACTTTTCAGTTCATGTTACAGCTACTTTCCAAAGACAGAAGAGCAAGAAAGATAAAGTTTCAGAAGAGTTTGCTGCTTCACAAAGGCAGCTAAAAAGATATTTGTCAAGTCAGGGAGAGAGTTAACCATTCGCTTTAAACTCAAGTTTTCTACCCAGTCCAGACGCTTCAAACCATTTCCCCCCCGTAATCAAAAGACAGCTTCCTCATGCATCGTCTCAAACCTCCACAACACGCAAAGCTCATCAGGAAAAAGGCCCAAATAAGCGGGGGCGGGGCCAGCTTTCATCTCAGGACAGCGTGCGAGTGCTTCCAAAATCTTAAATGATCCATCAAGCCGCACAATTACAGCCACCTGAGACGAGCCGTCCAGGGTGTTCCATCAGGGTCTGGAGCGGGTCCTGATCTTTTCAGCAGATGACAGTGGCCAGTGATGTGGCCACAGAGGGATCAGACCTCGCCTATCTAATTTCATCGAAATCTCACAGGAACTGGAAAATGGTTTTATAAAAATTCGGCGAAAAGGAGGAAACATCCCTCAGAAAAGAGGAGAGGTCTCATGTTCAACAGGTCATGGTTCTCTGCTCAGAGCTGATAACTCAGTGAACTCAGGGCAAAACCTGAGGCGAGCAACTTAAGTGATTTAAATTTGGTTCTGGGAGGAAAGAAAAAACTATAATCAGTGTAGTTTTGCTTTCAAAAGGCGAATGTACCGAGAATATGTCAAAACAACATTTACAACAGTAAAATGCTGCTTTGACATCAATGAATTATCCAATAATAATGATACCACGCTGACAGGTGCCTTTCTGATCCTTGATCTAACAGATTTTATGTCCTCATGTCTAAAGATGCTGCCAACCACCATAATTACCAGGAGCACAGCTCTAAAATCTAGAGGACTCGTTATTATTGTCAGCTTCCTCTAAATTAAATAAACAGCTTTTGATGGGTAAAAGATGAAAACACTGATAATACGATGTAGTTCTCAGTTCTGTACAAAGATGTTGGACAATGTTAAAATCCTGGACCCAGTTCTAACAAATCACACGTGCTTGTGTCGCACTGGATTTCTCAGCTCCTTTCATCATTTCAGATTTTAAGCTGCGGTCGATGAAAGCGATCCATCCGTCCATCATCTGTTCCACCGTTGCTTTTAGGAATTACACGGGGGGGGGGGGGGGGGGGGGGGAGCCAATCCCAGCTGATATTGGGCGATAGGTGGGGTTCAGTCTGGACAGCGTGTTGCAGGACTATAGGGGAAAAACAACCATTCACACACATTCATACCTACAGACAATAATAAAAAAGGAATCGAATGAACCCAACAGCAATCTGCTCGTCTTGGTACTGTTAGAGTCATTTCTTATTCTGGCCCTGAGAAGGATCCAATTCTCTCTGTGCCTCGCAAAGCTGCACATGTTTGTTTTTTGGAAGAAAGAACAAAGATCACATCTCATCAGAGAACAGAATAAATATACCGTGTACTATAGCACTCCTCACTGCCACCCCCTGAAGCTAATACAGCTGTAGAGTTGCTCCGCGTCACGTCTGCGTATTGTCATGTATCTAAAGCTTCCTGTGCCGACACTCTCTCGCTGCTGCAGCTCGCTGAGTTTGCCCGGGATTAAAACTCTCTGAGCTCACGCTAGGAGCCTGGAGATCCCCATGACTGTGCCGCAGCTTATGCCAGAGTCAAACACTTTGACAACATGTTACTTTATTACCCGAAAAATGATAATTCACATCCAGAAACAACTGCAGCCGCCGCCGCTCACAGAGGGTTTTTCTGACTCCGGAATGTGAGACGACAAATGAATGAGGAGCAAGGGGTTTTCTTTTTAAATGGGTGAGACGTCTGCATGAGCTTCCTCAGTAAGGAATTCAGAAATGTTTAATTACAGAAGAAAAGCCAGCCACAAACAGTAACTCTCAGAAACAGTGAGGATTGTGGAAAAAGCCATTAAGCCTCTGTCACATCCGACTGCTTTTCAATGAAACCAGGGAGGTTTTTCGCCCTCAGAAAATCCCACAACGAACAGAACACGACAGAACTCTTTGTTTTGAGGGGGTCACTTTAATAAAACAAGCAGAATGATGAAAAAAAAATAGCTTGATGTCTGTACATTGAGATATAAATTCAGTATCGTTCTGTTCTAAAAGATAAAATGAAAAACCAAAAAAACTGCGGTGCTCTTAATCTGGGGAATGTTCAAGTGAGATAAACACGGTGTCGATTTGGGAATTTGTAATCCTAACATTGTTGTTGCAGACAATAGTGCACAGCGCATTACCCTGTTTGTGTGTGTGCTGGTGCTCGGTTCGTCTGTGTTCGGTCGTGGGCGTGTGAGCGGGTGTTAAAATGTCCTCTTTCAAGCCAACGACGTGAAAGAAACCAGCGTGTTGACATATAAAATATATAGTTCAGAGATAAACTCTAAGATAAGAGCAGGAGCAAGGGATCATTATCCATTTAACTGTGTATACTGGATTTACTCACCTGCATTTATAAACGGAGGAAAATAGCTTTCTGAAAGTACAGCTGCTCTGGAAAAGTTGCAAAAGATCAAAACTGCTTTGGGATTTACATAAAGAGAACCTCAAACAGCCGGTGTGAACAGTCCCGTCACCTCTCTGCCTGCAGACCAACACATTGAAATGTGCTATATTGAACCCAGCACCTCCACGCACCACATTTCACAAAGACTCTGCAATGCTTCAAATTAGTTTCCTGATCTTTAGGCTGCATTAAAGGCCAACACGTGCCTGAATAAGTGCATGTTTCATGTATCATTTATCAACATCTAGGCACTGTTTACAATTGAATTCCCCCGATCCTACAAAGAGATTATCCACAAGTGCCTGCTCTGATTTAAGGAGAAGTAAACTTTGCACAAAGATATTCTGTAATTAAAAGATTGTGGCATTAGCAGTGAAGAAGACATTTATCTCACAAAACATATATATGTACATTTGCTTTTATAAATTTAAGTAAAGTGTTCTGGATTAGGCTACTCATGCAAGTTATAAATAAATGATCTATTCAGGTCATTATGGTTTTATGTGTGTTAATGTCTCATCTAACTGTGGTTTGTAGTAATGTACAATGTGCAATGTTTCACAATAAAAGAAGCCTCTTAAGAAATTAGGTTAGTGTGCATTGCATTTCTGTCCACTGAACTGCAAGAGGGGTTTTAATTTGAAATGTTACAGAAAGCGGTGTTTGTTTTCACGGCATTAAGCATTAACTGTAAAAGGGCAAACGGGGAATGGATCTCAATGAGGCCCCGTGTTAGAATACGACCAATTATACAAACAGAGGGTTACAGTATTAAAGCAGTGCCTCTAAGCCCGGTTCAGATAAAGGCCTGTTACCTTCCACAGTAAATAAAGGTCCTGGTCATTTGAGGAAATATGATGTTAATTTTGTTGGTCGAGTCGTCCCGAGGTTTGGATTATGGCCCCGTTCTGGAAAAACACACTTTTATATCTATTATTGAGCTGCAAATATTTGGGCACTCGGACCCTCTGTGGTCATCAGACGCCTCTAATCAGCTCATTATCACCAGGATGTTAAATGTGTCCCAGCAGCCACTCTGGCACCGTGGTTCACCTTCCGAGGAGAAGGTGTACCCTGTTGAAATATATTTAGCCGTCCCAATTAACTGACCTCCTTTTCACCGCCCTGGCACCACAGGCACCGCTGCGCCACTGTTTACTTTACCGTCACTGATCAGAGATGGATTTAACACTACATCTTGTACGATTTGAAAATTCACACACTATGGTTTGATTGCGATTAAATCATTAAATATGATTGCCATCATTTTATATTCAGGCTGTAAGACATTTACATAGCATTTAAACTATTGAAAACACATTTTGGGGTTATATAGTTTCATGTAGCTTAGCATCCACTAAATCAGCAGTGGACGGAATATCTTAAATTTAATAGATAGCCAATGGTGGTTCAGTGCTTCGGAGAGAGGATGATTCAGTCTAACACACACACACAGTAACACACACTGTGGTGAAGACCCTCAGCTTTCCAGTCACAGCTAACAGAGCTGCCTGTTAGATATCGCGCCCTCTCTAACACTCCTGTTCTCGCTGCAGAGAAAAGGGCCTCGGGACTTTAGGGCTTTTATGTTAAACGGATCCGTCACCGGTAAGTAAGGCGGCGTAAAGCCAACACTCCTGTCAGAGCAACCTGAGCACATTTGTCGCTGATCTACTTGCTGCAAGCCCAGATTTTAACCTTGTAGGTTGTGTCTCCTGGAAAACTGGACTAACTAGGTTTATCTGTGCCCTTCAGAACAAACTGAGAGATTTCTAACTGCAAGGTATTGTTTCTGCAACTATATAGGGTATAAAACATCACTAAACACTCGGACACCACTACAAAATGGCAAACTCCCTATAAAGTGTTAAGTGAGTGATTTTATAATTGTTTAAAGCACGAGAACTGCTCCTCATCTTCATCAACACTATTGTTAATTGTACTGTTTGTGTTCTAAAACCATCATTTTCACATTCCTGTCGTAGGTGAAGCTAGAACCACACCAGGATGCTCTTTGCCGTCCTCCCTTAATGCTCCTGTAATCTCAGACTCTCGACTTTAGTATTTGAATCCTTATCAGAACTAGAAAAATGGACAGAGACAGTTCTGACTTAAGCTTAGAGCCATTTAAAGACTGCTCCTCTTTTCTGCCCGTCTCAATTAAAACACGCTTCATCCCACAGATTCATACGATTCCCAAGGAATTAAAGAAGTACTCAACCTGGCTGCAACACTTTCAGCAAGAGTATTTATCAATATTCAATCTCATTTATGGAGCGTGGGCTGTGCTTTATAACTTCTAAGAGCTCTGTCTGCAGCCCATAAAGACACTATCTGGTTTCATTCCCTCTGTAGACGGTTGCCAGGGAAACATATTTCAGCCATGTTCTCTCTAGTCCCAGAAAATACATCATTTCATAGTGTGGAAGCTTTAAATGTCATTTTCTTTTCTCTTTCAACACAAAAGGAGGGCATCAAGCCAAATAGGTTCGATTTCTGCACCACGGTTACAAGTATAAATACTACATACAGGTATTGTTCTTAAAATTTAAAAGGCTTATGAAAAATTCAATAACCGAACAGTCTTACTTCGCAAACGCTCTTCTTAATGACATTCTTTCATCGGCTAAATGACATGGCAAACATGCATCGCAGCACCGGGGGCCGTTGCCTGGGCGACGGCTCTCAGTCTGATTCTTGAGTGGCCGATAGGAGGACTGCTGGGAGGTGTCAGCGCGGCCCAGCCAGGCACACTGGGAAGTGTTTTTGTCTGCCTTTGAGCAGCTCTTCCGGCAGCTGGTCTCTGGTAGAACAGTGCAGCTCAGTTCCTATCAACTTCGACTCCCCTCCTCCCACCTCTTCTCTCCGTCTCCTTTCTCTCTCCTCCTCTCCTTTTGTTCACTGACCTGTTTCCTGGAGGCTTTCTGACGGCCCTGGATGGAGGATGTAGGTTTCCCCGAGAACAGAAACCGATGAATACCCTCAATACTGAAGGCTCAGTGTGTGATCGTCGAACGGCGCCCCGCGATATCTCAGTCAGAGATGCAGGACTGAAAAGCTCAGATATGGTTGACTGCTACAGCTCGAGCAATGTTTGTAAATGCGGCAATTTCCCTTATTAATTGTGAATCAATGAGAGTCCACCAACTACATAAAGCAAAGTCAAAGATGCTTTTCAAAAAATAATCCTAGTGATATCACCAAGGTTTTCTGAGTCTACAGACTCCTCCACCATGTCCTCTACAACAGACTCACACAAAAAGACGCTGTGAGTTTGAATTAGTTTACCGACCAGAGGTTTAAAGGTGCTAATAGAACAGAATAGCAGTTAATGGCTAAAAGAGTGTGATGGCACATGATTACTTTCTATATATTTGTCTATTTGTGAATATCTATCATTGAAGTTGAAGGAGCAATTATTGAAAGAGTTTTAGTTTTTGAAAAGATTCAGCAAAGTGTACGTGTTCATGTCGCACTCTGTGTCCAAGACTCGGCTAAGACTCCACCTTCAGCTCACTGTTCACTATATACAGTCCGGCTAGTCAAACGTTTCCCCTCACAAACACAGATATCTTTTTGTAGGCGTTTTAGGTCCAGTTTACATTTTGGCAGATCAATTAAAAAGCTGAAGCTCTTCAGTCAGTGTGCCACATCTTCTTTGCTCTCCACACGGGACTGTTTACCTTCAGGCAACCAAAGCCTGCTCCAACATGATTGATCAGCTGGAAAAGGAAACCACAAGGCTTCAAGCCCTGAAAATCTTGCTCCCTGAATTCTTTCTGCATATGAAGAATATGTAAGTGCGTGTGTGTTGGTGCCTTCAGAGATGCCAACACTAAAAAAACTTTTCCGTTTTACTTCTCAGCCATAAAAAACGGGTTTAAAGAACAATCGGAGCTATTGACAGAAAGCATTCATGCACTTCCTCACACAGACTGCATAGTGCAAAGAAGCATAATGAATCAACATTAGATTCTCAAACATTTAGATTCACCAAACATGTAGCCGAGCTCTGCCTTTTTTTATAGCTTACTCACAAAGACAGGTAGTATTCACAAAGATAAGGTGGTGCTTTGATCGTATTTTTAAAACATTTCTCTATAAAAACACACTCCAGGTCTTAAATCCGAGCAGAGGAAAGCTCAGTGTTGTGCTGCTGTGCACCGGCACACTAATTCATCCCGAGCAGCACAATACAGAATTCTTCAGCCATATTGATTTGGCGAAGTTGAGCCCATACATCACACACGGCTACTGTTGTTCAAATTCCATCTGCCTCCTGTAATAAAAAATATTTTCTGTCCCCTGACCTTTTGTGGAAATACCAAAGCAGAGCTCGGAGCTGCCGCTCTATGTCCTAATGATCCTGGAACCCGCCAGAGCAAAATTAGTTACATCTCTCAAAACACGGCTCCATCCAGCATCCGAGGGAGCAGCTGCCATAGCAACCAGACAGGCAGTGTTTGCCGGAGATGAGTAGGGATCAACTCAGAGAGGTGAAGCAAAGAAAAGAGGCATTAGTGCACATGATCCTGTGCTTGATAGCTCCTGTTCAAACGATACTTGAGTATCACGTGTAAACTGAATGTTATATTCGAGTTCTCAGTGTAGATGCACTGAAACCAATTATTTCCTGTTTTTCCCTCCTCTCTCTCGCTCTCATTAGAGAAAATGACGGAGCCGTGAGAGATCCCATCAATGAGGCTTCACCTCTCCAGTGAACAACACGACCTGAAGTCTCTCATCAGCTCACCAGTCCCATTTGACCTGACCTTTTTCATTTGTCCTACAATTAATACAGTCACAAGTGGTAAGGCTTAAGGGAAATAGCATTAAACTTGATGGAGAATATTATCTTATCGTAAATACCACTTCAACACCACAATACTCATCCTACAACCATCAGAAGACAGATGAAAATGATCTTAGCCACTATTATGAGCTTTTTATCACTTTGGATAAAAGCGTCAGCTAAATGAAATGTAATGTAATTATAACAAATTAGTTGATTCCATGTTACATACTTATCATTAAAAAAACTAATCTTGAGATTTCATCATAGTATTATGAGAATAAAGTCGTAACTTTATGAGAAAAGAAAATCATAATATTACAAGAATAAAGAAAAGACATTTCTAGGAAATAAAGGCCAATAATAAGAATTTAACAATTACATACCGCATACAATATAATACTTTGGGCTACTATACTACTCTATAGGCCACTATGCTATATGAAACAATACTATTCTAGGCTACGATAATAATAACACAACACTATGGCAAACTATAGTCTACTATGCTATACAACACTATAGGTTACTATGCTTTAGGCTACTATACTACTACACTATGCTACAGGCCACCATGCTATACCATACTATACAATACAATTGTATAATAGGCTACTGTACTATGCTTTAGGCTACTGTGTTATAGGCTACAATACTACTATATGCTACTATGCTTTACTACACAATATACTGTACCTTACTATACAACACTATGTACAATCCAATGGGCTACAATACCATACTATACTACATTATACTATCTGATACTATACTACCTAGGGTGACAGAGGGCACAACATAAATAAAGATACAGTATGTGGAACTCAAAAGCAGGTGACAAGTTGCACGCCGGCGTTAGCATGAGAGATCCTGCAGCGACCAAGACAGCATCTCCTCCGACTTCATTTCTCATCCACTGTGCCCCCCGGACCATTTAAAATACACTTCTGACATTGTGTGTTTGCCAGCGCTCACACAATTTGAATCGGTGCCAGCCAAAGAGGCTCGCGGAAAAAGATGGAGATTAGAGAATATTCTCACTTCAAAAGGCAGCAAACAGCGTCGTGACCTTGCGGAGGCCTCGGTTTAACAGAATAAAATGAGCATTAAAAAGTGAGATTGAGGTTGCAGCTCCAGCTCTCATGGGATTTGATGCTTCCTCCCTTTCTGTGAGGGATTTTCATGCAAATCTTTTTTTTTTGTGACAAACAGCGCTCTTACACCGAACATGTTTTGCTGTGCAGACACGACACAAAACAGAATTTGTTACAGGATAGAACACTGAGTAACACGCGGACATGTGCTCAGAAGTAATGTGCTTGGGTGTAAATACCATGTATGGTTCAGCAGTATATGCAGCTGTGATAGTAATGCATTAGGAATTGACCTGTGACTCAAGTTGCTGGTTCGGCTCCTAAAGCTAAAATAAGATGAGGAACATAGAAAACGTTGTAGCTGCATTTGTATAAACTGAGACCTGACGACAAGCGGGAACAGTGTGATGGAAATCTCTAGGGAGAAAATAATAGGTCAGCAGTTGTACGATATTGAATGTTGCGCAATTAGTGGAACTTCCTTCCGGGCTTCTGCGAGCAAATGGTGAAAGGAAGTGTCAGATAATTTATGCAGCTCCCCCCCCTTTTTCCCCAGTGTTTCTCCTGCTGTTTTATCACAGTGGGGGGGATGTGGAGCTGCTGAAGAGATGAGAGGCCCTTTGTGTTCAAATTGTGCCATTTTGAAATGTTTGTGCAGGACTCGACTGCCACAGTCGTCCCAACTTTAAACCAAATGGTCTGTGTTTGGCTTTTTGTCCAGAACTATTTAGATTTTTGGAAACCATTAGGACCCTTATCTCCTTATCAAAATGTTTTCCAGTATCTTAAATCAAGTGACAAGTACACTCTTCTCTAGAAATCTCCCAGTGGTGTCACCCTCTGCTCCTCATTTGAGAGAATACCTGAAAATAAGTGTCAGGTATTTCATTACTGGCTTCACTTTATGTACCTGGATTTTATGTCCATTAAAACGGTCCCTGCTCTAAACCCAACTGTGTAGCCTCACTCCTGTCCACCGCAGCAGCAGCAGCAGCAGCAGCAGCAGCAGCAGCAGCAGCGTCTTCTCTCACTGCAGATTGACAGTGTTGAAATAGGAGCAGACAGCCGGGGACAGTCCGGAGTTGCCTGTTGCATCGTTACACTCCGACTGCTCGTCTCCCGCCTGAGTGTGAAGCTGAATATATCTGCTGTGTGTGTATATATATGTATGCGTCTCCTTCAGACACCTGTCATACACGAAGATATCGCCCGCCTGGGGACACGAGTGCTGACTTTGCTGTTGTGCATACAAAACCTTCCCCCCCTGCTCACCCTGACTCTCCGTGTTCCTCTTTTCTTCTTCTTATCTGCTTCTAATGGTCCAGGTCCTTGTCGCTTTAACATCTTTTTTGGCAGCTATTCCACACTTGGCTGTCCTTGTGGTCAGTCCCTCCACAAATTGGTTTTACCCACGTTCTTATCCAAGCGTGTGCGGCTGATACTGCTGAGTGTGCTGCATTCACGCTTGTCATTGGATGGTCAAATACTATTTTTTGGCCATACATTTTGAGAAACTTTGTATAAAATTAATTAATTTTTTCGTACTTAATATACATTCACAAAGACCTAAAGATCTAAATGCCCCTTTGTTGTCAGCATTTCTGAAAGTAAATGTATTTCTTTATCTCAGAACTTTAAGATAATCAAGAAAACATTGACACAGACAAAAAGAAAACTGAATTTAAACTTCTAATCTTTCCATTATTGACATATGAAAGAAGCAGATCAAAAACACCGCCCGCACACTGTGGTCTGACAGGACGTCACACGGTTCCTTTAACGGGGACAAACATCAGAGCAGGACGATCACGAACCACCGAATCTTCACTCACTCATTTGTGACCAGTTTTCAACTTTCGACTTTACTGTTGCCAAAGGAGATTTTGTTTTGCAGCCAGGGAAAAATGCAAAATGCAAAGAAATGACGATGGCGCGATACTATGCATGAGAAATACATGAAGACCACGTAAAACCTATATAACAGCCAGAAATCATCATCCTGCCCAAGCCTTCAGCATTAAAGACTGGTTATGTTTAAATGAACATCATTTGTCATCTCCAAAATTTCTCATCTGGCAGCATGAGCTTTTTCTATTTATCGTTTCATGTTCATCATATTTTGTATCAGTGTCAAATCAATATTAATTGGTGGGTTTAAATGAGATTCAAGCAGAGTTACAGGCTAATGTGCCTGATCAATGAAGATTCATTACAACGTCCTCGTTAAACAGAGTCAGTAATGTTAGTGAAACATCCGATTTTCACTTCAGGCTGAAAGAATATAACAAGAAGGCAGATTCCAAAAAATATCCACATGCAGTATATAAAGTTTTCTCTAATATTTTCCGTATTGGCAGGAAATCTGGACACTGTAATATCAGCTCACATCTTCTGATGCACGAACAATATTCTGTGCGATTATAGAAAAACGCAACCGACAAGCCAACAGCTGCTGAGACGTGTTGGCCACACTCCAAGCGAGGCCTTTTGTTCGAGCAGGCCGACCATCAGGGAACACGTTGTTAAAAGAGTGCAACAGCTCGGTCTGCGTAACAGACGGAGCCTCACAGACCTCCTGATAATAAAAAGAAATGATTGAAGTGGACCAAAGGCGTGAATGAAGAGGACAAACCGAACGCGGGTTAAGAGCCGGGGCTAAATGAAAAGAGCAGGGAGGGAGTGTATTCGTCAGTCGTCCATGTTGATTTACTGAGCTGCTTGTGGAACTGACGGTGTGGGTTTTACAGAGATGCGAAAGGTTCAGACTGGAGCAGGTGAGAGAAAAGGTTTACATGAGCCAACATTACACAGAATGAGGTTATATAAGAACGGATTTAGCATATTTGTGTTTTGAAGATGTCACTGTCTGCATAAAGGACCTCAGATAAAGATGAACAAGCTCCTCTTCCTCGCAGGTTGCAAAAGTAAAGCTAAAATATACAGAACACAGGCGCCACCATCCTGCACAGTCTCACTGATACAGACTCACCTTATGCTTAGAGCATCAAATAACCAATTCAATTATAACAGATAAATTAACATAATAACAACTACCTGAAAATGATTTAATGTTTACTTTTCCCATGAACTAACATGGAGGGGGCGGGGTTTGACATGTCTTGAAGGTGGCCACTAGGAGGCGATCCAGACGATTTGGCTTCACTTTTGGGGAGCCGTACATGTCGTCCATCTTTGAATTCAGTCTAGTCTGGTCTGTAACGTTTTAAATACAGTATAGTTAAAGTCAAAAGAGCCGTTACCCAGAGTCCTCCTGCCCTTTTCACTCGCTCCTACATTCTGCTCAGCTGAGACATAACATGACAACAGCAGCACATGGGCACATGTTTCTGTTCCTTTACTCTGCTCATCACAATGTAAAGGCCTCTGACTTTCTTTCATCATTTCCTCTTTCTTTATCTTTACCCGTTGTCTCTCACTCACACATTCAAACCCTAATAAGTTCGACAAGAACTCCACGTGAGACCAGACGAGGAAACCGGATCAAATCTGAATCACCACGATGATGCCAAGGACAGAATCTCCTCTGGGAATGATGATGAGCATCACCCGTCACCACGTGAGGTTATTTGGTAAATTAAAGAAAATTACACTTATCAGATAAGTTAATTCAACTTCTAGTTGTTGCGACAAACATTTGTCATAAAGACTTAGATGAAAGATTTCCCAGATTCCTGCAAACGGCTTCTTATCTTAGATCAATAAAAAAGGAATTTTGCCTAAAAACTCAGAACACAATTAATTCAATGTAAAATCAAAGTCCAACATTTCTGCAACCTTTAAAGAAAATGTACTTGAAGGTGTAATTTGGGATTTAATTAAACTATTAAACCATGTTAGCTGTAAATATTTTAGGCTGAACACTGAAGGACACATGTATTATAAAAACATGGCCACCTGAATAAGTTTATATACGATGCCTCTGCTGAATCCTCACCAAACTGAACACAGCCTCAGACGTCAGTTGCAAAAGGATGTTCTTCATCACATCGCTGATGAATAGTGGACATCAAAGATCTATAATTATTCCAGCCGCCCTTCGTCTCCACGACACAGTAGCAGACCGTTGATTGATTTTGTTTCCGTCACAGCAACGGCCGAACGGCGCTTTTGGCGTGTTGTTGTTGTCACTGTACAAGCTTTTATGGCTTGATAACAAAGAAGAACGCTGCAGGAAAGTGAACGAGTTGTTTTTGGTTTTCAGATGAAAGATACGAGGGGGGACATCTCGATAACGAGCCAAGGATAAAAGCCTCGGTTACATGTTTTTTATGATAAGGATCTGTTGTCTGTGGCTGCAATCGGTGCAGGATCTTTACTTCCAAATCCAAAGAAATGCAATGAAATTTGTCTTTTTGTGGCACCGAAGCAGAAACACTGAGAACAAGCAGGTCGACCTTAGACAGAGAGAAATGTGTGCACGGTCATATGGATGAATAAAAGATCAACCAAAACACAATTCATCATGACTAAAGATATGAAATCATCTTCTGTGCTACACGCCTGCTCAACTAAAGGATGGGAAGGGATGATACCCTTCCTTATAATACTGGTAAAGTACAGTCCAATTTCTAATTTGCATACTTTTAACACTGGCTTTGAATAAGGAGAAGCAATTTAAATTTTATGTGCAGAACTGTATCATAACCTCCTGTTTCCAAAATGCCAAATAACAACCTATCAACAACTAGAACTCAAGGCCCGACAGTCGCAAGCTGCACCAAACTGCACTGGGGAAAGCATGTCCTCTTTGACGAAGGTTCTTAGTGATTTACTGTCTAACCCAGGTGATTTTCTTAATTTAAACCAAGCCTGTGAGATTTTGCTTTGCCTTCTCTTTCTATCTAAATGAGTCGATGTACTCGCCATCGTCGCTGGAGGACAAAATCTCCCTGACAAACTTATGGCACAGACACATTTTCTCCACCTGCCTCGGAGGGCAACTTCCAGTGGAGGGACTTTGACTCAGGCTGTAACGGATGCCTTCTCAGTCCTGTGTTTTTTGAGGACAGAGTGATGAGGACTTGGTTGTGGGCTTATTCGGGGCAGGCAAAGATCCACAGAGGGTTCTTTAGCCTCGTTTTCTGACCGGCCAGCTCCCAGGCCTATTTAATATTTCACAGCTCCCTCTGAAAATGGAGGAGAATGCTCTTAATTAAGTGTGAACAATATATTGGCTATAACCAATGCTCCACTGCACCAAATGTGGTCGGTGTGGATGCATGAAATCACAGTGCGACGTGATTCAACCGCGACGAACCGGAACTTTGAAGTGCTAAATCGTCGGAGAGGTGTCAGTGACCTCTGTGGGCGCGAGAGGAGGAGGAGTGGTCTGCTTCGAGAGAAGCAGGTGTCAGGAATGAGAGCGTCAGTGCTAAAGCAGAAAATTAAGTTTTAATTCGGCACACACACACACACACACACACACACACACACACACACACACACACACACACACACACACACACACTTGCAGTGCAACCCAGTGTAACACTACATTACAGGAGAAGTCGATTCCCTGCATGTTGATAAACCATAGCCCGAATATAAAGATGGACACCACGGCGGCTCCCAAAAGTGAAGCCAAAGCATCTAAATCGCCCCCTGGTGGCTGGGTTTAGCACATAAATCATGAACCCTGCCTCCTCCATGTTAGCAGATGGGACATGGACCAAACTAAAAAGTCAAAGTACACGTTACATTATTTAACGATGGTTTATATTAGGTTGTTCATTTTTTGGGTAAATTTGGTTAAAATGAGTTTTGTGATGCTGTAAGAATGGGTTGAAACAATCATGATTGACAGTTGAGACTGACTCCCCGATTGGTCGAGTCAGATTGGCACAAGGGGGCAGCACCCAAATGTTTTTTGCAACTGGAGGAAGTTTAGCCACACGTCGTACATCTTTATTTACAGTCTATGAGATAAGCTTAAACTATTGATACCCAACCATGGTGAGTACGTATGTGGTTTGTCCAATTAGAAAATGTGGAGAGGATAATGTTGTGTTGTCTTCCTCCGTTTTTCAAGTTACAACAAAGTTGTCGAGGACGGTGTTTTGCTTCACCGGTGACAAAGATTCAAGAGCTGCACTACATTCATGGAAACTGATAATTTGATGTTTATGCCAAAAAACGTCAACCACACTGTGTTGAACATTGCGAAATAACAACATTCCATGAATTTATAATCAATCATAAATATGATTTTTAACAGCGATGATGTCTTTTCAGTTGCATTAGTCATTGAACCTTGTGGAGTCTTGGAGGCGGCTGTATTCTGAGTCTGAACAAGATTCTTAGAAATGCATTGCTTCGGGTGGATAGCACACAGATACAGCGACACACACACACACACACACACACACACACACACACACACACACACACACACACACAGTGAGAATGACTCCCTTGGTCTTGGCAGCGAATGCAGCCCTGTCCAGATGAACTGTTATTGATGGAGGAATGTATCATCCTCCCTCCCACTGTCTCTGACACGCTGCATTGATGGAGTGTGCTGCTGCAGCCGCTCAGACCCGAGTACAACCACAGTGATACTGTACGTCTGTAGGCCACAGATCCATATATGCTTGAAACATGTCAACGCATCATATATCGGCCCGGAGAGATGAATAAAAAAACTATGTAGCCTGCCTCTCGCCCCCAACGTCAGCTGGGATTGGCTCCAGCTCCCCTTGTGACCCTCAGAAGAGATATGGTATAGATAATAATACATGGGTGGAATAAAAGAACAATAGGATATATAAATTAGACTATTCTCTCTGCTGAAGATATGTTATTTGGGACGTATTCAAACACAGTGCAGATGTATTTAATTGTGCATCTGTCTTTTAACTCATCTTGGCTTCCTGTTTCCTTCATGATCACCTCTTTATTAAAGACAAATCTGCCGTCGCTGGATCCAGAACGGCCGCTCGCACCCGACACCTCCACAATAAGCAGCAGCTCCCTGTAGTGGGTTCAGCAGAAAGCTTCTGAAAACCTGTGGTTGTAACGTTCAAGCTTTCGCAGCTTCGGCGTCGACGTTTCTCTGCAGTCTCATAAAGTGCATTTTAACAAAAGGCAGAGTGGCGGTGTTAATACACTGTAATTACAGACGGAGGTGGATGGTGAGGCAGGCTGCCATCTACCGGCTCTAAAGCAAATCCCCCTCCTCTCCACCACCACCACCTCACCTCATCCACCCTCACCCCCTCCGACTTCTAACTGACTATAGTTGACATTTGGATAAAACATGGATATATTCAGCCTGAGTGTTGTACATTACAAATCAAATCTACAGCCATTCCTGCTTTTCCTCTTCTATACCCACTCGTTCCCTGTTCAGGGTCGCTGGTCATTTGGTTTTAATAACCGAACTGCGACTGTTCAGTTGAACCAGTCTGTCGGCATGAAGCAGGAGCTCTATTCTGGAAATAACATGGACACTAAATTACTTTGCTTATTCAAAATAACAGTTCAAAGCATTAAATCAGCATGTGCCTGATTCTGTATTTACTTTCCTTGAATTTACATCTGAAACTATGTTTACTTAATTTGCTGCCCATCTTGACCAGGACTTCCCACTGATCGAGGAGATATCTCATCTCTTGGACTTTCCTTGTTGAATAAAGGATAAATACAAGATTTCCCCAGCGTTGATCACGTTAGACAGAGATAACATATAGAAGTTTGCAAGAAACTTTTCTGGAAATGTTTGGAGCTGATTTAAAGATATTTATGCTCCAAGATATAAAACATATGTCAGTCAAACACATGTAAATCACATGTCACATGGTAAAGTCTTCAGCCTCAACATATAGATGGAGCCTATACTATACATTACGCGCGTGTGGAGCAGGACTGTGGCTGTGATCTGTCGCGCGCACCGAGCCTCTCCGAGCAGGAAGCTTTTATATGGTGATGAAAATCGATTGGGCCGATGCGCACCAATCAGAAGCGTTTGATTTATGTTTAAGAGACTGTTGAGAGGAGTAGTCGCCTGGCAACCGCCTAATGAAATGTGGGAGCCGGGGACATTAAAAATAGCGACCTCACAACCTCCTGATGCGACAAAGAAGAGTCTCGGTTGTTCTGGTGGAAGAAGGGAATAGATCACATGCGATTATCAGTGAAGAGAAGTCTGATGGGAATGGGGGGAGGGGGGGGGGGGTGGTAAATGATGGAGTTGGATGTGAGACAAGCTGAGAGTCGTGATGATGTTTGGTCAAAGGCTACAATCAACAAAGGTTCACCCAATCATTTCCATGTATTACTCCTCAGCAGCAGCGTTAAAAGCCTCAGTGGAAACCTTTGGTTGCGTTAAAGGAGCGAACGATGGATAAGCACCGCTCCTCCCGAGCCGGGGAAAGACGTGACATCGCTGCACACTGCAAACAAATGTCCACCTCAGCAAGTCCTAAATGAAAAAACATCCTAATCGATGTGGTGAGAAATGACAAGATGTAGGTTTTTCTTTTCCAATGAGAAAAGAAAAGTCTGTTTTCTGAATCTGCATCGTCCTGGAAACGACATTTTATTCAAGGAACAAAATGATGTTCATCGGGATCAAATCTCCCCTCAATCACTTCAGAATGAAATAATCGTTAAGACTGCTGGATCGATTTGTTTTTGCAGCGATTGATCTCTGAATCTGATGGAATGAAAATGGGATGGATGTGACCGACTGTTACTGTGGAAACCAACTTTCCTCCTGCCCACACGATGCTCTTTCATCCTCAACAACACCAGCACCACATCTTCGACATGTTCACTGACTGAATGAAGATCACACAGCTCGGGTGATCTCCATCTCCATCGTGCGTAAATACGCGTAATAAGAACAGCACAATATGGGCATTGGATGTATCATGGGTGGCGTGCACACTTGCAGGGAAGCTCGAGAAAGAAGAGGAATATGTTTTTGTTCTACTTACAACAATTGGTGACGGCAAAACTGTTCGCCACTTCCAGATTGTCAATGTGAGGCGTCAATCTGAATTCAGAAGTGCCAAACTGAACCATTCCTATCCGAAACGCGCTGTACTCTTGGTCCGCGCCCCTTGGAAAGAGTCCCCCTGAAACCGGAATAAAAAAAATACCAGTTACACTTGCCAAAAAAAAATAAAAAAACATTTTCCAACCAAAGTCTTCATCTTTCACCCGAGTCGATTTTGTATTTTTTTTTAATGTTTTTTTGCTTTTAAACTAACAGATACCTACCGATCTGAACACTGGGCGAGCCTCCAAGCGCGCACCCCCATAAAACCAGCAGAACCGAAATGGATAAATTCACTATCTTCTCCATGTCCACAGTTTAGGGTGTCCACATCCACCAAAGGAAGTCAGATATTCCGGGTTCTCTCCGGAGACGTTAGATCCGACACATATTGGAGAGCTTCAGCCTTTGGGGAGAAATTCGAAAACAACAACCTGCAGGGGAAAGGAGCGGTTTTATCTGCAGGTGTCTCGCGGCGGAGGGAGCAGCAGCACTGGAGGAATGGTCGCCTGCTCTGTGGCTCTCTGCTCTCGCTCTCTCTCTCTCCTCCTTCTTCGTCTTCCTCTTCTTCCGCTCCTTCTCCTCCTGCCGGCAACTGATGCCTCCTCCTCCTCCCCTGAACGCACGGGGACACTGCGCGTCTCCGCTCGGCGCGCCTGAGATCCTTTCAGCATCACACCCACCAGTCAGGAATCTTAATGAGGAGGCGAACGCAGGCGGAAAGAGCCGAGTGAAGCTCCGCACTTTGAAGCTCCAGGCGTACAAAGGAAGCCTCGGCGTGAGGGAGATCTTATTTGTTTTAATGAGCTGCATTAAGATGCGAAATCCCCAAACATGGATGATTCATACAAGATCTTATAGGATCAAACAAATATGCTGTTGATTCATATTTCTGATGGTCGCCTGCAGGAAGTCAAACCTCCCATGTTGTCTTGTTGATCTTGTCAAGATTTAGGTGAAATGTATAATAAAATAATCCCAGTGATGTTTTCACTCGTGTGTTTCATCTAAAAAGCGTTTCCATTATGCGTGAGCAAACATTACCAGGCGGAGCTTAAACATTCACTCCAAGGCTCAGCAGAGAATATAATAAAACACATTTTTAACAACTCTTTAGTTTGATTCAATGAGCTAAACGATACATTTCATGTTCTGCAGTTTCACTATCAAAGTCAAGATTTTAAACATATCTTTTAAAAAGGAATCCCACTGAATAAAACAGCAAACAAAAGCTGGCCTCCTGCTCCAGTTGTGGCTCAATACAGGTTCCCACCCCCCTTTTATAGACCCCGCCCCATTAACTGGAAGGCTGGACTTCCTGTTACCTTTCCTTCCACACATTTAGAAGACAAATGTGATGTAGAGCCACAAACAAAACCTCATAGGGGCCTAATCAGAGCTCTGCTTGTTTGCATCATTAAAATAAAATTACTAAACTAAATAAATCTACACACCAGCAGATACATATATCTGTGCACAAAACAACAACATTAGGATGACTGGATTATACAGTTTACTGCAAACCTTTAACATCCACGTTTAATACATGAGATGGCAAAGCATCCCATAATACTTCGAGTGGAGTAATTATGAAATTGGTGATTAGAGGAGAACAGATCATGGAAGAATGGTGGAAGAATTATTTTTGAAAGAAAAGAAAAACACAAAAATACAGTTTGTAACGAAATGAACTTAACATACCTTCTAAATGTGGCTCTGACTTTTCTATCTCGTATTTATGAGATTAAAGACGAGTGTAAAGCAACATTTTCGCAGTTACACCAACGAATTTCATGGATTAATCTCGATTCCTCTAAGTGACACAATCTGCTGAATATATTTGGTTTCGATTTTTTGCGTCAGTAGGAATCCTTTCCGCCCTAACAGCTCCCATGTAACAAACTTTTTGTGTTATTGTTGAATATCAGAAACGGCGTAAATAGACAGTTTTGATTGAGATCTTGAAATTATTTTTGGCCCCTTGAAATAAAAGTCTCCACGTTATCAGTCAACGTTTATTCCTCCGACATCTCGTCGGCTGGAGGCCATCGCTCAGGCCCTCCAGTAATAAGCATCAACAGAATCCCCTCTTTAACTTTGATCTACGTTCATTTTCAGCCCTCTGCATACAAATCCAATGCAAATCTACGGCTGCCGGTCGTCGGTGCCATTTCAAACACGGTTAAAATCGAGACGAGCTGCTGCCTCACGGCCAACGGGAAGCAAATGCCAAATCCTGTCGCCTGGTTTTGTGATATGCATATCTGAGGCTGCAGAGACAGATGTATATTAATCATCGGAGCGTGTCAGATAGCAGTCAGGGAGCAAGCTAATGAGGCTGAGAGTGATGGGGAGCGGAGGTGGGGGGGGGGGAGGCAGTTAGGAGAAACACAGTGTCGTATTTCAGCACCATGGACAGCACATCACTCTGGCTCCTGAGCAACGAACACATGGGAGGGAATTCAAAGATAATTGGTTTTATTATAAACCAACTTATTATCATTATAATCAATGGGGTCACATTTTCTTGGTTGTGGCCACCTTTACCATTAGTAACTGAAATCTAGGGACAGGGATGCTAAGTACAACAGGGCCAAGACACACAAGTGTTCAAATGATCAGGCGTCAGGCTAAACAAGGAACTCCGTAAAGTTTAATTCTGGATGTTAGTTCTTAAGAATGTCCCAAGACGGATAAAAACGAGGTACAAATTAAGATATCTTCAAAACTTTGCTCTAAAAGTCAATGAAAATGTGGTTTAAGTTTTTCTCTATCATATTAATATCCTAATTGATCCCATTGTATGCCGACAACGACAAATAGTATTTCAAACAAATTTATGGATGGCAACATGAACAAAACACATCATTACGTGTTATTTTAAACTGCTGATAAAGTAATTGATTTCCAGAAGTATGTGTAATATACTGAAATCTCTCAGCTAAAAATAAAAATGTATGACTCATTCACTTATTGGGAGAAACTGATCCTTTAAACCAAAGTAAATATGAATCTATCAAAAATGAGACACTCTCTACTTTATTGATTGTTGACCAGCTGCTTGGAATTCAATACTTAGACCTGCAACTGAGCGGTGACAGTTTCCTCTGTGATTATGTTGGAAATCAGTAGGAAATAATCAACTTCTTGTAAACAGCTTGAGAAATGTCCCCTTATTCCCGGATCATTGGAGTCATGTACAGAAACGTACCTGTTGCCCTCTACATGGACCGAACATCAAAAAACCTGGTTCCCAAAGCTTTCGTGATAAAAATCCTCACATGTTAAACCGCCGTGTTCCACAGGCTCACATATGTTCACCTCTCTGACCTTGAGTGGAGGTTACGCCATGCATGGATTCACTCTGCTGCCGCCAGATTGATGTGTAATTTCAGCTTTGATTATCTTACGGCACAATCCTCAATGCACCAAATTTGCAGCCTGCTGAATAAATCAACCGTCATAACACCAGAGAGCTTCCTAATAGGGTTTGTATAAGTGAAAAGAAAGGAAGTCGTAATCAAATCAAGAAGCTGCCGTCTGGGTAAGATGTTTACCTTTGAGTCAATTTACACAGAAAAGACACTGGAATGAGATGGAAGCTTTGGACATGTGGTTGAAAACATCTGGTCCTGTTGGTAAATTCCCTTTTTTGCGGCCTGTGGAGCAAAACAACAAACGCTGGTGAAACCGAGTCGTTGACCTTTGGAGAAATGTCTAAACACTCAGGTTTGTATGTCCCAGAAATCCTGTGTGACCACTTCCTAGAAAGCATTTACATTTCTGCCATTTAGTGGGCGCTCTTATCTGGAGCGACTCACAATGAGGAGCATTTTAGTGTCGCGCTAAAGGGCACTTCAACATGACACTTAGCCTGTGATGGAGAAATACTGTGTGTTGTTGTGGGGGTCTGATACGTCATCTATCCCTAACAGATATTATAATAGATGCTGTGCTCCGCTGTAATAAGCCACAGAGCAGAGAAAACAGGGGAAGAATGTTTCTGCGCACATCCTCTGGAGGTTCCCAGGGGGAATTAACTGGGGAGCCTGTTTTCTGAATGATGTTCTCCTCTGCTACGTTGGTTTGATCCACAATGTGAAATGAACTCATAATCTCGTCAAGAGATCTGCTGCTATTCAGGTAAATGAGCTGGAAATCAAAACAACAACAAAATACCTACGTTGTTGTTGTTGTAGCGTTGGATCATGGGAGTTGTTGTCAAAATGAAACGGCCCCTTTAAAATTGTGGATTTCTCTGATGGTTGAAAAATGAAAATACACAAGTCAGACGTTATAATGAGGAATTGTAACATATCTTTACACAAATACCTTAACCATCCATCCCTTGTCTTCAGTTTATCCAGGGTCGGGTTGCGGAGGTAGCCGGCCAAGTGCGGTGTGCCAGGCGTCCCTCTCTCTAGCTCCCCCTGGGGGATCCCGATGGATTCCCAGGAGGAGCCCAGACACACAAGATTGCGAATAAAAGAGGCCCAAAGTCTCTAATCTACTTTAGAGAGCACAACACGTGAATTTGAAATTCCCACTTTATAACTTGGAAAAAGAAGAGAAATGATTGCTTTTAGTTTCAGTGTCTGTCCAGAGGTCCAGTGACTGCTCTCAAAGAAAACAGCTTGATATCAACATTTCATGCTTATTTGCTCTTAAACACTTTACACTGTCGGCCACACATTCATAAATATCAGAATTCTCCATCCAGCTCGACTGTTTCTCTGGAGAAAACCTTGGCTTCACATTAGCAGCCAAGCTACTGCGCTGCCCTGCAGGCACAGGTAAGAAAACATCATTCTACATTTTCTTCTGTATGAACCATGAAATATTCAGCACTCGTCTTCCTCAAGACAGAACGAATGAAGCCCACAACTGGATAAAATGAATCATGTACTGGAAATACTGCACATGATGATTAATAAAATCTGTATACTGTACACCGGGTGCATATTTTTGATCTGTTACATAATTCCACAATAACTCTGCCCTGGATAAACTGAGCAGCCCCAGCAGTTCTTTATGTATAGAGCATTGTTACTACCTCAGGCAGAACACTGACGCTAACTGCACCATGCTATTAAACAGCTGAGCACGAGAACACCCACAAACAGAAAGGAGCAGATAATGTCTCCTGCAGCAGAGCATGCACTAGATTTATGATGAAGTGTTATCCAAACATTTGTAGCCAATTCTGGGAAACGAAATTAAAGTGGAATGCAATAAAAAAAATAGGAAAACATTACAAATAAGAAGTTACAACAAGATACAAAAGTAGCAGGAATGAAAAAACAATACTTCTTCTCATTCGGACAAGGCTTTGACAATCCTCCCTCCTGTCATGCGATAGATCAGAAAGTTGACAACAACAGAGTCTCGGTGACGTTCGGTGGCTGCTGACATGACAGTGACTTTAGGGGCATTCGGAGCACACACAGCCGAGAGGGGCTGTGAATACATAACCAGACCTTTGGACACAGAAGTTGCTAAGACAAGCACGCGGCAGTTGGAGGATTTCTGGAGTCGGACCTGGAGGGATCTGTCCCCAAGGTCAGAGAGGAGTGCTGGGGCTCAGTAAGATTCAGTGTTGAACTGGAACGGCCTTCTGTGTTTGACCTTTAAAACAGCCTGGATCGGATGAGAGGTTCCAATCTTAGGACTTAAACCACATGCGATCCCATGATATGAAATGTAGGAAGAGAATTCGTTCACATCACAAAACATATGACAGGAATTATGACATTTTGAAAGTGATGAATGGATCAGGAATGGTTAAGATTCATTATCTGAGGACCACGAACGTTCGTCCATCATCCACGCATCCATCAATACGTCCATTCATTTATCTATTCATCCATCCATCCATTCATTATCTATACCACTTACCCTTTGAGGGTCTCGGGGGCTGGAGCCATCCCAGTTGGTTTTTCCGGTGAGAGGCTGAGTATTGCAGAGCCAAGTTTGGCCAGGTTTGCAAACATCTTTTTTTATTTTTTTTACAAGTGTAAAAGATTAATTTCTCACATCTATTTTTATTCCCCTCTCTCTTACTAATGTCACATCCTCCTAAACCTCTTACTGCTTGATGGTTCTCATGTTTCCAGCGGAGTGTTCTCATTTTGACCCTGTATCCAGGCACAAAATTATAAAATGACTGTTATTTAGTTCTTGAAACTTTGATTAGAGTTGAAAACTCAGTGTTTTATTCTGACGGAAACACATTCTCTTCCATTTCTCTGCGTTGACCCCCCCCTCCTTTTTTTTTTTCTTCCACTATCAGACTTTTCAGATCTGATGATATTTCACCTTCAGCACTTCATCACCCTGTGTCCCTCCGGTCTAACCTTTTGTCTGGTCGGGGCAGAACTAACTCTAATGATGGGACCTGTGGTCACGGCTATTTCACAGATTGGTTCGGAGCGGCTGGAACTGAGCCTCACCTTGACCTCTGGCATCTGCTGCACTTTCTCCGCATCCAGATTTCAAAAATCCGCCACCAAACAAGCCGCGCTGTCTGTGAGGGGGTGGAAAATTGTGGCCTGACCTCAAATCCACGGTGGCACTCGGAAAATAGTCTATTATGTCTGAGGTTTCAGATAAAACCTTGAAAATTGCCTCGTGACACTGTACAAATACGAGAGCGAGCGAACAAACAAACCACTGTGCGGCTACACACACCCAGAGAGCAGAGGTCACTGGACTGTATCTGTGAGTAGCTACTGATGGAAGGTGGGATGTGGCTTTACTTCCCTAAAACAACACCCTGACTCTATCATACGACAATTTGACGGAATATAATTTCAAATGACGATAATAACACAAGACGTCGGTTGCAACGCTTCTTATTTCGGATAAGAAAATGTGTTTATTCATTTGCTGGGGCGAGGATAGTGTCGGAAAAGCACAACGCCGATGCACGAAAAAAAAAGCCTTGTTCACAGTAAACGAGCTTCCGATAAACCGCCGGTGGTCTCTCCTCCCCCACTGCTCCCGCACTAATCATTGCCTGACCTGTCATGGTGGTTCTGCTGGTGGCCCGGGCGGTTGCCTGGCGAGAGGTCATGTCGGATTAGAGAGCACCCCGTGTGATATAGGTTACTGCACTGTGCTAGTCGCAGGGTGCTGGGGTGTGGGGGCGTGGAGCGTGCACACATGAGCACACATGCAAACACACCATCACAACATTGGCAAGATTAAGTTTTCAATGCATTCACAGTGAATTTACTCATTACACGTGTTTGCTTGCATCGTATCTCCTGTTAAATCTACATCTATCTTCTTGAGGGTGTTGAAATAAAGAATTTTATGCATTTTCACCATTTAAAATGTGATTTGTGCACCAAACCTTTTTTTGTGCACGTGTGATTTAGCATGAAGCAGACATTTTCTTCCCCTGGCAGTGCCATCATCTTAATTTCCACACAACTTGGTGCTCCATCTGTTTTTTCCACCCTGGAGAGCATTTGTATTTTTCCTGATCACATTCAACAAACATAGACTCGTCCATCGGGGGGCACTGCGATGCAGAATCATTCAGGCCCGGCTGAGATGACCCTCCTGTATCCGTCGATATCAACTGCAAATCAATGTATTTACTATGACTTGAGGAAAGCGCGTTCCTCCTAATCGTGCATGCCTCGTCCGTTCCATCTGGGTCTCGTCTCAGTAGTCGTGTCTCCGGCTGTTTTTTTTGTAGTGACAGCAAAACACTTCCCCTCCCGTGTCTGTAACCATGGCAGCCACAGAGAGAATTAAAATATCTTGTTTTTCTGATGTTGTGCTTCCAAAAAAAAAAAGAAATAATAATCCAGTAAAGCAATGACAATTTTCTCTCCTTTACATGAGAGCGAGTTCGCCTCAAGCCTCATTAATACGACTGTGCTGTCGTGACATAAGGTCAACGTCTATCCTGCTTCATTAAACCGCAGACTCATTTCATATGGGAAGTCTCACACTAACTGTCCGGGGTCATTTTCCAAGCAGGTCCGTATGAATAATAGATGTTTGGTTTTAGCCTCAGTGGAAGAAACAGCTGTGTTGTTGTGTGATGTGTGAGATACATGTCGACCTACAGCCCCCCCAAAAAAACACACACACACACACACACACACTCTGAATTAGACCAAAGGGTGAAAAGTCATTTGATTGTTTATTTTTCGTTGCTTACAAACACAAACACACACGGTCACAATCACTAGTGACCCATTTACACACACGCTACAGTGGGGGAGACGTCGGACGCTACATGTGTAGGAGGGGTGGCAGTGTCACATGACCATCTAGACAGGAACAGGAGTGTTTCACGTATCCACTTTTCATCTCGAGAGCAAATCATAGAATAATAAACTCTAATAAATACGTAATGTATATATATATATATATTTAAATTAGATCTCCATTTACATGCAAATTTTTTTTTAAACATGCACTGTAATTACAAATTTAATACACTGTGCACCGAAGTTTCAAATAAAATGCTGCAACTTATTCAACTTGCAGGGCAAAAAGAAATCAAACAGCTATTTACAAATGCTCTCCTATAGATCTGTGCTTCTTCGTCTCGGCCGTTAAGGAATGAATCTTTTTAGATTTGTCGACGCACCATTCAGCACAACAGTTATACCGTTAATCCTGTTTTGACCATTTAAGTGCCATTATCAATAAATAAAATATTTCCAAACAAGATGCTATATATCTATGTAAGGTAAAGAAAGGTTATAATCTTTGTTTAACACACAAGTGATCATAGGTTTTTCACGTGAAGATAAATATGACAATGGTAGTTAATAGATGATTCAACTTTCCTCTCTGCAATCGATTTTGAATGGGCAAGATGCACATTTCTCAAAGTCCATTTTGGATTCCAACTCCTTTTTCCATAATGTAATCGATAAAGAACGCATGGGGGGGGGGGGGGGGGGGGGGTGCAGTGAAGGATTGATAATACAACATGATTTCAAGGCAATCACAAGTAAACAGACCAGTAAATCACGTTAAAGAAGAGGAAGGAGAAGGGGAAGAGGGCTCGGGAGTACAGGTCGACTCGCTTGGCGGCGGAGGGGATGACGGGTTTCGGGGGAGGGGGTTTCTTGTGGTGCTTGGCCAGGGATTTGCCGTGAGCAGTGCTGATGTCTATGGGCTTCCCGTAGCAGTCAAAGTTCGACAGCTCAAAGTCCCGCGGGAGCGAGCCCACGATGCTGAAGTCGTTGGTGCGAAGGTCCGACTTGGAGGTGCACACCTTTTTGCAGCGCGTCTCCGCCACCTGGGAGCGAGGAAACAACACAGAAAAGGGGGGAAACGGGATTCGTTGCAGGTTTGTGCATCACTTCCTGTCAACGTGCATTTATCTGTGAGCAACATATGAGCAGAGATGAAGTCGTACTAACACACTGACGGTGCTGCTGGCTGCCCCCAAGGCAGTGTAACGGGACCAAAGTGGATTAGAACTGATGACTGAGCAGGAGACTGACACTATTATGGAGACTTCCACTCACACATGCAAACATCAGTCCGTCCTCAACAAAATGGTGATTACATGCAGCAGATTTTAACTTTGTGGTTACTCCATTCAAAACAACTACAAACTGACAAATGACGTTGACTATATAAATGACTACAGTGAGAATGATGCTAAATAAAAACTGGAAAATGCAAATGCAAGACCAGCTATTCCTCTTTTAGTTTTCTTCTTTGTATCTAAATAAAATATAAAAGTCAGTCCATCATTGCAGTTAATACATTCTGCATCTTTAAATGAGCTGAAGCTCTTTTTAAATGGTAAAACAATACGATCCTGCATCTCAGAATAGAACAGAGATGCTGGCATTTATTTCTGGAAACTCAAATCACATCCGTTTACTATCTTTGTCTCTCCCACAGGTATATTGATGCATCTACAGCAGCTTCAGAAACTATTCAGGTCCCTTCTCTGCAGGTTCTATTGTCCCATAATCCATCCATCCATTATCTATACTGCTTACGCTATAGGGTCGAGGGGGCTTGAGTCAATCCCAGCTGACATTGGGCGAGAGTAAGGGTCTCTCTCATTTACAAAAAGTCTTCAGACTCATAATTCAGTGATTTGTAGACGTGTCTTTGGCAGAAATGAAAAGTCTCTACAAGCTCTGTTCCCCTGGATTTGGGCCGTTTGCTCTGTATTAATTCCTCCTGCATCTCCTCTCAAGCTGTGCTCACCGTGTGCTGCCAGATGGTAAAGTCCTGATAATGACGTAGGAACAAACTAATATTTTATCTCCTCCTCTTTGTTAACAGCAATAAAGGGATGTTCTTATGAAGTTTTCAGTATTTGAACTATATTTTTTTCGTAGTGTATTTCCTCGGTATGTTGTAACAATACTGCATGATAAAGATAATTAAAGAAAAGAGGAGATACGTGACCACTGACTGATATATATACTACTGACATATATACTGCACTGTATATATTGTATAGAGATGTATTTATACACAGACCACGACAACAGATGGCCCAAGCTGCACACTGCTGAATGAGCTCTTTTTGAACCACAGCCAGTAATTCACTATCAATCTGTTTTTTTAATCCCTCTGTCTGTTGAGTTTTGAGATTTGGCCAAATACCCGTTCAAATTCTACTTTAAAAAATAATGAAAGTAGTTTGTAAACAACATAAACTGTTGGTTTATCTGACAAGACAAATAATGTTTTATAAGCCTGAGGCTGCAAACCTACATACAGACGACTACATTATCTACTACAAAGCAAAATGTGGCCCTGCTCACATCCATGTTATATCCATATAGAAGATAAAGACATGATGGCTCCCAAAGATGAGAGCAAATCATCTATACTGCCTCCTGGTGGCTTGTTGCAGTATAAGTCATAAACCTCCTGCCTTCTCCATTTTAGCGGATGGGACATGGACCAAACTCAAAACATTAAAATACATTCATTTCATTGACATCACATTCAAACTGCTAAACTGAGATTTTGAATTATGCTGTGTAGGATTATTGCTAACGAGCTGTTTGATCCTGAAGCTCGGACACAGATAAATCACACACACTGTTATTTTAGGAAAAAGGTTTTTGCAGCCAAAAGCAGATTTACTCTGTCCTCTCAAACACAACCTAATATGGCTGCTCTCCCTTTGTTCGCCTTTACACACTCTGCTATACAACCGGTGCTTATGAACAAACATCATGCAAAAGGATCTAGTGTAATGTCATCCGTTTCATCAACTTCCCTGAAAGCCTGCAGGGTGAACGGGATCTAATCACACCCACTGAAGTCATTAAGCTCATTAAAGATTCATTATTTTGATTTGGTTTTGACAAGAAAACCTATTAAACCTCAACGGAACGATGTAATCCTCTCAAACCAAACGTGGTCCGGAGGAACGCAGAGGTAAATTCATTTCAATTAGGCGTCCAACAGGAGGAGCAGCACAACACGCTGCACTGCCCGATGTCAGAGCTCGGCCCTGACTGAGCTGTGTGAGTGAGACACACTGATGATTGGATTTCCCTGTTTTGCATAGATTACATCTCTGAGCCTCACTGTCACAAAGTTGGATCTGGAATATGCATTTTGACATTGTGCCGTTTTTTTTGCTCGTGGTGGGATGTTACTTAGAAACATGTGCATGAACGGAGGCTCAAAAACACACGCAGCATCCAGGAGTAAAAGCTCGATCATCGCAATGTAATTAAACGCAGCATCGAGGACATTGTTTATACTCTGACTACGGATATAATCGTTATTCAAATCAAGTACGTTTACACATGACTCAATATTCGCACAAGGAAAAAATCCAATTTGATACAAGTCAAATTAAATGATGATTTATACATTTACGCGGCATGAACCCTTGATTGTTTTTGTTTGGGTTTCCTTCCCTGCTATTAATCAGGGTTTTGTCTGTTTGTTCAAAGGTTTTCAACACAAGGTAAATATCCGTATATATAAAAATAGATAGAGGAGAGTGTCAGTGCTCCAGTGAAACAATAACCATGTTGATGGGACAGTGACCATTTACCATTTACATTTGGGATTGATACGTTTTGGGTTTTGACACCATAGTCACCACCTTGCTTTAGGTGTTTGATGGAGTCATGGTGTCAGTTATTGTCTGCCTCTGGGGGCAGCCGCTAATATGTATAGTATATGAATGCAGATGCTGGTTTTCACTCTCAATGGATATCAAAACTAGCACGACCACTAGAAAGAACTGGTTGTTTTGTGTCTGGTAAAGATACACAACACACACACACACACACACACACACACACACACACTAAAGTTATCAAACCGTATCCACTGACATGCAGGGTGCTGACATGAAGCGGCGTCCCTCCGGTCCCGTTGACCGTGTTGTTCTTGGCAGCTGGGCTCTTTCCCGCTGCCTTCTCCTTGGACGCCATCTTGGCCTTCTCGGCCTCGATGCGCTTCGGGCTGTTGAGCATCACTTGAACCACTGCGTACTCCACCAGCGAGGCAAAGCCGAACAGCAGGCAGGCGATGAGCCAGATGTCGATGGCCTTGACGTAGGACACTTTCGGAAGCTCCTGCGCCAGGGAGGTGCACTCAGAGGACAGAGACAGGACGGAGAGGATCCCTGAACAAAGACGGAGGAGAAGTGACCTTGTCAATCAGCAAAGGGAGAGACAGTTGGATGTAAAGACGAAAGAAAAGTTTTCCACTGTGACTTTCTCTCTCTAATGCACGTCAAGTCAATGCTTCCCCTACTGTGATTTCAGTATTTTTATCAATGCTAAGGAGGTTTTACTTCCACCCGTTTATTTGTTGTTGTTTTTTATTTGTCAGCACAAATACACTGAAGAATTTTCTGAACTGATTTGTCCCGAACTTGCTGAATTGATGGTGTATGGGAAGAACCCAATACATTTTGGTTTAGATCAAATAGTCAATTTCTCAGAAATGTATGGAAACATATTTAGGATTGTTTTTCCTTGGCTGTGGTATGTTTTCTACTGTCATTGTAGTTTGTTATATCACATGGCACTTTATGCTTTTCTTACAAAATGTTATTTCAATATCCTTAATAGGTCTTTGCCTGAAGTATCCGATCAAATAATAACTAAAACAAAAAACAACAATTGCATTTAATTCGTTGGTACTTGAAAGGGTTTGGTATCAAAGATACAACTGTATTGATAATTATTACAATAAATGTCACTTTGTTGTTTCTTTCAATGAAAAATACAGATTTGAATGAAGGTAGTTTTGAATTCAATCAATCACAGATCACCTCTGTGTTAAACTTCCTCACTGTTCATTGCATAAGCATAATATTGATATGTTCTGGACTTTTGTGATTTTGCTGCGGATGACAATTATCATCCGGCACTATTCTGTATTTGTTGCTATATAGACCTGTTTTGGTTCAAACACATTTCTCCTGCCTGGATGTTTGCTTCCACTGGGAAAAAGTAAAGGATCCACCTCATCCTGAAAGAATAAACTGGTGCATTTCCGCTTGAATACACAAAATACTGAGCGAGGTAATGTCCCAGCATCCCCACATAGCCTCTGAAACCATCTCCACAATCAGGACGTGTGACCGTCCCCTTACCCCTTTTATCAGGACATCTCCGAGAGCTCAGTCAGTCTCTAATGACGGAGTCATTTTAAATTGTTCTTAGCTCTGCTAGCCAACAGGATTACAGGTTAGAGATCCCATCTGCACAGCGGCACTTGTTTCAGGCTGCAGCAGAAACAATTACAGCAACTCTTAAGAGTGTCTTCTAACCACCAATGAGGGGCTTCACTCCCCTTTTTCTCATATAGTGCTACTTCTAAGAGACAATAAATACGTTAGAGTGGCCGATGGGTTTTGCCTCCGTGATAGTCACTCGGGTTCATACAAGGTTCAGGATGTCTAAATCAAACAATTCCTCCTCAAAGGATTTAAATAAAGTACGAAAAAAGAGCATTGTCGAAATCCACCTTTTATCCATGAGAGAAAAAACGAGGAATAGGGAGATAGCTTTGTTTAACTTGTTTGTCTGAGACATATTCAGCTTTTTGTGTACAAACTAAATCTGCTCGTCACATCAGACAGAAAGAAGATGAACATCTATTCCTGTAATACAATTGTAAACTACTTCTTTCTCCCAGTCCCCTGAAAGAAAGACAAGCTGTGTTAACTTGAGAATCACAAGATGCATGTACACGTGCACACGAAACACACACACACACACACACACACACACACACACACACACACACACACACACACACACACACACACACACATTTAAACACACAGAGACACACAGGGAGCAATAAATGAGAGTGGTCCCACACCTGGGTGATGACTGACCTGCGCTGATCCCATTTAAAGAGAAGTCAGAGGAGGCTTCCAGGTGGAGTTGGAGTGATGATGGGATGAAAGTGGTGACAAACAACTGGAGGGAGGATGGAGAGAAGGAGGGAGTTGACGACTGGAGAGGGATAACAATGGATGTTCTTATTCATGCAGCCCTGCACACACAGAGGGGCTTGTGTGATGCTACATGTGGGTGACACCGACATTCTACACACACACAATCATAAAGGAGGGCAGCTTCAATTATTTCTAGACATTTTTAAAAGTAAATATAACACTATTATTTCTGTGTATCTATATTTAATGGTTGGTCTGGGTTTGCAAATGTGATTTTGCAATTTGATCATCGACTGAAGCTTTTCAAATTTAAATGTTGAGTTGTTGAAGTGGTAATCTCTGCTAAAATAGTAACAATTATGCATTTTTTATTAAATTTTATTCTCCTGAGCAGGTGTAACATTTGTCGAGCCCCCTTGAGGAATTAAAACCAACTTAAATATCTCGTTCCCACTGGATAATCAGCATGTGCGCACAAGTAACTTGTGACTTCAGGGGCTCCATAACAATTGATCCATTCATAATCTCATTTTAGGCTTCTTCTGCTCATTCATACATTTGGTACCTAAAATTGGTGACACAATGATGATGTGATGAGAAAAAATGTGCCGTTTAATGAGGTGAAGAAAAGTTGACACTGAGGAAAGTAGATTAAATGAAGCGTCCAACCACGTTCATGAGCAGAGTTTGTGAGTTTCTGTCCGTCATGCGGGGATTCCTGAAACTCAAGGCGAGCCAACAAGCAGCACTGAGGAAAAAGAAACACTAGAGATCGCTCCTGTGGTTCTTGTCGAGCTGTGATTTATTCAGTGCGAGAAGAAAAACACAAACTAAATGAGACACTACCGGTGCTGAGACATTCTTCCGTCCCCCTCGGGGGCTCAGGCTAACAGTCTGCTAATCTAGCCGAACTTTCTTCAGGCCACAGACGTTGAGTGCTTCCCTGGTTTGGAAAAAAAGGGCCCAGCTCCTCGTGGGACTCGGCACAACCCTTCATTAACCGGGTTAATAGGGATCAGTGTTCCTCGTTAGCCGGCCCAGTGTCTCCTGAACAATCCTCCTCGTCAACACCCAGAAACTCTACTTGTCCTCTAACATCATCTGTTTTCAAATCTTGGTTCAAAAAGTTAAAGATGAAGTTAGGATTTTCGACATTTAGATGCATGACTGAGATCAATGAAAATCGAACAAAGATGTGCCCATTTGGTTGAATCTTGATCTCTCCAGTGACCATATATTATATATATTTATATAAGTGCACATAACCATTCCTGGCTCATAGTTAATCAAATCAGAACTAGACAAGATGCCGAGTTGCTGACGTCATCGCTTACAAACCAATTAGCATCATTTTACAATCAGCTCTGTATAGTAGCTTCCAATGTAGAGCTGTCTAATGTCCGTCTCTCGAGTGTGAAGCACCTGACACCACTTTTTAGTCATCACAGACTTTTTACAAATGTTTAAAATCACAATTGATCCTTTTTCTTTGCTCTTCATTATTGTGTGAATATTGAAAAGACGTGTCAAGGTGTTGTTTAAATGTTTAAACCCATATCTACGAGAAGTTTTACTTATAGCGTCCTTGTTTTTTTCACATTCCAATTTCAAAGCACACAAACACAAAAGTCAGAACAACAACTTCACAACTTGGGAAATGGGACCTTCCGGGGAAGCAGGTTAGATTCCCGTGTATTTAAATCTGCATTCTTGGTATTTGCACCAACTTCACCACAGCTGTGGGTCCCATCTGTCAATTACCACGACATTCAGTGATTTATCGCACACAGACCAACACTGGGCACGGCACAACGCTTGATAGATAAAGTCCTTCGTGGTGTCAAAGTGATTGATGATGTCATGATGGAGATAATTGGGGGCTATAATGTCAGTGATCCTTAAAAACACAGAAATCATTTTTTTAATTTTATCGACCAGTCTTTTTCTCTGTGGCATTTTTTTTTTTTACGACCGAGGTTTCACATCTAATTACCTCAACAACATACACACTCTCACCCACTCCTGCAATATGCAACAGATCTTCTTTAGTATTGGTGTCAGTGGAAGACGGGTGTAAGTGATCTATAGATAATCCATACCCAATGGGACCCTGGCAGCGCTCGCATCAGGGTTGATCCAGAAGGACAGCCAGGAGAGGACTACGATGAGCAGCGTGGGGGCGTACACACCCATCATGTAGAAGCCCACTTGTCGCCGTAGGGTGAAGATGACTTCTACACATGTGTAGTACCCTGCGTGAGGAAGGAGAGAAGGGTCAAACACAACGAAATGACAGTTCAAATTCAAATTATTGGAGGGAGACATGAAGTCCTATTGATGTCCAGTTCAGAGGCTCAATCGTTTAAGGGAACGCAACTCAAGAAGGTTGGTCTCCGTGGCAACTGAAGGCATGGGAAGAACACGGAAACCTCCATTTATTACAACTTAGAGCTGTTACGTGTGTAAATGGCAGTTCATGAATAGTTCATTATCTCCAATCAGATAATTGTTGATTGATTGAATCTCAAACTACACATGTCAGATGTCTTTAAATTAGCTTCTCGTAATCACAACAGTCTCAGTTATACGACATGAACGCAACATTGTGCTATTTTTGTCAACTCAGATGTTCCAGCATATTAAAACTTAGTCCACAAACGTGAACCTGAGTGTGAGCTTCCAGCCCCTGAACTGGAACAGGGGCAGGTGAGAGTAATGGCCCTGTCCTGACTTGGTCGATTAAACTCACATTAAGCGTTTAGAGGAAAATGTCGGTGCCAGGGTGAGGTCTGTGTCTGATCTGGCTCCTTTTGCCCGAGCACAATGCAGAGCTCAGCTGTGTGCACCATTAGTACCACAGAAACCAAAAGGGGAAAGAAAGAGGTCAATGGGCAGAAGGTCTTTGACATCATTTCAGCAAACTTTGTAAAAGCTACGACCTGTTTGAGGGCAGCAAACCCCAAAGAAGCTTTCAATTCGTAACATGTCGATTACACAAGAGACCCATCAAGGAGGCAGAGAACAGATTATATCTCACAATAGCGCAGAATGACTTACAACTCATAAATGATCAATTTAAACCAGTCCATCTCGGCAGAAGTATGGTTTCCATGAGTAAACCAGTATGGAATTAGCATCCGTACACATCTGACCTCCCACTGCGGTGCTGTGTTTTAGCTCTTTGAGGCTGCACGTTGGGTCCTACAGGGACGGTAGAGTGGATGGGCTAAAGTAATATTTAACTAGGGTGAGCTTTATACAGCATATAAGGGCCGGCCTATGTCGCGGAGCAGCCTCGAACACAGAGGCGAGCTTTGTGCCGGGGTCAGGTTGTCGTGGCAACCCGTCAAAAGGCTGACTCATTGCCAGCAGTGTGCCTCACCGGGCGCACCAGCTCTGTTGGCTTTTCTATTTAATCGCAAATGGCGTTTTGTACTCACAGCGGTCTGGATACCTGCGTGGCACAGTATCAGGACCTATACACTTATTTTTCTGCTCTTTTCACGAGAGGAACATTCTGTGTTTTTTTAGCTATGCCATCATCCTGGTAAATTTGCCTGTGTAAAGGCTACCAACCTTTCTACCTCCACCGGCACTTAAAATACAATTCACAACTTTTATTCTTCACGGTATGCAGTGTTTAAGTGGTTGAAAACATCTGCTCTCTAACGGAAATATGAAGAAGCTATGGGAGAACAATTTAGCAAGCAGGCAGGCAGACAGCATAATGCCGACAATACAAAGACATACTGAGCCAAAATATGACACTTTTGGGAATTGAAACATTTTCTTCAGACAAAAAAAAATCCAATAAGACTAAAATTGATATAAACATCTCAACAGCTTTACAATAAAGAAGAACATGAAACTTCTGTGGCTTCAGCCGTTTTGGAATTCTTTCCAAACACATCACAAATTGTAAACTTTCAGAAAATCCAGAGGAGCAGGTTGTGAATACCACAAAATGGGGATGTTCAAATCGATTTCTCTCACGAACACAGTCAACACGAGCCCATGTTAAGTCGAGATGTGCTTCCACGTTAAAGGTCTATAGGTCTAACTCCTATTACTGAGTGTTGTGAGGCCAGACTGTGGAATGGTTCAATATCTGTGGGATCAACTGAGGTCACTTGGGTGTATTTTAGCTGCTTGTATGCTCACACATAGAAACAACACTGCTCTCTGTGAAAAATCCACAGTCTTTACAATGCTGAAAGGTCAGAAACAAGTCCATCTTTCAGCCAAAAGCACCCAGGTGACCGTATCCTAAAATAATACATGGTCCTCTCATGATGTCCTTAACTGGGAACCAATTACACCACTTGCTGCAACACAGAGCAAAACATTCCCTCCAAAACACGACGCAAGGAAAATGTCCAACTAGCGGTAAATCCCAGACCAAGATCACAATGAAATAATTAGTTGTTATTGTGCTGAAAGTCTACCTGTGGGGCAGTTGTCGAGTTGTCACGACAAACAAAATGCACTTAGAGGAGCGGAAACACAAACTTAATGACAATCGGGGGATGAGACAGAAACATGAACATACTTTCGGGGCCTCAGAGCCTACAGCTTTGAGCCGAGCCAGAACAAACAGAGAATAATTAATGAATGGATGAAAGAAAAGCCCAAACGATGAACAGCTCTGAAGTCAAAAATGTTGCGGGTGATTGTGGTTAACTGAGATGATGGAAAAAGTAAGTTTAGAGGTTTAAAATATTTCACTCTACTTCCAATTTAATCAAGAGAACTGGCTAAAGGCTCATTTGTGCTCAATGTTTTATACTGAAACAGATCGTATGGTCGTATTCATACCTGTTCTCTGAAACAGATAAAACAGAGCAGTACCACCAATAATCGTAGGGGGCACTGTAGCCAATAGTTCAAGTAAGACAACCATAAGACACGAGGAAGAAATTTCAAGAATGGATGAGGAAACTACAGGGATATGATGTTACTTTGCCCGGGCACAGGAACGTATGTTATCCCAACCTCCTCCACCGTCTCCATGTTTGTTGTAGTCACAAACACTCGACTCTGCGTTGCCCTCTAGTGGATGTATTGCTTTACAACCATGCCAACGTAAAGGATGCAGCGAAGTGCGTGGGCAGTGACGGTTACGCTGTTTGAAACTGATTAATCCCTTTTCGCACATAAAGGCAGCATAAATGAGCCTTTAGGCTAATCTACTTACATCTACAATCTAAACTACGAAAGAAAAATTGGATTCATCACAAGGGCAGTACCTGTTCCTGTATAGAATTTGGTGCAGTTCCCATAATCGATGTCTTCTTGTCTAATGTCAAACTGCGGCAGAGCGATGGCGTCCATTTGCACCGGGTCTTCCGTCTGCCACATGAACTGCAGGTCGTCCGTAGTGTAGCCGACTTGACGAAGGAGGTGCAGAGGACACAAAAGGTCAGCCAGCATAGACATTAACAAGATGTAGATGTACACGTTACATGTTGGGATGTGCAGACACATACAATCACAGTATTAAATGTAACGTCGATAATGTGCACCCAAGCGTCGAATGATATCAATCGCAGCAGCTGGGTTTGGCCTTGGAGGGAAAAGCTGCTTGAAGTTATTTTACCTATTTAGCTCTAAACTGCTTCGTAAACAAGATGTAATAACAACAGTCAAGCTCAATTAGCTCTGAGACTTTCACCGCAACCTTAAAATATGATGATTTATTCCACTTCTCTAAGTGATCACCGTTGGAATTGGCAAGGAAAAAAGTGCTCATTTACTCTCAAACAGCTATTTTATAAAAAAAAATAAAATAACACAAATATATTCCCAAGTCACGGTTAAATACAGCACCCCCCCCCCCCCCCTGAAGAAAACCAGCCAGCAGATGTGTTGGCTGAGGTGGATGGTTTAAGGTGATGATATGTGAAGACTCACAGCTTTCTAGTTGCATTTTACACCTCTGTGTGTCCATGGGGAACAATGTCAGGTCCAGTGGACAGGACAGGGTGACAGACAACCTGGAGGAGGGTGAAGAAAAGACAGATTTTAGTATTTCATTAATGCTCCGATTTAGTGTCTCGTACTTATTATGTGTTATGTTGAGATCTCAAACGATTTAAAGGGGTTTACCCTGACGTCTTGTTTTTGAGTGGTGCTAAAAACAGGATATGTAGCGCTCTGAATTCGCAGACGGATTTCAGTAATTATCTCAGGAGATGACATAACAGACTGTACGTGGAGGCCCAACCAGTTTGCATTGAGCCCCCTCGGAAATTGTTTTCCTTGAGCTTGTCAACAGTCTCATTATCTTTGGAGATTTCAATCTCACAGCCATAATCCTTATCGACCCAGAAACAAAACCAATAAGAAAAATCAAGGAAAAGATGGTAAATAAAAAAAAGAAGCTCACTCTGACTCACTGGAACAAAGCACACAGGACTGTGAAGTAATTATCATGTGCAGATTTGCAGGGCAATGAGAACACAAACAAACAAATATTACATTTTAACTTCTGTGTCCCTGTGTAATTGTCTGACGCAATTATCTCTTGAATTGTATAATTTTTTTATTTAGTCTTGTTTACACAGATAATAAAAGCCACATTTGGAAAAAAGCCCTTTTACGTGTTGTGATTAAAAGCAGTTCATTGCCATTTTGTTTTGCCTGACGCTCCATTTATCAAGAATAACAATATGTTATTGTGATATTTGATGTTGTTTATAGGTGGAGGGGTTATTACCTCCACCGTGGAGGTTATGTTTTCACCCTCTGTTTGTTTAGTTCGTTGGTTTGTTTGTTTGTCAGCAGAATTACGCAAAAACTACTCAATGAATCTGCAGAAAACTTGGTGGAAGCATGAGACATGGATTGAGAAAGAACCCATTTTCATCAATTTCCCAGGGAATTGATGGATCTTGGTTAATAAAGCGGACACAGACATGTTCAGAGGACTGATATCTATGAGTTTGTGCAATTTGGTGAGGCTAGATTGATTTTAGGGGAACTGTTGGGCCTTGGCTGAGATATATGCAAGGGACACATCAAATCTGCCAACATGGTTCTCAGCTGACAATGGTCATACAGTCTTACATCTAAGTGTAGCCTGCAATTCACCAATAACATCTTAAGAGAGAAGACAATGATACCTCATACTGATGAGGACGTCTCCATTACGAAAGATGAAGAGGAGAATATTCTCCTGGGTGACGTCGTGGAAGTTGGCGCTCTTCTCGTTGGCGAAGAACAGGTCGGGCTTCCAGAGACATTTGAACATCTTGGGATCGACGGTGAGCGAATCCGACTTGAAGTCCTGCGGTAGCTTCAGCCGGGGGTCGTTCCAGCGCTGCCGCAGGAAGATGTTGACTCTGTAATCCTGTCGGGTTCGAGACGAGACAAGCGAGTTTAGAGACATAGAGACACGTTCAAAGTGATCAATTACCAAAAGACAAACTCCTGGCTACCATCTTACTGACATGCTTTTATTTCCTGGTTAAAACTGTCCGTTGTGATGACAGGTGGACATGTCCTTCTTTTAACACTTTTGACGTCAGTGACAAACCATATTTTCTCTTGTCAACGAGCACCTCTTTAAAGTGCAGAGTGAAATTTCACAGCTGCAATTAAAAAAACTCACGTCTATTTTAGAACCAGTCGACATAGAACAAACTCCACAGGGTCAAATGTTACCAACACGGCAACATTTGATACAGCAAATCCCTCATTAGTGAGATTATTAGTGAAATTTCCACGCTGTTGATGATAGGAACGTTTCACTCAGCGACGCTTCGGGACTGTTTCATTTCTTTTTCTTTTTTTTTGTGGCAGCCTTGTTCGCGGCCCTCAAGCTGTTCTGGGACCAGGTGCCGGGAAGGACTTTTAGTGCTGAATGGGAAGATGGATGACATGTCAAACAAAGCCACCAAAATACCATCTGTGTGTGTGTGTGTCCATCCATTGAGTATTTGCCTCAGTTGGTTGTGTTGTGTGTATCAGCAGCCTTTTGTCTATTTGGTTGTTTTGTGTGTGTATCAGCAGCCTTTTGTCTATTTGGTTGTGTTGTATTGAGTTGAGTATTTTACGTGCATGTGTCGTCAAATCAATGACTCAGCTGTGTTTTGTCTGTTGAGCTTTCAGGGCTTTCAACTGCAGTTCTGACATTAAAAGTGACTCAACTTTAAAAAATCTATATTTTTGAGCAGGAATGTTTTCTCATTTGTCTCCTCTCAATAAAGCCATTAGCATTAAATGAGAAAGGACACTTTTCTCTATTTGCTGATGGTGTTTTGTTGAAAGTTGTGACACTGGCGGTGGAAATGTACAACAGCTGTGTGGTAGGACCACCCGCCCTCCCACCACTGTCACTAACCATTACCACAGAGTACATATACACATATGCAATTATTACCACAATGGAAATAATGGGACTGGAATACTCTTTTGTCTTTTGAATTAAAATTCTAGGAGAAAATCATCTCATTAAACCACAGATGTAGTAAACAGTGGATAATGTGTCCAATGTGACCTTTATTGGAGCCATTGTCTCCAGCTGAGTTTAGTTTACTGCTGATGCACCGTCAGGATCCGTTTGGGGCATTTGATAGAACTGATGAGTCCAACTGTTATTTGTTTGTTAGTCGTCTCTGCTGCTTCTGTCGTGGACGTGTTTGAGGCCGAGGGTGTCATGTGACCTGCTGTTCCATCTTTGACCACTACGACAAAAATCAATGGTCGCACCCCCTGGTGGCTGGTTGTTGTCACAATCGTTAAAGGTCACTCATGGAGTCGAGATTTACTGAACTTTGAGTAAACGGGTGAGCAGCTTCTTGTGCCGCAGCGGAGGAGCAGCTTCAGGGTTTTGTGGATCGAATCTTACATCAACGTTTGCAGTTTCACAAATAAAAAGCTGCAAACAGAATTACCAACGGCCAGATAACACATTTCAAACAGGCAGGTTTAGAACAAGTGCTGCATTAGTCCAAGTAATTTAGCAGTAACCTAAAATGTATTTTATTTCACTGCCAGCAGAGGGTTTGTGTGTGTCTGTGTGTGAGCAGTGGTCAAATTGTTGATGTCTTACTCTTCTTTCTATACAACCTAAATTCAGCGTCCAACTGGCCCTCGAGCGACAGCACGAGCAGCTCCTGCTGGCTCGCCTCTGTCTGTCAGGGACACAAGCCAATTCCCACACCTTCGCCTTTCGGAGAAACCAGACAAGGAAATACATCCTCCCTCTGGCTCGCCATCAAGCTGCCAGTGCTGCGTTCGATCCCAGAGAGATTTAACACAAGCTGTGTAGTCAACGAGGAAAACTCGAACTGAGCAGCGGTAAGAAAGAAACACACACACACACAAACTTACACAAGTACAATTTATTCAATGTTGCAGTATCAGATTATTCGTCTCCTGGCGAATCATAAAGTGAAAGCAGATGTGTTAACTACAGAGGACATGTGGAGCTGTTTGGCCCAGGGAGGTGTAAATGATGAGAGAGGTTCCCTGGGATCGGAGACCCCACAGAGTGATGAATTCGGCGAGGAGGTGACCGGCTGTCTCTTCTGTTTCGTCCTAAACCTTCGTCACTCTCCTTCTCTGTCTATCTTTTGTCAGGCGTCCCAGGGGGGGAAGAGGGGACAAGAGAAGTTGCCATCTGGGAGTTTCTCATCAATCTGTCTCCGTCTCACTCTTGGCTCTTCCTTCTTCTCTCCTGATGTTATATCTCTTTCCACCTACTGGCTTCATTCTTCTCGCCTCTTGTTCTCTTGACATTTCTCTGTTTTCCTTTTATTTAAAGCATTTTTTCATGTCTGATTCTTCTTCCTCCAACGTTCTTCTGCTCTGTCAACATTTCTCATCCCTGTCTCTTATTTTATATCTTCTCTCTTCTACGACAGAGTATTAAAGCCAAGTGGAAAACTCATAATCTTAAAATAATGAAACCCATAATATTACATATAGAAAGTTGGAATATTGAAAGAAAACAATCGTAATGTTACGAGAATAAAGTCGTAATTGAAAAGACCCTTGTGATATTACAAGGGGGAAAAAAGCAGTAATATTGCAAAAAGAGAAATGTCGTAATATGAGAGAAAAGTTGTAATTTAATGAGAAATAAGTTTTCTAGGAAATAAGGAAATAACAGCAGGGAGAACCTGTACTCGCCGAAGTTTAACTTCTTCTGGATCCAAAATCTTGAACCGATCGCATTTTGAAACTACGACACTCTTTGAATTACACATATTGAAAGAGTCACGTTTCATCCTCCACTAAAGAAGCTATTTCCTTCAAGTCAGTGACTTTGTCTTTAAATCTTTATAAATCGTTATAAATCGTTACTTGTCAAACTTATACAAAAGTAAAACTTAACAAGATGCCTCATATTCCCCATTTTAACGCAGGCACAACTTTAATCTCGGAATATTACAACTTTATTCTTGAAATCTCAGATTCTGTTTTGCTCTTCAACATGGACCAAATACTCAATCATACTCTTCCTGCCTCCCTTTCTTTGTTTTCATGGTCTCTCACGTCATTCTTCTTCTTCTTCTTCTTCTTCACCGTTTCTTTTTTACCTTTGCTTTCTCTTGTATTTTCTTCCTTTCTTTCTCTTTGTTCTCCTTGATTTACTCCTTTTTCTTCTCTTACATCTCCTCACAATCCACCTCACACACCTCTGTACGTTGCATTCTTTGCAGTGCTGCTCTCTGCGTGTCCCAGAGTGAAACTTCACTGGAAGATATTACGGGTGAACACACTTTTCTGATCTGCAGCCAAAAGAAATATTTCCACAGTAGATTTGAACCCAGATCCGATTCCAGGATCCAGCCTGGGAGCTGGGGCTGTGCTCAGAGTGTCACTCCTCATGAAATTAAATTAGCAGAGATTGATCACTGGTCTGGACGGAGACACTGTCCAGACCTGCTGCAACAGGACACTGAGGGAAAAAGTTCATAAATCCCCTCTCTGTCCCTGTGAGGACTGAGGCGTCCTGCTCTTGAAAAATGTCAGGTTTTTTAAAGTAAGAACCAAGTGTGCCACATGTTGGCCCGCTGCTCTTGTCTGGTGCTGTTTTGGAGAGCGTGCACATTGTCTGGCTCCTTTCAGAACTGACAGTCCTCTCTGCCTGGAAAGTAACTGGCCAAACCGTCCTCCTGCTTTCACAAAGTAAAAGAAGTGGAATTTCTGCTAGCATTAGATTTTCTTACATTTATATTTTTACCTACGTCCACCAAGGAGGTTATGGTTCTGTCCTATTCTTTGTTGGCTGGTGTGTTTGTCAGCAAGATAACACAAAAACTACTCGATGGATTTCCATGAAACTTTTCATTCTTTCATCACTTTCTTTAACGTGGCAAGATTTCCCCCCAAAATGATGCATGACAAATTCAGGCATATTTAAGGGATTGATATCCATGTCTTGAATTATTTGTTAATTGTGTTCTGATGTTAAAATCACAGCACACAACTAGGCACAATAACAAAAATGGTGCATGCCTCCAGCGTGCAGGGCCTTTAATAGTCTCCTCAAATCCAATAAAGCTGCACCAAATCTAACACACTCATAGATATCAGTCCCCTCAATATGCCTGATTTAATCAAGATCCATGAATTGTTCCCTGGGAAAATGGCAAAGATGATGAGAAATCTCTCCATATTAAAGACAGTTAAAAAAAATCCTGGATCTGCTCCTTGATCCAGATTCACACCAATTTAATTAAATGGGTTCTTTCCTGACTCATCCTTCCACCAAGGTCCGAGGGAATCCGTTCAGTTGTTTTAATTTTATCTTGCTTATTAACAAACCAAGCAGCGAACAAACACACAGGGGTGAAGATATAACTTCCCTGGTGGAGGTAAAAACATTGCACTGGAATTGAACATAAAAGATGTATTAAGACTTCAAGATTGGGTTTAATATAAGTTATTTATTGAGCGTTTATTGGCCCCTCCCTGCAGCTTTTAAATGAAACCTTTTCTTTTTTTTTGTTTCATTAGTGATCACGAGTCCTTGAGTTCATTCTGTTCATTAGCATTAAAACTGCATTTCTCTATCAGCAATTAAGCCATCAGATAAATGAGGCGTGAAACCCCACAGTCTTCATAATAATTCACCGCTAAACGGCCCGATACCTTCTAGAGAACATGCTTGCATGTTCCTCCTAAAACTTGTGGGCTGAAGCAGTTTTCAGCTCTGAACCGCTGCCTCTGATTGGCAGAAGTATTGATCATCAATCCTGTCAGGGAAGTGGGATAAGTGGCTTCTTACCATGGTCGTCTCCTGGATGGAGCCGAAGCTGTTGATGAAGATGTTGACTCTGTCTTCCACGGGGATCCCTGGATTGAAGAGGAGTGAGAGGAGTGATTCACATCATCTGCGTGTTTATAGCTCACAAGTGAGTGTCAGTGTGTTTCCATGCACCTCTTTGTTTTTACATCAATACACATTGTTGCTGTTGATTGAACAGGATTGTGTGACCGATCAGGATTTGTGAAAGACTTTATCAACACGGCAAAGTAATAAAAAACGCCCTCCCAAGAGGATCGCACTCCTCCTCTAAGCTAACGCTGTAAACATTTATAGTGGCATCCCTCTCCACTCAGCCCTTTGCATAAACTAATAAAATCCTTGACGAATGCAGACTGCTCGCGCTGCTTTGAATAATGTTCTTTCCTTTGAGGTGTTTACTGGAGGCTCAGGAGTTTCACGAGTTTAAACTCCATCAGGCAATTTGCGAAATTAATGTACATAATATGCAGATGCCGTAAAGCTCTCACCTCCGATACGTGACAGCATCCGCGAAAAAACTAAGTGATGCTTCTTGAAAGTCTCTATATGGTCCATAAAAGCGGTTCCACATTTTATAGGCCCCGGCCCAAGTAATGCACAAGACACAGTTTAGGATGTAATTTGGGAGATTATGACATGGATGTTAATGGACGGGAAGCTCTCAGCCCACCCTGAAATCAAGAGCAGATGTTTGGCCGCTGGACCCGTCGCAGGCAGTCGGGCAGGGAGCTAATTCTGCCCACAACACATCAAACACAGAGTCCCAGATACGGCTCCCGCTGCCAAGTGCCGGAGGACCGAAACTATCAGAGGAGCCACCTGAAGCCCAACCCGTCACTTTTATGGCTGTTTTTGCTGAGAGACTGCAGCCCGGCGTTCACCCTTTAGCGTGACGTTTAAAGCCCACCGTAAAAACTGTAAAGATGGATGCTTGGCACAGTAGAGAATGAAGAATAACATACTGTAGTAGTAATACTGTACTGTAATTGAAGCATTTGTTTGTTTGGTGGATAGAATACAGTTGTTTCCTTCACCGAAAAAGTCAAAAATTCCCACTGGGAGGGAGTCACCAATCAACCAATCAACATGGAGGAGGCAGGATTTACGACCTGTGCTTGAGCCAGCCACCAGGGGGGCGATTGAGATGCTTTGGCTTCACTTTTGGGGAGCTGCCACAACGCCCATCTTTATATACAGTCAGTCTTAACTAACAGATCAATACCAAACACAGGATAAACTTCCCTCACTGCTATAGTGCTGTACTAGATTTTATACAAGTATTTGCAGTAAATACATCTTCACGAATGTCCAAAGCACCATTTATAGTTTGCAAACACTTGTTCCAGCACAGGATACTGAGGGGAAATCCAGAGGAATGAGTTCATGATGTACCGGTTTCTTTAACTACTGTGACGGCAGCTCGGCGAAAACGTAAATTAAAAAATCGACAGAGATAGATGAAGACGGGGAGAAACTTGCCTTTGAAGTTGGGCCTGATTCTGGGATCGTAGGTGATCAGTAACCTGTTCAAGATGTTACTGGTTGAGTTCTCAGGGACTCGGGCCAGATCCTCGGATGACAGCTGTCTGCAAACAAAAAAAGACGGAGAGGCAACTGTAGGCACGATCACATTAACAGGTCAAATTCCTGGCAGATGAACGCCACAGATTCACAGAGTACACCAGCGAGCTGCTCTGTGTACTCCTTGATTAAACTGTGGCCTGAGAGCGCTACCAGTTTAGGGATTAAATTAGCTTTTAAGATCTGGACCACCCAGGTATTGTTAGAGTGCAGGAGTGTTTAGAAATGTGATGTGGTGCTATTTTCAGATGTTTCCAGATCCTGATCCCACAGGTTGACGGAGAATCATTTTTCATCTTTCCAGTACGCTCATATAAATATTTTTTTCATTTGTTTATTCTGCTGTATTTTTTATACTCTGCTGTATTTTTTCATACTGCATAAAAGGAGGATACACAGAAGTAGAAAGTCATCAAGCCTCACATTTCTATCAAAACTATACTCCAGAGCTTTTCAATGGACTTGGGGGGGCCCCAGGCAAAAATGGGGCCCAACATTGACCCAAACCAAACCCCTCAATTTACTCTTGGAACAAACCTCCAACATGATGAAGCTTTTGGCAGAAAGTTAGTGGCATGGGGCCTCAGCTGGTTTCCAGCCATGGTGTCATTGCAGTCTCATGATCTTAAAGGGGATTCTCACAAAATTGTTGTTGCTGTGAACTAATGCAATTAGTCATTCTGAGGGGCCCCTTCCCAGCTTGGGGCCCCAGATCAGCTTTCCTAACTATAGAATCATACTAGCATTTCTACAAGGATGTAGGCATCATGCTATCATGCTAACATGCTCACAGAAATAAGATCAGCAGTTAGGTAATGTTTGCTATGTCGTATTCAACTTTTTACTCCATTAAAAAATATTTTTGTTATGTTATTAACCTGATTTGGTTTGTTTTCATGTAAATAAGTCATTGCATTGAATTTCTTTGTTGTAAAGTATTGTTTTAGAAATGGGAAGAGGGAACGAGCAACCCCTAGCCTTCAAAGGGCCTGGTAGGAATCGAACCTGCGGCACTGTATGCAGGGCGCCTGCTAGCTCACTAAGTAGTGCAGCAGCCTCTGTTGTCAAGTTTATCATTTTGACACAGTGACAAAGATGTGAGATATTCATTATCTGAACAATATTGGCAAACATTAAGAACATCTATTAACTACGAATATAAAACTACAAATCCTGCAAACACCAGCTCACTTGTGCCTTCATCTCTTTTTTCTGATTTGTCCTTTTAAGCAGAAGCTGTAACATGATGTGCGATCATGTTCGATTATGATCCTTGGTCTGTTTATTTATTTGACAATTTATGTTGTTAACAAGACGTTTTGTCATCTCTTGTGTCTTTAACTACACAGACAGTGGTGCTCTTAAGGCCTTTCAGTGTATTTGTGCACATTGTGCGTGAAGGTACTGAAACATACACTGTTGCTATTTCTAAATACCTCCGGATATCATCGGCCCACCAGCGTCAATTAATCTGCCATGTGGGTGGCGAAGAGTTTACATGACAGCATATTTCCACTTTTTGTTGAGACCAAAGTGAAATTTCCCCTTTTGAAAATAAAAACCAAGCTGTCTACTGAAAATTAACACCGTAACGTAAAGTGTTATTTTTCAAACATGTTCAGTCAAACATCATTTGTGTTTTGGGGTTGACTGGTGAAAAAAAACAAAGGGATGGAGAGAGAGACGGGGAAAGAGGAGAAGAGGATCTGGCAGCAGAGAAAGGAGAAACAGAAAGCCTCCTTGTGGGTGGCAGTGAATTCTCCTGCCAAAGAATTTCCCCTCCTCAAAGCACTTTATATATCATTATGTAAACCTTATCATGCACTGAGGATGAGCTAAAGTGCTCCACAGGAATGCGGCACTGTGCGCGCATGTTCTGCGGTTCCCTGATCAAAGTGAAAAACATAATTCCCATCCGCTAAACCTCTTTTTTTTTTCACCCTCTCTCTCTCTTAACAGACCTTTTTGACAACCTCAAGCACAACAGCTAAACTGGAACCAAGTGGTTCCTTCATCCACGAAGGCATCCGCAGCACGAAACACGGAATATGTCACACAGCTTAGACGACATCAAACAAGTTTCAAAGTCGAGACATTTGTTAGAGTTTAGGGAAAGGAGAGGGTGCAGCTCTGCAATGCATAGAGACAATGCACACGTCCTAAAGGTAAGTCAGGACATGTTGGTGTTCAATATGCTTGGAGACATGTACCGGTACCAATGTTGGGCAAGAGTGACGTTACTACATTTCTCCGTTGCACGGCAGTAACATTGCTGATTTTTTAAGATTCTTTTCAACATCGCAGCTCTTGAATTCATTAAGTTGTGCAGTTGTGTGCAAATGTGCTACGTTTTCCCAAGTGTTTCTGAAGGTCAAGCACAGAGGATATTTCTGCCGCCGTCTGAAATCAAAGTAAGGATCAGTATGTGACGCGGCTCCCATGCAGATGAGTATGTGCGTAGCCGCAGACGCACTTCATCACGTACTGATTCTTGGATTGATGCCTGCGTCAGGAGAGTATAAAGGAAAACAGACACACAAGCTTGGGTTTACTTGATGGAAAGATGGCAGCGGGAGCCTGTGACACACACACATACACACAAAACCCACATTAGAGTGGCAACAAAATGAACGTAATGAAGCGGTTAATTCATTTCCTCAATTCAAACATAAAGACTACTACTCGCCGAACTGACAACACCCTGACGTCAGACCCACGCCCCTCTGCAAACCAATCAGTGTTGGGTATATGGATACAGACCATGTTGGTGATAACGACAGTACTTACGATGGACAGTACACCTGCTTCCCCTTCTTTTTCCCCTTCTTTGTTCCTTTCTCTTTGGCTTCACCTCCCTCCAGACAGAGCGAGAGCACCAGGAGGAAGACGACGAGCCTAGCGACGCCCATTCTGATGTGAGTTGAGCCTGCGGAGGAGCAAACAAACGGTTCAAACAAAGAGGAGCCAATGCATTTAAACTACTCAGACTTTAACCCAAAGTGAATTGTTTCATCATGTTCTTCGTACATGTGACATCAGACATCTTATGCTTATGATGTACCCTTGGGCGGGAGAAGGAATCTACCACTGGGACTTTGGCCCTTCCCTAACATGATGCATTCCCATTTTCTCTGCATGCATGTCACATACAGTAAATGTCTGAAATGTGAATGAATCAATCTGACATGGTTTAATCAGGCAGAGCAAGTTCAAGTTGAAATCCAATCAGTGGAGTAATGCACCTGAATAACGATGGTCATTCAGGACTGGTCGTGGGAGTGTGACCTCTAAGGGACGACTGACTGACTGTTGTTTCTGCAGCTGTGGATTCACTTTATTTGAATTCATCTGTGTTTGCATTACGTTGGAGGAAATCAAATCAAAGCCATCAAAGCCAGGTACAACCGTAAAACAACTGTACATTATACAAATGCACACCATTACTCGTGAACAGAGCAGTTTAGCGTTTCTTGATAGGGGGCAATTAATCATGGAGCAGCTGTAGTACCTGTGTGAATTATCCCCCCCATCAAGGAAAGTGGTCCCTTTCATTGCACAGGTACACGGAGACCAACAGCGAAGCCAAGAGGCTCTCCCTCCTCCATCCTCCTGCCACTCCCCCGCCCTCCCGGCATAACTGTATATTAACTGAAACAGTTTATTGTCTAGACAGAGACACTCTCTCTCTCTCTCTCTCTCCCTCTCCTCCTCGTGGCCTTGACCCAGTAACTCCCTGTCTGCTCGGCTCCCCGCCTCCTCATTGATCATCATGTTCTCCGGCACAAATCGGTTCCCCCGCTACGCTCAGCATCTTTTGTCTTCATGCAAACGCCTCACTTTGCCCGAAGTGAGTCAACATCGCTTTATCGATTCTGGGAGAGTCCCGTGCATATGGGCGGTTTGGTTTGGGCGCCTTCATTCAGTAGGAGGAAGTATGGCAACATAGAGCCACGCTGACCCGCACACATCAGACTGCAACAGCTGATGGTGATGCTGAAAGTCTGACCACAGTTCCTGGAAATCGTTTCTTATCTGACCCTGACCTATAATGTCCCATCTTCCCTCAGGCTGTTCTCTATAAGACAGCTCCTGCCTCTGACCCCGTGCTCCTGATAGAGGGGAGAAGAAGGCTCCACAGTAAGCATGACGCTGCAGTGAAGAAATTAGTCTTATTAGGAAACACTTACGAAAATATTAATGCGATATGACGCACAGCACATTATGAGACTAATTCCCAAGGCCTCAGTGCAGTTCTCCAGCACCAGACACATGTCTAGAAACTGTGATCAGATTAACCAAACAAGGACATTTCCTCAAATTCTTACCCGAAATTGTTTTTAGAGACCTTTTGTCCTTTTGTCTGAATCTCAAAACTAATCACTTAACAAGATTTATCCTGAGATGCCGTCCTTTCTCTGGGTGACATTGTGTCCTCAAATTTATACATTCCGATCACTTCTGAGGCCGGATTTTTTTCTTTGAGAACTGCAGACGTCTCTTGGATGAGAGGTTTAATATCTAAGCTGTCCAGTTGCCTTTTACACTTGCACAACTCCTGAAGATACAGGACTTGAATGACTGAGAATCTTTGCAGACCTGTAGAGATAAAACTAAGGCATAACAATTTGTTGTTGATGTTGAACCCTGAGATTTGCAGCAATTTAAGCGGTATTTCTTCTATTAAAGGTGCTTTACAAATAAAGTTTATAATTATTTATAGTGTCTGTGACATTGGATGAGAGACGGGATACACCTGGAGCCAAACCACCTACGGTCAGTTCAGAGTCTCCAATTAACCTGCATGTCTTTGGAAGAGGCAGGAGAATATTTAAACTCCTCACACGAACTGGGATTTGAACCAAGAACCATCATTGCTGTGAGACAAGAGGCAGGTTTCAGCCTGGACAGGTCGCCAGTCAATATCAATTAAATAGCATTAAAAGAGTAAGGTCTGAATGAAAAGTGCCCTGAGAGAAGTTCTGTCATGAGGTTTGTGCTGTAGAAATAAAACTGACCTGATGTGAACCTCTTATTTTGCAGCTCACACTCGTCTGCACCTTCTCAAAATCTAAAATAAAGGAGAAAGAACCAGGACTTTGTGCCCGGCCATGCTAAACCGATTCCTGCTCGGCTGAGACCGTGTCCATAAATTGACCTTGGCACTGCCTGAGTCAACTGTGTGTCACCACTGGAGGAACATTGTCCTCATTTTGTTTTACTGCTGGCAAAGTTAAAACTGCAGAGGCATCATTATAGTCGAGCTGCTGACGCTGACTCAAGACGCCTTTTATGGTCCTCGGGTCCAAGGTCAAGAAGTAGTTCTGCTCATGGCCACATTAGTTCACTGCAGCTGGAAACCTTGTTTTTTAAATTCTGGTCGATAAACAGGATAAAATAATTCCTGAAAACGATCGAGAATGTTCATATCATTATTTGGGGTTAGGAGTTAACCCCAAACTGCCCTTGATGGCTGTGTTTAATTCAATTCAATTTTATTTGTATAGCACCAAATCATAATATACATTATCTCAAGGTCAAGAACTCAAAAATGTTTGGAGAAACCCAACAGTTCCCACCATTCACACACATTTATACTGTGTGGGGATCGAACCGCCGGCCTTTTGGTTTGTGGATGACCGCCTCTACCTCCCGAGGCGTGTGAATAGTAAAAACTGAAGCATTTTGAGTGGCCTGAAGACATTTACAGACCAATAAAGCCATTTGACGCAGATTGTGATTTGTGTCAAAAAATAATTGATTGAATAATTGATTGAGATAAATTATAGCTCATAATTTAGTTGATACTAAAACAACAAAGCTCTATATGTCATGTAAACAGCATTTGCCATTCATGATTTGATTTGAGTTCGAGTCAACGTGATTTATTGCAAATCACGACATCGTTACAATGCAATAACACAGGAGGTCAGGCCTGCGCTCTGCTCATCAACACACGGAGCTTCATCTCGCTTCCAAACAACCCGCGCGCGCACACCTTTTATTCTGCAGAACCACCGGAGCTCACACTCACAACCTGTGGCTGCGCATCGCATCGAGCTGCTCGGAACAAGAGCCAAGTAAAAGTACCAGAGTCGGACCTTCAGCAGCAGCAGAGGCGGGAGAACAACACGGGGAAAAACAGCGACCACCATGACAGCCTGGGTGGGGGGGGTTGGAGGAAGATGCCAATACATATGGGCTCGAGCGTGCATCCCCCCCCCCCCCCCCCCCCCCCAAACCCCTCGCAGGGAGCGCGCGTAAAGAACATAAATAACGCGAAAGTGGTCGATGGCAGACGGGGCCAAACGGTGCCACTCACCTTTCCACCGTGTCACCTGTTCGGTTCCTGCAGGAAAGCGGAGCCGCCTGCGCGGATCCAGCGGTTAACAGAGCCGTGCGCACCGCTCGCTCTCGCGCTTCTCCATCCTCACCCGCGCTCCTTTCCCTCAATGTGTTCAATGAGAAAGAAATAAAAAAGTTACATGTCGGCAAATTTCCAATTTGTCATCCTTTTCTGCTGCTTCCTCCTCCTCTTGTTATTTTTAGTGCATCAGTGTGTGTCTGTCTGTGTGTGTGTGTGCGTGTGTTTGTGTGTATATATGGCTGCTGCCCTTTGCGCCTCGGCTCGGGATGCCCAAGATGGAGGCGTTTTTGCGTGTACCTGTCATGCAACATGCGCAGTAGCGGCTGCTGAGGAGCCGGAGAGCATCAGTCCTCCCATCAGCACCACGGACAGCCGCCTCCTGCTCCTCCTCTCCTCCTCTTCTTCTTCTCCTCTTCCCGCCTCCTACAGCAGCCACAGCCGCACGCTCCACACGTGACGCGGCGGTGGATAAATGAAACGCACCCCCACCCCCCCCCCACCCCTCCTCCATTCGTGTGACGGCAGCATAACGCCTCAGTATTTATGTGATGTACTTAACGACAGCGGAAAGACGGTGGAGGCTGTAGAGGCCACGGTAAACATGATGGATGGAGAAGGCCCAACATGTCCAGGGCAGCCAGTGATGTCTCTGTTTTATTCTACGTTGATTTTACTGCATCAAGAAATGTGAAATAAAATAAGAATAGCAGCTTTGGAACAGTGCTCAGTTAACAATGAAGTGCTGTTGACATAATTAAGAATAGACTGAAGACACATTTTATCCACAGGGTAGCGTTTGATTTTATTGTATTATATATTATTATTATATTGCACATTACTTTGGTCAACGGTGATTGTTTTTAAAATGTGCTATATTAATAATCTTATCTAGGACCTACACATGATTTGATATATAATTTGATGTACAAGCATAATATTGTTATAAAAAACGTTAAATAAAATACATTGTTGTGGTTGGACTATAATAAATTATATAAAATATAATGATAATTTTGTCCTACTGCTGTGTTTAGAAAACAAGGACATTCAATAGAGCTGCACTTCCACACTAACAACTGGACGGAGATAATGTAATATGATCAAAAGCTCCAGAAGTGTCTCCACTGCTGTTTCCAAGGTCAACAACTGGTGAGATGTAGCTTTTGAGTCTCTGTGTTAAATATCCTTCACTCTGGGAGGATATCAGGTTTAATATTGACCCTTTTGTTTACATTCGATGAACAGATGTGAGCCACTGAATGAACAACTTGGAGCAGTGTGTGTCGGCACAAGATCGAACATACAAATCCGTCAAATATCAAAACTTTACACACGTTCATATCATTGATTTTCAGTTTGCAGTGTGTAAAGTTATTTTATGCTGCATGGATACGACTTGCGGCACATGATTGACGATCCTCTTTTCTCTCCTGCTTTCTGCTGCTCAGCTTTCGGCCGTATATCACCTCTGCTCTGGAACTGTAAAGCTGAAAGCTCGACAAACAACACAACAGGTAGAAACATATAGCTTTTTCATGTTCGACCTAAGTGACCTATTGATGATATGAGGTAGAAGAAGGTCAGAAGTGTCAGTTTGGTTTGATGTAGGGCCCCCAGGTAAACCTTTAACCTGGGGACCCAAAAGTTTTCTAAACATGCCTGACTTTTTTTATCAAGGACCATGAAGTATTCTCATGTACATCACCGAAAATGTAAAATAAAACATCTTACAATGTTAAAGAAAGGGGGAAAAGGAAGGGTTCTTCCTTCGCCCACGTCCTCTCCTTCCACAGAGCTTCAAGACAATCGGTTCTGCAGTTTTCAGTTCAGTCGTATCTGGGATGTTGATGCAGGTTTGTATTTAAGCGTTACTACTTTAATATTACTTATGTGAGTGTTTTTTTAATAAAATAATCATTTGAAGATTGAAGATTGGATCTGGACACGGTAAATGTCAGAGCCCTTATCTGCTCAGCTTCCAGGAACAATCTCCTGGACTCAGTCTTCCAGCCTGTTCACACCAATTCATCCCTCTGAATTGTTTCTATATTAAATACCTAAAAGCTTTGAGAGTCCACAGTTCTCTCAAAGTCTTGACAGACTTAATTATGTGGGTGATGACAGAAACGACTATTAACATTTCTTATGTTCCCCTCTCTCATTCACTTCTACAAACCACATCATTCTCCTGGATTTGGTTGTGGTCATAACTTTCCTACGTAAAGAGCTTTTTAATTTAAATGTCAGAAGTGTTTGTGTCATTTTTCATTCGTTTTTTTGTGTTTGGTTGAAAACACACTGGGAGAAATGAACAGGAAGCCCCGTGTTATTTCTTTCTTCTTCTTTCTTTCAGTGAAAATAAAATCCATCGCACAAGCAGGAGTGAGCTGATTTTCTTTTTCCCCCCACAATTTTGATCCATATCTCATTCATCACTGTATGTCAAACAACTTGGGAGGCCTCGGCGTAATGATCCCCGTGGTATAATTTTGACTGACATGGCATGCCATTTCCATACACAAATTAATCGGCACCACATGCATAGAGATTAATGATTTATGTCACAGGGCATGGTTCTGCTGTTACAATCAGGAGGCGAGGCCGTCGAGCACAAGGATCCTTTTGTGTTGTCTGGAGAAATGTTCGCCGATTGGCTCCGAGCCAAGTGCGATGGACAACTATGTGCCATTCCAGAAATATGTCAGGCTGGATTGAACCAATCTGCTGTGGTATTATACCTGGCATGCAAACCACATTTCTGCTACTGCTGCAGCCAGGAAGAGTTACGCTCGTTTTCGTATTCTTATTCAAATGAAAATGAAGCTTCTGACAGACTTGGTTATGTGTGTGTGTTTCATTTTAATTCACAAGTGATGGTTTGGTTGTTTGAGCTTCGTGCAAGTAACTTCAGATCAGCGACGAGATAAACGACTTGGAGGAGGGAGAAGCAAAGAGAAGCTGCCAGACCGAATTCATGTAAATCACCAAAGATGGAGATGAAACAAAGGGGCGGACAGACAGGAAGGATTTGCAAAATATGTGCATATGTGATATATTTTCAGTTGTGCATGTGCAAAGTCAATTTCATCCTGGATTTTGAAGTGATTTTGATAAAGAGAAAAGTTATACACGATAAAAGAAACAAAAAGTACGAATGGAAATAATAAAGAAACTGGAATGGCCCTCAGGGGAGCAAATACCTCCACCAAGACCCAACCAACCCTCAAAATTCAATCAAGCTGCACCAAATTACAAACACTCGTAGACATCCGTTCCCTAAATATGCCAGATTTTTACATCAAGATCTGTAAATCTACGGAAAAACATCCTATCTCGCAGTGTTTCTGGAAATTCCTGGATCAGACTCTTTGTCCACATTGGCACCAAAATGTTATGGATTAGTTTTTGGCCCGTGTCCGACACTTCCACCAAGTTTCAAGACATTTTTTTGTTTATCTGTAATTCTGCTGACAACAAAGAGCAAAACTTAAACTGCCTGGAGGTAAAAAGAAAAAGAAAATGCTAAGTAAGTTGGGCTGTATAACTGTATAATTTATGCATCTGATGCCGCTTTGTAAGGCAAATGTCAAGTGTCATAAACCTTGTGCTGTTGTCTGCAGCAGTAACTTGACAATAAAGAAGAATCTTGAATCTTTAACGTGTCTTCGTTTTGCTTTGATGCTTCTCTTTCGTCTTCCTATAAAATGTGCAAATGAAAGAAATCAAACAAACAGTTGTAAAATAATTAACTCCACCGACTTGAGAGGAAAAGTCCTTTATTTTCTGGATCAATGTCCTGATTGCATCAGCACAGTAGAACGGTGACACGTTCAATTACCGACATGCTCCTGTAGTTAATGAGTTCTCCCTTTAGTTATTGATGGAGGTTAGCCCCCCCCCCTCCACTTTATATTGTGCTTCCTGTGTTCGACCTGTAAACATGAATGAACCAGAACATTAATGCAGAAATGAAGCGCTTCAACGTAGCACATACTTGAAACATCATCTGTCACCAACACATACTACACGTGCTTTGTAAATTCAGTAGGTCGGAGGACAGACGTTGCAGGTTCACAGATGTTCACTGTCATACAATCCATCACCGAGCGGCGGCAGCTTCCAGTACAATACCGTACTGATGAAGTTTGGCAGTGGAGTAGATTTGACCTCTGGATCATTAAATAAGCAGATTGTCATAATGGAAACTGAGTCTCTCCCGTCAGCAGATGTTCACTATGAGCAGGATTACGACGGAGGCATCGAGCCAGGGAGCTGTTCGGCAGCGGGGGTTTCTCCCCCTGGTGCTTTTTGGACGTCTCTCAATTCCAACATGAGGAGGGAAATCCTCAAAGAGCAGAAGTCGACATGTCCGACAGTTTTCACCTGAACGGGACGACGGGTTCTTGCTGGAATTTATCGCAGAGCTACAGTGTTTTGCTTTCATCAGAGGAACTCCTGAAACTTTAAAAGCCCACTGGAGATCAGCTTTTCTCTCTCTGCTCAGTAAATATTTTATTTCGACAACACAATGAGTTCAAATCAGGTTCATTGCTTTTGCCGTCACGGTGCAGACGTCCTCCAGCAGCAGGGATCTGTCTCATTTTCTGAGCATCAAGCTGTGCTAAAACAGAAAAGTAGATTTCAGTCGAGTTTGGTTCAGGTTCTGATGTGAAACACAAGCTGCAGATTAATGAACTGAATAAAGGTGTCAGACATGAGTATTATTCAGATTATCGTAACTTTAGGTAGAACACTGCAACTTTACAAACAACACAACACCCGCCGCTAAGAAAGAAAGATACGAGACAGACAAACGTCTAAAAGGCCGAACGATCGTTTACAGTCAGAGAGCCAATACATCTTTAACCTTCCCAAGGATTTCAATATAAGAAAGTATAGTGGGTGAAACCTATTAGGTTAGTCTGTCTGTGTGTCACTCAGAAAACAGCCAGCCAATCAGAAGAGAGGAACAAAATGTCCCGTTCGTGTTAGAGCTCCAGAGAAAAGCACGAGAGAGGAGAAGTAAAACTATGATGAGATGGTTTTTGGTTCTTAAAATCACATTTGTCTTCAAGCTTCAAATACAACACAGGAACAGTGTTACGCCCGGAACCTTTAACCCTTTCAACTCGGCCTTCGTGACCTTTACACATCGTCAGAACATTACCAGAGTGGTTCCTTATGTATTTGAGTGTAATTGACACAATATTTGTATTTGAAATGAAGCCTTCAGGATGTACTTTCAGGATGAAAAAGTACTTTTTTATGATGTACTTTATTGTACTTTGTCCTCAATTTAGATCTATTTGACAACGTAGATACTGATTGTGTTTTCTCATGGAAAATATAGGAAGATATGATGCAATGTTCCTGATTAAACTGATTACAATAAGCTCCAACTGAGTAACCTGAGTGAAAATAGAGCACTGAATGCAGGAATAAACTACAATATATATATAAATATATATTTTGTAGTTCTGATACTTGTCTGTCACTGCAGAGAAGACATGACGCACCTTAATGACAACTTTGAGGCGTTTGTTAGTGGTGTTGATGTCTTTTATTACATTATATCATTTAGTTCTTTGTGTTATAACAATCGAGCAATGTGACAAGTCTCCTGAGAAGACGTTGAACAATTAAATTCAGCACAACAAATCAGGGGGAAAAAAGCATTTTCCATATTTAATAAATAAGTTATTATTATAGGATATTTAATGAATGTAAACCTCTTTGGTGCACGGCTCAATCTGAGAAGCAGCGTCGTAGCCATACAATCTGAACCGCAACCACAAAGCAGTGGCACACCTCTCTGTGCTGTGGTGATGAATTTGAGGTGGAAATCAAATATGCATGAAGATGAACACTCTGACTCTGTGACTCTCAACACGATACGCACATTAGACGATGGTTGGATGGATGAAACCATTAGCAGACAACATATTCATGTTTTATTCTGGATTTTAGTTGAATCACATGATGAAATGAGGTTTCTCTTCAGTTCAGGCAAGAACCAAAACATGCCAGCAAGTGTTCAGGGGGCACAAACCTGACTGTAGCCCTGAGGGGCACCACCAGGGGGCTCTGGTTTCAAAGCCAAGTGCAGCCAGGGGCAATTCAACTTTCCCATCCAGCCTATAACATTAGAATATCATTGATATATAATGTCCACATGCTGAAGGACACAATGATAAGAGCTCATCAGGTGTAAGTATGGTAATAAAGGACTTCAGTTTCCTATAGATTGTGAGAAAACTTCAGTGAATTCTTTCCAAATTCCTTCGTTGGCACTTTTCCCACCGGGAATGAAACCACAGAAAACCCCACAGGACCACACAGCAGAAAACGACTGCTGCTGCTGTTTTACTATATAAATGAAGTCATCTCCCAGGCCTTCTTTTCGTCAAGGTGCCATAATGAGGTGCAATCTAGATTCAGCAAACATGTCCTCTCCCCTGTGTTTCTTTTCATTTCACCTGGAACAAAAGCGCAGACACTGTGAGAAACGCATTGTGTAATACAGAGTGTTTGGGAGATGACATTTGTTTGTTTGACAGTATCTGTCCCAAAAAGGCAAGCACGTCTAATGGGATTTTGCCGTGAGCCAACGACTGTGAAGTCTCTATTGTATACATTTCCATCTCCAGTCTGCGGACGCAGAGTCCTCCTGGCTGGCATGTCTCTGTGTGTTAGCCGTGACCCAAAAGGTCTGCCTTGTTTCTAATTTCCTCTGTTTATTATATGTCTTTGTATCAAAGCCTCCAAGTTTCACAGGACCACCGTGGAAGCGGCAATCAAACGTGGACAACGAGACAAAATACCCAGATTTTACAGACAAAACCTCAAGGGCCGAAGGAGTGTGTGTGAGTGTGTGCAAAAGGGAGAGGGATTCCACAATGTGAAGTGCTGACATCTGCTGCAGGCCCTTGCAGGGCTGGAATGTGATACTCTCCTTTACACAAAGGGCCTTGGCCCTTGCAGCAGGCACAAGCAGACCCCTATATGCCCCTCTCCACGGGGGCAACACACGTATGAAATGACTGTACCAGTGCCCCATGCCTCCTTTTTCCCAGCCATTAACTTTGATTAAAACCACAGAAGCCTCCCCTCATACCTAGATGCTGGGGAGATGTCTGCTCGGCACTTTCTTTGAGGTGGTAGTTTCTGAGCCATGTGAGACTGGGGGTGAATTGCTGCAGCATTGCATCATGTGTCTGGCTCAATGGTTTCAATATGTCTCCGGCTCTCCTTTGATTGTTGTGTCTGTGCTGCTGCAGACGTACCATTCGACTGGGGGATACACCAGTGCACTTTGCCAACAATAGGGATGGGAGGAACCACATGAAACGCTGCTGATGAGGTACAACCGTGCGCCGGGGAGAAAGGAAATTGGGAACAGGAGGGAGTATTGTTCCAAGTGGTGTCTCTGCTTTGATATGACAAATTGAGGAGCCCTTAAACATTTCCGTCCACAGAAACATTCGGGCAGAATGCACAACAGCCGGTTAGAAGAGTCTTGTGTGGGAACACACTCATCTTTCATCTCTCTATTGGGGAAATGAATCAAGGCTCTAAACAGTCGCTCCGCGGCTAAAACAAGCTTACGTAGACATATTTGCTTATGGAAACTTCCCTTTTGGATCATAAAGGTCCCAATGTGGATGTAATCTGTGGATTCCTTTGTTTAACCACGTATGAATTTGATGAACCATGATGCTCTGGGCAAAAAAAAGTGAGAGGACCACAAGGGGCCACAAAACTGTTGGCACAGACAATGAGTCAGAAGACGGTATGTTACAGAGAGAATTCTGTCATATTAATTGTCTTTCCATAAATCATCCAAATAATATAAAAAGGATATTAATTAAAATTTACTCAAGTAGTTTCAAGCAAAAGTATAGAGGATGAAAAAATACATCCTCTTAAGAGTGACACGAAAAGATGACATACGATATATGATACGATATATTATACTATATGTGACACAATATGATATGATACAATAATCCTTGATTGGTTCTTAAATTGGGAAATCGCTTCTCATATTTATTCTTAAAGTTCAATATTTCTCAAAAGTGACAAATTCAGCAACTATAGAATAAGATGCATTTTATTTTCCTGTTTTTTTTATTACAATTAAATCAAAATGTGATAATAACTTTTAACTTTTTAAAGTTTTGTGTACTAAGTTACAAAAGCTTTGAATTTGTATAGATCTTATAGTTTTCTAATCTGGTGTTTGAGTGTTAAATGTTGTGGAGGAAACATGGAATCACATTGTCTTCAGTATTTGCCCTGAGCTGCTTCTCTGTTATCTGAAGATGCTGCTGACGCTTTTCCTGCAGAACTGTTTGCAACAAGTGGGGATTCGGTGACTCTTGTGTGTGAACCGCCTCATTGGACCAGGCAGCAGCGGAACAGTTAACATCCCGGGGAGTTTCCTCGGCTGTGAACTTCTACTTTATGCACAGCACCTGTTGTGCCGTCAGTCTCCAAAAAAACCCAACCCCGGTGTCGTGCAGCGATATTTCATCTCCGCCGTCTCCACCGAGTTATGACATCGAGCCCTCGCCAGACAACAGAACTCGTCTCGCTGGTGTGAATGTTTTTTGGGTACACACGGTATCAGGTTGCTGGACTCTCTCGCCCCGCGTCTGCTGTGTGTGTGTGTGAGGTTTTGCTGTAATGCGTAAAGATCTGCAGGGGATTTATCCAGACGGAGGCGAGTACGCACCGCGGACGCACGCTTCAGCCAAAATGCGTGTGTGTCTCCAAACGATCTCCTACCACAGATGATCTGCCTGCGTGTGGACGCGCACACAACTAATTCCAGGATTATCTTCACTTAAAACAAACTTTCTCTAACTCAGTGAACCAACTTTTCGCCCAAAACCAACAGGTGCGCACTTGCTTTGCGCAGCAGCGTCAGGGTTCTGGAAGCTTTGGAGGAGGATTAGTCTTGATTTAAAGAGTGAAAACCGAAAAGAAATCACTCTCTCCGGGACTGATGATTAAGATTATGTGGATTCTACTCTGCTTTTATCGTCTCCAAATGTGTCCAAAGCAGCACTGGTGTCCTGTGAGCGACGCATGTGTGTGGTGAGCCAAACCATCCCGTCTACAGCGCCCTGCGATCGCCTGCCACCACTCATCCAAATGATCCTTCCATTCTTTTTCCTCCTTGCATCGCTTCTCCAACAATATGGCTCGGAAGCTGAATCAGCTCATGTCACCAAGTTTCACCTTCCAAGCATAAAGGAGCAGAACGGTGAGTTTTCAGTGCGTTTGGGTTTTGTTTCTTCCACCAGTCAAAGTTTGAACATGAACTTGTTAAACTCATCACAATGTTTTCACTTGGCTTGGATCCATTCTTTATGGAAGAGAAAACATCTTGCTTGAGTTTAAACTGCAATGAATGAGCGTTTCATTCATTCTATCCCCCGGATAGGAAGTGCAAAATTACCTTTTTTCTTTTTTACCTTTAAAGGGTTCTCCTGTATGTTTAAGGGGGAAAACCCTCTGAAATTTCAGGTCCCCCAGGGAAAGCTTTTTCCCTGTGATCATTAAAAAAAAAGGCTCCATTCATGCAGCAGTCGTTCCAGGCGATGTCATTCCGTTGCCCTCTGAACTGCACTGAGCTGCACTATCAAATTCACAAACCCGGTTCTGTTAATGTTTGATGACACGTCCAGCTTATGGGCTGAAGCTGATCTGTCTCCATCTATTTTCTACTTTGAGCTGGATGAGTAAATAACGACCCTCCGGGGATCTCTTGCCATTCATGGCTTATTGGCAATCGAGTTCTTTGGGGTTGTAAGTGTGTGTGTGTGTGTGTGTGTGTGTGTGTGTGTGTGTGTGTGTGTGTGTGTGTGCAGAAGGAGTGGGAGGACATGATTCCAACTTTTACATTTTCTGTTTTTGCACTTATTTATATACAGTTTATTTTCTCTCATCCTACTCCTGCATTGATTCTTCGCTTTCACCCACACACAACTTTATAATCTTCGAATAAAGCTTGTTACAAAAGCACCAAGTCATGACATATTGATCCGAGATGTACTCTTGACAAAATGAGTCCATCCTTATTTGGCATTTGACCAATCCTGTGCACACTGGCTTAAAACATGCAACAGCAGTAAAATGTGAGGTTTTGAGTATTCACATGCATATTCAGGGCCCCCGGCTTCAGCCAAGTGTGCAGTAAAAGAAAAACAATGTAAAGCAGCGTTTTGCATGTTTGAGCTGACACATTGGTGGAGATTTACAAGGAACAGCACAAAGAGAAAACAGGACCTCACAGGGAACAGTTCAAAGTAGCAAACAGGCCCGTCCACCCTGCAGATGTTGCACCGGTCAAACCCTCATTCATTACTCAGCCCTGTGCAGCCGCTGGGTTGGACTGGCCTTGTGTGAGGACATGCAGCGCTGACTTCACTACAGTTACAGTCAGGGCCGGGGAAATCAGAGCCTCCCGCCGGGATCTCCCGAGTTTAATCAGGACGGCTGAGAAAGGAAAACAACGGGGAGGAGAGAGTGCGGGGAATGAACGGTGTGGGGAGGAAGTGTGCGAGGAGGGACGTTAAACTGTCAAAGAGCTCTTTAAAACGGCGGCCACACGTTGGCCCAGGGCGAAGCTGGCCAGGCCGTCTGTGACCTTTGACTGGAGTGTCTGAGTGCTCACCGTTCTGGCGGGCTTGTTGGCCGATGGTCCCCGAGACAATTTGATATCGATCTGAGGGCCGGGAGCGAGCCGGACCCGTCTGGCATATTTAGTGGTAGTTGCCTGGAGAGTTACAGTCTCCGGTGGTATTAAACCTAGCGAGCGGCTGCTGATGACTCCATGAGATACCAGAGGGGGGCCATGTCTCCCAGTGTTGCAGAGCAGCTATCTGTCACAGTGAATGACTTCGTCTCGCACGTCTCCACAAAGCTAACACAATGGGCATGAACCCTGAAATGTAAATGTTGTGTGCGGTGGTCATACATAATGAGAACATTTCCTTCCTCCGCCACTGAAGATTTGGTTACAATAACATGTACTGCACATGTTGTTTTCATGTGTTCGCCACATGGCTATAAGGTTTCATGGTTATTAAGAAAAACCATCGCTGAAAATGACATCTGCAGTTTCACCAGTGGAATGCTTTGTACAGTTTCAGGATTTTTTAAACAGGGTTGAAGGAAAATGCATGTAGCCATCCATCACGGCCTCCACCGCAACGTCTGGTTACGTCTTCAAGTTCTCCTTTCAACTCCACCAAGGAGGTTATGTTGTCACCCCCGTTCACTTCTTTGTTTGCCCGTTAGCAGGTGATTGCAAACACCACTGAACAGATTTTCATGAAACTTGGTAGAAGGATGGTTAAAAAAGAATCCATCCATTTTTGGTGTGGATCTGGAAAAATGGGGCATATCCAGGAATTATTAATGATTATCTTTAACATTGCGATACACGGTGGTTTTGGGACATTATCACATATTTCCAAAGGACTATTTCATGAATTTGTGTTGGGCCTTGGCGTTGTATTACATTCCAGAGAACCCTTAGAGGAGGCTCTACCCCTGTTTGTTGGTTGGTTGGTTGGTTTGTTTGTTGGTGGAAACTTGGTGGAATGATGGAACTTGGGCCAAGAAGCAACCCGTTTAATTTTGGTGCAGATCCAGGAAGTCTTTATGACTCTCTTTAACATTTAAAGAGGGACTTTTCTAAACATTTCCACTGTTTTCCCAGAGGAAAAAGTCAGACATATGCAGGGGACTGATATCTATGAGGGTGTGAACCTGTATTGCAGCTTGATTGAGTGCAAGTGGACTGATGGGACTTGGCGCTCTATACACAGTAAGTTTGGTTCAAGCCCAAAGAGCTTCTGTTTATATACAACAGCTTTCATTGGCAAATATATTTTACAAGAGACATCAGGCCACCAGACAGCAAACATGAAAACTTTACAGTCAACGTGTCCATAAAACATTTGGCGCCAACACACTTCATTGTAAACATAATTCTCTTTGAAATATTTGCTCCTGGAAACTGAAGCTGATGTTTTCTTATTGTTTTGTTCAGGCAACGCAAAGCTCTTGATTATGTCTGAGTTAAAATACTGAACTGAAACTCAATTCTCTCTCTCTAACCTTACGATTAATTGCGTAAACTTAACAACATGTGGTGCAGGATGTAGACGACAGACAGGCAATGGGAAAGAGCTGAGCCTTGTTTAGCCTATACATCCTGGAATGGAACAAATAAATACAGAAATAATAAAATAATCCAGGCAGGATTATATTTCTACCTCAAATATTTGGAAGAGTGAAGTAGTGTAGAAATGTTTATACCATAGATTTATAGTTTGTGCCTCTTCAGAGAAAGTTCCATTCACATCGGTGTCTTGTCAGAACAAGCAGACTCGGACACATCACGCTGCATCTCCCTCCGCTGCCTCGTCTCTGAGGCTACCTGCCTCAAATGATCTTGTTTCATTACAGTGAGGAGGCCTTTTTGTTCATGCTGTAATATTTACAGTGCCTCCTTCCATTAGGACGTAATTTGCTGGCAGCGCCGCCGGTTTTATCCTGATGATGCATCACAGGCTCCCTAATCAAGCAGGTCATCTCATCAGGAGACACCTCATTCATATCACTCCTCTGGATTTAAGTGGTCTGCCTTTGCTTTCCCATCGAGGACCACGTTCTCACCCTGTCCTGGCCCACCCATGAGCCCGGGCCCGGGTCTTATTAGAAAAATCCGGCTGCAGATATGTGGATTACCTGCAGATATTCCCACATATCCTCCTCTGAGCGCTACTGGAGGAAGGTATGCACCGTGCAAGACCTGCCAATGATCACAGAGACGGCTGTTCCGCTAGAGATTACAAGATTAGTCGGAGAACTGGGGTTACAGGGGTCACGGGCCCGAGGGGGAACATGTGCACGCATGCATACAGAGATACGTACACACAGAGGGTTGAAGGTACAGAGTTGCATTGTGCATTCATTAGATTATGATGCAGACAAATAAGTAGTTTAGAGAGGGCATTTAAAAACAGGAAGGAGACTGGGTGGCCTAGTCAGGATTTGTGACTGCTTCAGGTGGAATGTGACGTGTTCCTCGCCCATTCATTCATTCATTCATTCATTCATTCATTCAGAGGCAACTGGGAACATCTGTGAATGGCACATTCAGAGATCTGAGGAGTTATTTTGGTCAATCAAGGAACCGCAAGTAAAAGTAGTTTTTACTGAGACAAAGTTTGGTGACTGATGGTTGGAGCATTTCTACGGCTCACACACTGCTTTTCTGTTTGATCGTTGAAGAAAATGGATTCGAACCTTTATATATAAAAGTAAAAGGGTCGAAATGAACCAAAACTCTCCCAAATTTTCATTTTAGAAATACAAACAAATCAGAGCCAAACATATGTTTCATCTATTGTGAGTTAAAGTTCAATATTCTCGTTCAAAGAAACCTGCTAATGCATTTACCAGTTCAAATTAATTCATAATTCACTTCACACATTCACTAAATAGGACGGTACTCAGTAAAGTGCAGACCTCTGCCAAGTCCCCTTGAATTAAATCAAGCTGCATACATTTTTCAAACAGTCAACAAAATCCACCAGATTTTTTTCATCAAGATCCTTGAGTTACTCCCTGGGAAATTGGTGAAATTGTAAAAAAAAGAAATCTTGCAATGTTTAAGAAAGTAAAATAAAATTGCTGGAAATTCCTTTTACCCCTTTGACGAATCCACAACAAAATTGATTGTCGTGATAAACTGCTTGGGTAATGTAGTATTTAGAACCATCTTTCATACTAAACTGAAGTTTAGTTGTAAATCCTTACAGCCATAATATTATCCTGTATTATTAAATCAGTCAGGAGACACTATTGTTTCTGTACTGGAGAAAGTTTAAAACCTTTAAATGTGAATTCAGTCTCCTCCGACTTCACAAGTTGGACCCTTTTAGCTCTAAAGCATTTCAAAAAGAAATGGTCTTACATTCAAGATGAAGCAGCATCATGTTAAATTATATATTAGATGCCTCAAAAATCTTCTTTTTTCTTTTTCTCTGCCTGACTTGAACAAATATAGTGGTTCATATAAGTTCAATCCATTTCTACTGGCATTTACAAGCGTTGCCAGCTGGCATTAAAGTTTCCACTATGCTATTTTAAGAGGTTTCCACAGTGGTCAGCTCTGTGTTTTAATTTGAAACTGCGATATGGGTCTTAAACCGATGAAACGCAACTAGCTGGAATCACCATCCTTTGTTTAATACAGGTCAGATGTTTCCTGAGACCCTGGGAAAGCTCGTTTCCACTTAGAGGAAGCTGTACTTTGATCGATATGCTCGTATGAATGAATGCAGCACTGTGCATTTAATCATTGTAGTGGGCAGTGCAAGAGCAGCCGGTATGCACTGCTGAATTAAAACCATCAAAGGGAATATATGGCTGGAATGTTCAATGAGCTCAGCAGGAAGCAGCGAGGGCAACAATTACACCGAGTATATCACTGTTGTCAGATGAAAACCACATTTATAGAAAGGAGGTTTGTCAGGATAAGGCCAAGATGATTTCTTATTTTCTCAATGAAGTCAATGCACTTCATAATGTGAACCATGGATTTTAAAACCGCATTTATGGCTTCGTCCATCTTGAAAGTCACAAAACACATCGGGTTCCCATGTAAACATTCAGTATACGTACGAAAGAAAAAGTGATTTTTTCCACGATAGCAGCCGTAGGCTCCGACCCCTGGACCGGTGAATACAGGCAGGTCTATGTGCCCTGGCAGGAGGAGTTTCTCACTCCAGAGTGGAGGACCCGGGATAACAGTGTCTATGTTTTCCCTGTCAGCACTATTTGAACATGGAGTGCTGTATTTGGCAAGCAGAGCATGCCACCGCCTGCCTGCTGTTTGTCATTTCGGGCAGCGAGAGAGCCGCGTCTCCCTCCACCGCCTCAAGCAGCCAAGTGACTTTTCAAGGGATCTGGGTCACAGGCTCAAGCTTTGCTGAAGAAGAAGAAGAAGAAGAAGAAGAAATGGTCTCTACTGAGCCGGTCTGTCTGGATCAATGTTAGTGGAGCTGCTGATGGGGAGCACGATGCATCAAACCTGCAACAATTGATTTGTTTGACCACGTGGGGCCAACACAAACAATCTGTGAAACATGTTATTACCTTATAATGTGAACATGTAAGCAAACATATTTATTTAGAGTCACGGGAGCAACACCATCTTGGATTTTTGAAACCAGAAGTAACCATATTTGGAGGAGCAGCCACTGGACGGCACAAGCTGTTAATAATAGAGTCTCCACGCACCAGAGTATACTGTGCTTTATTATCTAATTGACTCTAAATGGGATCATCATTTACAATTGATGAAGCCTTAGAACTAGCGATCGAGACATTAATCTCCTGAAGCAAATCTTTACTGAAGTTGTAAAGTTGAGAACTGGGGTCCTTTTCTTTGCCTCTGCTGGTCACTCAAGAGAACACAGGATTCATGCACTTCAGAATTTGGCTTCACTCTCTGATCGTCCATTTTTATAGACCGTCTGTGGGTAAGTAGTAAAGTGAAGTAAAGTGCATTTTGTCAACAGCTTTAATAAACGAGCACCGCAGACAACTCCAAAACGAGTTGAGTAGAGTGAAGACATCTGTTAATATATTTGCCCGGGCACCGATCTGACAACATGATGGATGTTGTAACAATGATCATTTCATATCGAAAGTAGAAAGTGAACCTGCAAAGAAACTGAGAAGTCAAAGTTTTATAGGTTGAAAAGAATCCATAAAATCTGATTTTCTCTTGGAAATGTGAAGGAAGCGCCTGAAGCAAGATATTTAATCCCTGAGCTTCTGAGTGGCCAGAATCAGGAGTTCAGCGGGTGCACTCGCAGCTCCCAGGTGTGTCTGGATCTGTGTGAATAGAAACCAGGGTGTTGGTGAGGAAACACATTCATGCTCGGCAAACACTGCTGGACAAATAACACATTTAAATTTTTATCTTTGATGTGGCAGTGGCGTTGCAGCGTTCCCTCTTTCAGCTTCTTATCAGCTCAGCATCTGTAGTGGTCTCGTTGCTGCCCTTGCACACTTTCAGTGGTATCAACAGTTTGCAGATAAAGGGATCGTCGGCGGGTTGCACCATCGGCTTGACACTATCATTTCCAAAGTTCGCATTTTGTCAGCGTGTTGCCTCGCGAGCAAAATAAATACAGATAACATTTCTGTCATGTTTTCTCTCGCTTATCTACGGAATGAAATTACTCAAATCGAAAAGCAATTTAGTTTCCTTAGCGGAAGAACTTGGTGAATATTATCAGCTGTCCTCTGCACAATGACTCAATTGGACTGCAGTGTGACTAGCCGACTCACAGCAACGCAACCGCCACAAGAAACAGCCTGAATTAAACAAAAAACAAAGCAATAAAAAAAAGGCCGGCAATAGTGAGTCAAGTGCAAAAAATGCAGTTTTTAAATTTAGACTTCTAATCAAGGTTCCAGCACTAACATTGATTCTGGCAGGCGGAGGAGAGAGAGAGTCTGCCTGGTCCAGTCTAAACATGAAGGGTGGAGCGTATCTGCCTTAAGTCAAGATTACTTGTTCGAGCAAATACCTGTCATTCACCGAGGCGGCGCTGCTTCCTCACCCCCCTTTGTTTTTTACCTGGCTGATTTGTTTTTGTTTGACCCGACCCACCTGTTTTAATGCTCGCACTGACATATTGACACTGTGGGTTTAAAAGGAAGTTGTGTTAAGTTTGTTTTTCCGCAGCTCTGAAGGATGTAAGGGGTCATGGAACTTAATCAAAACGTGGAACACAAGCCGATCTCCATGCAAAGTTAAACTAGAGTCATTCTAACACATTCCTAAAGAGCACATCCTGCCTGCCATACCACATTTGCATAGTTGCATTACAAGGGGCTCATCAGAAATTTGAGCAACACTGTGGTAATTTCCGTGAATTTTGCAGTGAAATCTGAGCAAGTCGAGGCAGGCAGCATCTTCTCCTGAGCGACACAGTAGGATTGCATGAAAAGAGAAGAGCTCTGAAAGTTTGTTTGATCTCCTGTAAACGCTGGCAGCGGTGATCGCCATTCTTGTTGTTGCAAAGCCGATTCCCTCTCAAGCAGCAGAGGCTCCCATTGAACATTTGGCTCAAGTCGAGGCCGCGAGGTTTTGAACCGCTGCCAGGGTGGCACTGTTCTTACACAGACCTCAGTTGTCCTGTGAGTGTTGGACGTCTTACGGCTGCTGGAATCCCAGTTGGATGGAGAATCTTGGCAGCGAGATGAGTTGACCTTGGTTCCCGTCTCTAGAGGGCATGTCTGCATAGCTTGGCAGATGTCATCACCTCCTATCAGAGAGGTATTTCAAAGTGTCCTGTAATGACTTTGCTCCTCGATTCACTGGCCTTCATGGGCATCACCTCGCAGTTGAGTGACAGCGAGCTTGACCCAGAACAAATGCTTGAAGGATCCCACAGCTGTGGCTTTTATGATAGAATAAGAGTTTCACGGTGACACTTCTGGCAATAAAAAATAAAAAATACTGAGAAGTTACCAAGGATCATGTGAGAAACAAAACAGGAAGTGGATCAAAAAGCTTTGGCAAAAGCTGCTGTGTCTCAATCAACGCCTTTCCTTTGCATGTAGTGTTGCGTTACATGTTGTCTTTGCCCAAGTTCAGAATATCGGGGGATGTTCATGCACGGTGATATGAGACATTTTGTTGTTTTAAAATATGATTTATTCCACCAATGGCACACGTTTATCTTTATATTGATTTAGTAAAGCTTGGGTTGGTAATCCTGGAAAAGATAGAAAGAGCAGGCTACAAAATATGCAACCGATAACCCCCCCCCCCCCCCCCCCCCCCATCTGTCATAACAGCGTCCACTGCACATACAACTGCTAGAGGCCTTCTTCCTTTTCGGACTTTTGCTTCGTCTCTGCTGCAGCAGGTGTACGTCTCTCCGGCTTGTGAATTCTCAATGATGAGTGTTTCAGAAACAAAGCACCAACACTACCTTTAATCACTTGTTCTTTTGTGACGTCCATGTGCTGCCATTAATTTCTTAATTTATTATCGTAGGTGTCTGATCTGTGTTTTTATATATGTTATTTGTCTGGGGGCTACAGATGAAAACTAGCCTGAATGTCAAAATCTGGCACATTTACATATTGGACTTAAGTATGCATGTTAATTAATGTATAACTGGCCATTTAAGCAAATAAAAATACACAAACATTCATGTCACACATCCACAACCACAAACAAGGAAGTGATGTACACATGAATGGCTGCTGTTGGTGAAACAGATTTCTGGAGAACTTGTGATTAATGGACAAGGTCACTGCAGAATTCACATGGACCCGTTGATTCTTTTTGTAAATTGTTGCAATCGTGACTCTCCCACATCCTGAAGATTTCCACAGAAACACTGCAGATAAATGTAGCTGCGCTGCTTCGGGGCCACAACACTGTCGCAGAAACCAACTGCAACGGTTTCGCTTCCTCTTCATTATGATATGAAGGATTCCTCATGTGTGAAACCCAGCTCCTGGATTCACCAGCCACAGCAGAGACATTTCATGGTTATCAAGCAGCGTCGTTAAATATGCTAATTCTACGAAGACGCAAAGGGAGTCGCTGATGCGTGAACGTACACTTTAGAAAACACATTGAAACCCTCAACACAGAAATGACAGTTCCAGCTGTCGACGGGAGAATAAAATGATGTTTGTATAGCCACAGCTTTTTAGTGACTGCTAAATATTATTGTGACGTGTTTGCTGATGGTCCATTTATTGCTCATTTAAACCCAGATGATAAGGTTAAACAAGAAATGACACAATTGTCCACTGAGCTGTGTGTTACTGCTCAGGGTTTTTTTCTCAGTACAAGTTTGTATAGATGATGAATTCTTTGTCAGGGGAAATGTTATTAAAATTGTTATTATTGTTATTTCTCACTATACGTCTACACCGAAACTAGAGGCACATTCCTCAGGCCAAGGCCAACATCCTGTCCCAGAAGAAGAAACTGAAAAATAATAGTTTATAGTGATCCACTTCTAAATTTAATAAGTTGTTCCTTGGGTCCTGCTCCGCAAAAAATCCTGCACAAAGTATAATGGAAATCGGTTCAATAGTCTTTGCGTAATCCTGCCAACTAACAAATGAATGCTAATGAAAACACAATGTCCTTGGCGGTGGTAAACGTAGTCACTGCTAATTTTCTCAAATAGTAGGACCAATATTGTTTTGGATTTCATACGTCATTGAAACTTTAAACCTGTTATACTATTATAGGAAACATAATACATTTTGCTGTAGAATAAATTGAACGGTTCTAAATAAAATTAACTCTTCGGTAAATCTCAACTTTCCATTTTCCACCAATGAAGTCTTGATTTATCCACTAAATGTAAAACTATGGGTTTAAAATCTTCCTCAGCAGCTTTGTAATAGTTTATTTCAGTGTTCACACTGTTACTCTTTTATACATTTTATGCAGGGTCACCCTCATGTGCTTCATATCCGAGAGGCCACTGGGACATATGTGTCATTCACACCGAGCTGAACTGATGGACATATTCATGAAATTGCCCCTTTTCTCCCTGTATGGCTGATGTGGCCGTGCAGCGCGTCACAAAGGCGCAGCATCACTCAAATATCTGACCCGACAAAGTTTATACGAAGGAATGTTTCTTACTTCCAGCTCCCATTACCTAAAATACTAACCCATAAGCCAGGCACGCCCCTGGAAATCAAACTACCACTGTGTCTTCTTTATGTGCCATCGACGAGTCGGAGAGTGAGAACCAGGAGCCATTAAATGGAGATGTGAAATATCCCGGCCCTAATGCATTCAGGGGGGGGGGGTGGGTGGGGGGGTGGGGGGATAAAAAAAACACACCTGCCGCAGTAATCATCTGTGCAGCGCCGTCCCATGCTGGCTGGATTATGTCACCTAACACATGGCGAGATGTGATATACGACGCCATGCTAGTGGCATACAGAGATGGTAACCCAATCACATACTATTTTGAGAATGTATGGCTTTTCCCAAAGCACAAATAGGTTTTCAGCGCAGACTGGGTACGCTCTGCCACGGCATGCGCACTATTGGATCCCCACGGGGAGGGTATCCATTTCTACGGCCCAAATGGAATGAAAATGCACATTAGCTATTCGGTCTTATGAGTGACTGGAATGATTTCACCAACTGCGTGTGTGTGTGTTTGTGTGTAGTGGGGTGGACGCTGAACACAATGTACATCAATCTCCATTTAATAAAATAGGAGTGAAATTACCCTTGGTGATACAGGATTGTTCTGCCGTGCTGGAAAATGTTTTGTCTCGGAGCTCCGGGTTCGGACCCCGTCTCTCTCTCTCTCTCACAGCGTCGTACTTTCGCCGATCTGTAATTTTACTTTGCTGTAACACTCACTTAGGAAATGATAGCTGATACCGAGGGTAACGGAGGACATATACGTCAAGCCCCGTTCAATTATTATTTTTTAATTAGTTGCGGTGCACATAATATCCTGACACTTGGCTCGGCCTCGTCCATCCACTGTTGTTCACTATGGAAACTGCTGTGATGAACATGACACAATGTGCAAACTGCAACCACTGCAACAGGGTGACGAGCCGTCCTTGTCCTGCACGATGTGAGACGTAACTTGGCAACAGTGACGGACTTACTGGAAAAGTGCACTTTATTCATTCAACAGCCCCGAGCTGAAACATACTGACTCTTCCAGTAATTCCCGAGATGTCCACTTAGCACCACCGTCAGCGTGTGCCACGAGTAGCTGTCTTTTTCTGCACGAGCTAATTATGCGTATTCATGTATCACTTGATGATTTAAAGGGGAATGTGATTGCGGTTGCGGTTTTGGGCATTTGGTGCAAGGTGTGGACAGGAAAGTGCTAAATGCCCAGATGGTTGAGAACCAGTTGAGGCGAAACCACATGTGACAAATTCAGTCAAGTGCTGAAAACACAGGCAGGTCTGGAGAGGATCTGGAATCAAACACATGGACACGATGGTGTAATCAAAAGATGTCAAACAGGCTTAAGAGTGGAAGTAATGTGATCTCTTCCAACTGGTTGATTGTTTCATCCGAGGCTGTGCCAAAGCACGGTGCACGCCAAGGATAGTATGTAGTAATCTAGAAGGAAGTATTGCGTATACTGTAAATTACTGTTAGTTCGTTTTTTGGGGAATACAAATAAATGTAATACTAATAATTATTATTATTAATTAATAAATGTTCCCATCTTAAACTGAGAGTTTTAATCCTGACGGGGTTTATCCCGATGATTTCTTTACTCAAGACACTTTGACTTGTCGCAGCAGGAAGAGCACAGGTGTAAGAAATAACTTTCACCGTGGCTCTTCTCCAGCGAGGTGGTGCCAAGAAGCTGCGCCAATGGGCCACAATGCACAACACAAGGGCGTCGGAGTTGGCACGGCTAAAGGCAGTGTTATTAGTCAGACCTGCGGTTGACAGGTGAACATGGCCACTGTAAGAAAGGTCTGTTTAGTGTTGTTGGTGACACTAATTTGAGAGAAACCAAATGTCTAAATCCAAGAATGGTTGTGGAGAAAAAGCTGGAACGTAAACAGAGAAAGTGATGAGACAAAGTGACCCGTGAACAAAGAAACACGGAGACTGAATACACAAAGTTAACAAGACTGAAACGAATGAAGGCGGAGCAGGGAATTCAACCAGACAGAGACAGGACGTAAAGTAAGAGAGAGACACAATAAAACAGGAAATGATGAACTCAAAGTGCACAAATTATAAATCCAACAACCAAATGCAAGGAAAACAACAAGGTCAAAGTCCATGGACACGATGAGTCCAACTAAAGAGCCACAAAGAGTTTAATGAGAAGGCAGAACCATTTCACACCTCTTCTCTTATTTGCTCCGGAACCTTTGGACGTTTCACTTTAGTCCAAACTAAAATAACAGGAGTGAAAGACGCCTGAAATAAAAGTCCAAACCAACAATCCAGACAGTTGTGCAGAGGAAACTGAGCCATGGACTTGTGGACCAATAGCAGGACGTTGAGGCAGCATTAGACAATAGAAGACTGGCAATTTTTTTGTTTAATTTGTTTTTGGCCACATTTAAAGTGGTTGCACTTTTATATTTAATTAAACTTGCAATCTCCTGCAACAATAGATCACATTAAATAGATAATCTGGAGAAATATGCGTGTTCTCCTTCTTAGAGGTGCCCTCTACGCTGCGTGGAATGAACTGACCAGAATGTTAAATGTTTTACCGTCACTATTCATACATCGCCTTTTTCTTTTCAAACTCCCCTTTCTTCTTCACAGGGAAGGTTGTGTGGTAACAGCTTGAAGGACACCTTGTGAATGAGTAATGCAGTGAAAGAGAAGAGTATGACAGGTTACTAACCAGTTGAGGTGTTCGTCTTCTTCGTCGTCCTCCTCCTCCTCCCTCCACATCTTACATCTGTTCAGCAGCCTCTAATTAGAGCTTTTACACACAACGGCGCTGAAATGGCCCGGAACCGCGCCAGCTAATGAGACGCCATCGACAAGGCGGATCTTTCGTGCACAACAACAGTTGTCAGAATCCATCTTTCATTTGCTGCCACGACGGGCAAGTTTGTTCAACACTTTGTTTCCCTTCCCACCTGTTGACAGGTCTGAGCTGAGATTTAAAGTGGGTCGGTGAGTTGACTCGTCTTTGGCGTAGTTCGCAGCATCCGGATGCTGGTGCTGACGGATTCTCGCAGGCAGAGCGTTGACGTCTTTGCATGCTCGCTGCAGACGTGAAACATTTCTCACCATCATGTTTCAATCATGTTGAACAGGGATACTTCAGCAATCTGCTACTGCAGAGCACGTTTTCTTCACAGACACAAACACGAGCAGTGAAATCTGTTGTGTTTTTTTTAAATTCCAATAGATTTTAAAGGGAGCCAGTTAAGGAAATCAGCATTTAAATTATAATGATGACATCTTTCTTCCACTTGAATTCACAATAACATAATTATTAAAACATGGTCATTCAAAATATAGATGTTAACTAGCATGCATGGAAAAATGATTGATAGTGAAAAGAATCAAACAAATGATGATGCATCCAAGACCACGAACATACAGGAATATAATTTAGAATTAAAAAAGGAGATTGTCCTCATTTATGTCCAAATATGGTCGTTTGTTGGCGGCGTGTGAGTTTAAAGAGAAGGAATCTATGACCTCACCAAACCTCCATTCACAGATGTGACTAACATAACAGGTGAGGAGGTGAAGACAAGCAAAACCAACAGACTGAGTTCTCACCGGGTCACAAACGTATTGAGAATCAAAACCATGGATTGTCTCGCTGATCAATCTGAGGAAAAGGCAATGTGGCCAAAACAAAAACACAATTATAAGGTGTGTTAATTTCCCCAGTTACTTTACTGTTTACTGAGCAAATTACATTTTAACTATAACTTCAGCCACAACTTTACATTTCTGCTATATTTATTATTTTGCACAACAACAAAAAAAAGAGAGGAATAAACTCAAACATCACAGCTTTTCAACAACCCCAGAGCCGCCACACTCACACATCCTGTTTTGTGTATTTTCCCGTCTTGTGTGTAAACATAAACAAGACGTTGTGGTTTAACAGTCTGTGCACATTTCACATAGTTTACCGACCATTAAGAGCCAAAGTTGGCTTTGCCCCGGTGACTGCATGCAGCGCTCTCTGCTGCAGAGGTCCTGTCCTCGCAGGGTTCACAAAAACTCATGCGTCATGCATTGACAACACAAAGTGCATTCATTCATATGATAATAATAATAATAATAATATAATAAAGTCATATATATACCACCTGGGGGCAGTGCAAATAGCCAACACAACATGTTTATGTATGAGTTTATGTAATTTATGGCAAACGTCTTAGAGAAACTTGCATATTTATACATCCAGCAACATTTTAATTCATCGTAACAATAAATAAAGCCACTTATCTAATTAAATTTGTATTCTTTCTCCCTGGAGCTCTTCCCTTCTCTATCTTCCATGGTGGACATATATGGCTTTTAAGTGGCTAAATACGCATCAAGGCTAAACTGACTCTGTCTATCGGGGCCACGCATGTTCTATAAAGGAAAGAAATTTCCCTGCATCCGTGGAAACTGCAGGTTGCTGTTTAAGCCGCAGCTCGCGATTGCCTGTTTTTCGGGAACTGAATTATGAAGATTTAGTAAGAAGCCTTTTTACCCAAGATGTTCATATCCGCTTTTCCTCTAGCAGTGGCAAACAGCATCTGTTTTGTAACCATTTATCTTAGCATGTGATCACACAGCTATTGTTCCTTAACTGCAGCTTCACGAACATCTATTGTTTCCACGGATAAAATAAAGCTTTTAGTGACTGGCTGTGTGCTTCCATCTCTTGTTTATGTCTCCGTGATAAAGACCGCATTAAACAGTGGGGTTATATTTAGAGGCAAATGGACTCAGATGATCGAGAGGCCTATTTTACGAGCAGTCAGAGAGGAGTTCTGCGGAGGCCTGTTTGTCAAACGGAGGACAGTCAGCGGCTTAATGACCCGTGTCGTCAATTAAAAAGGCAAACTGGCTGCTAAGTGCCCGGGCTCCTCCATTTATTTGTCATTTCAACAAAAAAAAAACAGCTCCCAAACAAGCACATAAAAATGAGACCCGCTGATGTCACAGAAATCCTCCGAGGTGATAAAATGTGCATCTGGGCTGAAGGTCTGATACGGACTATTGGTTGTAACCCTTCGATAAATGGACACAAAACTCAACCTGGGCAATAAGTAATTAATGATTTGATAGGCTGCAACTGCATTTGTAGAGCAACTGATTAAATTATGTTCCACTGACTTTATGGATGCAGGTTAATCATAATCACACTGATCAATCACAAGGAGGTGACAAATCAAATACTCTAATCCACAAGCTGCTCATAAATAGTTTTTCACGTTAGTAAAATAAAGTCTGCATGTGAATGTACAATAACACAAACAGCTGTTATGATCCTAACATGGTTGTGTTGTCTGTTGTCTCTTCAATGACTGCAGCGGGCAAGCTACATAGGAAGATGAGTTCTGATTGGTCTCCTCGAACTGATTGGTCTGTTGTTTTTGGGGGGGGAAACATCCATCAACACCAGAAATTGCAGATTTGGAAACAGTTCCGATGCCGACAGCACTTTAATAACCTCATGCCGTTCACATTCGATAACGCTAAGACCAGTGAGAGGCAGAAGGATGAGGCTGTTCATCAAAAAGATTTCGAGTTTCAGAGTTTTGCTTTTTGCAATTTGGCTTTCCAAGGCCGCGTACACTGCAGCCCTTTGTATTTCTTCAAACAGTGCTGCCACAATGATTGAAATACAAATCCTGCGGAAACCGCCTGATGAATGAATCCATACAGAGTTTCTCTGTGCGCAACATTGCAATTATACAATTATTGTATTCCCCTCTTAGAGGAATTAACCTGCAGACACTAAGTCACTGCCCTGGCCTGCAGATGTTTCCCCTCAGAAACATCAATTTTCCCATGTTCTAATCCTCAAATTGCTACTCATGTCAACTCCAAAGATCCAGGTACAAACTTGCTTAGTTTAGCGAAGGCAGCCCTTTGGCAAGTTGCGATGTGGGGATGTATGCACATGCGTTCGACTTTGGCACTGATGGTAGGAAGCAGTGGGCTGGATGTGTGGCTGTTGGTTGCTGAATTATTGGGTAAACAAGCTTTTGACCAGTGAGGGCGTCCGGTTGAATCATGTGAGAGTTTCAGGACAGTGGATTAGACACACACTGCTCGCATCTCTGCAACAACTGCAGTCACAGTGCTTCTGACCGAAGCGAGAGACCAAGGCTGTAGTCGGGAAGTAACAGGCCTGTCTGTGTAAGTGTAGGATGTAACAGGAAAAGAGCAGTTTTGCTCGACAACAAACCCTCCCTTGGTAAATAGAGGTTGAAAGGAACATACTTTCATTGCCCTGAGTTCTGCACAGCAGCTCCACTTCTAGAGACAGCTGAGACAAAGGTTTACACAGGCTCAGTGGTTTGGAAGTGATTAAAGATCCAGGACAAGATGCTTAAAGAAGCTGATCAATTTAGTCTTAAAATTACACATTTAAAGTTGGTTTCTGCAACTTTGCATGAATCATTCAGTTTGCAATAGCTGAAAATTCTCCAAACCTCGGAAGGCTGTTGTGTTAAGATGGACGTTGCTTCTTGGCTGCGTTGCTCTGAATGTTTAAAAGCACCGGGAGGTCTGTCTTACTTGGATTTTCATGATTCAAGATAAGACTCAAGTAATTGGACAAGGGGAGGAAGATGTGTGAAGACAAACTCGCTCAGTGTCTGAATCTGGCCGTTGTCCAAGATGCAACCTAAGCTTTACTGAGATCCCAGCGCAGATATGTAGGGTCCCAGATCAATTTAGAAATCATTAGTTGGAAGCATTATCGACCTCTTCCAAGCTGTTCATTGCAGATTTGAGTGTTTCTGTCTTGGAGCCAGGGAGGTACAAACTGGGTTGTGATCAGCTATCAATCCTCTCAGCGACATTTATTGCAAAACCTGGAACTCTGATCAGTCCTAATCGCGGTGTCTGGATCTGGTACGGCAAAGCTGTCTTCCAATCTGCGGCTCGCCACAGATCAAACTGTAATTTTCTCCAAACATCCAGCTGTCCAGCTCACAGATGTGACTACAAAGCAGCCCGGAGCTGCCATCCACAGCTGTGGAAAGAAGTTTAAATAAGACGTGGTTCATCTGTCAACGCCTGGTTTCCAGCCAGAAGGGGCGGTTAGTCCCCGTTGCCCAATGTTTGTGAGAAACATCTCACAAGCTTCTTACTTTCCTTTTCCTGCCGAACTAAATCATTCCGTCCACTTAACAAAAATTAACTCTGATACTGATTTTGAGTTTGACAGCATACAAGGAAATTGCTGGTTGATTTGGGGCACCATGCATTACCGAAGGCAACGGGGCTAGATTGTAATTTGGTGAGAGCAGCAGCCGGAGACTTACAGCCCTGTACACAGTTGCAACTTGTCGAGTGGCCTTACGCTCATTATACTGCGCTATATTTGAGCACATTGAAGGCCCTGGCAACTGCTCTAGTTCTTTGATTTTGCCAAGTACTCTTCTTGTTTATTGCTGTCCCAGACGTAATTTGTCAATTTAGGCTGTTTCGCTTGTTTTATTCCCAACGAATCAGTGTCAATGCTACTGGATGTTTTGCCTTGAAAAGGAGGCGATATCGGGTAAAAAACCTTGGCTTTTATTACCTGTACCAAGGAGGTTTGTTTTTCAGCAGGAGTATCCCAAAAACTACTGTACGTATTCCTACGAAACAAGGTGCAAGAACATGAGCCAAGAAAGTTCCCTTTAGATTTTGGGGTGGATCCAGACAAAGAGGCGGATCCATGACACTATGACAGAGTTTTCCCACGGAATAATTCATGGATCTGACATATTTAGGGGACTGATGTCTCTTGAGTGTAGGTAGCATGTGTCGGGCTTTGGCAAAGAGAGACCTTCATATTCAAATCTGTAGTAATTTTAAGACATAATGAGGGAGACTTACATTTCATTTGCTTGTATCTGCGGTTTATTTCATAAATGAGAAAACAGAGACGGGACGGGTTTATATTTCACTTTATGACTGATTCTGGGGCTGATATCAGGTCTAAATCCGGGCTTAGGGGCTCAGACACAGAATTCCAGAGGGTCAACACAAATGGACGGCTGTAGTGAAAAGACTGACACTCAATCTTCCTTCCTCTGGATGCCAAACACAAGTGTGGGCACTAATTAGAGGCTCCAAGAAATCACTCAGGGGCGGGGAAGCGCCGTAACCTGAGGAGAGGCCGTTGTGTGGTGACGGGTTTCACTCTGGACGGGGCAGGAGCCTGAGGGGTTGAAAGACTTCTGTTTAGCTTTGGTGCGTCTGCATTTCACACAAACTCACAGGTGCTGGCACATGAATTTACATTTACTACCGTCAACAACCTGTCGCTGTGGCTTTAAAAAAAACCTCATTATATGTGGTCTTTGAAATACAGCACCATGATATTACACATATCAATACAATATTTTTAAGATTGACTTCAGGTCTGGATTTTAAATGTCAAGTCAAATCTGGAGAACAAATATACTTAATAATGCATGTTACAGACACATGTGAAGACATGTGTTGTTACTGCAGTTGTTTTAATAGAATAAAACACACAAGTTTGAGATCCCTTTCTATAATTCCTCATTCTGTTTAAGGCATTAAGCATATGGTCAATATAAGCCTTCTGTGGGAAAGCTGTACATACACAGACACATATATGCGCGCACACACACACACACACACACTGGCAGTATCAAGTTTGGCCATCTGATATGATCTGCAGATGTTTTGCCTCTGCAGCAGGTGTCAACAGATGTCACTCCGTCCTACTTGGCCAGGTTGACCTCACGGAGAGCGAGAGGGAGGACAGAGAGAGAGACGCTGCACCCTTCAGTCAGGCGACCTCTGGCAGCCCTCTTAGAAAAATGACCTGCCCTGCTTAAGGGTTCCTGATCGGGTCGTTCTAACCCCCCCCCCCCCCCTCGTGCTCATGGGACACCGCCTGCTCTGCCCCCCCCCCCCTGTAGGTGCAGCGGTGTGAAATTGAGCATTTCATTGCAGGGACCCATAAACCATCACGTTATTATGTTACGACACCGAAGTGACTGATTACGTTTCTCATGACCTCTGACCTTTGCACTTAAAAATGCTTTCTCTGGTCATAATTGTCCACCTGTTAAGTGTGAAAGGTTTGTAAAGGGCATCGGGGAGACGACAGAGAGGGTTGGAGCCCAACTGCATCTCTGGCTGTGTTTCTGTTGCTCTGGTAACACAGTGGATATGATATCAAATACAGAATATGATTTAAAAACAGATGTACATGAGTGATCGAGGTAGAGCCCTTTGTTTTGCTAAAGGGCTCTACAGCAGGTCACACAGTATTGGCAGTTGTTGATTGATCAATATTATCAGGGACATTTCTGCCATGAGAGGGAGGGAGTCTACTCTCTGGCACGGTCGAGCGGGGAGATAAGGAAATGCTTTGCAGCTTTGCTCAGGGTGTCAGTCAACGCTACTGGATTTTAAATAATGTTCAACTAGACGAGGTCTCAGTAAGAGATCATAACTCTGCCGAGGCCCAACAGTCCTCTTATGACACTACATTTAAATCAGCTAAAATCTATGGTAAAAGAAAGTGATTAAAAATATTGCTGGATTCGCACCTTTGCCATTATGCAAAATCCATGTGGTTTCTGCATAATTCTGCTGACAAACCAACCAATAAACAAACCAGTGGACATGGGGAGAGAAAATAACCGTTAATATTAATATCAGATAATGTATTTCTTAAGCTTATGAAATATATTAGTGAAGGCAGCTCCTATTGGATCACACTGAATACCTGTTCCCTTCCAGCGAGTTAACATGGAGCAGAGATGGATATGTAAATCTGTGTTCATATAATTTATGTACCTCAACGTACACGCACCAGTCATTCAGTTCATAAGACATGTGTAATCGGGTGAGTTATGTACAGTCTGTAATCAAATCCCTCTATCTGTCATATCTTTCTTCACCCGCCTCTCGTGGGAATCTGGGTGTCAAGCCTGTTCTGCTTCAGTCCTACATACAGGAGCATATGCCTGGCAGATTAAATGGCTGCAGAAGGGTCCCACGCAGCCAAATTATTTCTTTTAATGGTATGAAAGATTCCCATGGCGTGTTTCAGCCCTCTCTCGGCCTGACCGACTGTAAACCCAAAAGCAATAAATATCCTAAGCAGGGTTGGGAATTTACTGCACCTGTAGTAACCGCTGCACTGTCTTTAATAAGCAACAGATGTGGGAGTGATTGCATCCAACCTGAAAGCCGTGCCCTGACAGAAAGGGCATCCTTTGTTAGGCACAGTTTCATCACCTGGACAAAGCTGCTCCGGCTCTGTAGCTCGGGGGGGGGGTTTCGCATTCGTTTTGATCAGCGGGTAACGGCGCTGAAATTAAAAACAATTTGGATTAAGTGTCAAAGTGACCCGGCTGTCGATTATTGGACAGGAAATAGCTGTCGTGAGCGGTTATCCGTGATGCGTGAGGCTGCTGGGAGAACACGGGGGAAGTCCCAGCGCCGATCTACAGCAACGTCATGTGTGAAAATAATCATTGGGGCCACCGAGCGGAGCAACCACAACCATGTGGCAGTGTAATCCTCACCAGTTTGATTTCCAGTGGGAATTAATATATTTACTTTTGTTTTAAGTTTGAGTCCGAACCAATTCTTCAGGGATGTAAGTGCTGCGGCCCCCGACTGTACCTCGTTCTCCAGAAGGAAGTCAGAATGTTGTGTCTCCTATATCATTCAGTGTGACCACCAGATAAACTCCAAAGCTCCAATGTAATGATATCATGTGAGGAAAGATGAATTTGGTGAGTCTTAACAGAAGCCAGAGTGAATAGTTCTCATTCCTCCCGTAGCTTTTATATGAGAAACTTGCAGCTGTCTGTACGACGGGGCAGGTCTCATTAGTTAATCTTCCCTTGAAGGCATCTGATATTTATTAATGCAAAGTCTGCCAGTGTGTGTGTGTGTGTGTGTGTGTGTGTGTGTGTGTGTGTGTGAATGTGTGTGTGTGTGTGTGTGAATGTGTGTGTGTGTGTGTGCGTGCACACTCCTTTTACCTCTTAAGGACCTTTCCCAGCATAAACACTGACCTTGTAAGGACAAGTAGACCTCATGGGGACCAAAGCCCAGTCCTGATGAGGCAAAACCTAACGTCTGAGGTCACGGTTAAGATTTAGGTTTTGGTTAGCTTGTCCACAATGAATGGAAATCAAATACAAGGTCCCTGAAGTAAAAATCCCATTCCCACGAAAACAGATTTTAGATATCAGCCATAATATTGTAACCATCCGAGGTAGATGCCGGAACCAGAGCCGTTCTAAAAGCAGGTGTTGCGCTCTATTGTGTCATCGCTGCGCAGTCTTCTATGCATCAGGATATTTATATTACTCCTTTATTACTGTTATAATTCGTATCACCATCAGTAGCAGTAGTATTAACATAGTGCTTATGTACACTAACATAACAATGTGCACATGCCTATAGTTCCCTACATGCTCGCTCCAGTCTTGCTCTGGCAGGGGAAAGGTTAATGTTTAACAGCATGAATGGTTCCACCGACTAATGTGTGAACAAAGCACAATGGCTGCACTGTATAGGCTCCTATTTATTCAGAGTCACTTCCTCCCTTAATAGTCGGCTCCACTTTCCTCACGGAGGAAAAAAAAAGTAGGTCAAGGAAAAGTCATGTTTGAGGTAATTCACTCTGGGGGATCGCGTCTCTGATCATTAGATGACACTGGTTAACCCCGAGAGTGAGGTAATTCCCGAGTCAACGTTACACCCAGAATCCTGCGCGGCCGGCGGCGTGTCTGTGCATTTTTACAGTATCGCAGACGGAGGGTAAATCCGAGGGCGAGGGTGTGAACGGGGGAAGGTCCGACTGAGAGAGAAGCATGAAAAGACAGCGTTGTTTATTGAAAAATGATACAGGAAAGCTTCAGGACTATAAAGGAGCGCTGTTGTTTATACGACCCTGCGAATGCCGCTTTAATCTAATATTGGTTTTCAGCTGATGAACTCTGAAGGAGCTCGCTCGTGAGGAGTTTCTGCTTTGATGCAAGCGAACAAAAGATCCCAGTGCAGAATCCCTTGGATCGCTCGGTCCTGAGCTTCATGCACCGAGACCTGAACAAAAGAGGAATGCAAACACATTGTCCCCCCTACTGAAGTTACTTGTGTTAAGTGAGTGCGGATTTAGCTGGATATTTGCAGACTTTTTTGGAGTGAACATGCTTTCATCCGTGCATATCTCTGGACGGCCTTTTCATCAGGAACTAATGCTTTAATGTAGAACTTCTTTTTCTCCCTTTATCTGCAAAATCAAGCACAGACTTTATAGTCACATCCTCCACTTAATTACAGTCATAATAAAAAGGCATTTCAGTCAATATTGAACAGATTTTCCCCGAGTGCTCTAAAAAGCAGACATTTAATCACAATCGTGCAAATATATGCCACTTCTATTGATACCATGTGTATCACACATGCGAGACAAAACATATTGAGTCATATATTGGAGGATCGCAATTTTTTTCCCCTTCACATTATTGAATATGTACTTTATTAGCCTGCATGCCAGAGTCCACATTAATGGGGTTGTAATTAAAAACATGTCACTGTGATGGAGGGCCGAGCTTTAATAGCATGAAAGCTATCGGCTTGTTTCCTCCTGAGCCAGCAGATGGATATAAAGACAGTCAATCAAAGCCAGTGTGTTGCAGCTACTCGCAGCACAACTAACAGAGACATCTGCCATATTTTAGACGTTAAAGAAATATTGACTAAAGGATTATAACATTTCACTAGATTTATTTGAATAGTATGATGTTGTTGTAAACCCCCCTGAGAAAGTTGTTGTCCCAGACCAGAAATTATTGCTTAAAGTTTGATTTTTTTTAAGTCCAATGTCTATTTGCTGTCCAAAAGAGCCGCATATATTCCAAAAGCGATGATTTGCCAGGAGAAAGTGGCTTTTACTTGGTTTGACAGTTTGTACTCTGGGTCAAACTCTTCACCCAGTTATGAAAGAGCCTGTTCATTGAGAAGTCATGCCTGGGCGTTGTTTTGCTATGCATCTGGCACACTGTCATTCAGTCTGTTCCCACCTGGCTCGCCACCAAACCCAAAAATGAAAACATCAAAGTCAATCTGCAACCTGAAGTAACAGTTTTTTTTTTGTCTCCTTTCATAAGGTGTCAGTGATGTATTATCTGCTCGCTGTGTTGACAGACAGCGTCAGACAGGATGCCAGGACACAAGGTCCAAATTAAATCAAGTTACATTTCCACAAAAGCTTTGTTTATTTATTGAATCAGTGACGAGATCCAATGATGCTTTGTCAATCTTTTGGAAAGTATTGCTACATGTTAGAAAATTAAATGTGAACAATTGCAAAAATATACAACTTTCAGAGTGGACAACTTTACGGGTTTCTTGAGACAAAAACATGTGGAAAAAAATCTATCCTACATCCATCTGTTAATCTGGATCTTCTCCAAAATTTTACGGGATCTTCCCTTGGACATACTCTACCACGCAACCAAATTTCGTGGAAGTCGGTTTCGTAGTTTTTGCGTAATCGTGTAAATAGGCAGCTAGCTGATTAGCCAGCTGATCAAATCTGCCTGACACTGACGTTTTAGCCTTGTTTTATACGTCCTAAAACAACAAATAATAAGATGTTGTTTCAAAAGATATGACGAATTACTGAGTTGGTAAATTTGTTAATGCTATGATCGTAGACTATACGCTAATAGGTGAGCTACAGAGTTTGTCTCACTTGTTTTCAGTGACCGGCTCTCGACAGATTTGTTGTCCTTGGGAACCGTCCTGAGAAGCTCAGAGCAGCTCTCATGGAACCGTTATTTGACTTTACACAGGGTGAGAACATAGGAACAAACTTAACCTGCCTGTGTTTTTGTTTCTATTGCAAAGCAAATAACCTCAGAGTGAATCACACCACTGGGCATGAATTATCCCCAAATCACATTTATGGCAAAATAAAGAGTAATCAAGCTCAAAATGTGTCTTAAATACAAATTTGTTGATGGAAGTTGCACAGAGGAAATGGTTACTCATCCGTCTAATGCTGTAACAAACTTGCAGCAGCACACTCCCTCTCCTGAGCATATTAAACCCCCACTGCTGGTTCCACTGACGGCTAGACATATTGCATTGGTTTGTGTATGCTGAATGATCATCAGTACGAAAATAAATACAGCTCAAACAAATCGAGGGCAGACGGAGGACGGAATACATTTCTGTGTAATCTTTGAGAAAGAGACTTCAACACAGCATGTAGATACTAATAACCAAAACAAATTCGATGAGAGTGTTGACGAGTGCAAGTGCGGATTATGCAACCTTTGGCCTCTGTACTGCATTTCCATGGATTCTATGGATATTTGTGAATGTGAATAACTAGCATCCCACCGAGCAAAGTTATGACAACAGTCTCTCTGTCGTCATCTACAGATTGAATCGATTAATCAGGAAACGTCTGTCCTGGCACGCCCATCAGTAAATGGCCGACTTTATAGAGTGAGGCCCCACTAATACGTGCACTGCATTGCAATGGTTATAAATACAGTGAGTGTTTATGACTAATATACAAAAGCATTATAAGTTACTTGGAAATTATCTATCCTGTCATATTCTTGCATTTGAGCCGTCCAGCGGTCCGGTAATCAGAACATCTTCAGGCTGTTGTCATTGCAACGAGCCTCAGGTGGAAGCAGCCGGGCAATTTGTCTCCTGAAGGTGACAGGGCCTGATGGAGCCCTGAGGGACTGACTGACAAGCTTCATCACTGTGATTAACACCCTGCAGTCACTGGTCCCAGTGGGCACTAATGGCATTATGAGAGGAGCCTGGTGAAACCCATCAGGCTATGTTACCTTTGAGCTGAAGTTTTAGACTCATGATTTCATGATAACAACAACAACACAGGATTCAAACTTTTTACGTTCATACTTCCCATGCCGTCAATCTGTCAGCTTTTTTCTGGGCATTCCCACTGCTGAGCTCGACCTCACTGGTGTAAGACTGGTCCTGTCCACCCTTCTTTGAATGGACACTTCAGTCCTGCCTCTACACACTTTCTGCCTTTCAGCCTCTTGTGTTTATTATTCAAAGCAAAGCCCTGAGTGTGAGTCAGCCTCAGATCCAGGTTTCCTTTCATGGGGAACCATTGGGCCAACGACTCATAGAATGTCATCCAAGCAGTTATCATGCAGTCAGTTGACATGGAAAAATAAGATGTTGAAACTTTCACTTTGAGATCATTGTCGAGCAGGTTGTACCTAATCAACAGATTAAGAAGTGCTTATTGATAACTCCTGTGCAAACCCAATGACCAAATCATTTCAGTCCCTTGCTTGATGTGTTGTCGTTGGCCTCTGTTTTTTTAGGAGTGCAAGATTCCCATCAGGAGAAGATCATAACAGTGTCTGGAGAGGGAATGGTCCAGAGCCCAGACTTCCCACATAGGTATCCCAGGAATACTGCATTGGCCTGGAGACTACTGGCACCCAGCAACATGAGGATCCAGCTCAACTTTGATGAGAGGTTCGGTCTGGAGGACCCAGAAGACGGCATCTGCAAGTAAGAACCTACACAGATTCTACCTTGATAATAGTATCTCAGTGGTGTAAAGTAGACGGGGACAAGGTTCCTGAATCTTATCACCTGTCAATGTGGACAGAAAACCCAAACATACTGACTTATGGCTGTAGATTTTTGATTAGCACCATGGCATTCAACAGAGGAAATATTATGAACTATTATCATATAATCACATTATGTATTCAAATGTCCTAGTCTTCTAACTTGGCTGGTTTTCTAGATCAGTGTCATCTGGGCTGAAGGGTTAACACGCTCCACAGCTTTACACATTTAATTTTGAAAGATGATAAGAGTAGTTTTTTTTACTATATTTAAGAAGAAATCTATGATTTCAAGAAGAAACTTCCTCCGAATACCTGCGGTTCTTTCGTAGGAATAGACACAATATGTTTTTTCAAATTCTTGATGTTAATGAGAATATGGTGCTGATGTGTCAAACGATTATGTATTTCGTTAATTCTGAATCCTATACTAAAGTATAACTATGTATAACTCCAAATTCATTTAGATGCAGGCGACAGGATCGTCTTCTGATATTCCCCCAGTAAAATGTACCTGAAAAAAATTAATATTATGACTTTATTCATGTAGTATTATGATTTCATTCTCATAATATTACATCTTTATGTTCATAATATTACCCCTTTACTCTCGAAATACTAAGAACTTATTCTGGAAATCTCTGACTTATGGCCCTTGTAAGTGGCCATAATACTCTGAATGATAACATCCTCCAGCAGTTAGAAGTAGTTTCCTCTGTTTGCTAGTCCAGCTCTTAATCAGATGTGGCCCTTCCCCAGGTGGCATGTTGGATACATGTCGGTCAGAGGTAAAGTCGTGTCCTGTCTGCGTTGTGGCCCATCTTTAAAGATTTAGAGTCAGAGTGTGGCCATTTGTGAAATTGCCTTTGGTCTGCAGTGGCAGCTCGTGAATATTGAAAACCCAGCAGCAGAGTGATTTGTTTCACCCAGGACACCATGATGACATAGTCGAGACCGACATATTTTTACTTGATGCAGTCAATATTTTGAGCTGCACACGTGATTATTCGAAAAGATGTGGGTCACTCCCTGACTGACAGCACATAAACACACACATATGCATTCAACCTCTTCTTTACTGAGGGGCTCACTTTCAATTACTGTCTGGGTTTGCCTCTGTTTCCGTTCAATTTAAAAGGGAATTCCGAGCCCCCGACAATCGATTTACGCTGCTGTGCATTATGCTCAGTGCTCAGCTGTCAGTATATCACAAATGACTGGTTTAGCATGGAGAGGAGCCCGACCAGGGGAAGATGGAGCAGCTCTGGGGGAGGGTGACCTCAAAAGTCATTCCTGGAGAGCCCCCTAATGGATGGAGAGGTGAATAACAGCAGCAGTTCTCTACAGGGCTGCTTGGGATGATGGACGTAGCAGCACTGCATGTATCTTTTGAGAGGTTAACCGAGCGTGGAGAATTGGAGGAATATGTGGCCGTGAATCAGTAAGCCTCTGTTCCAGCGTCAGCTCTTGTGCATTTAATTACGCTGATCAGTGAACTGTTAGAGATCCTGACTCAGATTCTGCTCTGTCAGAGATCGACCGCGGCTGATTCCGTCGGCTAAAGTGCTGTAATGTGCTGCCATGAGAGATTCATGCCTCTGTTCCACATTATACTTTCCATATCATGTCTGCGTTGGTTTTTGTCAGTAAAACTGAGGATCAGGAGTGCAGGTAATTCGAGCCCTTGAGCACACCTCTGAGGTGGGCCGGGTTCCTGTTGACGAATGCACTCGCTGTCAAAAACCCTGTGAGGGAAAGTTCCACCGTGGGGCAGGGTGCAGATTGACAACTTTTGCCTTCACAAGACTGCACTAGTCGGCGTCCTCGGGGGGGTTGAGAAGAGTGAGAGACAATTACAACATCCTTTTCCAGGGTCATGCAAGTCATCGGCGTGTGTCTGCCGCCGCGACTCCCGCATATTTCATTCTGTTCGCCACCCCCCACAGAGGGAGGCCCAGTCGGTTTTTGATCAGATCTCAAGATCCAAGATCTCTTGGCAGGGCCAGCAGACAAATGAGTGCAGCATGCAGTCACAAGCAGAAACAGACACACGTTCACAAGTTTACCCAGTTGTCTTCTACTTCTCCCCGCATGTCCCACATACACACACATGCGCTCTTGTGCATAAGCCCTTGGCCTCGTCTGCAAATCCCCTCCATATCTTATGTCTGTTTAAAAGTTTAATCACAGAATTTCTTTCATTCCAGTGGGGTTACACCAAAAGGGAATTCAAACACAGTGCTATTGAAAGGCTCCTGTAACCTTGTCTCAAAGCACAATGTGATGCAAATAAACAAGGCTGTAATCTCCCGTCCGGTGATTCACAGCAATGGCGGATGATAAAGCACAACAGCGCTGAGAAGTGTTCGGCTCCGGTAGCGAGCCTGGAGCGAAGGAGTCTTTGCAAAGATGAGAAGGAGGCTGTGTAGTTGAGATGCTCATCTTTTATTCTGTTTGTCTGTGGCACGATGAAAAGCATTCTTACCAAATCCACTGGCGGAGAGGCATATTGGAGAGGGATTGGTCTTGCTGCTGTTGGCATGGCAGCAGAGTCGTGCTTGACGGCTCGGCTCCCAGATAGGGCTGTTCTCAGAAAAGGCATTTCTGCTCTCTGTCTGAAAGGAGAGGACAAAAAAAAAAAACTGTGTTTGTGCTGCTAATCTGCATCATCTCCACGGTAGATATTGCATCTATTAATAATGTACAAGGAGAAAAGTATGCAGGAGAAGGCTTTGTGAATATGAAAACACAGATTCCTTGCATCGTGCAGGAAGATGATTCTTTCTGGTAGCGCCAATATGTAAGATTCCTTTGTCGGTCTGATCGTGTTCGCTGTGTCTGTTCCTACAGTTTGGTATGTATGTCAATGCGTTTGTAAATCAGAGAAACCGCTGTTCGACATGGTGAACACATGGCGATGTGTAATGATCAGGGTGCCGTGCATTATTGATGAGCCATCTGTCAAAGCTCTGGAGTCGTCTCACAGAGGAAAGTTTCTCTCTGCATTGACCCCCCCCCCCCCCCATCCAAAGAGCAGAAGGAAGCTAAACGGATATTTTATCCTTTTCATGCCAAGTGTAGTTTGGGTTTCATATAAATGAATGTTTCACTCGTCATGACATTTCTTCATTTCGAACTGTGAATACAGGGTTTTGCAAAAGGAACAGTTTGAGTCTTACTTTCCCCAATAAGTTTGTTTGTGCAGATTACAAACTTCCTGTGTAACCTTCCAAATCAAAAATCTATACCCTCATGCCCCTCCCCTTCAGTTTATTTAACATCAGAGAAAATCCATTTTTAGTCTTTCTCATGTCCCCCCATGTTGTTTTATTGAAACCAGCTTGGACTGAATATGTCAAGCCTGTGCAAAATGTAAACAATGTCCTTGAAATCCAAATATCCGAATTGGCAGCACTGAATGAGAGGTTAGCGTGCCTGTTGACGCAAATGGCAAAGTGATTAATCCCAGACTGTGAAGAGTCAGTGAAACAAGGCTGTATTGAACGCAGCGCAGCCACTGCTCTCACTCACACACACACACACACACACACACACACACACACACACACACACACACACACACACACACACACACACACACACACACACACACGTATAAATAATAAAGGCTGAACTCCTGAACTGTGTGTCTTAAGTGCTGAGGTTGGTCAATGTTAGCCTTGGCACTCCAAAGGTTCTGGAGCGCGGCCATGTGCTCCTGCACCTCATAATGTTTACTGGTATTATGGGTTGGCAGGGTGGCCGGTGGAGAGAGAGAGGGACTGTCATGTATAGTAAATATTTGTGAAGTTTTGATCCACACAACAAGCAAAATGGTGCCTTTGTTTCTGTTGTTATATAATCTGAAGCTTGATTGCATTTAAGAAGACTGATGGGCCTTGGCGGAGATAAGTGCTCCACTTGCTTCTGCAACTTTCCGCAATTGTTGTTTGTAGTCGGAGAAAAATTATGGACAATTTAAACTGTGTTGGAGTTCAATTACATGGATCATTTCTGTGGTTGTTGACAGTGACTGGAAATGCAATTCTGAACATTCAATATGATCGAGTCAAGAAATGAAAACAAAGCTGTCTGCAGTCCATTTTTCTTTTTCCTGTTTTTTCATTCCCATCGATATCCAAGCCTCAAACGCTGTCTTGCACACAACAACGATCATGCAAATTTGTTTGGGGTCCAAGAAAAGAGTTTTCCCACAGTCAACACACAGTGGAATAGAAAAGCGGAATGTTGAATTAATTGAGACCATATTTCAATGACAACATGTAGTGTCTGTGTAACAGGCCTGTCAGAAGGCTGCATCAGCGAACATTAACCACCAACCAGTGAGAACAGCTGCGTCTGCTGCACCGCCAACCAACCTGAGATTTGTCGTCATCTAATTCAGCCTGTAAATAACAGACACATCTGTCATCGCAGAGAAATTTGTATTTTTCTTTAATGAGGGCAAACCCTTTATTTCCCTGGGCAGCGTTATTTGTATTTACAGTATCACCATCAATAGCTGAGGAGACAGCATCATGGCAAACATTGAAGGTGCTGACAGACTTGACAAGCAAATACGTAATTAAAACAGCAACTGGCAGGCGAGTGAGAGTGCAAACACAGTCTGTCATAGTTGGAAGCTGGATTACTTGAATAAGGATCATTTCATGATAATTAACAGTCTCGGACCCAGGGCCCAGTAACGAGTGATGTCATAAGTTGCTTTCAGACACCGCACACTGAGCTTTCGATGTTTTCTGGAGCAATTTGTTGCCAGCCCCCTGTAAAATATCCAGAAAATGTCAACAGACTGTATTTGAGAATACTGGAGGAAAATGTCCGGACAATTCACAGCGAGGAAGTGGCCGTGTTGATGATGTTTCACGTGACAAACGCAAAACTCAAGGAAAAGATATCTCAGGATCAAAAAGAGGTGCCACACACGTAGAAGACGCAAACAAAGACAATGAGATTCAAGCGATAGGGGCCGATGCCTGGTGGTAACATGGTTTCTTGTGCTGTAAACAAAAACACATGGCGTCTGCACTGGAATTTATTGGTCATGTTCCACCTCCTGCATCTCCTAACCAGGCGCCTCCCTTTGTCTGAATATTAAGGCAATTTGCTGTTCTCGTGAACGCATCTGACCCGATCAATCTCCTGCTGTGTTCTTAATAAGTGAAGAGCTATTCCGTCATGTCTGAAAACAGCTTTGGAACCCAAACTAATCTCCTCCCGCACTTTTTTCTTTGTGTAACCCTGCCAGGTACGACTTTGTGGAGATCGAGGATCTGACTGAGAAGACCATCCTGGGTCGTTGGTGCGGGTCACAGTCAGTACCAGCCAGTCAGACATCCAAGGGCAGCCAGGTCAGGATTCGCTTCATCTCTGACGAGTACTTTCCCTCTGAGCCGGGATTCTGCATTCGCTTCTCCCTCCAGCCTGTGGTAAGCACATTATCAACGGTCAGGAATTGGAAAAAAATGTGCACCGAGAGTAGTCGTAGCATTAAATTTCTCTGCTTCTGTCTCGAACCTCGGGGAGTTCACATGGGAGTAAGCGATGCCTCCCCACGCAAGCGCAATTAAAATAATTTGCTTGTTGCGTAACAGTTTCTTAATTTGCAACCATCCGTTTCTGCCTTAGTGTTCCCGAGGTTCTGAGCATCGTTGGGGAGAAATTATGTCTAAGCACTTTGGAACATCTGGCACATGCACTGCCATTTATTATGGTTATGAACATATACAGAAGCTAGGACATCAAAATCACCATTATCTCTGCAATGTGCTGAGTAAGATTATATGTTCCCAGTCGCCACAATAAAGGGGAAACCTAACTAAGCAATACCTGGGTTTTCCTTCAAGAAGTAAAAAAGGGATTTTCTATAAAGGACCCTGGGGTAATCCAAACAGACATATCAAAAATACATTTGCTTACATGCTGCCTCTTTGAGTCTCAGATTACATCTTCTGTGTGTATGGTTTCAAACGCTGTAATTTTCACATTTCCTGGGACTAGTATGGTTTCTACTCTAAAATAACTGTTATGCTCTCCATTACCGCTCTATATAAAGCCGTATACCCTCTGAACCCGTGCTGTATCTGCAGATCCAGTCAGATAATTGTGACAGACGAGGTGTCTCGGTGTCACCGGTGATGTTCCTTGATACCGGAATGGAAGAAAATAAGTACTTTCACGATCACAAAGAGGTTCTCTGACCCCGAGGGGGATTCACTCATGCCCCCTGAAATGAAAGTAGGAATTAAGAGATAAAAGTGCTTTTGCTGTGGTAAATTGTCAGGCTGCTGTTCATCTGTTTCATTCCTTTTGCCAAAAGGTAATACCTTTCTTTATGTGCTTTTACAGTCCCCCCCCCCGACACAACAATACCCCTGATACTTTACTTTCTGTTGAAATTTATACCAGACAACGTAACATAACCCGTCTTTCTCTCGGCCATTTCCTGTTATTTCTCCCTTTTCCCTGTAATAGAGAATATAATCACTAGTTTTCTTTTTGGTTTCCGTTCGTCTTTTACACTTTTGGCAGATATTTACCCAATAAAACTTAAAGAGTGTGTGCGTAGCGTCAGCCAAAACCCATTCAGTACATCACTGGCTTTCATTGAAGAGCACATGACCCAAGTCACAAGGTTCGTGTCACAAGTGGGATCACGTACAGGAGTTCGATATCAAGGGAATCAAACTACAGTAGTAAGAAACTTTAGAGCTTTTTGGAAGTTACTTACAAAAACTACAAGAAGCTCTTGCCAGTGTTTCAGATTGAAAGCGTCTTGTTCACTTGACACGACGACTCACATTCACACATGAATCGATAAAGTGCCTCTATACGTGGCCATTTACTTGATTTTAGTTGGAAGATAGCTTGACTCAGACTGAGATGCTGCTTCTTCTCACATCACATGTCCTCTTGTTGGGATGAAGGCAGTGTTTTATTTTACTCTGCCCTGACCAGCCAGTCACGAAGGACGGATCTGTCCGATTGACATAATTTGCCTTTTTCAACAACAGCATTTTGGAGTAAGTCTACTATTAAGTGCATTAGAGTTCATTGGACTTCCTCCTTATGGCAACACAGTCGATCATATCTATGCTAGTTTTTTGTTGCCAATCTTCTGTAAGCTAACTGTGTTGCAGGATGATTGGTCAATTGCTTCTCAGACCAAGGCAAACGCATCGATGAGTTGATTGGCTTCAGCTCAGCACACTGAATTTAAGAGAACAGTGTGATTATTACCTTCAGAGCAGCCCTGCTTCTGACATAGGTTTCCACAACTACTACAAATATCTGAGACTAAAGTCTTCTTTGCCTGTGTCTTCCTCCCACTCCATCACATTCTTTCTGTCTTCAGACCACACACACACACACACTCACACAATCCTTTCGTCCTTTTTCTTCCCTCACTGACAAAAGCCCAGAGATAAACTGAAGAGACAACTGCCATGTTTTAACCTGCCGTGTTTTAGTTCTGTTCACTTGCTTTAAGTAAACAGCTCTACTCCTCATTAATCCCTAATGGCCCGCAGCACTGTGAAATCTGACAAGCACAACTAGGCAACTGAAGTCACGGGTAGTGATTTGTCTTCTGCCTGCAACGTTTTCCTTTCTCTCTGCTTCTGTTCTGAAGCCTTTTCTCTTCTTTTATTCATCGTTAGTGAAGTATTTCTTCACCCACGCAAAAAAAATACCAAACAACATTGTTGATAGCAGTGCTACCTCACACAGGCTTCACTGAGCATGATGAAAAACACGGCAGGTCGAAAATCTAAGATGAATTTCACGAAATAAATGTGTCTCAATGGTGAAAATTCAACCATGTACATGTACTCCCACTGTGATTGAGTGAATTCATGTGGAGTTACTGTAAATAGCAGCGTGCATACAGCTGAATTATGACTCACATGTACCCTTTGGAAGCTTCAACAGAAATGCTACTTGTTCATTTTGAAAGGGGTGACGTAATTTGCTTTGTGGCTCCGTTGCTCCCGAGTTGTGAGGACACTGTTTTCATTGTTGTGATTGAGCGACCCCTAGTGGCCAAAGAAGTTGTACGTTAAAATGAGCCGTTAAATAATGCGGATCTTCTCTAATGCATTGTGACGAGGCTGTTATCCTATCTCAGGAAAGATAGGATACCAGAACAGAAACATTTCATAAAAATATGAACTGATACTGTGACAGTTCCGTACAAAGCTGGGACTCAGTTGCAAAAGGAAGCACGCGAGACAAAAAATAAAGTACAAAATAAAACTTTACTTTCACAATCCACGGGTCATACACGGGTAGGCAGTCAGGAAAGCAAACAAGTCCATTCAGGTAAAAGGCACAGTATGCAAAGTCGATAATTCAGTCCAAAATCAGGTAAGCAAACAAACAGAACTTACCGCTGGAGAGCATGTACACACGAAGGAGACGATGACAATCTGGCAGAGGGTGAGTGGGAACACAGGGTATAAATAGGAAAAGCTTAATTACAAAACAAGGTACAGGTGTGTGGGGAAACAAAATAAAACAGGAAGTGAATACAGACACAGACAGAACGGATATTGCAGATACAAAGGTAGAAGATGTTTGTGAGATTTTAAAAATTAAAACTGATCAGTTTACACCAGATGTGAAAGTACATTTTCTCTGGTGTTCTAAAGTCGACCTGTAACAGTTTGATGGAGCGAGTTCATATTCCCTCTCTAGAAGGTGCGGAAACCGTGAGGAGGGGGGGGGAAGCTTTGGCCTCTGCACGTTCCCTTTGAACCTTCCTCTGACAGAGGAGGAGCAGGCTGGAACAGCAGCACTCTGTTTCCTCTGTGGTCAACCAGCAGCTACTGAACCCCGTGCCACGCAGGGGCCAGCACTTTAGTTTATATTTAAACAAGCAATAATTCCTCCCCACCACTTCCATGCGATGGAAGAGGGGGGAAAAAAATAAGACCCGCTCTGTAATTCACAGGAAGAGACTTCAGGGGAAAGCAAAAGGGCCGAGGCAAAGAGGTTGTTAAAACATAGAAGAGAAGGAGTCTGTTGAGCGGAGCGTGAGGGGTGTTGAGTGGCGGGGGCGTTGGTGGTTAAAGGAGCAAACAAGACATACATCATTGTCTCTGTGAGGTCCAGAATTAAACTGCACCGCTCGCCACCATGATCACTCCATCGCCTCTGTTTGTTTTAATGGACTGAAGAGAGTTTTACACTCTCAGGATGTAAATCACTTCTGTTGCGTTTCCCTGAATAACAGCACAACTCCACAGAGATATAGGGCAGATTCTGCAAATTCTAGTTAAAGCAAACGTTAATGACCGGCAATGCAATGCAGGAGTTTCACTGCTGGCATGATGAAACCGAGGGCTGTTATTATACCAACCTCAATTGCAGCGTGTGGCGTATAGTGAGAGAAAAAAACACTTTTTTCACGCACAACAGACCTCGCTGCTTACTCGGAGCTTTCTCGTGCAAGGAAGCGGTTTGCAGCTTCATGCGAAAGAGAAGATATTGTTTTCCAGAGCTCTCCCAAGATGCTATTTCAGAATTGTCATCTCAACATCGTTAGCTGAACCTGTCATTTTAGGGAGCAGAAATAAGATCATGCGGTTGCGCTTTATGAGAACAAAGAGAGTTGGAAATGAGGTAATCACAGCTCGGGAACAAGGTTATTTCTCAGGGGGGGGGGCTCGGAGGGGTCGGCGGTGATAAGTGGTACGTGACACGTTGATTCTGTCTCGGGTCGTGAAGGAAAACGGAAGTTTCAAGAGAAAGTGCTCTTTCAAAACACATGTTCATTTTAACCAAGGTGTTACGTGACTGTAAGCCATAAACCCTGCCTCCTCCATGTTAGCAGATGGGATATTTAAGTAGTTCTTAGACCTCTTACATACAAAAAGCCCAATTTGTAACTGCATCATGTCGACCTCAGTCCTTGCAACACCGCCACCACACAGTTGCTTGAAGGAGACATTCAGGATTCGGGACATTCTTTCCCCTGTGAAATCCATAAACTGAGCTTTTGAGTTAAAGTAAATAAGCAGCTTTGCTTATGCTATTGAGCCTTTGTTTTTATACTGTAAGAGGCCCAGACCCGGACTGACCCGGGGGCTCAGTGGGCAAAGGTAAATCTGTAATCTGTACATTTTATGCTGTGTCTAATCAGCATTAGTTCTTGAGTTTATTCCAATCCTTTCCTGGGAGTGGTTCCACTCTGTCTTTCAAACCATTCCGTCTCTACATTCCTGAAATGTTCTGACTAAGACCAAACTATTTTAACAATCTGAGGACGTGGGCAAGAGTGCATCGTGCAAAATGCATTAGGGTTCTATCCAAATCAACTTTTGTTCACTTTTATAGTGAAAGTTTCGTGCATCAGGTGCATGGCTCAAACTGGTTCCAGGCTCATAATTAAACATAGGTGTGATTTATGCAATAAACCAATCAGAGTGCCATCTCCCATTCCCTTTAAAAGCCCACTGCGGTTGCACCTAGGCAGATTGTTGTCACTTGGTGCATTGGCATCGGTGTGTTTGTAACTTGCTTATTGTGCATTGTGTTACTATTGTGATAATTCACTATTAAAATAACAGTGAAATGCATCAGTGACTTTAGATGCAAAAAGAGAAATCACTTCCCACTGATGGGCACAAGTGCATTTAATATTTAAGCAAAGTCAGCTGAGAAAATGAAAACTCAGTCATTCAGTCTGAAACTAGACATTTTGGCGTTGACACTTTGATTGGCCTCTTGAGCATTAATTATAGTGATTAGAAACAGCTTTACAAGGCTCACTATTGAAATTCCAGGATCATCAATCCATCATCATCTTTACAATAAATCACTCGTGGAGCTTTGCTGAGCTCGGCCTGAAAGCCACTGTGAAGCCTCCCTCGTTGTGTTCCCTGACAATGTCATTAAATCCTTATGTGTCGATCTTCACACACAGCTCTAAAGTCATGCCAGTTAAAGTTGGTGGTCCGTTCACTTCCTGGATTCCTTAAACAGGAGCTCTCACATTCTGCTTACAGCTTCATTCACACCATCTTGATGCGTCTCTGAAGGATCGCTCGGCTTCCCCATCTGGGGCCGAGCGAGCAGTTCGCTGCTAATTGGGGGTGTGCTGCGCCGTCAACATTCACAAGCTGTTAATTGCTCCTGCTCAGAGAAAAATGACTTTTCACGCCACTCTCACCTGTTCCTCTCGGCTGCTTTATGACCGGTCCTTTTCTCGATGAAATATTTCTTTTCTTTTTTAGACATTTGTGGCTGTTTATGTCAGTCGGTGTCAAATAAACCAAAGAAGTGCTCAGTGGTTATGAAGGCAGCCTCATTAGAAAGGAGTCAAAACTGTGGCGTGAACACAGCTGTGCATCAGCTGTATTTCTGCAGCCTGTGGTGTTGCCATGTTAAAACCACTGGCAGCTCATTTCGAAGTCTGCGCCAATGGGACCCGGGTTCTGATTGTTTTACATGGATTCATGCTGTCAGTAAATTGTGGGGGTGTCGCCTGTGTTATACTTATTATTCAATGTGAAAATGCAGCTGTAAATGGTGTTTTTTTTTAAAGGCTCATTTATGCTCAAACAGACAGAGCCTTCTCTACTCTGCGATCATTGCTTATGGATATGGACAAAAGAGACGTAACCAAGCAGTACCACCGGAAATCGTAGGGGGCAGTGTTGCTAGTATTTCAACAATGGCGGTGCGTTATGAGGAGAGTTACTTCTCCTGGGCACAGGGACAAACTCTTTCGTAAGGGTACATTATCACATCTACTTAGAAACTCTCAACTCTGCGATGCTCTCTAGCCGATATATTGCTTACCAACCATTAATGGATGCATCAAATTGTGCTGGTAGTGAAAGTTATGTCTATTGAAACAGAAATATCAAATTTTTTATACATAAAGGAGCCTTGGTGGTGTCTCTACGTCAATCTCATATGTTTTAAAATCTGTATTCTTGTAAAAACAAAAAATACACTTTGAAATAAAGTCTTAATGGTGATGTTTTGCCCAAGTGGTTTTAAAAGTGCTATGAACGCTACTATTTTTAGCATTTGGTAAAAACTATTCAAGAAGGATCTTACCACAAATCCTTGCTATGTCAGTGCCATGGCATCTACTGAAAGGAAAACTTGTCCTCCTCTAACCCCCCAGTCCTCACTGGATTCCTTTTGAATTCTCTCCTATAAGTCATCGAAGGGAAGACACACAGTTTCTTGGAATCGTTTTGTTTTTCTTTTAAAAAATATCTCTGCCTCCCCAACAACTCCTTCAAGACTCAGCTCCCAGCAGCCGTTGTTTTAAATGTTCCACGAGCAGCATGTTTTTTTTTTTTTGTAAGTGTCACAATGCGGCCGTCTACCTGTCAGTCACGAGAGATTAGACAGACCGGCGAGCTGACATGTTGTACAAACGCAGCGTCGCAGGACTGAAAGGTTTAACAGATTAGCCTCTTCTCTTGTGGGAAGACCAACACCTGAGGTATCAATCTTCTTTGTGACTGAAACACTGCAGCCTGGAGGCTTTGGAAATTCGGAGACAAATAACACTGCTGCCTGTAGCTAGGGGGACAAATGCTGTTATGCAAAGACAGGAGAGGAGCCGACGCAGACGTCATCACGTTTGATATGTCACTTTGGTTCCTGCAAGAAGTTTGCAACTGACTGATAGTTGCAGGTTAAAGTGCCAGAATCAGAATCAGACCGGAAAAAAACATTCTTGATAATTATTGGGGCGACCGCGATGATTCTGAGGTAGTTAAGTAAAAGTTCATATTTTATTAAGAGTGGATGCTTCTTCTTTTTCAGCTCTCAGAACCAAGTGGCCAAGTGGTTATGCCACCCACTGAATACTGTGGGAATGATTTGGGGAAAAAAACACCAGTCTGTCTGGGATCTTCAGGAGCTAGTCACACATTACCAGGTCTAACACGTAGAGTTTAAATTGGGTTCCAGCTGGCCTGCATGGGCCGTCATGGTTTCTGTTTAACTCAGCTCAGATCCAAACCACTGTAGCATTAAATGAGCCTGAACCCAATTTAAACCTTGTTTTTTTATCGGGAAATAAACTGCAGTCAAACTTTCCTTCTTTACAGTTTTTTTCTTTCACACCGGAGACATTAAACACATCCTGTCACTGTTGACAAAGTCGTTCCATCCGAGTAATTTTCCGGTTTTAGTATTAACAGTTAGTTAGACACAGGTAGTGCAGCCATGGATCCTGAAAAGGGCTTCAGTGTCTCAGATACTTGAGGTAGAAGAAAACAGGACCATGTTTTTCCTAATTTTGAAATGTCCCTTTCAATCATGCATCTAATACATGTTTTTTGTTGTAACTCAATTTTTAATAAATTACTTTTCTGTTCCGTTTCTCTTCATCGTCTGTTTCCCGCAGAGTGCATCAGGTCCTGAGGTCCCTGCAGTTCCCGCTCCGTCCCTGCAGGGCATCGAGGATCTGTCGGAGGCTGTGGCCGGGCTGGGCACCATGGAGGAGGTCATGAAATACCTGGAGCCAGAGCGATGGCAGCTGGACATGGAAGAGTTGTACAAACCCTCGTGGCACGTGCTCGGGAAATCCTTCATTCATAATAAGAAAGCCAGAGGTAGGACATTTTTAGTATGGAGGTGTAGTTATGTACATTTATCTAATATAAGAGAGAGTGTGTGTTTCTCTGGTGATGAAGTGATTTTGACCGCGTCTCCTCTGTGTCTTTGAGGAGGGTCTGATCTCAATCTGTTGCGAGAGGAAGTGCAACTGTACAGCTGCACGCCGCGCAACTTCTCTGTATCCTTGCGTGAGGAGCTGAAGAGGACAGATGCCATTTTCTGGCCCAGCTGCCTCCTGGTGAAGCGCTGTGGTGGAAACTGCGCCTGCTGCTCTCACCGCTGCTACGACTGTCAGTGTGTCCCCACCAGAGTCACGAAGAAATACCACGAGGTAAAACACAAAATAACTTGAAGCGATTAAATGATACACTTCTATATATAATGGTGTTTGATTACATGTCTTATGAAACATAGAGGAACAAAAATCACTGGGTAGTTTAGAGATAATGCAAAAGCTGTTAAGAAAAGTGTTATTTGCTGTAGTAGTATTTTCCATTTGATTCTGTGCAGTTTCCTTCCCTTTAACCAATATTTCCAACTGTACCACTTCCAACAGACGGACACTTTTAACTTTTCACTGTAGCAGAAAGTCTCTCAGTCCAAAAGCAAAACCTGATACTACACTGCAAACTAATGTAGTCATTTTATTTCTTGACAATTTAGGAGAACACACTTAGCTTCACATGCCAGATTGTAACGCTAGTGACCAGTCAGGTTTGAAATGTGAGGTTTAAAAGCTAGAAAATCAGATTGGACTGATAACTAAGTCAATGCTATTAAAACGTAAAAAGGATTTTACAATGTTAGACTTTTCCATTCCACACTTGAACAGCACGTAGTGACACATGTTGCTGAACCTGCTTTACATCGACGTCCGGCTGCTGATTCACTCATCCTTGTTTTCTGGCAGGTCCTGCTGCTGAAACACCGGAGCGGAGGCCGAGGCCTGCAGAAGTCCATGACTGATGTGCCCTTGGAGCACCACGAGGAGTGCGCCTGTGTGTGTAACGATGACTGGGACTGACCTCACACACGTGTAATAAGCCGCCACTGGAATCACACAGCACGTTTAAAAAATGAACCTCTGCCACTGTCGCGACGCTCTGTGCCTCATCCACTTCCGCCGGGGAGCTCCAAAAAGATTTTCCCCTTTATCCTATTGTCCTTTGGCTAATTGGATGGAGCAGAACAAACTGGAATCTAATAAAACTTCTGAATTGATTCGACTGCTGTGGAATACCAATCGAGTGCGTTTTTTAGAGAGACTAAAATTCACTGGAGCAGATCTGGACTATTACCTATGTGCCCTGAAGACTATTTTCCTCAGCTCCTCTGAGATAAGAGCATTGAGCATTTTTTTTTTTGCCTCTTCTTCTTAAAGTTCAGCCTGCGTGGGCTGATAGTGTCATGGAAAATGGGAGCTTTCTTTGTTCAAGTACTTTTTTATTTGTATAAGTGAGCTGGCTCCGGCTGCCTGACTCCCTCGGCTTCTCTATTATTACCATCCAGGCAAAGGAAGGTGCTTCTTCACGAGCAGTGTTCTTGTGTTTTCGCCGAAGGTTAAATCTGCAGCCGCAGCCTCCTCAATGAGACTATATCACATGTAAATATTTGCTTTTTCTTTTCTGTACTTTTGTGCCTTTTTCTACCAAAGATTCTCAAGGAGAAGGTAAAAGTTGCACAAGCAGAACCAGATCAATACGGCTCTTCATTCAACCCATCTTAGCAAAGTACAAATCTGCTTTTGTTTGTATTCGATATTTATTTGTTTCATGAAAGGGAATTTTTCTTTTTTGTCCAAACTGTGTCACTGTGCAGTAGTTATTAGTCATTTTCATCATTAGTCGTGGATATTTTTCATTTTTCTGTACACCAAAGTTATTTATCTCTTTTGCAACAACTGTTTGTGTATTTCATTGTACTGAACAACAAAAATAAATTCTTCCATTTCTAACAGGAGGCGCAGCATCGGGTGTAATGAACAGTGAACAAAAGAGAAGATGATGTCAAACAGTATCAAACTATTGTATTTTCAAATGGTTGCATTGAACTGAGCTCTGAAACAAACGTGTGTATCAAACATAGGATTTTAATAATTATTGACGACGTGATAGGATCCCAGAAGTGAAGCCAAAAGCACCAGTATAAGTCTTTAACCCTGCCTCATCCATGTTAGTACATTGGACATGAACCAAACTAAAACGTCAAAGTTTCTAAGAGATAAATATAAAAGAAAATTTTGGTCTCATCCAATCCTACTTTATATTTACTTGCTATGTTTGATGAGGAGGTTTGCAAGTGGCTCTTAGTGCTCAAACAAGACTGTTGAATGAGGTTGACAGTTGCTAAAAATGCAGCAAATCGAACCTGTTCCGAAAACAGGACTTGTTGACTTGTTGCGACTGACACAACGTGAGGTCGTATTTATTTTTAAAGTTGATGGTTTGGGACAAAACGTACGGTTGTGCAACTGTTGTGCAAAGGCTTTAAAGGCGGTTTTAGTTAGTAATTTCATACCAGAATAACAGGTTGAAAACGTCATGAAACTGACTATCATCATGACCTTAACACCGTGATCACTACTGCTCGGAATCTGGCTCCAAATTAGGTCATGGTTATGTGGTTTATGGTTATATCTCGAAAAAAAACAATACTGAAGAAGCGGGAGTAGATGAAAAAAACGTGCATTTTTATGAACAAAAAGGTCCTACAACAGAAAGACAAGAAGATGGGAAATGCAACAAAACTAAATCATACCAGAGAAAGACTACGAGCACAAAACTAGAACTACGAAACAGAAAGACAAATGTAAACCACACTCAAGACAAGACCGGGTTTGGACTCTGGGTTACTGCTGACCTCACAATTCAACCCATCTGCACAAATACAGAAGATAAATGCAATCGGTTGACTTAATGTTATCCAACGCAGCGAACCTCACCCATTCTCCGTCACCTTCAGTCGGACCAGCTCCTCCTTTCTCAGCGAGATGCTGATCTGTCCCCAACAAAAGAGTATCTGCATAATCTAATACATAATCCAAATTCAAATAATAATCAAATGACTAATTCCTTTCTAATTCCACGTGCTCCTTATCAGACAATGAGCAGTGTTGTTCATCCCCCCCCCCCCCCCCCCCCCCCCCCCAGCCATCAGGTCACCCAGGAGGAGGTTTTCATTTGTCCATCTCACGCTGCTGTCCTGGCCAATTATTCTGATCTAATGTGCGGCCTGGCAGCCATCTGCGGTGACGCCAGATGCTACTGTATAAACACACCGGCTCCCAGCGTGGTTTCTATAATAAACAGACGGCCTTCCTTAGTGGGCGCGGGGTAACTTTGCAGAGGAAACCTCAATGCACTGGCACAAGATGTGACACAGCGCGGGCAGTGGGGCCTTCCTCTCAGCATGTGTCCGCATACACAAGAGTGCGCAATGAGGATGTGACCGACTGCAATCCGGCACTTGACGCCTCCACCCTTCGCCCGCATGACCCTCGGCCGCTCGTTGCCTCCGTTGCCGTGAAACCAAAGCCGCCTCAGTCAGGTTAGACCGCAGCATCATAGCGCAATTTAAATGTCTCTACTTAAACCGACTGAGACTGAAGTTTAATTCATTTTGTCTGAGGAGAAAAACAAACTCTTAACCAGCACTTTTAAAAAAATAATAAGCTCCTTATGACGTACTCACGAAAAAATAAAAGTCTAACAGGGTAATTAGCGTGAGTGGTAACAGCCACTGTGGGCTGCAGACAAAGAGAAGGGCAGGAACTCCACAAAATGCAGGAAATATTAACTATGCACATTACACATGGTAGAACAGTTACCTAACACCACAGACGTCAAAGGTAATGAAGAGCATGGAATGATTTGATTTTATTGCACCAAATCCCAACGTACATACATAGTAAGGTCTAAACTACAGATGGACAACGTGTTTCCACTTCCTCCCACTATCCAGAAAAGACAGACGGACGCTGCCATCTTGCACATTATTAGACGGCGTGGACAATAGTGATCAGAGGATGGAGCCGCAGTTTCAATGTTTGACTCCATTTTTGTTGCATCAAGTAAGTAATTAAAACCAAACCTACTCTTAAACATGCAAACATAAACAGTATAGAAGCAGATACATCAGACTATGGCACAGCCTGAAATCTATGAAGCCATCGGGACGTGTTCAAATCTACTTTGAATCCTGCAAATTCTGTTTAACGGTGAAAAGAAAGTTGCTGCACCAGGCTAATGATTCAAATGTGTGTCTCTTCATGAATCCTGGATGTGTATTGAGAGTAATGTGATCAGAGTGTCATCTGCCATTCCCTTAAAAAGCCCCAGTACTAAGGTACTGCTATTAATCATGACGTATCACCCCATGTTTATGGAATCAAATAAGTGTTTAAACCATCTTTAAAGAATAATTATTTGATGTGAACTTTGCTAACATGGAGGAGTTTATGACCCATGATGCAGCCAGACATCAGGAGGCAATCAAGATGCTTTGGCTTCACTTTCGTTGAGCTGTCATGTCGCCCATCTTCATAAAGAGTCGAGAAATATAGAGAAACCAAACAGTTCTTATAATTAGCAAGCGTTGGATGATAGAAAAGTCCTCTGGAGGAACCAGACCCAGTGTGGCCGGTCATCTGAAGTCGACCTGTTGGGATGAGAGGAGAGAAATGGGGGAGAGAGGTGAGTGGGGAGACAAGAGAGAGAGTTATCACTGGCTGACGTCTTTTGAGTCCACAGTGACAGTGTCTCTATCTCCCTCCTCCACAGATGAATCATCTTCATAACAGGCACAGAGCTCTCAGTCACAACATCTACTCCCACAAAGACGCTTTTCACGAAGCCACTGGACTGACCTCTAATAAAATGCTGCTGTGACCTTAACGCTGCATTTCTGAAAAGCTGAAGATGATGAAGCGTCCGACACCTCTTTTCACACAACGATGAAGGAGTCACTCAGTGCAGTGCATCACACGTATGAAAAGATTTGTCCCTGACGTCTCTTCTTTCTGTTCATGGACATATAATAGACGTCTGCATATATGGTATCGACAGATTTAGTTATTTTCTGACAAAGCTAATCAAGCACTTTCCACCTCTCTTCATCTTTTATGCTGAGCTGACAGGCTGCTGGCTGTAATATACTCGTTGTGTGTGCACGTGGGAGTAGTATTGATCTCCTCATTCATCTCTTGTCAAGAAAATAAATGTGTATTTACCCAAAAATGTTGACTTTACCACATTAAATATTAGTGATCGTCTACAAGACTTAAATCACAAAATCATAAAAGTGGGTTCAAATGTCATGATTGACAGCTGTGACTAGCGACTGGTTGAGGGCTCGTATCGTCAGGGACCTTGATTCTATTTGTGGAGATGCTTTGTCCACCTTTAAGTTTCTGACAGAGAAATAACAAAAGGTTGTAGGATGGCTTAAAGGTTTGGCCCCTTGATTTATTTCTGCTTATCTTGCAGACTTGTTTCCATCTCCCAGGAACTTAAATAACCCTCCGGCTCTCTCTCAAATCTCGACCTCCTGCACTTCAGCCAGTGGTTACAACAGCCGTCGTCTCAAGGTTTCACTTCCCTCTTGTCATTTCCACATCCCTGCTGTGTTGCAAGTGCAGTATTCACAAATACAAGATTTCAACTCTCCTTCAAAAGAAAAACGTGACATTTTGATTCAGACTTACCCAACAATCTGGGGATATTGTGACATCTGTGTGTTGTTGAATGTATTTCTCTGTGGTAAGGAAGCCCCCAGTAAAAGCACGGGTCACACCTTGCTGCAAGCGCACTGTTAGCTGAGCCTGTGCATAGAATGGTAATAAAGGAATATAGTAGAACCTCTTCTTTTCTATTCTTTCCTTTACACCTAAAGCGAGAACTAATTTCCTCCACCAAGAACGTTTGTGTTCTCATCCCCGTTCATTTGTTTGTCCGCAGGATGGAAGGATTGGACGTGGAAAGAAAGTCTAATATTTCACCATGGATCCGGACAATTTATTTCTTTCCTTCACAAATTTTCCAGAGAATAATCCATCGATCATGATGCCAAATCCGGCATATTAAGGAGACTGATATGTGCAATTTTGTGTGGATCGGTTAAATATAAAAGTAGATTTACATGTGGCCTTGGTTGAGGTTTGCTGAAATAAAGAAAAACAAGTAAACACCATTAAACTAAAAGCTAAGCGTTACAGTCTTGTCCTATTTTCCCTCAAGTCATATTATTGTCATACCTACAAAAGGGGGATTTGGAAAGATTCACTACAGCCTTTGCGACGTCTCCACATTTGCAACCATCCATTTGCTGTAGCTGACAACTGACTGTAAATTTCGACGTGCAGCCTGGGAATCGATTGCAACTTGAGGTCATTCATAAATGGGCTGCATGGGTCTCAGAGCAGCTGACTGACAGTGGGGAAATATGGCAGCTCCGTCCAGATGACAACTCCAGCATTCCCTAATTGGTTCCCCGTACATGGACGGAAAGGCCAAATTTACGGGTGCATGTTATGTTTTGATAATTATAGGGGAGCTGCAGTTGCGGTTTTCGAGGAAGCGGCTGCCTTTGCTGGGAATGCTCGCTTCTCGACTTCAGCGTATAGTATTAATCATGGGTCAGGAAATCGTTTGTGAAAAAGCGGCCCGGTGGAGGAGAGCTCAGCGTTAAAGACGCTGTCGGTTGAATCGTTTGACAGATGTCTCCCATTTTCAGTCTTCATCTCCTCATTAGGTCCAGCGTGTAACCACTCCACGTTACCACACGGAGATGAAAGCAGTTTAGATTTACCCCAAACTCTATAACGCACCATGCATTTAACATCCTGCCATGAATCCAGTACGTGAGCGCGCAGCACACACAACAGTTTTTTTTTACCAATCTGAGAAACCACAAGCAAAGTAATGCACTGTACCTGAGAGTAGCAGAGAGTTTAATGTTTGCGCACGGTCACAGTTTCATAAGCCACCATGCAAATCATCAGACGTTAAATATAGTGGTGGTTTTACCACCACTGAGAACGTGAAGCTTAACTTAATGTCAGACTTACATATCTAAATTATCCGTCAAATAATTCCAGAAAATGTAAGTGCAGTATTGAATTGGGTGCGATTTGAACACACGATGAAATATCAATATACAGGCAACCACCGCTCCGTAGCAGCGACGACTCGGACGCATCAACTCAAGTTACGTTATCCATTACGACAATAGTGCGTTCACACCAATGACGATGACTGATTCTCCAGGTGCGTACGGAGTCAAGCTTCATTAAAAGCAACCTTTCACACTCACAGTCGCAGTCAGTTAGACTCAGTCAGTTGGACTGTGGGAGTAAACCCACACAGACACACGGGACAACATGCAAACTCCACACAGAAAGAACTGGGACTCAAACCAAGAACCATCTCGCTGTGAGGTGACAAGCCTGACCACTGCATCACCGTGCCGCCCTCATCTACAATCACAATCAGGTGTAAAGGGAAGCTGACTCCTCTTCTGCCTCGATCCTCTCCTGTCACTTTCATGCCATGTGACTGACTTCCTTACTTTATCCCCGAACACATCTGGGGGATAGTGTGTGAGCTACTTCCATGTCACAGCCCCCCCATACACACACACACAACATGGTGGCAGTACTGTTGTAGATATACCGAGGATCAGGGACTGATGAGCTCTGACAAACGCGGCCAACGGCCATGAGGGAAACGCATCCTTAATAGAAAACAAGGTCAAAAGTCACAGATTCCTGTGTCATCCAGTTAATTGGCAGTGAGCTTCCCTCGGCCTGGAGGTTCACTGTGCATCATCTAATGATGAATTCAAACAAAGGAGAAGGCAGCTCCGTCTTGTTCTAGTCTTAGGTTTCCTCCTTTAATATTATGAAGAGCAAAAGTAAAGTATCATATGAGATTCAAGCAACTCAAATAAATGGGTTCTTTTCATTTCTGTGAGTGAAACTAAAGATGCTTCGGCTCCAAGGAAGAAGAAATCAAACAGAATTTGGAAAGAAGAAAACAAATTCTCTAATAAATGGTGCATAGCATGCAAGAAATGTGTGAAATATAAAAGAAGATCAGAACCGCATCCTTCCACCAAGTTTATATACATAACCTCCTTGGCAGAGGTAAAAGTAACATTCATGGAAAGACCAGCGAACAGAATGGGGTTTGGTTGAATCACTGAAATTGAAATGGAACGTGTCACTGAGGAAATATTGTCATTATTAACACAGCAAACATTTTACATGTTATAGGAAATTGATAAACTGTTATTGAGATGTGCCACTTAATGCATATTCAGCTGGTTGTGCAATGAAGTTTTACTCTGATGTAGTTTGTGAAGCTGCAGGCGATATGGGGACTTCTTCTTCTTCTTCTTCTTCTTTGTCAAACTCTCCTGCAGAAGTCTGGCGTTTGACGGCGCCGTACTTGCGAGACAAGTAAAACGGTGGGTGCTGAGATGCCATAAATGTGTGCATATTAACTTTGAGGTGTCACGGCGGCTGATTGATACGTTGCGGGCACGTAGCTGACAGATGTGTGCTCCAGATGGCCCCCGGGCGCTAAAGGTCACATGGTCTCCCAGAGGTCTGTGGGTCAATCATTCGCTGGGAGCTCGCTGCGGTGGTCAGGGGACGTGGATCCCGATACTCGGGTGACACTGACAGATATCCAACCGGACTCCTCCCGACACTCCAGGACATATATGAAGCTGATTAGACTTTTACAAACCAGAAATACACACAGAGACGCGAGTTGTTGAATATTTAATAAGGAATGTTTTACTGTGAATTCTGTGTTATAATCAGTTTTTGGTGTTTAATCAGCCGAGCAGATGTGGAGGAAACTATAATGTATGACTCATAATTCGGGTAAAGCACTTAACAGATAAGGGGATTTTATTCAAAAAGCAAATGCAAAACAGACTTTTTGGAGATTTGTGAAAAAACCTTGCATATTTCACATTTTAAATATTTTATAATTTTACATTTTACATCAGCAAAAAGGCAGATTATAAGTTATTTCTTATCCAGAATAACACATCTAAAGTTATTTTTTTTTTTAAATGTTGAATATTTGTTTTGCTTATATGCATATGGATAAATCTGTTTTTTCAAACATAGTTGTGATGAATAATATAGTAGTTTGCTTCACTTGTAATAACTCCTTCGCTGTGGAGGTTGTGTTGTGTTTGTCAGCAAAATCCCACAACAACTACCTACATGGGCCAAGAAAGAAACTTTAAAAAGCACCAGTCACATTTACTGGTATCTATGAGTGTGGCCAATTTGGTGCTGGTTTTTAAAATCTGAGGGGACTGTGGGGCCTTGGCAGATGTATGTGCCAAAGTGATTTAAAGAAAGACTTCATACTTGAAGGATGTATCTGTCTCGAGAGCGTTGCAGTGTTGTTGGGTCATTATCAGATTTTACTGAAACGATTACAGCCCTTCGTTTGTATCCCGAAGCTGCCACAATGCAGCAGTGTGGGGGTATGTTGGTGTTTTCTGTTGTCGTCTGTGTACACAACACAAGATTTACTCAGGATAAAGTATCACTTGATACCAGTGACCAGCTGCAGGGACTTTCTTTAGCGCAGAGATTTCTGCGGCATGTCTGTGCTGGCTGCTAATTGGCCTGTTAATGAGCGCAACCGCTGCCGGAGCCTTTTATATCAGCAGCCGAGATGCAGCAGGTACGACTCGACACACCTTCTCTAACCGGGGGAAGGATGAAACACGCGATGGCGTCCACACGCGTTCTCCGAGACAGCGACGTGAAGGAATAAGTGTGAGGTTAATGAGTTTACACTGCAGCCTTCAAGTAATCACAGCTGAAGATACACTGTAAAAAACCGACACCTGCACATTTCTTCTGAGCTCGTCTCCCCTGACAACTGCTTAGAGGAGCACAGCTGCTGATCAGAGTGGAGCTCGGCACCAGCCCGGGCGTTTGGGGATTAAAAAAAACGTTGCCACACAATATAAAACTTAACGGGGAGAAATGTAAGCAAGCGAGAAATAAATAGTATGTTGGTTGTTTTTAAAAGAAAGAAAAAGAGGTAGTTTGAGGGAAACTGGCAGCACAGGCAAACACTGATGTCAAAGTGCGTGTTGGTGAGTTTCAGAAATGGCGGCATGTTAAAACAATGTTCTGTCTTCCTTAAAAGGAGAGCGGCTGCGCTGTGTTTATAAGGTTAATGTGATGGGAGAGTTTATTTTAACTTCACTCAGGACTTAATTTAAAAATACTTTGTCTACATTGTTAACAGAGAAAGGTCGACTTATCCACAGTGTGTGTGTGTGTGTGTGTGTGTGTGTGTCACTAAATAAAACAGGATATTTAAGGGGCTGTCTTTAATTCCTAGTTTGTGCCGTGTGCTCCGCTGCTTTTAAGTGAAAGCAAACATTTGCTTCAGATTAGTGCGACTCTGATGCTATCGGCGCTGAGTGCACTGATTTTCTGGGGTGTTCACCGGTACGTCGCATAACTACAGCGATGTTGTGTTGAGAGTTTCCAGAAGCTGAATGACTGGAAAAGTCTGCACGAGAGAAGATGCCCGTGTCATCAGCCGGGGGGGGGGGGGGGGGGGGTTTGGTTTTCCTAAATTTGTACACCTCCGCTTCCAGAGCGTAAACTGACCCTGTCTGTTGTGTTGTTTTGTTTTTTTTTCCCGGTGACCACATCAATCGGGGAGATTTTTTTAAGAACTGCCGCAGCGGTGCCTGGACATGAATGGGACATTTAGAGCACTGCTGACTGGGGCCTGTGTTGTGCCTCCCATGTGGTCTGTGACCCTCGTTCCAAACAGTGTCGAAAAAGGAAAACAGGATGCCCCGAACCATTTGACTCGGCCCATTTGTGCGCGTGACTAAGAGCGAGGCGATGGGGCAGGTCCGGGCATGTAGCAAAGAAAATAACTCACTGGTGGTCAGAGGCTCCTGCGCCTGCTGTGTTCAGCCCACGATCTGATGCTCGGCTCTTGAAATGCAAAGCAAACTACAAACCACAACCTTTCCTATAGTCCTATATATAAAAATAGATACGTATGTATAACCTACATATAAGATTTCCTCTGTGAATATATTCAGGTTGGAATTCTCCTCTAAAAGTAGATGTGAAATTAGAAACAGTTCCTCTTAATTAAACTTTCTGTCTCATCCTCCACAGTGAAGATTAGTTCTGCAAATCTTTTCTTATACTCTTTAATAAACTCAGACTAACAGTTTGAATATAAATTAGCCTATTTTCTTGTTTTATTTTTTAAATAATCTAATGATAAGAAGCCAGAGATCGGTCATATTTACATGCATGTGCAGAGCACCTCGACATAATCTGCGTCTTTAAAAATAACACCACCTGGAAACGTCTAATTTACATTTGCGCCACGTTACAAACCGAGCCTGGCCCTTTAAGAAGGTGGCCTTGTGGGTATTATTTGTGCGACACAGTGGGCACTCGACGTGTGTTGCCGCTGATGTCAGTGCTAGTGTTGTTAGATGCAGTACTGCAGTAAAGTTGCATGTTCTCTTCTTCAGATTTAGTTCAATGTCACCACCAACAAGCCAAGGCTAAGCCAAGTAAACCAGCACATTACCAGAGGTCTCTACTGTTCACTTCCACCCTGAGACAGAAACACAACGTGTCACCTCTCTGTGCAGTGATTGACAAAGAGCCTTTGTGTTTTGCTAACACTGAGACGTAGAAGCCAACACGGAGCCGCAGCGAGTTTTCTCTCCCTGAGGAACGTGTCCTAACGAGCACTGAGCACAGTTCCTGTCTCACTCCGGGATCCGATCCTTTGTCCGGGTCTGTGTTAAAATTCAACAGGTTCCTTCTTGGTTGGAATCTGTTTCGGCATATGAGAGAGAAAGGGACGATTAAAGAAAAGGTTGGATTTGTGCGTCACTGCCTTTAAGAGGCTTACAACAAAAGCAACGTGGGACTAGTTGACGCATTTCACTTGGACGTTGTGGGTATTGTATTTGAAATAGCGCTTTCTCTAGTCTTATCTCATGCTCAATTCACCAGTTTATATGTCACACACCATTAATCCACTGTTGGTACAACCATCAGGGGCAATTCAATGCTGAGTACCTTGCCCAAGGGCACTTCTTACTTGCCAGAGTACACCCCTGGTTGTTTACTGGAGAAGCAGGGGATTGAACCACCAACCTCCTGGTAAGTGGGCAATCCTCCTTACCTCCTGGTCGTCTTGAGGCGTCATGGCAACGAATGATGTCGTACAGTGAGTTATGGAGGAAGGATACTTCACGCTGTAACTTTATCAGGAATGGACCTACAGTGAATATCTTTTCTCGAATTAAATATTGTATCCAAGATTCTGTTTCTGCCGCTACATGTCTGTCTGAATACGTTTCATTTTCAAATACTGGAACAACAATGAAATGGAAAATACGTACTGCAATACATACTGCAATTATGGAAATAATTGCATCATGCTTTTTGTTTGCGAGAGAAGTGGTGCAGCTGTGGGGGTGATTCAGTCAGGGTGATAATTTCAGTAAATTGGTGTGATCTTCAGGCGCAGGTGATCTCCCATTGTCCACTGGGAGCGTTCGGCACAACCCGTGGACAGATTTACACTCAGGATTTCAGTGTATGCCTGTAACAGAGGAAGCTTTGATGTAGAAAATGCAAAAACACACCCCTCAATCTCAGAGCCTCAGTTTCCCACATCCTTTTTTGTCTTGAGACGATCTGGCATTTTTTTTTTTTTTTTTGTAAAGCATCGGCTGCTGGAGTTTCTCTAATAAAAACGTCTTTGAAGTCTATCTGAGATAAGATCAAACAATTTAATATAAAAAAAAAAATTCAACAGAATTATTAAATACAGAACTTATTAAAGGAATTATCCACCTTCCCTTTGTCTGAAAAGGCATCAAAGCCTCTCGACTCCCCCAGGTATTGGCCTGAAAACGTTGACGGAGCATGACGAGACTTGTGCATCGCTGCCGTTGAGCACAGCTCACACATCTCCAACAAGTGGGTGCACTTTTTTGTGCAAGTTCCTTTGGGGGACGGCCGAACCATGAATTGAAATGATTAAACCAGTTACAAGAGCTTGAGGTTGATGAATAAAGGCCCCGGCAAACATCTTCAGTAACACAGAAGTCTATATTTCTCATTTCCAACGACATAAGCCGTTGGAAAGATTCTTAACAGGTGAAATTTTGACTCTTAACTTGAAATTACAGTCATTTAAGTTGTGTTTAGGCCTCACAGCACAGGCCTGTAATTTATATTGGCTGTTTAAAGAACACGCTCTGACGTCTCTTAACGTTTAACTGTGACTTCTTTTCCCTTTTTCTTTTGCACGCTGTACATACACAGCACTACATGAAATTGATGGGGCGTAGAGGCTGTTTTTATCTGAAGGCACATTGCGCCAAGTGACTGCAGGAGCGGGGCTGTTTTTATTGGCTCTTTAGTGCTTGGCTCGAGGAGAGTTCAGCTCCAGCAGGCATAGCCCGCAGTGTCTCCAGTAGCTTGTGAGGTCCTGACTTTGCTTTCAACTTCGCCAGCTTAGCGCAGGCAGTTTGTCATTAGTTTAACCACCAAACAATCATTTACATTCCATCTAATTGACAAAAGCTTCACCTCCACATGTGTTTGGGCTTTTTTATTTTTATTTTATTTTTTTACGACACTTCACAATGTTGCTGAAGTGCCACTGACGCATGGATGGACCCAGTGTTACTGTGGCAAACGTGATGGGAGTTTTCATTTAAGAAGCCATACCTCATTTACAGCTTATAGTGGATCTGCGGTACGAGCCTGTGTTTTAATGAGGAAATAGCTCCGGGGTAAAAGTCGGGCTGATGTTGCTTTATGTGTGAAAGATGTGAATGGTCCATTTAACCATGCAGCACTTTCATCTCACAGAAAAACCTATATGTGACGATGTCTGTGGGAAAAGGGGATCAAACACTTTTGTCAGTGCACGACTCCGTGTGATGATTATCGGTGCTGAAGGCTGATGACGTCCTGTCGGGGTCTCCGACGGGACAAGGACAAAACATTTAAACATCTTAGATTCAACTTTAGATTCAACTTTATTGTTAAAGTGCAAGTGCATTGAGTACAAGTACAACGCCAATGACAGTTTGAATCTAACCAGAAGTGCAAAGACAGTATTATTTACAGTTAAATGCAGGAAAGTGAGTACTCCAGCATACGTGAGGCTTTAACTTACAATATTTACTGTAGTAGACAGTGGATAATTGGCATATACATATATCTATATATATATAGATGAATAGTTTAACCACGTACAGATTAAAGTGGGTCAAATTGGAGAGTACAATCTAGGTTGTATGTACAGTACAGTATATAAACCCAGTTAGTATATAAACATGTACATCCGGTTGTATACAGTCCTATAATTGAACAGTATGGTAAGTTCAGTCTGTACAAAAGGGAAAAGTTCACTGCATGAAATATATTTATATATTGATTTATTAAGTGAAGAGGGAGGAAGTAACAAGAAATAATAAACATGAAGAGAAAAATCTAATATTTTGGAGTAGATGCATAATTTTGCCAGTTTATAGTTAAAAGTTACTTGTGATTCCAGATGGTCTTAACCTTTTCAACATCCCTCTTTTGAAAATGTTCACATAATCAAACACATCTTCCCAACTCTCTGAAGGGGGGATGATGAAGGGAATAAGAAATCACAAGGAGAGGAAAGAAAGAAACAACATTCAGTCCGAGCAATAAAAACAACAAACTGATGAGATCTGTTTACAAAAAATAAATATATTTATTTTAGGGAAACGATAAAAAAAAAACAGTTTGAAGTGAGTTTGAAGTTCCACACGCGTCTACATGTGCCACCTATTGGCCAGGAGAGTAAGTGCAGCCATAGTTTTACTATACATCTCCATATACACAAACACTAATATTGGTATTATGTAGTAATGCTGTAATAAATATGTATCTATCTATCTATCTGTCTGTCTGTCTGTCTCTCTGTCTGTCTGTCTGTCTCTCTGTCTGTCTGTCTGTCCGTCCATCTATCCATCCATCCATCTATATATCTATCTATCTGTCCATCTGTCCGTCTGTCCATCCATCCATCCATCTATCTATATATCTATCTATCTGTCCATCTGTCCGTCTGTCCATCCATCCATCCATCTATCTATATATCTATATATCTATCTATCTGTCCATCTGTCCATCTGTCCGTCTGTCCATCCATCCATCCATCCATCCATCCATCTATCTATATATCTATCTATCTGTCCATCTGTCCGTCTGTCCATCCATCCATCTATCCATCCATCCATCTATCTATATATCTATGTATTAGTCGAAGTATAAATATTCTCAGCCTGTGTCTCAGTACAAGTTAAATACGACCCCAAGGTGACAACAACAACAACACTGTGAAGTCGGAGGGATTCATGTCCTGTGTGTACATCAGGAGGGAGAGTGGGTTTGCGTCCAACACTGGTCTGTGGTCTGTCTGGTTCTCGACTCGACTGCTCACACACGGCACCGCTCCCCAGACTGTCTCCATGGGGACGGTCAGACACTTTCTTTTATTGGGTTACCTCAGGAAACCATTGCCCACAACACCTTTCAGGTTCATGTTTGTACAGCGGAGTGCAGGAAAGTCCTGTTTTCCCCCAGATGGCAAACTATGGTCTCATTATCTAATTTCGATCTTATTTCTTCTTCTCTCTCACAACAGTGTCCTATTCTCTGCACTTGAAATTGATTGGTTTATATTTTTTAAGGTGAAGTGGTTTATGTTGCTCAGTATTTTATCCAGTGCTGGAGTTATTTTAAGGTTTCATTTTCCGGGTTGTTCAGCCATATTTATTCAACTCAGATTTTAAATCAACATACGATTATAAGCTGAAAATGGTTAATATTGATTATCAATGTTCGTTTTTGTTGTATTACGTATTATATAAATGACGTTGCAAAAACTATTGTGAAAACTCAGCTTCACTGCTTGTTTATCTATTTTACATTCACAGTATTATCCAGTTTGTGGCGAAGCTGTCGACTGATGATAGAGCAGAGTTGATATAAAAAAGAACTCTGTGGGTGGAAGCAGGCAGGCGTTGGTAGACTGCCACTGCTGGCACCGGCTCACAGTGTTTCCACCGGAGAATCCAAATGGTCGCGGGCTGTGCCAGGAGAGAGATGGATCAAGGCGACGGGCCGTGGTTTTCCCATGTCTCTGATCACAGAAGGTAAACTCTGCAGGGGGAACCTGGGAAAATCTGGAGGTGGGAGAGCTTTCTGATTTGAGCTCGAACTCGCCCGGGCTGCAAACCTCTGCGGTGCGTTTTCATTTAGATCAAAGGGCCCAACCCCAATTCCAAGCATGCAAACACGGTGAGACAGCTGCGGCGGAATCAATGATATTTCCCCAGAGGATTTTCCCGAGCGGACATATTAAAACAAACCCCTCTGTGCTGTCGGCCACACCCCTGACCACTGGAGCTCTGACCGCTCTCTGTCCACATCTGTGCCGGTTTGAAAGGAAAATAATGTGGCCTACTTAATCGTGAGAAAATGAGCACAAAGATGTTCAGCCTTGTTTACTCCATCTGAAATATGGTAGATAATGCACTGCAGCTTCCCAACATATTCATTATATGAGCCTTTTTTTTCCCAAGTCAGCGCTGCAAACATTTGTTTCTCATTTATATATGAAACCGGCATTTTTTTTGACATACTTGAGCGATGAGCTTTACTTTGCTGCCATGTGTCAAAATATGAACCAGATATTGAAACCACTGAATCCACACACAAACATCTGCAGTCGTATTCATTCTTCTGCAGATGTGAACCTAATGTTTTATGAAGGAGACGAGTCTGACTAAAAATCCTTGGATGTTTTTGGGCCGTAAAAAACCTTTTAAAATGCTCAAATAACACCTTCATCATCCAGTTGACAAGACGGACTTCAAATATTTAGAATTTCAAGAGCATTGATACATGAAATCTTTGTCTTTGATGTGATATCCACAGTTGTAAATGACTGGCAGGGTTGTGGTGCAATAGCCAGCTCGTCTCAGTCAAAGCTCCTCTCTCCCTTTCTTTGGAGATAGCGTTGCCATGGCAATAGGCATCCCAGCTTAGTCCACAGGAGAGTCGGCCCTTTAGGTTAAAAGTTATGAGTTGCTTTATGCAAACGTGTCTCTCGGGCGCTGCATAGATGAGACTGAAGCTGTTGAGAAAGGGGTCATACTGTCATTATACTTTGATTATATGAATATTGATGAACTGACAGTCGTGCATAACAAATATTTTCATATCTCTCTCTAACGTAAACACATGCATATCAATGATCAAATGAATGAAGTGGACAACAAAGGAAATTACATCCGATTTTCAACAGACACAGTGAGACTCAATCACATAAGCTACTCAGCAGGATAAATAAGTACACAGCACCTCAGACCAGACCCAGGTCCTGCTTCCCTCTGCAGCTCTCACAGGATTTCCCTCGTGAAGCCCGGGACCTTATTCTGTCTGTCTTTGGTGACTGAAGACTGCAGCCTCGGCAGCACGAAGTACCTCATGTATAATTCAGCGGGTGCAATCACTCGTTTTTGCATTGAACCGCTCATCAGTAGTTTGCTGCGTCACTTCAGCGAGAGTCAAGTTTGGAGAATATAAACACTTCCTGACAACAAATAGACAACAGATATAAATGCACAAGTGTCTTTACTTTACTTTATATCAGAGCTTCCAGCTGCACCTGATAGTATTTTTAGTATTGCTGCACAGAATGAGCCCAAAGGCTTTAATTCATGATGTCATTAAGGAATTTTATAATGTTTCCCTGGCACATGGTTTGAAGCTTATAGCCAAAGATGTATTTTACTTACATCATTAAACTGTAAGCAAGAGGGAAAGTTTTGATGGATAAATTGTGTGAGGGAGGAAACAACAATATGATTTTCTTTTGAGAAATAAACTTTTTGTTTTGTACTTTGACTTTTCAGTTTGGCCCGTGTCCCATCTGCTAACATAGAGGAGGCGGGGTTTATGACCAGCCACCAGGCGGCCATCGAGCTACATTTGGCTTCACTTTCATACCGTCTATGATCTCAGGGAAATTACAAAGTGTGATGATCGATCTTAACTTTGACACATAATGTTTGTCGGGTTAGTGCGTGTGACTACATATGAAGGGGCTGAAATAATTGTGAAAAGTGTGAAGAAAACCCCAAAATCATACTATTTACCTTATTTTAGGTTTCGAGCATATTACACAACATCATGTTTATCACACGCGTCTCTGAAAAGCTGTTTGTGAGAGACGCAGCTGCAGAGACACCTTTGACGAGGAGGAAACTCCCAGTTTGGTCATTTCTGTCGAGACTTATCGAACCCTATTTTTGAGGCTGCAGCTCTGATCTGAGACAATACAACTGGTTGCCAGGCAACAGCATGTGGACGGCTCCTGAACGTGAACTGTCTTCAGCTAAACCTTCCTGCACACACGCCTACACACACACACACACACACACACACACACACACACACACACACACACACACACGTATACTGATAGAGGATAATAATGATGATAGAAATAATAATTTAAAAATGTGCATTTCCAACATCCCTACTTTGAGTCATGTCTATTCCTACAGTGCTTTCAGAGGCAAATTGCTTGTGATGCTCAATGAAAATGAACGATGACCAACTTAACAACAACAATTCATTCATTCAAGTTCTGACCTTGTTTTTAGTAAAACTGTGATCAATACAGCAGAGGGGAAAACAGCAGGAGAACATAAACTGAAAATGCTGATTTATAACTAAAGACCCTTAATTTGCTTTGCTGTCTGGATATTGTATTGAATAATAGTGGCAGCGATCGACCCGCACTGTGATTTACTGTCGGGAACAAACTCCATTTGATCCAGTGAAAAATACCTGTGCAAATGAATGTGTCGGCTCTGATCTGCGTCGCACCTTTGAGAATTGTTGACAACAGCACGTTAACACACGACTCAGAGATAAAAATAAAATGTCCAGATGATGGATGGAGGAAAAGTATGACAAGTTTATCAGATGATAGTAATGGGCAGTATGGTGCAGGCTTTCACAGCCAGATGGTTGCTGGTTTGAATCCCCACTTGGCCCTTTCTCTGTGGACTTGGGTCTGTGTGGGTTCCCAAGGACGTGCAGATTTCAGTTGACAGGACACTCTGATTTGTCCATAGGTGTGACTGTGAGTGTGAATGGTTGTGTCTGTACGTTGGCGCTTCTCACCCACGTCAGCTGGGATTCGCTCCAACTAACCCAGTAACGACCCCCTGTGGTTCAGCAGTATTACTCTAAATGGTCTAAAATTGTTTCTGCCTCAGATATAGAATATTTTTGCATTGACTATTAAGATTCTCCACATCTGCATAAAGAAAAACAACTTGTCATCGGCCTCTGGTTCCACAAAACAGTCTAATAAAGTTTGCACAATGACAGATGACTCCCAAATTAACTGTTGCTAAGAGACTTTAACATCACGCTTCAAATTTAGTTCATAATATGAGCTTGTGTTTTTTTTTCCTCCTTCACTGGGCTCTGACATTATACAGTGTTGTGCCTCTGGGACTCTTCTCTGGGTGAATGTTGAGACCTGGAAAATCTGCCCATTAAACTGCCTGGAGATATTTCAAGCCTTGTTAAAGACCTGCTGTCTGGTCAGAAGATGAATTCCACCCACGCCTCCTCCTCCTCCTCCTCCTCCTCCTTCTTCTTCTTCTTCTTCTCCTTCTTCTTCCTCCCCGTGGTTTATTTCTCTCTCGTTGTAATCATGCACTCGCAGAGGTTTCCACATGAAAGTGGATCGATGGTTTAAAGGGAATCAGGATGCTTCATCATTCCTCTGTGGCTCTGCTGGAGCCGGGTTGAGAAGCAGCGTTTCCACGTGTTTAATATTCTTTTCCCACATTTTGATGTTCTCATGGTTCGGCTCAATTTAGTGCATTCACTTCCATTTCTTTACACATCCCTTGTTGCCTGTTTACCTCTTATCTAAACTGAGATGTCACACTAACAAACACATTGGGGAAAAAATTTAAGGTTTTTTTAGGCTCCAAAAAGATGACAAAGAGGAGAAAGTCATGTGATATAGATACAAGATTTTTGGTGCTTTTACTCAAACGTGATCATGATTGAAGGGGGTGAGACTGTTGTATGGAAAGACACCGGCGACGGCGACGGGATGAAGAGGAAGCTGAAGATCGGGATGTGTTTCCAGGACTGAACTCTGCTGGGCTCTGGATATGGAAACTGGAGGTGAAGGGGGGCGAAGAGGCGTCGCAGTGAATCACTGAAATGACAACTGACACCAGAGGAGAGGAGAAGAATTTGATTATCAGTCTACGGTCTGATTTTAAAAAAAAACGAGGAGATGGAGGGAGAGAGAGTGAATAAATGAGTCTGAATCAAAGTCTCATCTCAACTCAAAACATCCTCTGAGAAACAATACTCTACTCTACACTATAATTTGTCCCTGTTTCATAATGCGTCCTGTTCAGTGTGTTAGATTATAATAATTACACCTTTCAAAGAGAACAGCCCACGAGCTGATTGTGATCATTGTGTCACACACATTTTCGCACATAATCACTGTAACATTTAAAACATGAGAAAATAAATGCAAGATGTAACTTTTTACATTTAAACAAAGTGTGCAGGGTTATTTATAGTTTTTCCAAATGCTAAGAAAGCTTCTATCTAACATTTATCAACAATTTTAAAGTCACCATAACATTTTTAAGGAATATTCTAAATTGAAAAAAACAGTATTTTAATGTAGATGAGGGACGATGAGAGAGACAGATGACCAGTGCAGTAAGAAGACAACACAGATGAGGGACTGCGTCGCTGAATGACCAAGATAAAACTGGAAAATTGAAAATGGCGGCGGGAGGAAAACGAAGATGAAGTTCCTCCATCTGTGCTGGTGGCGGCAGTCACACTGGGAAAGCACCTGCGTGAGACGGAGCCCATTATAGATCCGTTACGAGGCCGTTTCCAGAGGGACGACCACAAGTGGCCAATTAGATAATTAGAGCATCATTTCCTCCATGTTGTCCCCTCTGCTTCTCCGTCTCTCCTGCTCAGGACGGAAATTTCAAGCTCAAGCCTGGAGAAGTGTAACCGTCTCTGGCTCAGCTGCGGGCGCACAGGGACAAATCACGAGGGGTTGAGGGTGGAGGAAGGAGTTCGTCATTCGTCTTTGTCAGTTCACCGCAGGACTTGTTTACTCTCTTAACCCGAGTCATTACTATCGCAGACTGGGGAGAATAATTACATCTGGATGCATCTGGATTGGATCCTGCCCTCAGAACCGGCTGTTTGTGGAGCTGGATGCCACATTTCTTTTCATTTCAAACACAGTCTCTTATTTATTATCTCCGCCAGAGAGTTTATGTTTTCACCCCTGTCCATTTGCTTGCTTGTCAGCAGGGTTACACAAAAACTACTGACCGGATTTTCATGAAACTTGTTGGAAGGATGGGACCTGGGCAAAGAAAGAGGGGCATGTAATCACTTACATGCAGAATCTTTTGTGACATTTTCAAGGAATAATTCCCAAATCTTAATGAAAATAAGAAGGAAGATTTAGAGGACTAATAACAATTTGGTGCGGATCCAAATAGAAATATGGTTCCAGTAGATTTAAATGTGGTTTCATAAGTGGACTGTTGGGCATTGGCACTATAGTACCTAAGCACTCAACCAGTGTATCACCGGGCAAACATACTGCAGACAGACAACCACTCGATGACTGTGACTCAGGAGGTAGAGCGGGTGGTCCACTGACCAGAAGGTCGCCGAAATGTCTGATAGCTGTGCACGAGAGATGTGTGATAGAGAAAGTATCGCACATAGAGTAGATGAACTCTATAAAAAGAGTGTGTGTGAATGGGTGAAAGGCAAAACTGTATTGTAAAGCAGTTTGAAAATACAGACCATCTCCCATTCACTCAACACCAGTCTGAAATATATAAAATACATGGGTGTGTGAAACTGGACATCACGACTCAGGTTATAGGAAAACTTGAAATAAATATCTACAAGTCTGACAGAACAGTCATCATGGGTAGTTTGGATTTCAACGTTGTGCTCAACCACCGACCTGCACTGTGCACACTCCTTTCTACCTCATGAACCTCAGCTGCCCAACGTGCACGGTGCTCCCATTCTGGCTGTTGCACTAATTACCAGTCGTAGAGAACATAGGGGAACGTGACCACAGTGGATACAGCCGAATATTGACAATTAGAACTTCAGTCAACTTCCTGTGAATCAAAGTTAAGATTAAAGATCTATTTTTGCACGTGCAAACATCACCAATGCAAGTCTGAACAGGAAACGTGTTGCATCTTTCTCTCCTCTCTGCTTTTCACATTATTCTAAGGGCAAAGAATATTAATCGCACCATTGATTACACTTTGACTGAATGGTCGTAAATACACCACATTGTGAAGCTGCCAAAAAACGTCATATCTCGAAATTTACCAGTTTTTATTTTCATGAAAACAATGGACAATGAGGCAGGTTGTTCTGCTGGAGCAGCGACGCTCGCTGAAGCACAGCAATTAAAGCTCACACTGACGCTGAGCGCTCCGTGTTGTGCGAGGAGGTGTATCAAAGAATAATAGAAGAAGAGTCTTGTTTTCCCTCGTCTTTCCTTCCCTTCAGGGCCCCGGTGACACTCGCTGATAAATAATAGAACTCAAATGCAGCCTGAGGCGCCTGTGAACACAGCAGCTCCTCAAACAAAAAATCAAGGCTTCAGATCAAACGATTATCTGAGGAAATCTATGCACTGGTCACAGTAATGGCTCAGTGCTGCACTGGTGTGTGTGTGTGTGTTATTATATCTGAACTGTGTAAGTGAGAGGAACAGAATTCAATGACAAATGGTCGATCTACCTGTCGCACTAATTGAGTCACAGCTGATTTCACTGTGTTGTTTGTTGTCAGTCTCTGATCATATTTCACTTAAATGAGACGCAGGCTGAGAATATTCATGCATGATTATCAGCACTGTAGTGTGTTTGTTTGTGTGTGTGTGTGTGTGTGTGTGTGTGTGTGCGCGTGTGTGTGTGTGTGTGTGTGGCAGCAACACAAAGATGGACGACACGTATCCACTTCCTCCAACTACCTGGAAGTGAAGCCAAAACATCCTGGATACGAAACGCTGCCATTTGGCACCTTTCCACAGTAGCGATCGAGTGATGGAGCTGAGGTATATCACACGTCAGTCTCCGCTGTCAATCATGATGTTTTACCCCATTTTCATTGCATCAAACATGTAATTAAAACTGTAAACATGAACACCTGAACATCCATCAGTGTGACACCTAAAATGACAGAAACCATCTTTGAGAAAAATGTATTTGACGTCTGTTTTGTCTGTTTTAATTTGGTCCATGTCCCATTCACTAACATTGAGGAGGTGGGATTTATCACCTATACTGCAGTCAGTCACCAGGAGGCGATGGAGACATTTTGGCTTCCCTTTGGACAGCTGTCATGTCGTCCATCTTATATACACAGCAGTTTATAGGCAGTAACTGTCGCTCTTCTTTCCGTTTCTACATCTTATCTCCGATCCTTCTACAAGATCAACCATTAAAAACATAAATCACTCAGGATATTGTCGGGACATGATCCATGTTTCTAACGTGAAGCAATAGTGAAGGATGTGTTTACGATCTTAATGTTGAGAGAAGAAGAAATGAAGACGGCAGGCCCGTGACTTTTCTACTGACCATTTCCACTTTCACTTAGTCAGGATAACGCAGTTTGGGGATTTCGGTTGTCAAGGTACAAACTGCGATGACTCATTCTTGTACGATGAAATGACAAATGCATGAGGTGATCATTGGGTGGGAGTTTTCTTCAGCCGGTGACTCATGTGGCTGTGAAGGACGGCGTCTGATGTCAGTGTCTGTGAAGCCAAATCTCAGATGAACCTGAGCGTTCAAGACGATTAACGATCATTTAACAAGATGATAAATAAATGATCATTTGATTTAAGTCTGAGAATTAATGAAGAACAATTATAGAGACAATTGTTGAATGTATGAATGTGTGTAGGATTATCCTTTTATACTCAATGATCCCGAGCTGAGATCAGATACATCTTTGTCATTAGGGGCAGATGGCAACTTCAGGGCTGGATAATAAATCTGAGCAAAATGCTAATTCAGAATAAAAGTCAGTCAAAGTGAAATTGGAGTTGGCGTTGAAAGAGAGACTTCCTGGAAATAGGCGATAACCCCCATTGGAATATTTCTTTTGTAGCCTCCACTTCAAAAGAGAATATTTCAAATGGGAACCACATCCTCCGTGTAATGATGATTCTCTCCACTGTGCATCGCTGATCACTGTGAAAAAACATCAAATACACACGCATGATCAAATCGATATCGAGCGCGACGTCGGCCCAGCTTCGCAAGAGCTGATGCAATCGAATGTCAGGCAGAAATGGTCCAAGTCCTCAAGTTGTGTTCCACAAGTTCCTCAACAAACCACTGACACGAGTTCCTGCACGTGTCCAAACTTAAAAAAGATCTCAAACAGTTTAGGGAGTAAATTGAGACTCGGCCTTTCCGTACTGTTGATTCTGCATTTCAGCACTTTCCGTTAACAGAGATGTTATTACCGGGATGTACTTACGTGCATGTCCGAGCTCTGCAAATAAATTAATTCCAATTCTGATGAGCTCAGTTTGGTGGGGTTTTTTTAATCCACCCATGAGAAAATCTTTTAAGATGTGGGCACTGCATTTAGACATGCCTGGATACTTCACTAAAACACAGTGACTGTAATGATACTGTGCTGCAGTGCAATTTAAATACAGTATATTTAGCTAAATGACAAGCTGTTACTAACATGACACAAACAACCTGGAGATAAGTATTGCGAATGAAAACTTGCTTTTAAGCAAAGGAAATATTTTTAATTTATTAAATACTAAGAATGTATATGAGATGTATGGTGCTTTACTTACATCCCAGCTGGTGTTGACTCCTATGTTTGAAGCTGCTTTTGGAGTTTCTGCAGACTTTCTCCGGCTGGTCCTCCTCGTGCAAAGTCTGCAGAAAGTCCGGAGGAGCACAGCAGGAGATCCTCGCAGAATCCACAAGGAGCGGCGTGATGATTCTGACACGCAACAGAAACAAAACAAAAAGAAAAACAGATTTTCTCTGGATTTAAAAAGCACTGCCGCACACACGAACAAGACTCAAAGACAAATATGTCAACAGAGTCTGTGGTGATCAGAGCCGATGTCGGTGTGGATGTGCTGCAAAAAAAAAAAAAAACATGTGACCTCCTCAGCAGAATCAATTCGTTACGTCCTGTCTCGCCACCCCCCCCCCCCCCCCCCCCCTCGCCTGAATCCTCTTGAGGATTTGTTGTTGTTGTGAACGCTTCCAAGACCCAATTTTCCAGAGTTCCTTGAGGTTCCTTAAGGGTCTGTCCATTTTTTATGTAAATTAAAAATACACAGAAAAGGATGTCGGATTAAAATCTCCAACATCGTCTTTTTGACGCCTCCTTTACGTCAGTGTCACGGTTCCTTCTTCCTCTAGGCTCCATCAGCTCGTTCTCTCATTTCATCCAATCCCAGCCTGGCACGTTCGCCTCGAGCCAATTACCTGTAACCTGTCAAAGTTAAAAACATTCTCTCTCCCTGTCTGATCCGTCGGTGATCCACCTCCACCCCTGCACCACCTCCACCTCCACCAAGCTCTTCATCAGACGTCCTCACTTCATTGTCCATTCCTCTTCATCACCGCCAGGCTCCAGGGGGAAGTCTCCTTCAGGTCTGAAGCAGCTGATTCATATGAGCATAGCACTCTACCCCCTCCGCTGGGGTCTTAAGGTCAAAGTCTGTCCCTCAGTCTTTCCTAATACGAGATTAAATGAATCATTCTTTTAGATCAATCAGCCCCACTCTTTTCCCAAAAAGAATAACAATATGATGACGTTTGACTCCTCATCTGCCCACGTTTGTTTTTCAAATCCGCTTCAGGTCAAAGGTCACGAGGACGTGTGTAACCTCTGCATAGCTCGAGGACATCTCACCATGGCTGCTGCTCGGGGTTTGAAGCTCGGTCACAGTCTGGTCTGATGACATTACTCTCAGACTCCCTCACTGCGATGTCCATTACTGCAAGTGCCATCATTTACATCTAATTAAAGGCACCATTATCGAATTAGCCTAACAGCGGGCTGTGCACGATATGGGGGTAAGAGAGGCTGCAGTAATGATGTCGACTGACGATTAAGTTTTCCTTCTCCTGACAGCGGCAGCGTCTGGATGAAAGAGCGGCGCGTCTCGGTTTAAGCTAATGCAGTTATTTTGATGCCTGTTGGTTCACCACTTATCCCAGTAACAAGCACAGCCAGTGAAATGAGTGGTTTTGTCCAATTCCTCAAGAGAGAGCTGTCGCTGGTCACCAAGGGAACGCTGCCACCTAGAGGGGAAATCTGAAAACACTGATCTGTCGATTGCCTCTGTCTCTGCAGCCATTTTGTTGTGAATGAATTCATCAGTAACGTGTCAGGAAAGCCAGACACTCACTTGGCTTTTGTGACAGAGCTCCAGGGTGTCTGCGTCCTGCTGTTTTAACCTTTCTGGCAGTGTTTCGGCCCTTTGACGGCCTCTGGCACCAGCCTGTGAGTGTTGCTGTGATGTGTTGTTGCCAGTGGTTGACTTCACATAAAAGAAAGTTGTTATATCCTGTTTTTATTTTCCTGGTCAGTCCGTGGTTGACTCAGTGCATGACTTCACAGACTCGGCGTGCCCTGTTCCGCCGGCCTCTCGATCTCCCGGCAGGCCTCTGACTGTGAAAGGTGCAGTGTGTGACTCCAGTGCTGGGATGTGGTTTGATGTGGTGAGCTGAGCCAGAGCGGCCGGAGGAAAACATATCCATCTTAACAACTCATTCTTTTCTTATATTTAGTCTAAGAAACTAAAACGGTGGTGTGGTGGTTTGCTTAACACTGAGAAAGTTCCCGGAATTTGCATGTTCTCCTGGTGCGTGTGTTCCCTCCTGGTACAGCCTCCTCCCTCAGTTCGGAGACATGCAAGCTGGGGTATTGTTTGTTTGTCTCTGTATGTTGACCCTGCAATACTCTGGTGACCTTTCCAGGGTTTAATTCTGCATTATCGACGTCCCATACTGGGCGGCTGTGGCTCAGGAGGCAGAGCGAGTTGTCCACAAACCAGAAGGTTCAACACACGGCTCCCCCAGTCTACTTTTCCCAAGTGTCCTGGGGCAAGATGTTGGATTCTTAATTGCCCCTGATGGCTGTGCCAAAAATGTGGTGTGTGTGATGACGTAGCTGCATGAATGGGTGAATGTGGCTTTTACTGTAAAGTGCAATGAGTGTTTGAAAAGACTGGAAAAACACTAAATACAGTTCATATTGTTTTAGAGTTAAATCAACAGATAGTTGCACACACGTCAAATCTTTTCTTGCCTGAGGCAGTTTTGGTAATTGCTTAATTTACCTCTGCGACACAAAAGAAGGATGTTACTTGAGATTAAGAAATGAAAAAGATATTTAATGGGGTAGCATGACCTGTGACATTTACACAGATTAAATGTTTGGGCTCTTTAAGACGTTTCCAGCTCAGAAACAAAAGAGACTTTCAGATGAAGGTATGTTGGGACTTGCATGTGTGTGTGTGTGTGTGTGTGTGTGTGTGTGTGTGTGTGTGTGTGAATGTGTTCAGGGAGGAGTGGTGAAATAAAGAGCTGTTTTTTCTTCCTTGCCCTAATGCGTGATATTATTCGCAATCCCTGGCTACATAAAATAGTTATTGAACAATAATATAAAAGATCCTGCAGGGAGGATGAAATCGTGAACCACTTGAAGTGCATTTAACTCAGCCTGTAGATTATAGAGTAGCAGCTGGAGAGTGTGGGTCTATTGGAAAAACGTGCTTTCCTTTCCTTTGATGAAAAATAACATAATAACTCAATAATATGATGCTCAGAAGCTGAAAGCTATCGGTCTTTACATCTCCATCCCATAATATCTTCTCATTTCTGTGGTTTTTATCCTCTGGATTATGGATAATGGATATATAATGTTTACAGTGCCACTCGAGTTTGTCCCTGGAATAATAATAATAATGTATGATTGAGCAAAGCAAGATAAAATGACCTGATGAAAACATCTGTAGCGCATTTCATGCACTACAGAATATTCCACATTCAGAGAGTCGCAAATGAGAAGCTTTAAAAATAGCGTTATTAGCAGTCATCAGTTCCTGCCAAGCCGGTGGAGACAGACACTGAAATGTGACCCTGGCACTGCAAGTGCTTTTGAAATCCCAGTTGCATAGCAACGCATCTCCATCTGCAGTTAAGCTTCTCGCCACCGAAGAAACAACTGTCATATTTGCTTCACACGCAGTTTTATACAATGAAACTTTTCCAGAGGGAAAAAACATAAACATCGTTCTGTCTGAGGGTCTAATTTTCATATACACTCCTCTGTATATTGAGTCACCCTGGAAGTTAGAAGTCCAAATTCAAATCGGTTATTTTAACAGAAAAATGCCGTAAGTGCAGAACAAGACCCAAAATCACATAGCTGACTATTCTTTTATGGGGTCAACCTAATTAATTATGGACTGCAAATCAATAGACAGGTCATGCTCCATTTCCCTGCAGCTGAAAAGGCTTTTCACACTCGTGATGAATGAAATCTTATTTCATTTCAGAGCTCATCGAGTATTCATCACACAGCCACATGGACGAAAAGAATTGTATTTTATTAATTATCATGAATTATGTAGGCATGCGTGTGCAGTGCATGTATGTAGATGCACAATAAGACACATTCACATACTGTTTATATAAATTCACCATCGACAGCTGCACAATATAGATTTTTGCAGGACTCGAGTGAATCAGTTTGAAACATTAGGAATCTCTTCATCAGGAAAATTAGAGTTGTTTGTACAAGCTTGTCTTAAATTGTAGTTTCCTTTTGCTGGTGCATCTTAAATCCTCAGTGAAAAACAGCCTGAAGGTTTGTCAGAGATCAGCTGGTCATCGTGGTTAAAGTCGATTTATGCAGCGACAATCTTTCCTAATTCACGTTTAATATTAAATCCAAAGTCATGGATGTTAAAATCCTCAGTTCATCTCAACATCCTGAAGCAATTCACACTGATTTCTCCACCTGATCACTTGGCAGGATCATTTTTAAAGTTAAAGGGCGGGAAGCAGTAGCAGAGTTGTTGCGCTGGGCAAACTGAATCACTAGCAGATGTGATTCTGTGGGACAACTCCACTCCATCTAATGGGCGGCTGATTGTAAGGAAATTACTTGTGTGTAGTAAAAGTAATTTACTGGTATAAAGAGCTCGTGGGTGATGTGGATTCAAACTGGATATTGTTTTTGAGATTTAACGATAACAATTTATTTCCTCCAACAAATCAAATCTGTGCTGTTGTCAACACAGCATGGACATGTTAATGAGAATGTGACCAATGAGAATCAAGGAAGTCCACTCCAGTACTTGTAAGATGCTGGAATCAACTTCCTGGTTATGTTTATGCTCGTGAAGTGTTTTATGGGCAGATTTCTTTCACTTCTGTAAAGCTGGATATTATATCTAAACATGTGTGTCTCACAATTTATGATTACAAGGAAGATACAATAAAGCTTAGGTATAAAACAAATGTCGACATAAAGATGTGAGGAATATGAGAGCACTGAAAAATGTGCAAATATTCACATTGTACAGGCACAAGGTAAAGTTCACATTCTGATGATCTACTTTTATAATAATAATCTCTTTGTATAGGATTTTTCTTAACAAAATTACAAAGAGCTTAACAACAGGATAAAACAACAATAAAATAACAATTAAATTAAGTAAAATAAAAATATAAACAATTAAATAAAAGTAAATAAGTGGAAATTCACCCAGAGATTAAGGATTTTTTTTAAAAGAATGTTTCTAAGAGGGGATTTACATTAAAAGCAGTAATAGAGTTTCTGATCTCAGCTGATTTAGTAATTTCATAGTATGAGGGTCCAATTCTGATCATCACCTATCAGAATCTGGGAACCCTCCGGACCTCTATCAGCTGATCGCCGGTGGCGAGCAGCCTCATAGGGAGCGAGTAAGTCCTTGATATAAACAGGAGCTCGTCTGTGTAAAGCTGTAAAATGTTGGCTTCTCTCTTTGTGCCACACCTGGAAGCACAATGTGTTTATCTCGACACACCTTGGCACTTTCCCCCTCCAGTGCTCATCACTTTTCTGGCCACGCCTGGATGATCATCTAGATCTTGGAGAGCTGTGCGACTGCAGATGCACTTTTTATATTTTCGGCTGACACACTGCAGGCTGCGTGCGGCTCGCTCCACCGGTTCCGAGGTTGAGTTTAGTCTCTTTAGTGTCTCGCAGCAAAAAAAAATCCCTTTCCCTGTATTTTATAGAGCTGAGAGTGTGTCCTCTCTTGTACTTGGTGGAAACAGATGTCAGTGTTATTGCAGCAAAATGAAAAAAAACAAGAGGTTCATTTCTTGGCGGTCGCTGGTGGCACATGGTGGCACATCAACGACTAAAAGTTTTGTAGTTCAGACTGGTGCTCACAGGGAAGTTGAGGAAACAGCAGCACATGTTCAGTGCAAAGGGAGAGATGTCCAACACAAAAAAATATATATCAAACAGTTTATAGTTGTAGCTCATGTGAATATAGAATATGAAAGATACAAGAATATGAAAAAAGCTGATATGTATTGGTCAGACTGTAAATAGAGATGGACGATGGCTCTCCACCTCATCCCACTTCATAAAACTGAAGCCAAAATATTCTGGATTAGGGAGTTGCCATTTTGCCCTGGTGATATCATTTGGAGCCAGAGTCTCTCGACCAATCATGAGTCAGCCTCAGCTGTCAAATTATAACGTTTCACCTCATTCTTACAGCATCAAATAACAAATTAAACTTCTCAGAACAAAAAGCACTTGAACAAATATCAGTGTGACACTGCAGCCAGCCACCAGGGGGCAATTTGTGGTCATTTCATTGCTTATAGTGAAAAGTGAATACTTTAATACAGTAGGGTAAGTGTATGGTATATAGCAAATGTATGTATACACCAATTCACACACAAACACATGCAAGGGCAATTTGTGGGCTCAGTATGTTGCTCCAAGACTTTTGAATGCAAACGGGGGGAGCTGGGATCAAACTACCGGCCTCGTGGTTAATGGACAAACCTTGTGAGCCATAGATGCCTGAAGACACGGTGGGGATCACTTTACTAACATCGACAACTCTGCATTACACTTTTTTGTCTTTTTTTGACTATGAATCTGCTCTGATCTGATTTGAAGAAGCCGACTGTACCGAAAAACACAGAATGTGGAGCATCTGAGCCCCATCAGGAGAAACGGCTTATTCTCCTTTAATCTTTAATATGTCTCTTTGTGTGGAGCGAGCGAAACGCCGCAGACACACAGCGGGGAAACACTTTTTTTGCTTTTATCCCAGGATCCTGCAGGAGAGAGGGGGGCACAATCACCTCACTTGGATTGAATTACATCACAATTCCATGGATGAGACCCACCTTCAAGTGTTCCACTTCCTCTGGGGCCAATGTGAGAGAGCGGCTTCAGATTTCAATGGACATTATTGCTGAGCGCTGCTTTTTTTTTTTTGAAGGAGGAGGGCACGGCTGTACACTTGGCTGGAGAACATATAGTCAATCTATTTTTATCTGGGCCCACAGAAGGGCTTCTGGATGGCAAAACTGCAGAGCAAACAAGTTGTTGCAATTACACAGGCAAACCATGCAGAAAAGCTTGTGACAGTAATGAAAATTATAATTCCTTTGAATTCCTTTATTTATTTATATTGTCTCAGCCATATGGGGTTGTTGAAACAAACATCTGGCAGTTAAACTCTACCTGGACAGAGTTTAGGAGACATACGACTTTCAGGAACTTTAACGCCCCATGTAATTCTCAATGAAAGTCAAAATGTCATCAAGCAATTACCTATCTAACTATCTATCTATCTATCTATCTATCTATCTATCTATCTATCTATCTATCTATCTATCTAGATATCTCTCTATCTATCTATCTCTCTATCTATCTATCTATCTATCTATCTATGTACCTATCTATCTATCTATCTATCTATCTATCTATCTATCTATCTATCTATCTATCTATCTATCTATCTATCTATCTATCTATCTCTCCATCTATCTGCAGTCTTAAGTATAGTGCTTTAGCGCCCTCAAATGGACAAATGACAGAACTACCTGTATCCACTAATTTCCTGCAGATTGTTGGCGCTTGATGTTTTTAAAGATTTTGGCACAAGATACTGGGTCATCAAACTTAAGCACTTACACTAAATAAATGACACGTTCTTATCATGTTGGACACTCACTAGAATAAAACAGGAAAAAGAAGGTGAAGATTGACATGTAGCTGTTGATCTTTGACTTCTGTGACCAACATGCAAAAGTACATTGAAGGCAGATCTAGTTTTAAGTAAATTCTAAGAGTGAGGTTCTATGATATTTGAAGTAGCAAGTGAGAGGATATGATAATGAATAAAAACATCACCCTTGTGGAATTGGATCATCTTTTAGAATAAAGAAACATTTGTCTTTGAGAGCTGTTTGTCTCCTATTTATAAATCACTGTTTCATATCCAATGACACCACATCAACAGCAGCTACTGTTAGGAACTTGACTTGGTAAATAACATTTAACACCTGGCATCGACAAATATTCAACGTTTATCAAGAGCAACTGATCAAGAACTATTTATCATAAAGACATTTACCTGCATTAAAATAAGTATAGAACCATCTTATATAGTCACTGAGCAAAGCAGTAATGTGATGGCTCTCATTTAAAAGTTTAGATATGCTTTAGCATTAGGCTGCATGATTGATCAAAATCTGAAATCAAAACACGCCTTTAGAGGATATCATAGTTTGAACGAGGCCTTTTCTCACAAAGATTGTAGCAGCTTTTATATATTATTTGAGAATTGTAAGTTAAGCTGTGTCACAATGGAAATAAAGAAGCTATTGAATCAGGGATTAAGGAAACTCTTTCTCATTTTATATAGGTTGGTCTCCACTGTCCAACCAAAATATCAGTTTCAGACGTCGAGGGCTAATACTGTATGTTTCTTTATTGCTTTATAATGTCAAATTGAATTGTAAATGTCCATGATTAGTGAAGTAGAAACTAGTAAATGATTTAAGGAATATAAAAACGCATAGTTCTGTAGTAGCATATATACAGAGGGCATCTAAAATGAAAATTATATATTAATAAAATTAAGATTTTCTTGTTTTCTGATATAACTTATGTACCCACTGCTTTTAAAAACTTCCCAGAGTTAAAAACTGCCCATGCAGTACACAAGTAAACTAAAGGGACACAAAGGAGAGAACCTAATTAGATTATTTCAGGAAAACGCTTGGGAGTGGGGCTGAGAAAAACTGTAGGAGTGTTTCCAGATGAATGAAGACGTGTAAAGGCTGATGGGGTGAGGAGAGGTGGGGACGGCCGCTATAATTCACTGGCCACTTGTATCATCACCGATTTAATCCACTCCAGAAACAGACGTCAGTGTCTCAGAGACAATAGGAACATATCTCACGGTGACATCACGAGGGAGAGGCTGAAGAACAACTGAGTCATTATCAACAAATTAATGCTGATGGCCCCAAAGTGGAAAATCTGTTACAATCTCTTAGAACGGAAAAATAATGGCTGCGCATAGTGATAGAAGAGGTGAAACAGAGGCGAGCGGGGGGTTTTCAAGTCAGGATTCAGTTCCTGACGACACACAGGGAATGCAAAGGAGCTCGGTTAGGGCCTTGAGGTGGAGCTGTTGATTATGTTATATGGGACCGAGCAGGCTGCAGGTTCAGCTGGGGGTTTTCTTTGGGTGCCTGCCCATGTGGGGGTGGAAGGGAATGAGGCAGCGGAGAGACACAGATTGTGAGCAAGCTCATTGGGACAAATGAGTACAACTCCATTATCGGGAAACATAACAGCTGTGTGGCAGAAAGAATGGGGAAATTAAAAGAAGGGATGAAACTTCTCCACCATGCGAAGGAGTGAAATATTATTATTACTATTTCGGAGGGGGAAGGAGGCAGATATCTCAGCAGACTGAGCATGAAGATGGACCATATGGAAGTTGCAGAAAACAACAACACAGGCTATATGGTGCTGTAGGCTATCACAGGGAACATTAGTGTTATTATCATTAAGGACAATGATTTTGAAAGAAGTAACTGAAGTGATCGTAGGATTACACCCCAAATAATCACTCAAAACTGCAATCTAACCACAACCTGTAGGAGGCAGCAATGTGCCACGTTGCTTCCGATATCGTTCTAAACATCGATGCAGCGAAACAGTCATAATTTGAACACACTTAACTTTATGTCCCTATTATTAAAGGTATGATGAATTTTAAAAGATCCCTTGAACCTAATAATTACATTAGTGGTGGCCAAAGACGTGTCACACATTCGCAAATATTTCAGAGGAGAACATTTGACTTACATTCACTTACAATCTAAATTCAAATTCAAATTCAAAGAAACTTTACTTGTCCCCGGAGGACAATTCTGAAAGAACGAGGAGGTGATTAAAACCATGGCTTCTAGATATTAGATATTTTTTTATTAGATATCTTCTTTTTTAATGTTTCCACAGAACAATGTTAAAACTACAAATTGAAAAATAAAACCTGCAAATGAACAGAAATCACAATTTGCAGTCTCTTCAATACACCACACATTTGGATAAATTGCTTGATCTGCTCTTTTCAATTACGTTATAAACTGGGTTTTTTTTTCTAATCAATGTTGTTAAAACTCTTTTACGAGTTTTAATTTACTTTTCTTGCTTTGTTGTCAAAGCACTTTGTAAACTCTGTTTTATAAAAGTGCTACAAAATAAAGTTTATTATTTTATTATTATTTTTCCCTGTTAATTGTTTTTTAGTAGTTTTAAACTTGTTGAGGGTTCAGAACAGACGATTTCTCTATGAGACAAATTTGGATTTGTGAATATTATACAAATAAAATCTGATTCATTCATTTATTTTGGGCACAAACCCGGAAATACATCCGACCTGAACCGCACCGCGCATGCGCCACATTGAATATTTTGGCGCGGACTCTGGAGCACAACACCCGCCTTTAACTCGAGAAGTTTCCCTCATTTCTAACTCGGGTTAAAGTTTCCAAAACAGTGACCTGGAAGATGGTGGAAGGTCCCGGCTGCACTTTGAACGGAGAGAAGATCCGCTCCCGAGTCAAGAGAGGACAGGAAGTGAGAGAGATCAGGGGGAGTCTGACAGCAGCAGTGAGTTGTGTGTTGTTGTGTATTTCAGTTTGATGGACTGTTTACAACATGTCCGCCCTGACGAGTGGAGCTGTGTGTTGAGTTCGTGTTGTTGTGTCTCCACAGAGAAACAGCGGGGGACATGTCTTCCTCTGTTTTATCGGCTGTGTGTTCTCCGGGGTTCAGACTCTGGGGAAGGAGCTTTTCATCCTCTTTGGTCCGAGAGCGTTGAGGTACACACACACACACACACACACACACACACACACACACACACGCACACGCACACGCACACACGCACACACGCACACACACACACACACACTCACACTGAGAATTAAAGATTAAATCAAAAGCATCCTTCATTAGTCCCACAGCAAATAAATGCATTTCAGTAAAGTAATAATAAGAAAACATGCAATACTTCAAAAGTATAAACAATATAAATGGCCCAAAAATAATATATATAATCGAATTATTCATTTTTTTATAGTCTGTCCCATATGGATGTTATGTTATATATTATTATTTATATTATATCTTATTCCCTCGATAAATGTTTTCCTCTTGTGAGAGTAGTGTTCCCCACAGCGCCCTCCTCCGGGCCTCCACTGTACCTACACGTACAGAGACGTTTACACAACACAGGTCAGGTTTCAGCTCTGACTAGTTGTTCTAATGAAAACAACAAGAGTGATAACTATGGATGTAAAGATGTTATTAATGAGAAATCATCAACGGAAAATAGTTTTCGTCTGAATCCTGCAGCTCTGGAGTCAGATACCTTGCAGAGAGAATAGAATACATATAAAGTGCTGGACAATAAACAATTAATTCCTTCATTTGTAACATTGCCTGTAATGATCTGTCACAGCAAGAGGTATTAAATGGAAAGGCACCATTATATGAATGGTTTTGTATTTTACAGTGTAACAGTGGTTCTATAATCATCATGGTAAAATTCCAGTGGCTTGTATGTGAGTACTGAAGTATGACTGTCTGTAGACACACACTGCTGAGATGGAGCCTGTGTCATCTCCATTTACACCGTGGAGTCTCCCAACGTCGGGCCACCTCTTTGTCCTTTAGTTGACAAGTCTTATATGGATTGAGACACGCTATCCTCAAAGTACATTTGTCTTTTTCTTTTTCCACCTCTCTTTCATGCTCACATCCTTTAGAGTCCACTTTGGTATGAATGGATCAATGCGTATAAACCCTGCTGAGAGGAAGGAGAGGACAGGCTCTGCACCAGTGCTGGAAATACACCTGACTAACGACACTGTGTGCTTCTTTGACAGCACTGTGGAAATAAGGTAATGGGGACACCAGCTTGCCTGGATAGATTGAGGTGACAGAAGTTCACCTTGGGGTATGAGTCTCATACAGGGAGACTCACACAGGGAGTATGTCCTACATTAGGCTGTGTCTGAAGACGGGCGGCTGTTGCATGACAAACGCAGCCGGCTTGGCTCAACATTTGTCCCGTTCATCGACTCTGCGCTCCCGGTGAAGCCAGACACACATTTAATTCTACTGTCTGGAAATTTCACCTACGCTGCTCCATCTCACAACAAACAAACTGAGGCAGAATATACGAAAGAAACCATTTTCGAAAATGTGTAACCTCGATAGTGCACCCGTGACCCGGTGGCACGCTTGCAGTAACAGCGGCCATATATTCTCCGAGTTCCTCCTGCACTATGAAATTGTGTGCTCGCAGGTTGACGGAGGACTGTGAGCAAAGGGTGAGAGCTATGGAGAGTCTGGATGTGTGCTCCCCGAAGTTCAGCTTCTCCCAATCCGAGAAAGCGGTGAGGAGCCAGAGTAGCAGGAGGCTCTGCGACGTTCTCATGGACCAGGCCGTCATGCCGGGCGTCGGCAACATCATTAAAAACGAAGCCCTGTTCGACTCAGGCCTCCACCCAGGCGTGAAGGTATGGAAAACATGATAGATTGTGTTCATCTGAGGAAAAGAAAAAAAAAAGTTAAAGCTGTTGTGTTGTTCTGGAACGCATCGCAATGAGGAGGGGTGAAATGGGGGGGAAAAGACAAAAATATGCTTCGTGGCGTCGATGTGCTTATTCATCGGTGCAGTTTGGGAATGGAAATGTTCTGTCTATGAAAGGATGTTGGGACTCAAACATCTTTTTTATTTAAATAAAACATTCAGAGAACGCCTCCCACTAAGTTTGAGGTTTTGAGGGGTTGGGGGGGGGGGGGGGACATTGGGCGAGAGGTGGGATCATGCACCCTGGATAAGCTACAAATTGGTCGTTCCTAGCTCTGCTTGTTTCTGGATACGTCAACAGACAAAACCTCCTTTTGTGGACGTAATAAGACGCAACTCATTTCTATCTCCTGAATTGTGAACGATCCTCTGCCTTCTCTTTGCTCTTGAGGACTATTTTTATTAAGGAAACTAGAGTAAAAATCTGACTTACAGACTCACCTAACCGCTGGAAGTGAGACACACTTTGCAGGATGAGCACTTCTACCGCTTCCAGGGGCTCTGTTCCCTCTAGAAAATCTCAGATTGGGTACATGAATAGAGCACCGGAGACCGAGACATTAATCCAGGACCTTTGCCCCCTTCTTCTTCTTCTGGGACCATTGAATCTTTATGAACTTCCCCTCCATTATCCAGCCCACTGGGGTCCTGACAGAGCTACAAGTGGTTTCCTCTCTAGTCAAATCCTCGCTCTCTGATATGTAATTTTTCTCCGTTGCACCATTTTTCGATTCCAGGTTTTCATGTCCGTTTGTCTTATTGGTTATATGCTTGTATTATTGATTTGTGCTTTTCGTCTCTCTCTTTTGAAATGAGGGTCCAGACAAATGAGATTTCCTTCACTCTCTGGTTGAGAGCTGTAACTAAGTGCTGCTTCCTCCTCAGGTGCAGCAGCTGGCGGACGAACAGATCCACCACTTGGTGAAAATGACGCGGGATTTTACTCTTCTGTTTTATAAGGTCAGACATATTTTATTTATTTATCGTAGATCTGTTTGTGTACTGTTTATTTAGATTGATACATATTTACATTTTGGTTTATAACTTCCAAGAATAGATTCAACTTAAATGTTTTGCAGAGGGTGAAGAGCAGGAACAAATGTTATTTTTCTCGATGCATAACAGACGAATAAGGAGAGTGGAAGGTTCCTCTTGTTATCTTTATCCTCATCTTTCTATTCACTCTCCTCTGCCCTTTCTTGTCTCCTATCAGTGTCGCAAATCTGGCTCTCCCCTCTACAAACATTACAAAGTCTACAAGCGTCCCCAGTGCGGCCAGTGCTTTCATGTTATCACAGTCTGTCGTCTTGGAGACAACGGCAGGATGACTTACTTCTGCGAGCGCTGTCAGAAGGGGAATCCCAGCGGGGTTGACATCAGGTACAGATTCTCATAGACCATCGGCAATTTGACTGGAAAGGTATTGTCTTGAGCGCTTGTAAAGATGCTTTCATTGAAGGCTGGTGTGGGCGTTGTTGGAAAATTGTGTGTTACAGATGAGAATAAAAGAACATCTATTACACTGCCTTATTCTCAGCAGCTTCAATGCATCTTTTTTCTACCACGTTTGTCAAGCAAATTGTTTTTCTCGCTGCCTTTTTTATCCAGGAATCATCTTGTAACAGTAGTTTCTTTTATGTTTTCTTGCTAAAAAGGCGGCACCACTGTAAGTACAGTTAAAAACAAGGTGTCGTTTTTCAAAAACCAAAGTCTTTGCAGAAAGTTCTAAAGCCTTTCTAGATAAAAGGTTACATTTTAGAGAGGCCATGTTTGCAGGCAGATGGGCTTGGCAGGAGAGTGAGAAGTTTTATGGCGGCGGTGGCGGGCGTGCGGGCGGGGGGGGGGGGGGGGTATTAATGCGCATGTAAGGCTATGTTTGCCAGACAGGGCACAGGCTCAAAACCTCCTGGGTTATGTTTGAGCAAAGCTTTGCGAGGGGTTAGAGCCCAAAGCCCGTACAACACATTACTCAGCTGATAAATGCAATCTGTGAGGACAGTTTCCTGAAAGCCACCGCTCCTTTCCTCCTGCTCTGACTGTTGGCACTGCAGATTTGCCTTCTTGTCAAACATAGTCGGAGCACTAACATGTATGCTGGGAGCAAACATTGCCTTCTCACATATCTTCATCCTCTGCTTAAACTGCAAATGTTAGCCCAGTGCAAGTTTTCCTCTTTGCCTGCAACACAGTTTGACTTGCGTGAACCATTAAGAGTATGGGGCCACCCAGTTTGCTCTACGATGTACATATGTATAATTCATGTTGCACTTCCAGTACCAAGGACAACTTGCTTTTTGTATAAGTAATCAAAGAAATGTATGTTCCCGTGCAAATCTATGTGTCCCCTGTGGTACTCGCCCCAAAAACAAAAACAAATTGCAAAGCTAAAAAAAATGCAACGTGTTCAGAAACGCAGAAGCAAACAGCAAGACATTCTCATTCTCTTTTTAAAAACATTTACAGGACTATTTTATTACATAAAAATACGCTGTGTAATTTCAAATTATTCATTTTGTCTGTCAGTGAAGTGATTTCAGCTTCAGTGCACGTCTCCTTCATTAGTAACCCTGTTTTTAGTCACAAAGATTTATTTTTGTCGCCCTTGCTTTTCTTTATCTAGTAAGCTCCCAGTCAGAAACAGCCTGATTGAATGGGCGTACAATCAGCGAGCCGGCGATAATGTGGCGAAGAAGGAGGAGGAAGACTGGGCCTGTCAGCTCTGCACGCTCATCAACCAGCCGGCAACGAAAGCCTGCGATGCCTGCCTCACTCCGAGACCTGAGGGTGAGTAAAACATCGTGAATTGGAATTTAATGGGGGCGACAATGTCCTTGTAAGCAAGAGATAAGATACTAGTAGCTCCAGTTTTGCGGGTTCGGCCTGAATGATCCCACGTGTCCGCTCGCCATCACTGCTCAAGTACTTCTGGAGCGAGTCACCAAGCTGCTGCGGTGACTCTGTACACGAGCAAACCGATCTCTCCATGTGTGGTTGCGTCTGTGTGTTGCCGCACAAATAACAAGCATGTCTGTCAACTGGCCGTTTGTCTCCGACTGTCTGGAGATGCATTACGGCAGCAGTGAATGAGCGTGTGAAAGGAATCTCCTGCAATCCGTCTGTTGCATCTGCCAAACATCAGTGTGTTTTTTTTTTTTTGGGATCATGCTGCCACATTTCAATTTTTTTTTCATTTTTTCATATCACAGCTGACTGAACAAGCGAATAGCTGCAGCATGAGTATCACTGACTCCAGACTACAGTTTCCCCATGGTTCATTTGGTTATGCTGAGCTTTTCAGGCATGGGTAAATTGCCGACTATCGTATGTCAGCCTTTCTTTTTTGGCTCGGATTCCTGCAGTTGCATCAGATGTTCTCATTCTCCTGCAGCCGCACTTTGGACAGAACAGAAAACCCGCAAATTTCCAGCATCTGGCTGCATTTATAGTGCTTATAAAAAAGTATTTTACATTTGAAATAAATTTAGATCACTGGTAGGGATCTAAAAATAGGTATTCCTCCATTGATTGGTGTTTAAAAAGCCACAAAATCTTATTTGAGCCTGTGCTGTAAAACATTTAATCTTCAAAGGGGGATGGAAAACCCTGATGGAAACTAGATCTACAAATGAAAAGACACATGTGCAAAGTCCACCTGTATTTAGATGGGATTCTAATCCAGGACAGTGTTTGCAGATGAACTGTTCCTTTTTTTTTTTTAAATGTACAAATGAATAATAACAACTTATTTCCAGAGGGAAGGTTGTATTTAGCTTTTCAGTATTACCCTGATTAGCATTTCTGCAGTTATAAATTAGTTGACCACAACACTGCACCACTAAAACAGTTGGGGGCTAAGTACCTTGCTCAAGGGTAAATGAATGGTAGTAGCCCAGGGAATGCAGTTTACCACAACAGCAAACATTTACCTAGCTTCAAAGTTTTATAAATGCGGTTAAATTTGCACATGGATATTATCAGCACAGCGGATTGTGAGACTGTCTGTGACTTCACACTAACAACAGCAGCCCAGTGCGCCATGATCAGCTACACTTTGTGAAGATGAAATGATTTCTTACTGTGGCTTCGTCTTCACAGTTCACAAAGACGACATCAGCACTGAGGCAGACCCCTTCACCACCGATTTGATTAAGTACCCCTGCAACGCCTTCAAGAAACCACAGGAGGAGCTCAAAATCAACTGGAGGTCCGCGTTCGGGACTTCCACCCTTGTTTTCTCCGACTTGAGCGAGAAGCCAAAGCCTGTCAACTCCCCGCTCTCCCCTGCCGGCAGTCATTCGAATTCCTTGGCGGCCAAGCGAGGTTTAAATAAATACAGAGTCTGCCAAGGGACAACAAGCCCCAATTATGCCTCTGGTGGCTGGCAGAAGCAAAATGCAGAGCTCTCCAATGGGGAGGCGCTGGCCTCCTACAGTCAGCCATCCAAGAAAATGAGAATTGATCACAGTCCCTTTCCCAGTAACAATGCTCAAAATGGAACCCCCTACTCCGGGTGAGTGAATCTCTCGCTTGGCTATTCGTGAATAAGTTTATAATAAGAGAAGTTTTTTGCAACTTCAGTAAGATAAGTAGGATAAAAAACTGTCTGACTGTGGAATTTTTAATGCAGCATTGTTAAAAAAAAACACAGATTGATGTGTAGCTGTAGTGTTTCCATGCAAATACAATTATTACCCACACATACCATCACACGGTTGAGGAGTGGTAGTTTGCTCTCTAATGAGGGTTGACGTGACAGGTGTTCCCGTGTATTATTTCGTGAATTTATTTCGTGCTAATAAGAACGCTTCTTCACTTCTGTCAGTTTGCGTAAAACAGGAGCAGCCAGCAGCGGCTCCTCCATTTCCTCCAGTCCCAGTGTCCCCTGTTGTGCATCCCATCGTCGTCCAGCTGTCCTCCGAGTGGTCCGCAAGGAGGGGGAGAATAAGGGACGGCAGTTCTACGCCTGCTCGCTTCCCAGAGAGACCAAGTGCAACTTCTTTGAGGTGAAACTGGAAAGCAAGAACTTATCTCTGTATAACATTGTGAAGGCTGGGAAATAAAGCGTCTACAGTTTTAGCCAATTTATTTGCATCGAATTTAAACTGACTATAATAACACTTTACAACTAATTAATGAGAAGCGTGTTTTCTGTGTTGCAGTGGGCAGACCAGCACTTCCCTTCTTGTCACCATGGCAAACGCTGCTTAATGAGAACGGTTCTGAAACTAGGACCCAACAACGGGCGGAATTTCTACACCTGCAGCTTTCAAAAGGGTAAACAGTGTGAGTTTTTTCAGTGGGCAGAGAGCGGACCAGGGTGATCCGACCTCCCTAACTGCTAATGTGTTCTACTAGCACATTATATAAACGATGTGCTGACCCCACATGTTCATATAAATAAATGAAAATATAAGTGGGACGTGATAGTTCATCAGGAAATTGGTGGAATATGCAGATGTTTGTCGAATGAATGATCTTCAGCCCCGAAGTGTTTACATTTAAATTCTCCTTCCGATCTTTTAAAGATATATAAATAAGTTGTTACGGAAAAACTGTGATAAATCAAATAAGAATGAATAACAACAAAACTTGTTTCTTTTTAAATTTTTCATTTTTGAATAAAACCAACATCGTCAGTGTTACAATTCAGGGTGAAGTCTGTCAATTAATTTAAATATAAAAGAGAGGCATGAAAATAAGAGCTGTTCAGAAGCAGTCCACGGATTTGAGAAGCGGTGCGTCTGACTCGGAGTTTGACACCATGAAGTGAAACTGTGAGAATCCAGGGCTTTTGTTGCAGGCTGCACCTGAAGGAGATCAGAGAAAACCAAAGATGTCACAGAAGAACAAGACTTTCCGTCCTCCTTAAGGATTTATTCCATTTATTCCATCAGCTGTCAATGCGGATGTTTGCGAAGATTCTCACTCCAAGTCTGAATATACAACAAAGTTAAAATGGAGGGAAGCTCGCAGATGTTTCACCTCATCCAAGAGGTTGGCTCTGGTCTGACTTGGTGGTGACACCCACGTATTTAACCTCTTCAGGCTTGTTTTTAAAGGTCGTCGGCTGTCTCTTGGTTCGCTGGTGCTCCTGGCTGAGATATAATGAGACGCTGAAAACACCTGCATACAAGGATGTTGTAATAAGAGTCTTTGGAATCACCTGAGGCTGAGTGTAAACTCAGTCTTTTTTTGGATTCACGCGAGGCCAAATGTGAACGGCTGTTAAATCCTTCACACTTACACCCTCGTGCGACTGCAGCCGCTGTGGTTACAGCATCCCTGGATGTTTTAAATGTCATTACGCTCATCTCTCATTATTCATACCTATGTTGCAACGTGTGTGATCAGGTGGCAAAAAAAAAAAGACTGTGGAGATAACGATAAATGGTGAGAATCCTGGACTAAGTGTCATTTATATGAGAAGGAAAAGGTTATCTAATGATTTTTCTGATGGAGGGAAGAGAAACTGCATGTGGCCTGAGCTGCTGTGATTATTTTTAAACTTAGTCTGTGTTGTCATGAGAACAAAGCAGTCACAGGGAGGAGAGGGTGGTGCTGGAGTGTGAGTGGATGACACACTGTCAGGAGACGTTTTAATATAAAGTTTTGAAGCAACTGTCTGCTTCAAACTTTGCACAAAAATGATAATGGTTCAAATCTTTCCTCAAATCTCTATTTTAGAAAAAAACTGAGAATTTTTGGAGAAGCAGCATCGATTAAGTTGTAAATAAAGCACAACGTATTTAAGTGTATGATTTTCTAGATTAAGTTTGTCGTTTTAAGGCTTTTAAATACATGCAGACATTTTTTGAATATGGGTGAAGACTATTTTCACATATTTTTAATGAATTTACCATGAAATAGTAACATGCTGTTTGTAACTGGTTAGAATCAGAGGCTATCTTCAATCAAACGTAAGAAAGAAGACGTGTGTGTGTGTGTGTGTGTGTGTGTGTGTGTGTGTGTGTGTGTGTGTGTGTGTGTGTGTGTGTGTGTGTGTGTGTGTGTGTGTGTGTGTGTGTGTGTGTGTGTGTGTGTGTGTGTGTGTGTGTGTGTGTGTGTGTGTGTGTGCCTCAGCTCCTTTGGCAGGGAGCGGCACAGTCTGTGTGTGTGAACCCAAACACTCACCATAATGGCCTGTTGTGTTAGCGCAGATGATGGCTCCAAAGAACTCTGAGTAATGCCTCTTGATTCTGGAGATGGCCATCTTGCAGGCTGCTGAGGGATCTGCCCCGGTCCTCATCAGCTCCACGGCCAAGTAACTGTTGGCAGGATCACACACAGTGCACATGAGGCAAATTTAAAGAGCGCTGTCGAGGCCACCGACCACGGAGACGACGACATCGGGGGGGGGGGGGATGTGCGCGTGATTATGGCGCGGGATAAAACTGATGCCGACATATTTCATCTTGTTACATTCCCAACCTCCCTTCATATGAACGCGAGACATTTGTGAAACTTCTTTTCGGGGGGTTCACGAGTACAAAATAAGCAAATGTGGAGAAACACGTTTTCTGTGGCACACAGACACTACAGGTGCTGTTTACTCCCTTATCTTGAGGGCGCATTTATAACGAGAGAGACATCTGTTCTTTGCAAAAAGTATCAGAAGCTCGTTCCTCTCTGAATACTTATGATGGTGCACACCACGCTGTGTCTTTCTTCCACACGTTAGCAAATGAGTGCGAGTTAAATTCCTCTTTACTCCCCCAGGGAGGTCAACTTTTCTATTTCTGTTTGTTCGCAGTATTACACAAAAACTACTCCACCGATTTCTCTCACAGAACCCATTGGATTTAGGTGCAGATTCTTTACTGTGGCAGCGTCAGGATTTTTATTCACTTTATGTATGTGTGAGTATGTTTTTCATCGTTTTTGTAAATGTCTCAGAGATCAATTCACAGACCTTGAAGAAGATAATACCGACAAGTTTAGGGGACTGACATTTCTTAGTGTGTGTAATCTGGTGCACATCCAAATCCGGATCTTGTGAATTTAAATGTGGTTTCAGAGGGGGACTTCTGAGCCTTGGCGGAGGTGTGCACTCTACTGGGTGCACTTCTAGTTTACATTTGAATATTCCTCATGACAGACTTTAAAAGGAAGGATTCAGAACTTTGGACTTGTAGTTGTAAACTTGTTCGTGTGGGTTAAAAAAGAAAAAAGACATTCTGGTGGTGGGGGGTTATGCTCTACTCTGATGTCCTTTTGATAGTCCTGGGGCAGGCTTGTAACCACACGTATCAATTAAAATATGTAGCCTGCTGTGAAGCAGTTGGGCACTGAGAATGAATGAAAAACACACACACACACACACACACACACACACACACACACACACACACACACACACACACAGTCTTTGAAAAACTCAACCCCACCAATAGTTCTAGGATGTGACTCGGAATGAAAAACACCATGACTGAAACAGAATCCCTCAGGTGTGGGTGTGAATGTAAAGCTGAGTGAAACTTAAAAAGGACAGCATGTGGGCTCACCAAACTATCCTGGATAAATAAAGCAACAAAAAAAAAAATCAAACCTTCGGAGACTGCTATATTCACACAGCCTGAAAACAAACAGCAGCTTTAGTGAAATCTCGCCTCTTGTGGAATGTACAAATGACAGTTTTGGGGCAACGTAGTCCACTCAAGTCTTTCTAATGCTGTTGTTGCACATGCACAGTGAAGCTCGCACCAGAAGACGGCTGTTTAAAATCTGCACGTGTCATGCATGTCCATATTCTTGAAAACATCCGTCTTTTGTCAAGAAAAATCTGTGTTATGTTATTCAGAAAGGAGGCTGAGAAATAAAAACCCTGGTTCAGGTGCATGGAGGCGTTAAGATTTCGTCGGCGTGTTTTGAACACTTTAAACACACCGATTTCTATGATGATAAACTATTTTCCAGTGATTGAAATCTCAATATCCTCCATTTGACAGAGAGTTCACACATTTGTCGTATTCAGGGCATTTCCTACACGAGAGGAAATTTAAAACCGTGTCCCAAATTCAGGGGCCCTCTCCTTTTGGAGGATGAGCTACACACAGCCCACCAGCTTCTCTCTGAAACATAATGAATACTGGGATAGGTCGGCCCGAGAAGGATCCACCCATTGGAGCCTGTGCTACTTGGGGAGGGAAGGACGAAGGCCTCGCTGCGGCGCTGTGACCCGATCGGTCTTCACATGGAGCCTGAATTGAGACACAGCTACATTCTGTGTGTTTTGAAGAGGCTTTAAAAGCTGAAAAATAAGACATCTGAATCCTTTTCTCTGAGATGAATGAGAGAATCTTAATCTGAAGGGCCATAGAGTCCTGACCTTCCCTTTTTATATATATCTCATGTGAGAAAGTGATTTTCCCTCCATGCATCAGAGCACAAAGTCAAGGTACCAACACAGTTATGACCTTGATCGCAGCAGAACAATTGATGAGGTACCTTGGGAGAAAGCGCATCATGATGTCTCCATCTCCGGTCGCGGCAGCACCGCCGGCTGAGCTGTCTGCATAGGCCCCAGATCCGACTATAGGAGAGTCCCCAACACGACTGCACAGCAAGGAAAAACCACAGGGTTCATACACAGAGCAGTGCCACGTACGATGCATACACATTAAAAAGGAAAAAAGGGCTAATTATATTTCTGAATCAATACCTTTCATAAAAATAAACACGCTGGAAAAAGCAGATTCACAGCACTGGTTCTCTGTAGTATCTTTCAAAAGCTTGACCAACTGAGGTACGTAAATCCTAAATTTTAATCTCAAACTGTATATTTCTCTCCAGACCTATAAGTAATGGTAAGTATGAGATTAAAGCTGAAAGAATGGATCATTTCATCCAAGAACAAATGTCCCTGGGCCTCGTCAAAATCACAAATACATTTTCTGCCCCTTTTTTTTAACTAATAACGTAATCTACGTACCCTGGAACTTTGTGACTCATTCCATTGGTCGATGTACCTGCAGCCACGTGACCATCTTGATCAACAGCAATCATCCCTGGTGCGAAAAAACGAAAGGGAATTTTCAGGAAATCTGTGAAAAATGTCTGATCTCGCAATGTTAAAGAAAGGGATCCAAGCCAATAGGTTCTCTCTTGGCCTGTGTCCCATCCCTCCAGCAACGTTCGTGGAAATCCGGCAGTAGTTTTTTTGTTTACGTCATGTTGCTAAAGGACAGGATTGAAAACAGTCACTGTTGATTATTCCTACTTGGTTTTCTCGGAGCGTTACTCAGGTGCCCTAATTCGTACAAACACTAAGTGAAAATCAGGTCTGATCTTGATCTTGACAGTGACACAGATTCAATGCCTCAACATTTAAGTGTTCCCTGATAATCTCTTCTTCAGTGGAAATGTTATGCTGCTAAAAACCTGCTCTTATCACTGGCTTGTTTCAATTAAGTGCTTAAATACTAAACTGTTAAACGTCCGGGGAAAAGCCGGCTTCCCTTTCGCTGTTAACTGATAAAACGTACCTATGGTGTCGTGGGAGAGCGCATTAGCATGCTGGGCCCTCTCCTCTTTCAGCATCGCCCTGGGCTTGTAGGGTCCGCAGGACTTGGAGGGATCTGGAAATACATTCTTTTGACAGGAGAGAAAACATCAGCGCCTGAATAACGCTGATATGTTGCTACTTAATTATTGTAATAGCTCACAAGAAACGCTGATCTGCAGCCATTTACTTTTGCTGAACTATCAGCACTATTGTCGTGGATTAGTTTGGTACTTCATAATAAATGGTTGGTAGTCTTCTGAAAAACCACGTTCCCAGTGGTCTTGTACATTACGAGGACAAAACCTCCCAGTATGAATTCCTCCTCCTCCTCCTCCTCCTCCTCCAAGAATGTGTCCTTCGGCACTCAAAAGCCATTTTTTATTGAGACACCCACTGTACCAGCTCATTCATTCAAAGTTGACTCGGAGAGGGGGGGGGGGGGTCAGCACGGAGCACAAGATGTGAATATCTGTCGGAGTGCAGTGTAGTTTGACAAAAGCTTTTCTCTATCTCCACCTCAAGGCGTCCTGTGAATGACTGAGTGTTCCCGGTTGACCCGCGGGGCCGGTGTGAAAAGTTTAGTCAGTGTCTTCTGCTGCTTTGATCTCGCAGGCAAGTGGGATGCAGCGAAAAATAAAAAAATAAAAAGTGTCAAATTCTGAGTTTTTAAGTGAACGGAGGCAAAAAAAATATGTAAGACTGGGAGCCATGAAAACTATTAAACTTAAACATTAAAAACAAAGATCCCTTTTATGTAGAATGCGCGTCTGTATCGCCATTACCTCTCTACAGGGCCTTCATCATGCCATCAGTAAAGCAAAGTTGGGCTCAACCAGCCTGTTTTATGGAAGTGCCCGTGCATTATTCATAGCGCCCAAGTCTGTTACATTCCATTTCATGCGGGTGAAGGTAAAACCCTTGAAAACAGTCTAAGTTATAAATAATACAGGTACAGTTGTTCTCCCGTGACCTCAGCAACAATCTGGAACTTTTCAGAAAGGCCTGTCAAAGGAATAATTTAAGTCGAGGTAAAGGGGAAATAATGACTTTTTATTTCTTCAGATTCATGCTGGTACAGCTGTGAATTTTCCACTGGACCCATAACCAGGCTTTCATCTGGAGATGGTGCAGCAGATTTATTTAGTGTTTATCTAATAATTCCAGAAACCTCTGTCTGTCTGTGTGTGGCTCAAATATGTAGAGAACCCATTCTTTTTATCAGGGTGCTTCAACAACACCGGCTACAACCACCAATACTGCAGGTGTGGTTTTTTGTGAGCTTCAGCAAACTTTGAATAAACGGGTGAACAGCTCTTAGTGCAGCAGCAGCAGCAGCAGCAGCAGCAGCGGTGGAGCAGCTTCAAGTTTCCTGCAGGTGTTGCTGCAGGACTCAATTCCTGCAGCGACACTTTAACAGTTTCAGGGAAAAAAAGCTGCAACGAGCATTACTACAGCCCAAGCAAACAGCTCAAAAAACACATGGATAATACATTGTATGGCACTAAGTACATGCAGTACATGCAGGGTAACCAATACTGTGTGCTCTTTCCTCTGGCTCTCTATTTGCCGGTATTTAGTGATGGAAGTTTACTCTGCACCAAGTATATATTACTCATTTTGATAAGGGTATTGTACTTTGCTTCACCAAATGATTAATTGTCAGGCATGGGTCTAGAACGCTTTGGGGAAAAACTCCAATTGTGGAATTGATCAGCTTTTTCCCCCCTCCCTCAACTACTCGGGGCTCTTATCTCTCAAGTCTTGTAGTGAAGCCACTCAGGCGCCATCAATAGAGGATTGTATTTGTGCCGGGAATCCACAAGTGTAAATATAGTAAATTTCATTAATAGGACCCTTAATCTCTGTGGCACAGCTGACTTGAAATGAAAAACAACTGTTCTATCTGGAGATTTTGGCTCATTATTGGGGCAGTGAAGAGGAGAGGGTTTTTTTTTTTCAGGATTGCAGCAATCCATCGCTGAAGGGCATCGCCTTTACCACAAACACTGACTTTTTATGAACTACTTTAGAATGCCTGTCAAATTCCCAGCCGAATATCAATCTTTTAAAAGTAGCGCGTGCCTGTAGCCCCCCAAACAAGTGAGGAAAACACACACTCCGGTAGACACACACCTTGCGATAATTAGGTTGGCAGTTGCTCCCCAGCCACTGTGAGAAAATATTCACAGATTTGTTGGTAGTCAGGTCCTCGGCAAGGAAGCCCATGTTTTCAGCAAACACGGAGGCTGCGGAGAGAGAGAAGCAATACTTTCAGGGGGGTGGGGGGGCTACAAACGCTGACCTTGGATGATAAGAAGAACAAAAGGTCACAAACAAAAGGACGGAATCGGAGGCAATCTGATCTCAATTTGGCTCGTCACTTCAGCCTCGTGAGGGAGGAAGTGTTCCACCGCTTCCGCTTTTGAACAGCGGTGACCTTTCCATTCCGCGGAAATCCCGGTTCGATTCGGATGAATAGGGCGTAATGAAATGAATTTTCACGAGGTATGAAATAAAATAAGCCGATCTTGTGATATTTTGACATATGAGCCCGACGATTTGATTTAGAAGACACTTGTCATATGGAAATAATAGACTTCAGTATTGACCTTCAGTTAAACTGAATCGCAGAGAGTTGTGCTCCTCGTCGTTCTTCACTCATTTTTTATTCATTTACCCGTGAAAACTGTTCGTATTTGGAGTGTTGTACTTTTTTTTTTCCTCGTTAGCTTCAGCGACATTCTGTTAGAAAGTGACAAATACCAGCTTTAATTTGAATTGGGTTTACTGCACGGCAACACTGGAAGAACTCTGCAGGGGGATTTAGCTTTTAAAAGCACATTGTGCCTGAATAGCGAGGGTTCAGAAGAGACAGATCCACAACTGTAAGTAAGAATGAAATCATCACACTTAATAATGATCTGTGGAAACAACAGGGACATTGTATCTTCTCTAGTTATGGTCCCTTATGCTGCTTTCAGACGTGCACTGAACTCCAGACATTCTCCTGAAGTTAATCAGACTACATTGGTATGCGAAACACAAATGTCAGAGTCGGTTACAACAGACAAAAGAACTTTCCCCCTAAAATGTCTGAAGAATGTCCGAGTGAGTCCAAGAGAGGATAAAGTGGGAAATGTCCAGGGAGTTCACAGCGGAGAGCGAGAGGGCAACACATGACATTTCTAACACTTGGCGGACGCACAACGGAGAAAAACAAAGAATCCACATATCTCAGGATGAAAAAAAAGAGTTGTCGTACACGTAGAAGATCCCGAGGAAGACGTCAACTTGGGAAGACGAGATTCAAGAGCTTTTGGTGACGAGAACCGATGTTTTTTGAACTGCATACAAAAGCCTTTTCATTTCTACATAGGAAATGATATGTCAGGTCCTGCCTCTTGCACCTGAATGTTCCAGACATTCTCCTGCTGCTGTGAACACGTCTGACAAGCTCCTGCTGCTTTCTTCATATGTGAAAGGCAAATAAAGACGAGAGTTTGTGTTTGAAAATGGCTCAAGAATTTGAGTGCAACCTCGTTCGGTTCTTGCTCGTTGTGTGGGTTTCTACCTTTTGTGTGGTCTTCACCGAGTTGTGCTGCTCAGCCAGACTGTGATTGACTCCCTCCTGTGTTCCTATGCATTTATCCTGTTGCTTCCTTCAGTAGTGAAATGGTGGCGGCTTTGGGTCATGAGCTGTTCTCTTTTTCTTCACACTCTCCTCTTTCCATAATTTTGAAGGAGGCCGATTTTGGTTTCATCACCCAATACAACTCTGTTCCAGAACTCTACCTGATTCCTTTTGTGTGTTTCTTGTGAAGTGAAACCTGGGCACTATTCCCCTCTAGTGCTGACGAGAAAACGTGTCTGCCTTGGTCCTGGAGAGTGCTTTTGACTTGCTGTGCAGAAATGAAAAGGTTTTTATTCTTCACCATGGAAATCATTTTCCGGTCATCCACAAGACTCATGCTCCTCTGTCTACCCAGCTTGTTTCCCCGCATACGCTTCCTTTTTTAGAATGTACCCAGCAGTTGATTTTGGCAAACTACTTCTTGAACCCTTGTGATTTGGACATTGTGCGTTAAATGGGCTAAATAAAAATGTATAACTTTCCATATACTTACAATTGGGACCGTATGTGTCCTCTCTGGCTGTTATACAATCGTTCTATTTATGCTCAGAGCATCATACTGCAGCTATGATGCATGCATTCATCACCAACTGCTTATGGTGGTGATCTAGGGGATTAAAGCTTATTCAAGTGACCCATTAGGCATCAGGCACCATATAAGTGCCTAAAAGGGTTTGGCCCTAATGTGACACCTGCTTAATGAAGATGACTAATGTAAATCCAGCTGCCGCGCAAAACACATTTAATTCCTTTTCAAACTGGCTCAAGACAAATGTATTTAAAACAAACTTGGACCTTGTAGCATCTCTGTTGTTCCTGAACTCAACCATGTTTATATAATGACTGGATTTCTAAGATGGGCCCTTCCATCATTAACCAGGATTGTTTTCTTTTTTAACGTTTACCTTGGGGGACATAAGACCTCATATACCTGACTCTCCCACCAGCAGTGTGTGATCAGTGCGCTCCATCACGGCCCTCGCTACTCCGATGGCGTTCTTGATTCTTCTCAGGTCTGCGACTGCACCGACCTCCATCGTATCCCTGCGCAGAGACAATACACTGTGAATAAACTGTCCCTGCTGCAGGGTGAGTGGACAAGAGTCGTGGCAGATTCAAGAGTCAGCAAGTGACCCGTCTATTAGCTCTATAAACCAGTACTGGTGAAGAATACAAACCACAACAGTAGCACATCTCAGATGACGTGACCCTGCCCCTTTCATAAAAGGCTGTGCTGGTGATTAACGCCCAATAATTTACATACCACAGGTAATAAAGCAAATTAGAACAAACGTGTGAAAACAGTGTTTTTATTCCTATTCATTAGCAATGGAGTATAAACACTGACACTTTTGACTCATGCAATAAATGCGACACAATTCTTCAAGTGAACCGGATATTATTTCTCTAATGAATTGTGTTTGTAGAGAGCTAATTAGTAAATGAATCAAGCCCATGAAATGCTACTAAGGTTAACATTACTTATCACCCTATTTGTGATATTTATATAATAGCTAATAATACTAATAAAAGTATTATAACACTACACCACAGACTATGTAAAGATGGATGAAGTGTCTCCACTTCCTCCCGTTGTGCAAAAATTACATTTAAAATATCCTGCGCTGCCATCTTTTGCTTTGGTCATCATTTGAAGCCACAGTCTGAAGCACAGTAGTGGTCATGGTGTGAAGACGTGTTTATTTAATGTGTAATTTGAGTCTGGGTCCCATCCACTAACATGGAGGAGGCAGGACGCATGAGCTACAATGCAGAGGATTGAGCTCCACGAGGGGAGTTTCCACGTCCTCCATCTTTATACACAGACTATGTACCACACCTGTTAGTCTTAGTATAATGTCCAGTTTATTCTTGATAATGTGTGAAGAGTGAAGTGGACTCTATTCGTAATGGCGGGAGGTTGCAGTGGCAGTGCCATGGATTGCATTGTATTGATTCATGCTTCTAATATTTGAATCCATCACAACAAAGTAGAGCCTGAAGAATTGCCACAGGGTTGAGTCATCTCCCCTTTAACCCAATATCAAAAATTGAATGTTGTTTTCTCAAGTTTTTTTTACAAACTGTTTTTTTCATGGATGTTCTCTTGGATTGCGTGAAATTGTACAGGTGTTTGGATTCTCGCTCTGAGTCTCTATCTAAAATATGTCTGCCAGTGACAACTACTGCATTTGTTATGCAGCTATATTGGATCGTGTGTGGGAGACGATCCGCTCCCTGGAAAACATTCATGACTATGCAACCAGAAAAAAGTCAATTTCCCTGCAAAATGGAGGAAGGAACATTTCCCAGAGTAATAACAAACAGCTTGCTGCGTGCATTCATCTTCCATTGTGAGCTGATATTTGCCTCCAGTGATAACTTGCGAGGGTGTAAATGTTTGTGTTTAAGGACCTAATGATTGGAAAGCCTTCAGATCCTAATGAGACTGATAATTAGAGGTTTATTAAAGAAAGGCTCACCAGAAAGGTCAGTCAGTTAATCCTGTAAATGTTAAAGATGCACAGACAGCAGCAGAGCATGTTGTCATTTGCACAATACATTGGAAATCTGCAGGTGCCTTATTAGAGTGAGACATTTTCAATTATACATAGGTCATTTATGATAAAAAAAACAAACATTTATCTGTTCATTACGAGCTATTTCGGGCACAGAGCACTGCTGGAGATTCCGGCTTTTACCAAAAGAGCTATTTTACAAAATACAAGTGGATCCTCATCAACCTTTAACGCCTCGTTAGGTTGCCTTACGAATTTCCTATTTTTGGTAAAAGCCCAGTTTATGCCACGATTTACCCATTCATGATCAGGGCGTCCAGTGTGGTCTCTCCAGACTCATCGGGGCTCCCGCCGTAGCCCACAGTCCCATCGCACTGCTCCACTTCACAGCGGGCACAGCCCTCCTGCACAGCGTCCAGCACCGAGCCACCGGACTGCAGGACGCTCCACGCTACAACACAGACAACAGCGAGTCACCCAGTGTACAGTACACAAAACATATGCATGATGGGAAACACAACCACTGCCAATGAAGTTATTAAAGCAAAGAGGGAATTGTGTGCATGTAATCAGGGCTTCCAGATATTTATGCATGTCAAGGTTTCCTGTGGACGTGGAGAAGCAAGTTTCTATCGAACTAACTACGGTTGAGTCTGTCATAAATAACGCTAACAAGAAGTCTGCTTATCCTTTGAGGATCGTGTAGGGGCCAATCCCAGGGGCCATTGGGCAAGAAGGGGTCGAGAGGCAGGGAAAACCCACACGGACATGGAGAGAACATACAAACGGACACTGGCCAAGCTAGGATTCGAGCCAGGAATCTTCCTGCTGTGACGCAAACCAATATCACAAACCAGATATTGCGCGACTTTAAGTAATATTTGTTAAGTTGCATATTAACTACTCAGATTAAAAGTTTGTATGATGCACGAGATGCCCACTTGCTGATAAACAGCGAGTGTGAGCTGACAAGCATTTGGTCACTGATCCCCGGCTGATCCCCCCCGAGTGCCCACAGGGGATCCAAATACCAACTGGTAGCGCCGTCACCAGCTTGCAACTAAATTCTCAGACCATTAATCTGTGTTCAGCGGGATACAACCGCAAATTCCTCCTCTTATCAGTGATGATTTCTCCATCTATAAATTCTGTTCATCTTTGGTGAGTGCTCTTGACTGGAGGATATCATTATTAATATTTCTTTTCTTTTTTTAATATCAAACATTGCAAATCTTTAGAAAATACCACAGAATGGAAGAAGAGACTAGCCTCCTATTGTCAGCTGCTTTCTTAAGCCCCCCCCCCCCCAAAGCACAAGAGATCTGCATGGGGTTGGGTTGGGGGGGGATCAATAGAGGTAGCTCACAGACTACACCTTTAAATATCCACCTGCAGAACAGAGAGCTGGGCACATTTTTCATTTTCATCGCTGCCTCTGGGATGAGATGTGACGTACATCTGATAAATTAAAGGGTATCCATCTCGAATGGTGATTTTTAAGTTCACTTTAATCACCTGCCGGTTTGATCTGCTGCTTGAGATGTTTTGAGCACCGTTCCTGTCATTTTTTTTTTCCCCGTGTCGGGGCTGTGCATCCGCTGGAAAACCACTTGACTGCTAAGTGAAAAGCAATGCTGAAATATTTTCAGTTTCAATTTGAACGTGTCCAATGTATCATCCTGAAGGAAATCAAATAGAGTGAGGCAGAGCTGGCAGTGGCAGTTACGATGCCTCGTGGGTTTGGCCCATTTCCTATCGGCATCTAAGACTCTGATGGGCTTACGTACCTGTGCGGTTAAAGCTTCTGGTGCTGCGAAAATAATATTTTATAACAATGTGGGGAAGGAGATCTGGAAAATTGTGGTTATATGGCCAGACAGTGTTTGCACTTCATTATACAAAACACACACACACACACACACATCAATCCTTCTGCCTCCTTTTATATAATAGAGTTGGTCGATAAATATGTTGTTTCATCTTTAAGACGTCAGAAAATGTTGACCTGGCCTTCATCATTTCCTGCAGCCTGAGGTGACGTCTTAAAATGTTCGTTTTTTTGTCGACAACCAAAAGTGGAAATCCCAAAAAAAGACTCAATGTGCTGTCGTGAATGTCACATGAAGCCACCTTGATGAGTCATGTCCAGTAACGGCCCAGTAAAAACAAGCTTCCTCAAATCAATTTGTGAAACTACAACTCCTGTCTGCAGCTAACGAGACTGTTTAAATATCAGATGGATTTCACACATACAGGGGACGGTGCTGCGGTAAAGTGAGTCACATCAGACTGTCAACACGAAGCCGGGGTTCAGCCAACCTCTGCCTCTCTCTCAAATGTCAGAGCTCCCTTTTAAAAAGCTCCGTCTGCCAACTTGAATAATTGTGCAGGCGCTGGATTTATGGCATTGTCACAACTTTTCAATGCACGGAAATGTAAAAAGAAAGAAGCAGGTGAAGTGGCCAAGCTGCTGGTTTTTAAGTGTCGTGCATGATTCCCTGGGACTTCTGTGTGAGATAATGAACGCCCACACACACATAAACAATATGTTCAACAATATGAAACAAACAAACACATATACATATATATATATATATATATATATATATATATATATGTATATTGTTGTGGGTGGTTAAGTTTGAAGTATTAACGAGCTCTGTCCTGAAGGGAACTCAAGACCACGTGAGTTCTTACCTGCAGCCGTCGCGTTCTTGAAAGGCCACGTGTTGATGACGAGCGGCGGAGACGCGCGACCGAGTGGGAACAGTAACGTGAACGTGCACAGGACGGATGTAAACATTCTGCCGCGGAAATAACGTCCCACGGACTTCAGGAGCATATACAATATAGGAACGAGTTGTTCCCTTCAGTGGTTTCTGTTTCCTCACGTCACAGGAGGAGTCGAGTTCCCGCAGAACGCGAAACAACCGCGTTTCAGCTTCTTACGAACGAGCTGCAGGATTTTAAAAAGTCAGACTTTGAATGAAAAGTTACATTTCTACTTCCGTGTTGTGTCACATGCTGAGTGGGCGGGGTCTCCCTTAAAGGCGCAGTACGCATGCGTTGGATCAGGACGAAATCAGGCTTGTACTTTGTGGTATAAGGATTTTTTTTATACTAGCTTAAGACCTACTACTACTATTAATACTACTACTACTACTACTTCTACTACTATTACTACTACCATTACTATTACTCCTCCTACTACTACTACTGCTACTTATAATAATAATCATCATCATCATCATCACCATAATAATAATCAAAGAAAGTATGACACCAGTTATAATAATCAATGAAAGTAATAATACCAATAATAGCAGTAATCGGTCAGAATCGGGTTTTACACAAACAAGGGATTTGTTGTGGTGTATTTGTGCAAAGTACAAATATAAAAAACACTATAAGCACCATGGGGAGGGATTGTGCAATACATTGAGGTTAGTAAACACTAGAGACTGGATTGTGCAAAGTACAGTCAGTACCTGGATTTGTGCAGAAAAAGTTTCAGGACAAATTGTGAAAATATTACTGCACAGGAAACTAATTCTGAACCGTTTCAAAGATGGTTCCTATGATTGTCAATAATATAACACATCGGATTGTTTGATATAATATTTTAAAGTTGTCAGGAATGTAATTATCATTATTGTATTCTATACATGGGATACTGGACAAAAACTGTGTCCTGCATCGTTTGAAAAAGCAGCAGCCGAGCTTGTTTATTTGCTCTTTGTTTGGTACACACTGTCTCGCTGTTGATATCAGAGGTGAAGTATGAGAAGTCATATTCAATTATACTTATCGGCAAAGTTATTTTTGGGGGGATTTTTATTATCTTGTGTTGTTGTTATTTTGCCTTTTGAGTCTTAGCAAACCATGGAGAGGGTAGAACTGTATATTAGTCCAGGAAGGTAAATAACAATCTTGCTTTATTCCTCTGTACGTGTGGCTTCATTTTAAGGAGGGTTTATTCTCACATTCACCTTGGTGTAATGTCATGTCTGGCTTTACATCTCTTTATCGTATCTATAGAACTAATTGCTAATTTGGTGAAGTTTAGACAAAATAACATGCTTGCATTTAAAACCATTTTGATTTAGTTGAAGCACAGTTGCCTTGCATTCGGATACTCTCCTGCTGCCCTCTCATCTGAGATGAGTCAGAATGTTGCTGCGCTGCATCTTAAAGTTTTTCCGTCCTTGGATTGTGTAACATTCCCACTTGGAGAAAAAAAATCATGGCAGTTCCTTGACTTGTCTGGCTGAACTGATGTTAACAAGAAACAGCAACGACTGATGAAAGCTGAGCAGGTCCGAACAGCTCCGTCCCAACTCAGAGGCAGGATCTTTCAAAGGATACGCTCCACAAAGATTGGATTTCAGAAGATCAGAGATCTCGGCTGAGCCTGCAACGCCTTCCAAAAATGAGATGGCCTGGCCAGAGACCAAAACAAATTGTACATTCAGGTGGTCCACATTGACTCATGAAGTCGTACATTTTCAAGGTTAGAGCCAGGCAGCAGCTACTCACATATATAAGAGTGTAGCAGTGGAATGGTGTGAAATGTTTTATTTAAATACTCACACAAAACAATGACAAGTTGACAAGAATAACAACAGAAACAATCTATCACTTCACCATCAAACTTTTAGTGCTCGACACCTTTTCCTGTCACAGTTTAAGACTTTTGCTTGAATATAATAAATCATCTTCTGGCTGAAATGTCACTTCTGAAAGAGGAGCGTAGCTAAAGGTTTTTGTTTTCTGTTAAGTAATGGAGGATATAGAATATGCCCGGTATGCTGTAGTCCAAATGTATCACCATTGATTGCTTTATGTCTGTATATTTTAAATAAGGAGCAGACGATCAATACCAAAGCCCAGAAAAGTCTGACTCGCTGCTTCCTTTTCTTTTTCCTGTATCATACGGTGGCAGCTCAGTATTTATCTGATGCAAAAAAGTATGTTCCCCTCATGTCCGTCCAACACAGTCTGGTCGTATCTGCTGCTCAATGGAAAGGATGATTCATTTTATCAAATGTGGAGCAAGTGATGAATGTAAACCTTTGGATTTTATGGTCTGTATTTTCATTAGGAGTCACACATCAAAGTAAGATTCCCTTGGAGAGCACTATTTGGCACGGAGCCATCAGTTGAGTGTCATCTTTAATCATTTCGGCACATAAATCTGTCCCCGGTGTTCCATCAGTCCTTTCCCCTCATCTCCTGCAATTTACCCCCTGGTGGGAAGCAGCTGATTATGGCCTCGACGGAAGCTGGTTGTGGTGAAAAGTTCTAGTGCATTTTCCCAAGCCGCACCATACGGCACTTGACTCACTTGACACACGCTGGGTCCTGGAAAGTCTCTTTCAAGTCCCTGGAATCTCGTCTTCATGCAAGAGGAGGCAAAGTGTCCCTCAGAACGAGACACTCGATAGAATGGGATCCTCTCATTTCGTACCAAAAGAAGAACAAAGCTCGGGCTCGGTGTGGAAACTCACAATATAGTCTAACCTTGAGACGTGGACACCAACAGCGTGCCCTCTTTTACATTATTCATATGAAAAATACAATTTTCACTTATATTTTATTCATTGGGTTTGTCCTTAAACAATGGGACGTCCTGGTGGGATTTTGACAGGGGTATCTGACGCAGAGAAAAATGGATGAGAGACAGAGAGAGAGAGAAAGGGAGTATCATTACTTTCACCTGTGTTATTGATCGATATTAAAGAAGAGCAGCTGAAAGAATAGATTTTTAATAATAACTTCATCAATCACCAACGTCCTTTCAAGTTGTTTCATAAAGTCCTTCATAACAGTCTCAGAGGGCATCTTGAAAACATGTGTCTGGATATATAAACCAGTCCTCTGCTGGATATAAGCCCACGGGACTATATATGGTTTGTTACCTGACAGCTGCTGTCAAAATGTCCTACAGGAAACACACAGTATGGTGATTCAAACTATTTTATTATTTCTATATTTACATTTTACACCGTATATGTTTTTAATAAATGCATATCAAACAGAAATAGCCAACTCAAAATCGATTCTCAGACACATTGCGATTAAAAATAACGGCGATTAGCTGTGGTTATGCAACATTACACAGAAGAGAAGCTGCTCACAGACACTGCTTTAACTGGGATGTTACTCCAGAAACAGTCAAATATCCAAAGCTAGAAAAGCATATGCATTGTTTTTTAAGTCAGAATTAGCATCGTGGGAAAAGCAGTTAAAAATCATGGTTAAAAACTTCGTCCAACTGCGTAAATTTTTTGTTTTGCAATGGTAACGTGTATTGCTTGTGTAGGACGTAGAGTGTCACTGCAGCCGCTGTAGTATCGTTTAAAAAAAACAGTTTGCGGTGGTAAACGATCGAGTAAAATAATCATCTAACCAAACCGACCTTGAGTGGTTCTGGTTGCCTGCAGCTTTACCTCAATCAAACTGTGAGTAATGAGGAAATGTTTGCAATAATCTCGTGTTTTTGCAGAATGATCCAAAACCCTATATTTATTCTGGGTTGTTCGCAGCCAAGTGAGATGAAGACATGAAATGAGAAAGCAACAATTAGCTCCATTGGGACGTGTCACAGCCCAGAGGGATGCAGCAACACAGTCACTATTATTGAAGTTTGGCTGATTATGAATAAACTGTAAATGATGGGAAACAGTTTCCTTTGTAGGCGCTGAAATAAAACAATGTCATCCTTCACTAGCTCTCACTCTTTCACTGGGAACAGATTGGCACGCGACGTCTGCATTAGACACTTTGAAATGGGGCAATTTTGATCTGTTTTAAGTGCTTAAAAAAACAAAATCCACATCCATTAAGTTTATTACTCATTTTAATTCTGAACCGGGGCCTGTTTTTTTTGCTCAGAAAGAACAATGAACGCGTACGTTTATTTGGTGGAACACGATTATTTCTTTACAGAACTTTATCATGTCAGCATTTTTTTACTTCATCGCTAACAAGGGACATGAAAGCACAATGATTAATTCCACTGAAATGAATAAATGAATGCCAGCTAAGTCAATTAGCTCCTTTTTTTTTTAAACATTCCTCCATAGTGTCTAAAACAGATGGTGCGAAGGTTTGTCCAGAGACCTTCCTTTGTACCATAGCTGCAAATTGGGGAGTTCAGGTGGTGGCACCTACAGGTCCGTTAAAAGACAAGTCGACTTTCAAAGGTAATAAACGGGGTAAAATGCCAGGTAGGTAAGCTGCAATACCAGCTGTCAGACACAAGAAGAAGCAGAAAAATCTCTCTGTGGATGGCTGGCACGGGACAAAGTACTCAGCCGAACAGATCTGTCTTCAGAGGAAACTTAAATCTATCAGAAAACATCCGTAAGTGAGGTACTCCACCGGAAAAAAAGTTTTCTTTTTTTTCATGAAGTTACAAAAAAAAAAACACAGGAGGACCAGGAGGATCACCCCCCCCCAACACCGTCTTTAAGGCGTAGCCAAGGAATCCCAATTACCGAGCTAATCGCTAATGTTATTCACACACCTCCTCTCACAGGTCTTGACAGCAACTGGGTATTCACTCCTCGTGCATTTAACGATTGTTGGGGTCCAAGTTACGTGTTTCCTCTGGAGTTTTCCAAGTGACTCCAGTTTTAATACGTTTACACACAACATTGTAGCTGTAATATATTTCTACCCACGTCTTTATGAATTGACTGGGATGTATAGTTTTAATTTTGAGTCAATGTCATCGTGAAAAATAACAAAAACAAATATTGATTCTCCCTTTAATCCGCATCTGCACCAAAATGCAATGGGTTCTTTCGACGCTTGAACCCTCCCCCATGTGAAAATCACTTCTGTTATTTCTGCCCAACAGATAGACAAACAAACAGACGCTGGTGGGATCGTAACCTCTTCGGTGGAGGTAATAAAATCGGCTCATGTTTTCAGGCAGCTGTGAAATAAGTCTCACAAAATGCTACATTGCATTTTACTGTATGTAAATCACTCTGGATATACCATTTTATATAGAGTTTTACATTCTATACACATATATTAAATGTCATTCAACACCAAGACCTCATTTTACCGAACCATTGTATAAACATTTCTCTTTTCCCTTTTTTTTTACCTTCCATTCATGTCAGCTCTTCAGATCATGTTAGCAAATCTGCATAGTCAGTCAGCCATCTACAGAGGCTCCAGGAGCTTAGCTACAGCTGTATTATTTGTGATTGAATGTTTGAGTCTCCTGCAAACTAGGATCTGAGCCCATTCAGTGTTTGCTTTTTCATTCAGTTGAAGCCTGCCGAAACAGACTGGCAGACACGCCGGATTAAAGACAGATCCATGCAGGCGCTTCCTAAGTAACAGTCAGACTTCTACCTAGCAGGAGGATGACACTGCCCAGTTAGGTGTCATGTACACTGGGCTGCCGCTGCAGGGGGGGGAAAGGAAATAAGTTTGTTTCTTAGAGGAGAATACCTGCAGAGTGTGGAGCATTTAATGGTTTGTTGTCAGGATGAGCCGGCGCTGTCTGTAGGTGGATGATTGCTGAGGAGAAACTTTAAACTGCTCATTCAGTCTTTTACAGTAACTCGACAGGTACACCTACACAATAAAGGACCTTGCGTCCGCTGCATCTACTTTATAGTTGCATCAAATATTTGAATGCTTTCCTAAACTGTGTTTAGTGCTATTTCAGCATTCTTTCCAATCTGAAATCTTTGAACCTCTTCCTTTTTTATTTTTTCATTTTACAGTTTTTCTGAGGTTTATTTTTCTTGGCATTGTGTCTGCAAATAATTGGCAGTAACGCTCCATTAATGTCACACAGTCCAGACGTGTTATTCACTGACGTTTATTTGTGTTGAAGTGAGGATTTATTTCCCATGATATAAGAAACATCCCTCTGACAATACAAGAAAAATGTGTATCATTACCCATTGAGTGCGTATTCCCGTCCTACGCGGGAATAATGTCGTCCGTTGTGTATGTTTGCTGACAAAAGATTCAATACTACTGCTGAAGTTTATTTGGTGAACGTATGCAAAACGGCAGAAGGAAACAAACCTTTACTCTTATTTATTTTCCATTCAGCTCAAAGTAGATGCATCTGTCTGGAATCAATTTGAATTACGTTGGACAAAGACACACCGCCGCCCCCCCCCCCCCACCAAGCACACCAGTGGGGAAAAGAAAAAATTGGACTCAGGGATAAAAGCAATTCATTTAAAAAAATCCACTGCAAAGTTACATCTGGGACAAGGCTCCTTAATTCTATTAGGTACATCTCAGTGCTGCACTTTCCATTTATCGAAATCAGTCTCCATTGCCCCTTTTTGGTTAGTCACAAGTGATGAATGTAAACATCTCTGTGAAGGATTTGGATGCACTCCACATACTGAGGGTCTGTTCGAGTCACTCTGCTCAGAAGGGGGGGGGGGGCTGTTTAGACAAAGGGAAGCGACAGGACTGAGCGTATCAGTAGCTTCAGTGATCCAGCTAAGTCAATCACAATGTAATTGTGCCTCTGATCCAGAGGATGGGGCTGAAGCATTAACCACACGGTGTTGTTCTGCCTTTCTGTTTCTGTTTTGTCTAATGATGAAGTCAGGGGCTTGCATGACGACGCTGATTGCAAATTGAACTGCAGCTCACACCACAAACCTTAAATCAGATTACCAAGCGGCTGAGGGCTGGCTCCCTGCCTGCTGATGTGTCTGAATGGTTCGGTGTAATAGTGGAGCCACATGTGAGAGTGGAATAAAAACCGGAGGAAATGAGGTGGATGTTCGACTATTCTCATAAAAAATACACAGTTCCCACATGGAAAACTCCTGCATTGTTCCACCACACTGGAACCAAGTACTGCGAAAAAACGGATCCTCAAACATCTTCAGAAGGTGTTATAAGGGGGTGTCTCTGTAAATGTATCACAAAAACCACAGGTATTACTCTGGAGATTTCAATTCCTCTTCACGCATAAGAGAGCAAGAAGAGGCACCTTTTTTCTTTTTTCCAGCTTTGGCAGGTGCACGTCTGTCTTTTCCTCTTTCTCTCTGTATTCCCTGCTGCCTGAGAAGTCCTGATAAGACGCACACTCACACACACACACACACACACACATCTGGGGAGGAGTAACCTCATGGTGAGGTGGGATTGGAGTTGTTTGATGGAGAGACTGATTACCTGTTTTTCGTTTTTTTTTTTTACATTATTATTTTCGAACTCTCTGGTGCTGCTATCGAACATCTTTTAGGCTTTGAGGTGGGAACAGTGGTGTCGTTCCCCGGGTTTTTATCCTGCAAACCCCAGTGTACGATGGTGGGGATTAAACTATTTCTGTCATTGTGTTACTGGCAGACACAAAATCTGTGTCACTGGTGGAGCTAATTTTGAGAGACGTATTTCTGTTCATTTTTTAAAACCTGTGTGAAAATTTCAGTCGGAAAAACCTAGACTGCAGCAAAAATCTAAAAAACATTAATGAGAAACTTTCCTCAACACTCTCAATTGTAACGGCCCATTATGAATCAGCAGCACACAAAACCATCGCTCGCAGCTTCGACTTAACTACTGTAATTGTCGTATGCTGGAGAAGTGGCTTTTAAACACTTTTCAATGAGATTGAATTAAAGAATTAGAATTAAAGATTACGTGACCACAGCGTGAGGCGGCGATGCCATTTCCGCGAGTTAAAGTTAAGTCTTGTTAGAATAACTTTTTCTTATTTCGCAGTTATGTAAGAGACATTTTCAGTCAACATTAAAGAAACCGGCTGACACTAGTCTATATTTTCTTATTGTCTGAAAAAGCCCACGAAATAGACAGAAGCCAACAATGTGTCAGTCTCCTCAGGTGTTTCTGACTTCTCGACCCGCCTGCAGCCCCGAGCCCATTAGTTCCACTGGGTTTCCACTGATCACAAGCATTCAACCTGTATACAGGAGCCGCAATTTAGGAAATACCTCTGGACTCTGTAGTTTTTTAACAGTGATCACTCAAACAGGAGGAAATGGTGCACTTGCAAGGGAATTATTTTCAGTCAGTCATTGTGTGAAGAGAACATGTCACCCGGTGCAGCAGTGTGAGTTCACTGATGTATTTTTAATAGTTGTTGGGCAACAATGGAGGTCAGAGGAACACGTTACATAAGGGTTGGCTACACAGACAATATGTAGTCTGAACACTGAAGATGACGGCTTAAGAATTCCTAATGAGTTGAAGACTAAACTTTGTGTTGCCGGAGTGTGAAGATATGAAATCCTCCATCCTGGATATTGAGCTGTTTTCAGAAAATGAACTGTGGAATATTGGACAGGAAATGTGTCTTTTTACATACGTAGAAACTTCATCAACACACTCACACGCTAGTTAATTGTTAATTAGTTAATTAGTTCTGGAGCAACTCACTCGGACATTCGCGTTCTCTCGTAAAGCTCCTCTGGAAAATTTCCAGGGAAATTTAAAAACTTTACTCACAAGCAGCTTTAGATTTATTACCCAATGTGATATTCAGACATTAAACTGTTACCTGGCTGTCCGGCCCTCCATGTTTTTATTTTCATTTTGCATTCAAAGGCTTCACGCTCGAAGAGTTTGGGGGTCAAGGGCCTTTGTCAGTGACTTTGTATCAGTGTTGTTCCGTAAAAAAAAAAGAAAAACACTTGGAAGCCCTCAGTCACCGGCTCGCAGAGGGAATACAGCCTCCCCGTCAGGGACCGAGCCAACTACCTTATTAATTAGCCTCCATAGCTTTAGGCCAACCTGCTAACCCATTTAATGAGTAAATAATTGCTTCGCAGGTTCTTATGTCATCATGTCTTTTATTAATATGGGAAGTTATCTCAAAATTACTCTTGAACCCTCGCAGTGCCAAAACAAATTCGGAGCAGAGGGGGGGAATTTGGCCCAAAGATCCAACTTTGGGCTTTAAATCTGGGAGGCTTTGTTCCAAAATAAGAAATCGTGATTTGATTCCTGAAGGACTTATTTAAATTGTCAAAAGTCTCTTTGACAAGGGATTGTTATCAAATAATTGGAAGAGTACATCCAATTTAAATATCTCTCTAGAACTTGTTCAGATAAATGTATCTGGCTCCTTCGCGCTGTTTTTCCGCTACCTCGTTTTCACACGTGAGCCACAAAAAAAAGTTTATTCACGTATTCCTTACACAGATAATACTGATCATACAAATTACAGAACGTCAGTTGCTCAGTGATGAATAGATATTTCAGGATCACACTATCAGGACGGAGCAGACGTAAATCTAGTAACTGATATCGTTTTACATGTTGACTCAACAGTGAACAATTCTCCGAGGCCTCGGTGTCTCCGTGCAAAGTGAGTAGCAGCCATTCCTCTTTCCGCTGGAAAATCATTAGCCTGTCTTCCTTGGTCAATAGCTCGGCTGTGATTGATGCATAGCGAATCGACGGAGAGTTTTATGAAGTCGATGTCTTCGTTGCGTTGTAGCAACGTTATGTGGCTCATATCGTTAAATGGATCCGCAGTGGTCGTCTTTATCTGTTACTGCATGAGATGGTTTGCGATCTGAGGCCGTTTTTCATTGTATGACAACCGTAGACTTCATATATAAGGATGGACGATAAGAAGGCTTCCTCAAAGTAAAGGTCACAAACCCTGCCTCCTCCCTGTTAGTGGATGGAGCATGGGCCAAGCTAAAAAAGTACACCTGGAATACATTTTTCTCAAAGATGGTTTCTGCCATTTTAGGTATTAGTTATTTAAACCTATAAAATGTTGTGATTTATAGCTCCATCCCCCGTTTACTGACCCACAAGATGGTGTCGCTTGTATCTGGGATATTTTCCCTTAATTTCTGGATAGTGGGAAGAAGTGGAGACGCATCGTCCGTCTTCATATACGGTCTATGGTGTGAAAGCTTTTTATTGGTATAAATAAGGTGTTAATGTTACCTGTCATGTTTTTCATACAGCACTGGACAGAATAACCTTTTAATTCAAGGTGTTATGTTACAAACTCAACACCTGAGATTACACAACGTTCCTGCTCTTGACAGAAAAGTGTGTAAAGAAGCCGAAGGTTATTGGAAATCCATCTGTTTCCATCACGAGAGCCTTTTGAGATGTGAACTTCATTCAGCTGGTAAACTAATGACCGTCAGTGGGTTTGTAAATAACCTGCATGGAGGAAATTAATGCTGGAAAATATGTTAATTAACAAGAACAATGCTTGTTCCTGGAGTCTTAAACCATCTAATCCTTGTCCTCTGTAGCTTAATGCTTTATTCTACTTCAAGGTCCATTCACATACACTGTAAACGTCAGGGAAGTATTTCTTTACTGTATGTACCCGACTACTAAAAATGATATGCCTGTGTTCAGGCTGCACAGCGTTTCAGAGGAATGTGTTCAATATTAAATATAAAAGCCCAAACAAAATGAAGATTGCTAGCTCATGCCATGCATCACCAGAGAGTGGCATGGCTAATACATCCGCTCAACTTTGTTTTTCCCTCCTCCTGGCTTTAACTTCAACTGTAGAAATTATAAGGAATGGAAAGATAACACATCACTTGGAGTGATAGGACCTTTATTTTGACAAGACGTGATCTGGAAGCGAGTACTGTACGTGCAACTGAGTGAGTTTAGATGAGGAAAAAGATTTTGAAATGTAAATTATTATCCAGCCTGACAGAGTTTTTCTGACGGAGGTTTGTATTCTGACCCCTCTGAACATATGACAGCGCGCAGTTAGTGATAATAATTCAACAGGAAGGCTGCTGGCACACCGCACAGTGTGTGTGTGGACAGTTGCGAACAGTAGAAGAAGCTCTGTCTCGCTGCAGTTCATGCTGATGTCTACCAGCTATGACAACAGCTGCTTCTTTGACTGGCTGGTTATGAAGCAATTTGTCAAGACTCTTGACAACTTAGACTCGAAATTCCACAATAGAGGAATGCATGTGTCAACGCCGGCTTTGTAACGCAGATCGACGGAGACGAGTGCAGGAGAGGTTATGGAGACTCGGGTTCTGTGAAGGAGTGAGTTCCTGACCCGTCCTGAAGGGCTGGACCTGCGGGGGTGAAGCTGTTTTGGTCGTATCGTTTCTCTTTTGGGAGAGAAATAGCTTGAGTGTCAAATGCATTCAACCCTCTGGAGTCGGCAATCACGGCAGAACGATCGAATTATGCATCTTGTGGGTGTTTGGGTACAATTTAAAATACTATGTCAAAGAAATGAATAGTCTGGTCACATAACAACGTTTTTCAATGTCATTAAAACTAAATTAAAACCATGTGAAAGCAGCCAAAACAACAGAAGGACTCTTTAGAGTTAAAATATGTTTAGTGTTAAAACAAATATCAGTTAATTAAAGTCAATTATTTGGTTTAAATTCAATGTTTCTACTCATTTGATGATTGTACAACGAACAGTACATTTGAGTTTCTCCAACATGACGACTGCAGCTTTTCTCCCTGTTTTATACCATTAGAAAGAACTCATAAAACATGGGTCATTTGTCTGTTTGTTACCTGGAATCAGCAGAATCCTCAGGAAGTTACTGTTCCTGACCAAAGAGTAAAGTTTCCAAATGTTGTCAGTTAACAGTGAAGTACGCAAATACGTGTTTTTCTCAAAAAATGTAAAAATACTACTTTAAATACTTGAAATGGTCCTGGTTGATTTACAGGTCTGAAATTGTCTTTGTCATGTTGTAGAGAAAACAAGTGATTGGTTCCTAGTTACTACCAGTCTATTTATATATAACTAGTCATTACTGTACATCAAAATCTGAATCGGGGTCTATTGCCATTCAGAGTGCAACCAGATGTCAATATTGATTCGATGTGTGGTGTGAATATTTTTATAAAGTGGTTGTTTGTAGATATCAGTCAGATCCCATTTATTACTCGGATAAATGAAGAAGAAAAAACACAGTTTGTGCCGTGTTCAACAAACACAAACCTCTCGACCTTATTGAGATATTTTGGCAGGAATAAGATTCTGCCTCGAATGTCATGTCTTAAAAGTACATTTTCACTCTGCGGCGGGTTTTAAAACCACAACACTCTGGATGGTGAATGGAATACAATCAGCCTCAGTATATCTGCTGAGCACTGACCACTGTTACCACTGCTTCCTAGAACACAAGCGGTTCAATTGAAGGTAATTAGAATCAATGTGGGAGGAATTATTCGGACGATTGAGACAAACAGCTAATCTGAGCTGCACAATTGAATTGTTTTGTTGGCAACGGAGCTTCCAATCAGCGCCGGACACCCCTCCTCTCCCCGCTGACTCCAGGTAACACAAGACAATGGATGCTCATTTGCTTAGTAAAGATTTTTTTTTTTTAAACTATGTTGATTTTCAAATTCAATTTAAGGCCAATTTCTTGCCCAGGAAAAGAAAAGGTCTCCTGGAGTGCCGGGAGTATTGTAATCTCTGTTTTGATCGTTGTTTTCTTTCAGGTAGGAGAGAGAATTATTGATTCACATTCAAATTAAGCTGTTGTGAAGGCAAGAGGTCCATTTGTCGAAACTCGCCGGCGTACATCACTCCAGATAATGAGGAGGCATAATGAAGCGTGTTAACTCGACGCTCCGTCATCATCAGAGTTGTCATTGGTGGCATTTTGATTGGCACATGTCGCTGAATCAATGGAACGGACTTGCATTGATGCCTCCCCATCGTTTTATTATTGTCGTGCAGTATGGTGTTTTTGAATCAGAGGGGAGGAAGCTGTGATAATTCTCTACCTCTGACTTTCTCTGTTGCTCCTGAGCCTAAATGAGTCTCACCCATTCACACGGATGAAATAATGCATAATGTCGTGCTGAGGCTGAAAGTTCCAACATTTAAATCCCCGTGTGTGCTTTATTGTCATTTTCACATGGTGGGAGTGTTCTTCCCATCAACCTGCCAAGTGTAGAAAGTCTCCCTGGTCAAAGCACAGTGAGTACAGTTACACAATAGAGCTCAAGCATACGTGGGTATAGGTAGGAAAATAAAAGAGGAGGCATGAACCGTGGTGACGTGGCGAACAGATGAAACAGTCGAGTTAGTCCTCCCATGAGAGGCTATCCCTTAGATCTTTAATTAGGGCAAGAGAAGACAGGAAAATGTAATCAATGCTCTTACCTCTGAGGTTTCTGTAGTGGGAATATGCAATAATATATACTCCCAGGGGGCAGTATTTTCATCAATATTCTCTTTAATAAAGCCTTTTTGTAATAAATATATGAGCGGCAAGTTTTAGCAACTCTGCACATCACCAAAAACTGAAATCGTCTCAAAGGGATTTTTTGGAAAAGTCTCTGTGCGACTTCTTTACGACACGTAATTAGTGCTAATTGTGAGCTGAATGACGCCGATTGTAAACAACAATGGATGGTGACGTGTAGTGTAACCGCTTTTTAACAACTGACCCAGAACCAGCAGAGCGGCTCCTGTTTCCACTCGTTCCTTTATAGATCGACCAAAGCTGACACTCTTTTGGGGGGAAAGGACACAGAAAGCCACTTGCTGTTTATGAGGAGACGTCAAGGTTGTGTTATGGTCCTAATTAATGTGTGCAGAGGATTGAAGCCTCCATTTATGCCACAAGACATTTGGGATAACTGTAATTTATGGAGTACAGAGGGAGCTGGTGCTCTGACACAGGCAGCAGGGGGTCTTTGAAAGCGGGCGGCGTTTTGCTGTGGAAGAGCTTTGAACATCTCTCTCTAAAGCAGGACAGGAATCAAAAGCAAAAGGCTAATGCGCCTTATGCACCACAGTGTTCCACATCCAAAATTGTCTCCAACTATCATTATCCATAACAAATCCTCGTTAGGTAAGACGCACGTCTGACTTGGCAACAGGCTGCTGGTTTTTCCTGTTAGGTGCATGTTGATTATCGCGAACGTGCCACCATTCAACCAGAGTCCTCGCTAGATTTGCACGGATTTAGCAGTAAAGTTAAATTTAGCCGTTAAGCCTGCGAGTGTTCCTGTTGTCTTGCCTCCAGCTCGGCTGTTTGACCCCCCGCTACCCCCTGCAGTGCAACAAAGATGTTGTTGTTCTTGTCAGATGCTCACAGCAGCTAATTAGAGACAAACCAAATTGGTGAGAACCACTACCATGGCCATAGGTAGTTACACGGGGGGGGGGGGGGGGGGGGACATGTAAACAATATGCGCTTCAAACGATTTCCACAAATATAAACCAAAGAAATTGAGTCAAAGTTTGGAAGGTATAGTTATTTGATGGAGATCAAGGACGCGGATGCTGAGCTACTTCTACTGATTAGATCCTCCTATAGAAGGAGCAACATCTCAGAGGATGAAAGTTTTTCGGTTTACTCGTGTAAACACTTAATCTATCAGGGACCAGATCTCCGGTAATTGCACGTGGAACCAAATGTGTAAAGTAGAAGCACATGCATGCCCTCACCTTGAGATCGCCAAATGTTTAATTTGGATACTGCGGTGTGCACAGCAGCTCTTATTAATAGCGGTCAGCGCTGGTCGCGGCCCAGGGAACCGTTCATTCACACGGTAACTACGCTGAACTTTGAGACAAAACGTGTGACGCACTGTCGGTACATCCACACTACGGACCAAATGACTGCTGATGGCATCAGCGACACTTATCTCCAGTGGTTTTGTAATGGAGAGAAACAAATTGAGTGGCTGTGTAAATGAAACTGCAAGCAAACCTTATGATCTGTGAAATTCCAAATGTTGCCTTGTGGGGAGCAGCTGGTAACTGTTTTTTATCTTGATAAGCCCGAGGAGTTAAATACATTTCATTAAGCCTTTTTTACATCGACTCCAGCTGAATACGGCCGAATGTTTCTCTCTCCGTCATAAAATCAGTGCCTTAGTTGAAATAAAACAACCGGAGTCTTTATTAAAATGTGTTTTGCCCTCGGCCCATTTCTCTTCCTTTTGGACCGGCTTGAGAATATGTTTGGATGAACCTCTGAATTTCCAGGGTTTGGCACCGTGTCCGTCGGCCGACACAGTCTTCTGTTGTTTTGAGCTTTGATTTGTTTTAGGAAAACAAAAAGTCACACAGCTAATGAACATCACTGAGATCTGATTTAATTTCTAAAGAATCGTATACTGCTTTAGATTATTAGTAGAGCAGAGAAGTCATCTACCAATACGTTGTTTAACTTATCTTCTGTTTTACAACTGCTAGAATAAATGATGAGAGCTCAACAAACCAAACCAACCAATGCCACTAAGATCCAATTTATTATACATTTTATATAATATTGTTTGATTATTAAAAGCTAACATAGACTAATTTGCCCCCAACATTTATTTAAAAAAGTAAATGAACCTTCCGTAATTATCTGTGTTCATTATTAGATGTGTCTCAATAGTGTGTCATACTTCATCTAAATTACAATTATGAACAAAATCTATTTTAACTCACAGATCGCTGTATTGTTCCCGTCCATAATTAAAGCTGTTATTCACAGTGCAGGTGGGAGAAAGTATGTGAGCCCCTCGGCTAATGACATCAACGTAACCTAATTGGAGGCAGGAATTAGCAAACCTGGAGTCCAATCAATGGAACGAGATGGAAAGTGTAGGTTCGAGCTTCACTCTGACTTCTGAAAAACACTCAGTCTCAAGTTCGTCGAGGGATCTGACAGGATAACGTCGGGCTCACCGTCCACCAGCTGAAGCAGAGGTTGAGTTATGTTGCATGAAAATTACCCCAGACATTGAGGTAAATGTAAAATCAGTCCGAGCACAAACCTTAAACTAGTTGTGATGCAGTGGAATGATCTGTAAGAAGTGGGTGTTCAATAAAGAAAATTACAACACACAAAAATATTTGTTACCAATATATTGGCCGATATTGATGTTATCCTAAGCTGTTGTTGGGTAACACTTTATAATGATGAATAAAAAGAAAAAGAAATATATATATATATATATAGATATATATAGATATAGAACTTGAAAGAAAAGAATAGAATTTATTTTATTTTATTGAAGATAAATCAGCTGCGCTTTAGAATTTACCACCACTTCCGATTGTTTTTTCAGAAATGGGTTTGATGGTTTCGCCTTCGGCAGAGTGTCGTACAGACTACAGAACAGTCGTGATTCCTCGCAGGAAGTGAGTTCATCTCAAGTTGTTTACTTCTCTCCGACCTACAGTCACACACGCGGAGAGGCTCCTTGTTAGGTATGCTGCAGTGACAGTGTCTACCTTTGGGCTAAAGTGTTTCATGTCTACAGAAATAACTCCACTTCTTTCCTGCCTGTGGAAAGAAGTGACGTGTATTCTTCAATGAAGCAGCGTACACTCTTTTAAGAGAAAGATTTCTCTCCTTACCGCCTAGCTTAGCTTATTGTGCATGTGCCCCCCCCCCCATCTATGAGTCGTTTGAGTATTTTTATCCGCGGTTCACGATGGGAGTGAGGCGGCTCAACGCCCACGCAGCCTCGCTGACAGCCTTCAAACTAGGCTCCAGCAGTGAAGCCCAGATGCACTACCTCAGTTCGTGTCATTGCAACACACCTTCTTTGACAGTGTTGTAGCAAATGGACGGCCGACCGACCGACACACACACACACACACACACACACACACACACACACGCTTCATGGCACCAAGTGCTGATGGTGCGCCTGCAACCGAAAAACTGCTGAAAAGTGACCCCGGCTGTGCCCTTGTCACCGACTTGGGGGTAACAAGTGAATGGAAATTGGTTTTACCTGAGTCAGGTAATCATTACTAAATGAATTTGCTCCTGAGCCAAGGGTATAAGTGGGATAAATATATATCTCAGAGATGAATACAAATTTCACTTATGTAATGAAAGGCAGGCTGGTTATTGATTTTGGAGGTTACACTCTGCATGCCTTTCATCACCGGCCTGTTCTACATTAGAATGATGGCTTTTCAATTTGGCAGGTGTTTACATGAAGCTGTCAACAATTACATCCGCCATGGTTTTAATGTTTTGTTATTTCTCTCCCGTCCTCCAGGTCCTTCCGTCCAGTGCCGATATGCAAATCCCTTTTTGCTTCATGCATGCATAATGAACATAAATGTGAATATTGTCACCATGTTGATTTTCTTCCATTCTGTGGCTTTGTGCGCCGTCATCATCATGGCAGACACACATCATCTTCATTATCATCATCATCATCATCATCATCATCATCTCCACTGCCGTCGTTTGCCTCCTAATCATCATTATAATCAGAAAATGTCATAATTATTACCGTTGCGACTGTATGGATGGCACAATTATTGCTATTTTTCCTGCGCTAATAATGTGGCAGTGATTCATTCCTCCGCGGGTTCTGACTGTGTTCATTATGCCTCAATAACAGATGGACCCCGTTAACTGCACACGTCTGACGACTGCTGAAGTGTCGGCTTCAGCACACGGAGCAGCTGGGAGGACATGGCCCGTGTTTCGGAGCTGGTCTGTGCTCTTCAATAATTCAACCCTTCCAGCTGTCTCATATCAGGCCCAACGCTCCGCGGCCTCCCAGCGCACATCACAGTTACACCCAGGCACTGCAGTGGTCCAACTATAAATGGACCATTGCACCAGGGTTGTTACTTTAAAAGAAAACAATGGGTTAAACTCAAGAGGGCTCTTATACGAGGCCTTATGCAAAACGTAACACTGACCTTTACTTAAAAGAAACTTTCCCATATTCCCTGTTCGGTTGAACCAATTTCCTTTAAGAATTGAAGGTATTAGTCCTTTTCTCTTTCTCTTTTTTTTTTTTTAACTCAAGGACTTTTTTTGTTACAAAACGATATCTTTAATTATTGACTGGTGCCCTAAAGGCAAGTGGTTAAAGACCCTTGCCTTTATTTTTCTCCTATAAGCTTCCTGGAAGAAGAGAATGGATCTATGGATGTGGCATCCTGGTGAGATGAAAGTCTAATTATCTCTCAAGAAAACGAGTGGAAAGGCTTTTTAATTAGGACCCGACCGAATCCGCGCACTGAGAATTTGTACATTGTGATGGATGGTGTGTGCATCTCCTTAGTGACTGCAGACAGAATAATAATCTGACAAAGAGGGGTGGACTGTGTAAAGCAGGGTGGCTGGTGAATAAGAAACCAGGGGGGAGGAAAGAGTTTGTCGGAGCAGGGAGGGAAAACCCCGAGGTGGGGTTGACAGGGGGAATCGGAGGGGAGTGCTCAGGGGTGCAGAGGTCGGAGTGAGATTAAAAGAGGTGTGTGCGAGGCCCTGGTCACATGATTCACGAGGCCGACAGCGGCGATAAGGACGGGGCTGAGAGTTAGCGAGAGGGAAAGCGATTAAGAATAGAGAAGTAAATAAGACAGAGATGTAACGAAAAAGGGAAATTTACAGAGAGAGAGGGAGCAACAGAGCCCAGAGCAGTCGCCATGATTGGTCCTATTCCCAGCGCACAGCCGATTGGTTAGCCTTCTCCACACTCCCCTCTCCTTGGCTCTTACCTCCCCTCTCATCTCGGCAGGGGGTCCCGCAGTCGCCAAGCCCCTTAATGCTCCCCTCCTCTCATCTGCTATGTGGCTGGCATGCAGAATGCAAAAAAAAACCCCACTATACAATGATAATCAATGCATGAGCATGTGTAGGAGGAGGGTGTGGATTGAAAAGGTTTTCATGTTTTGCTTTTTTTAAGTTGAGTAAGAAATACTAATACTGTATACGTTACGCGCCTATGCAACAGCAGCCTGGCATGTGAATTTACCATTTAAAAGGGAACACGTGATAATGTGATTAACTCTGTGCTAACTCGATTATAGGCTTGAAAGAGTGAGATGTGAGCTGAGGCTACATTAGGTGTCCCTCAGAATTTGAATGCTTTTGGAAAACAGCCCATCTTTTATGTATTCACAGCAGCTCAGGGTGAGAAAACAAAACAGGTGATTCTCATTGATTTGTAAATAATGTTTTGTTGTAAGTTCACTGTCAAAACCAGCTGCTTATCGATTCCACTTCGCTGAGACTCTAACTTCTTTTTTCCTCCTCGTCTCGCTCATTAAAATGTTTGAAACAACCTTGAGACAACCCCTCACCTGTGAAGCAGCACAGAAGCAACGCACACAGTCATGGTGGTTTCTACTTCACAGGTAGAAAAACCAATAATAACTAGAAGGGCGCTCAGTAGAGAGCAAACCTCGGCCAAGGCACCAAGTAACCACATTTAAACTCTAGATCCAGATTTTTATTTGGATTTGCAGCAAATTGCTCGTGAATATCAGTTTTCATCCAGATTTGTTTCTATGCATCAAAATGTTCAGGTGGTTCCAACACTGCCACGAGCTCTGGGCAGAATTTGAGTAGCTGTGTCATTTAGGGGTCGGGACTCTTGAGGGGACCGGAGGATGACTGGGTCCTCGGGATGCGAGGATGATTAACACGACATGAAACCTCAAGTAATCTAATCAAACGATATTTTATCACGTCTAATTGTTCTGTGGATCCCTTCCTTATTTTTGAACTAATGATAATTGTTCAGCCTCTAGGCTTCCTTTGATAAGTAATGAATCGAAACAGTCTGAAAATGATACTTTGATTTACTGCGAGGTTTTCAGGAAATCATGAAGAATCGGGGATTAATCTGAGTCTGAAGCTACCTTGGGTTCCATTCTTGCCATGGAAACCGAAAAGGAGGTTGTTACTTCCATTGTTTCCTTTCCATCCTAATCATCACACATTCACTCTGCTCTTCAATTCCCTGGTGAGGACACAGTGACTTGCATGTGGCTGCACAAACGTTTGAACTCAGTGGGATTTGGTGCAGAAGAAAATGCCGTTATTCTGCCTCCAGTTGTTATTAGTACAATGCAACCATGATAGATGTTATTTAATGGGCACTTCATCGCTAAATATAACCTTTTAAAGCTTTTATTCATTCAGACTTTGTTTCCCTGAACAAGGTGTTCGACCTTAGCTGTTGTCCTGAGCCCCTTTTTTTTAAATATCCTCTTCCAAGGAGTTTATGTTTTCACCTGTATCTCTATCTTAGTTTGAGGATTATGCAAAAATATATCACTTTAAGGGCACGGGGCATGAACACGTTATATTTTAGCGATCCAGTGAAAGAGATGGATCCAGGTCTTTTTCATTGCGTTCCTTAAAGGACACCTATTATGCTTCTGTCAGGGTTTCTTTCATAGCGTGTTGTATAGGTTTTATGTGTTTGTAAAAGGTCTGCAAAGTTAAAAGCTCCATTGAACTCACTGCATCCTGAATCTCCTCAGACGCCTTGTCAGTGGCTCGGCCGATACTCCTGCATCATTGGGATGTGATACCCAACGTTGGCATCATGCATGGCTACGAACCAAACCAGGAAAAGCTACAGGCCGACATTTCACAGACTGGGCTTTATCACGAGGAGTCTTAAAGAGACCAAGCGTTTCCGTAAGAGGCTGAAAAGAAGAACTGCAGCAATCTACTGTACATTGGAGCATTTTAACCTTTTCAAGTAATAACACAAATTAAATGTAAAATCTTGAACACAAGCACAATATTTCTCCTTTTAGATTCCGAGGGCATTTCTCTGAGTGTGTACCATTTAGTGCAGATTATAAAACTTTCTCCTTTTTGATTTTAACTTTGTAAGAACTACACAGGTATATAGGGATGTTGGGCCTTGAGTAGAGGTTTGCACTTTATTGAATTCCATTCTACTTTTATTTGATTGCATGTTGAAGTCCATTCACTATGGTATGTCCCATTGCATATCTGACATTTTGTTTCAATGTCATCCGTCGGTTTTAAACGGACAAAATAACTCCAGAAGTATGAAGGAAGTCTGAAAGTTTAACCAAGGTAATGGCACTTGAGTTTCTGGATTAAAAAGACGCAATAACAACAATATGACCTCTGAGGAAAACACGTTATCAATTGCAAAGTTGCGGCCCATGCAGAACTTACTATAGGTCTTACTATATTAGTGAAATGCACAAATATAGTACTGAGACTCTGTTACCAGTGTGGTGTGGAGGTTTGTCTATATCTTCCCATAAAGGCCTGGAGACCAGTGTCTGTTATTCCATATTCGGACAGCAGTTTGGATAAAGCCCTCGTGTGCTCTTACCTTGGAAGTGGAGGTACAGCGGTCCGGTATGGCGAGCGGTGCAAACACCTGACATATGGTGGCGGGAGCATGGGGCAGCGGTAGGAGGGCAGCTTGTACAAGACGGCAGCAACCTGATGTCTGTGGCTGCAGCTGGGGGTGGTTAATTGAGTGCAAGCAGGAGACCTGGTCCACTTCAGTAATTTACACAGCCTATTTCTGGCCAAGATGAGTAGGTTGAGCACTCATCCATCTCGGTGAAGTGAACCCCATGACACTGCCATCCTCAGCTTTATGGATTGTGAATAGTCTATTGATGTCCGATGTATTATTCTTTTTCGTCACAGCCTTTGCCTCGTGGTTTGTCTAATGGACCTGAAACAAGCCAAGGACACGTATGTAACAATCACACCATTTAAAACATTTCACTCTTCCGCCTGCTCAAGTGCTATTTGCCTGTAGGAGGGTCACTGGTAACAAACAGCTCATCAGGTACAAGGAACGTTATGTAGTATGTGAAGTCCGCTTCTGGTTGCCAAGCAACTAAATAGGTGGAAAATTGTTTTTTAAGTCAAAAAGAAAACAGAGCCAAGGGAAAGTATAGTTATTTCCTCGTACTTTTCTTGAAGTGGAGAGTGTGATTACACAAACTTACTCTCCAGGAGTTCTCTGCAGCTCATTTCACTGCCTCACAGGTAAAAGACAAATACATTGACGCTAATTGAAACTTACATGAATAGGCTTAACTAATGACATCATTAATTAAGAGCACAGGTCATGTTTGAACCCATTAGCATAGATGCTCGTGGTCAATGTATCATGATGATTATTGCAGTCGAGTTAATGAAGCTCAAGCACCTTTGACCGTGCAGGGGAAGCAATGCTACATATGTTTGTCTATATGAATTTATCTAGATAGAAACAAGTCGTTTGAAAAGGTTAGAGTGCTGCATTATGATGTGATTATAAATGCATAAGTACTTCCAGCTAGTCATCCCCAGTCATACATCACTATTTCCAAATATTTGGCTGCAGCTGTGAGGTGTCTCTTTTTGTTTTTTACTAACCATCCATCTAAACGGAGCCAGTTTTATTCAGATATTCTAGTAGAGATATATGTAAATAATACTGTAGGAAGTATTCACATTATTCATCATCCATCAAAAATGATTTAAGCAGAAGTATCAATAACACTGTGTGAAGTTTAAGGGCTGCATTCAAAATGTCACTTGTGTAAAAGCCATTAATTAAAGATGGTCAACGTGTCTCCACTAATTCCGACTATCCAGAGGCCAAAATACCACGGATACGAACGCTGCCATTTTGTGGCAATGATGTCAATTTCTCAGTGCTGCTTTAAATTTGTCAAACTGTGGCACTTGCTTCCCTGCTGCTACACACACGGCATCACACACAAACCCGAAATGACCGGTCATCTATCAGACGACATCGACAAGGAGCTTCAGCCTAGTAGATTTAGATGAACTCCCGCTGTTCAAGACATGGCTAGGTGAGCACGGCATATCTCTGGTATCATGCGTCCTAAAGAATCAGCCACTTCAGCGGCCTATTTCCCCGTCTCTCTCTCTCTCTCTCTCTCTCTCTCTCTCTCTCTCTCCCACAACGGAGGGGTGACATTCTGCTTTGTCATTGTGTCACCACTCATAGCTCCGTTGGCCTCCTGACAAATTAACCCATGCCCTGAGAGTCACTCAGCCTTGTCACCGCCATGAATTTATCATGAGAAATGTCAGTCAGTGGAGTGACAGACTCAGCAGCATAGTTGGCACTTTTGTTTCCACTGTTTGATCGTCTCTTTTGCTGCTCTGTGTTCGACATCACACGGAGCAAAACCTTTAAACATCTGCAAAAAGTCTTTAATCCCCGGAGTCTGTGATTGAACATTTCGTGTCAAAACAGGGAACAAACCTCTTTTATTCTCATGATTCGCAATCTTTCTTAACTCGAAATTGGACTTTTCTTTAGTTTTGGGGGGCCACTAGGGGGCAGCACAAGAAGCTGGAAACCACGACTGATGTATTTTTTATAAACTCCATTTGGCAAACAAGTAACTTTGACGTTTTAACAATGGCGGTTGTAGTTGCATCCCCCTGAGAATGACTTGTATAAAAAGTTAAACACTGACTCCTTTCAACTCTGCTTTGTTCACCACCACCCCCCGAGGGAGTTGCTAATTGCTCCTCAAAGTTCACCAGTTTATCGCAAACTTTGCGTTTCCTGTTGAACACTGGGTCTTTACAAAACTTCTGCCTTCTGCCGCTGAGAATAACATTAATAAGAACTGTGAGAGTGAATCACAACAGCAACAGTGACAGATGCCAAAATTCTACTCCTGGGTTCATCAATACATTAAACTATACTTTCACATTACACATTTGATTCGTTGTTAGTGTAAAATGTTGATAGAAACAATATCATTCGATTGTTATTGTTTATATTGTAGATATAAGGCTCAGTGAAACACACTAATACTCCATAGAGCTGATGAGGACTGTAGAGTTCGACCCTTTTCACATTACACGTGGTTGTTTCCTCCATTGCGAGTGTAAATATGTTATTTAGAGCAGCTTTAAACCTGACGCTATAGATTATCATCAGTTAACGAGAGTGTAAATTGGGTTTGCCACATTGTGCCAGTGCCAAAAAGGATTCTAATTGTCTGGCAGACGTTTGTTAAAGTTGTGTAAAAAGAAAGATTTTAACCACCGCTGTGAGAATGAATCAAAATAGTCTGACTGCAACGTCTGGCAATAACTCGTTATTGGTTCATCACAATGATAAAACTCTTTTCACAATCAAATGGTAATTTGATCCATTGTTAGTGTGTAAATATATTATATCTGTAAAGAAGACCACACAGAATTTATTTTAATTTAAGTTTTTGTACATACAAGGTTTGCAATTGCAGTTAAATGCTTCAGTGTTTAACATCTAGTTGGGTAACCGTGGATATGCACATGCTTCCAACAGTCATACAAATTCTTCAGATTCCTCTTCTTCGGATAGAGTTGATTAATAAAGGAGAAATGAATGAGCGCAGGTTAAGTGGTGTTCAAGCTGAAGTGTCCTCAAGAAAGACCCTGAACCCTGAATTGACCTCAGCCGTCCGAGTGTGAGTAGAGTCAATGTGTTTGTGTGTGTGTGTGTGTGCATGAGTGAATGTGACCTGTAGTGTTTGTTAAGACTCGGGGAGCAGTCCACTTACCATATGTCAATGCCTTGAAGAAATGTTTCTGTTTGGTTAAATCACCAGGTTTATTGACTATTGCAACAAAGCATCGACATAACTTCCTCTGAAACTTATTACCTTCAAACTGTGATGATTTAAACACACATACCTGGTATTCTCTGTGTCATTGTGTATTATTACTTGTTATCAAAGAGGCATATTAGTTTTATGACTGGATTCTCAAGCCTTTAAATCCAGATTATAAAATGTTAAATCTCTGTTTTACTTTGACACTATTACATGTGGGACTTTGACAACATTTAAGTTTATTACATTGGCTGATAAAAGCTCTTGACCTTGGAATTTGCTCAAGTGTAAATTGTATTGGATGCAGTTCTGTTGGTCCATTCACTCTCGATGAAAACCGAGCACGAAAGGTTGCAGAGGATCTTATTTTCGGGTTTACCAGTCACGTCTGTTAGCCAAACCTATGCTGCCTACTTGAATACAAAAAAACAGAAGGAGATGAAGACCTTTATTTAGCTGCTTCATCTCCTCTCTCTTTGAAACGCTGCTCTGTATCTTTGGAGACTCCAGAGGAACCCCTGCAAGCTCCACTCACTGCTCTCCCACATGTAAATATTGATCCAAAAAGAGATGCATGAGAAATCGATTATTCTATTCAAACACAGGTTCAGTTCAGAAAATATAAACAAGTTAGATGTTCTGCTTCACATGAGAACATTAGGCTTTCGTCAATGTTGCACACATGTGGAATCTACAGAGCAGGAATTACGTTTTTAGCTATGCATGTATCTTAAACTGTTGAGCACCAAAAAAGATGCATTTGGACTAAACGTTGGACCAAAATTCATAGTGCTCTGCCCATAAATATGGAAAGAATTGTTGTAGACATGTCTATCTGATAATATTCAAAGCATTAATGTCTGTGTACAGACGATAAAAACATCTTGTTATCCCTTAAGGCGAGAATTAAGTCTTCTATCAAAGATTTGATGGTAGGCAACCTAATAGACGGGCCTCTTTTCAACCTCTTTCCAAGAGAAGAAATGAGAGAGCCGCTCGTCCAATCATCGCAGAGCATTAGATTGAACAAAGTGTCTTTGCCATGGGAGACCAATTTCAGCTCAATTATATCCACTCCCCGCTGCTCATGCCCTCTGTAGTGCTCAGCCAAGCTGCTGTGAAAGTTCTTCTCATCTTTGAAAGATGTTGAGATAATTATTTTTCTTAATAGTAAACTTAAGTTCCAGTTGCACTGCTATTTTTTTTAAGTGGAATGTCGATGCGTCATCTGCTCGTAACATGGCCCCTGCCCTGTCTGACCACCATTTTCCCTGAAAGGGAAAAAAAACAACGACTCCAAAACGCTTCTGTCACGATACAGAATCTGTTGTTGGCTCAACATTCCCGAGACATTCGTATTGACAGTTTGTCTTGAGATTTGCAGAGACGAGTCAATACCATGTCAGTCAAGCGTCGGTGTGAATGCTTGAACCTTGGAGGGAAGTACACACATCTACACACGCTGCATACTCGATCACTGTAAATACCATAGAAGAAAAAAGGGGGCTTCTAAAGGAGTGAGGACCTCTCAGGTGTGTTATGGCTTGAAATCTTTCAGGTTTGTAGGAGAATGCGAGGTAGACCGCTGCAGTGTACATTCTTGTGATGATGAATTACACTTAATCAAAGAGAGACTATGATAAGAAAAATGGCTGCACCGTTTGGAGAGGACAGTACAGAAGCAGAGGCACTGGAAGTAATGAAGTTCCAATGCTGCTCTCCTTTCAAATCCTAGTTTGAGTCTGCTTGAACCCTGACTGCATGGGTGAGAAAAAGTACAAGAGAAGTGAGTTTTATGTAAGTGCATAGAGACGGGCTGCAGGAGAGAATAGATGATGGGTCACGTAACAGTCTACCAAAGCTGGAAAAAATAATAATTTCACTGAACTGAAGTCAGCCAGCTGGTTATTTTTTCATGCTGTATGCGGACTCTGATGTGGAGTTGCATTTTGAGGAGGTGCGGGGCATGTGATCCGTGCACGTAATGCTGCGCAACAAATCAGCAACTGTTTTTCATTTAATCATTTATATCTGGGGGTTTTTTCTTTCTCTATTTCCAGCGAAACATGTCAAACATTTCTCAGTTTCACTTGTGAAGGATCTGTTGCTTTTCTTTGTCTTGCATGGGAGTGAACTCTTGTCAGTGAACTCTTGTCAGTGAACTCAGCGTTGGCTGAAACAAGACATTTCAAGATGGCACCGTGGGCGTCGGGAAATGTATCGGTCATTTCTCAAAGTTTTTCTGACGTCTTATAGATCAAGCAGGGGGAGAATAATCAATTGTGAAAATAAATGTACACGCTTCAGGCTGTGTGATAAGACTGGAATTAATAATTAAACAATCTTTCAGATATCAATAACAGAAAGCAGCTGATAAATCAGCTCTGAGTTTTAAATCAGCAAATATGAGTTTGTCAGAAATGGCATTCAGTAAATCTTAACTGACAAGTAACAAGATGTGGGAGCAGAGAAATCACAAACATACGGTTATTCAAAAACTGTTTCCATTGTATATATTTGATTCAACTCAGCACACATCTTATCAACTAGAATGGCTCAGTCCAGGACAAACCTCCACCGAAACCAGAGCTAAATTCAACAGAATCCAGGTTTTTATTTGGATCTGCACCAAATTGCACACGCTCATAAATATCAATCTGAATGTTTTTTATCAAGGCCCGTGAATTATTCCCTGGGAAATTGTTGAAAAGCCATAAAATGCCCTGTCTCACGAGAATATCGAAAATTCAATGTGTGCAGTAGTTTTTTGAGTTATTGTTCTGACAAACAAACCAACGGACAGGAGTGAAAACATAACGTCCTTGGCTGAGGAAACAAATTGAACCAGCTCTCTGCAGTTTAAAGTCCCTGAATATAATATTTTAATATCTTGTGTGCACAAAATCAAAAAATATATATATAATTATTATTTTTTAACACTCAAATGTCCACATCAACCCCAAATAATCCAGTGTTGTTTGGGCTTTAACTATTTTCTGCCTCAATATGGCAAAATACATAAGCTAATACCGTTTATTGTGTGATTTGTAAAATGGCATCATATGATTCCATATTAATACTGAATTATCCTCCAACCCTTTCTTTGTTAATGCTGCACATTGGAGTCCAGCCTGTTGCTATGAGATCTTTAACCACCTGTGGCAACATGCAGGGAAACACTGACCAACAAGGAGGAGCCGGTGGAGGAGAATCACTCACTGTGCAAACTGCCCTGTGGGTTTCTCTCATCAACATTCACCCGTACAACTCTGCTCCAGTCATGAGAAATGGAAGTGAAATGAGCCAGATGTTTACATCCCACAGAAGCTCAATTAATCTCAGATTAAGTCCCTGATTTCAATTAGGTTTCTCATAATGTGTAAATGAATGTAACCAGATTATTCTGCTCCGCTGAAATCATTTCACCGGGTCGGCCTTGGTGGTTTCCACTTGATTGTGGCTCACACAGGCTCAATACAAACTAACATCATTGGTGTTGAGTTCATTATTTGTGCTGCAGCCTCGTCCTGCCTCTGAATGAAAGCACAGCCTCACTGTTATTGGCAGCTTGAATTACTGCGGCAACTTTGTCAGCTGAAAGAGGGCGTTGAGCCACAATGTTATAATAATACATTCAGGAGTGTTTTCCCTAAATGAGAGCCTCGGAGCGGAGAGGTGGAGAAAAGTTAGGTCTGAATGTGTCATCGGAGTGTAGAATTGAAATGATCTTTCCAGAATTCTCCGACCGTGGGCGACCGCCCCTGTGAATGGAGTTGTTTTCCGTCAAGGTGCACTTTACACATGTCCGCGTTCATTTCAAACATCTCTGGGGCCAGGAAATTAAAGGCGAATGACTGCGTCTGTAATTGAATCACAGCGCTCGCTCACACGGCCACCGTTTGCCAATAGTGGCGAATAATTGTCAAAGAGAAACTATGCCATTAATGAGTGGAGAGAGAGTACAGGAGCGAGAGGGCCGGGGAGGGGACAGAAACAAAAAGGAGACAGCAGATGCGGTGATGATGAATCTTGATGTGTTCCTGAGAGCCAGGAAGCAGTGATCGCCCCACCACCCCCCCCCGGTTCAGAAAAACGGTGCTAGAGCCGAACTGTAATGGCCTCATGTTCGCCTGTCACAGGGGGAGAGAGAGGAAGTTGAATGAGTGGAATTAGATTGCGTTTCCCATCCCCTTCATTGTTATTTTTGGTCAAATAACACATTGCTCTTCCACTCACAAGCAGGAGCAAAATGCAGTTGGTGTGTAATCAATCCTTTTGGAGAGGGGTGGGGTGGGGTGGGGTGGGGTTGGGGGTGGGGGGGCGCTCGCTCTGCGCCTGCCGCTGTGCACAAAATGGAATAAATGTGACATTAGGGACGCGGGTATCATTACCTTGATGAATTACGGAAGGTATAACGATTATGGAAATTGTCATCGACTGATCATCCGTCTCAATTTATTGCAGCTCAGTGCTGCTGTGGCCCGGCAGACTGAAATGTTATCATGTCAATAGTGCTACGGGCTGTTATCAATGCTTGCCCTGCTCTCACAATGGCCGAGCACTGTAGGTCTGTTGTACGCCATCCATCGCGATCCACAGCTCGAGCAGCCCCCCCCCCCCTCCCCCGCGCAGGTGAAAGGGGAGACTAATTCAAAAAATTGACTGGTCACAATTGTAGGCTGGCTCATGGACTGGGAGGACGACATAGGGGTGTCAATCATTAAGGTTTCTGTCGACTTCAAGCCTGAGAGCTTCTCTCTCAATCGCACCGCTGTCAATCCTGAATTAAAACTCCTCCGATAACTCACCGAGGAAATGTACTCGGGTCTAAAAATAGTTTTTGAGGTGGTAAAACAAAAAAACGTGCCACACCGTTTTTTTTCTGATTACTTCTCCGTGTTGAGCAGTTAATAACATGAGCCGCTCTACCTACAGCATATGCAAGAATTAAAAATCAATCACCAAATTACAGTGTCAATACTATACTACAAATTGCCCGCATAACATTAACAATGTCATTATGGTAATTATGCCTTTGAAGACAGAGCAGTCGTAATATAGCGGCACGCAGCAACGCGTCCCAAAGAGATCCCTGGAAAGATATTGCTCTGTGCTCGCCGTCAACAATATCACGCCACCTCAGGGAGCTTGTTAATGCTCTGCATGTTTGCAAGTATTATCATAACGCACCTACAATAAAAAGAGAGTGACATTTAGGCCTCTTTCACTCACGTGACGCATCACATTCCCCTTGTTGGGGATATATATGAATATGATTAAACCCTTGACATTCATAATTTGCAGTGCAGTGGTGAAATTGGTAAGCCTCCGAGACAATAAATCATGGTTATGTCAACTGTGCTCATTAGACTTCAATTTATGAAAATTGTGCAGGATATGAAGATTTGCAAAGGTCCAGACTCAATGAAAGCCTGTGATAGAGCCCCTCTGGAGAGTTTTCTAATCGCTGCAGCAGGAATATGGCCCCGTAATGGAGGACATATCTCTTCATTAGCCCTGTGTTGGAGTACAGTAGCGTTCACTCAGGCTTTGATAAACGCAGTGCTGTTTTCTTACCGCGGCACTTTTAGCACACAAAAGTTGCCTACGTTTAACCAAGTCCTCTCTGAGTGGATGTTATTGCTTATTGCTCTAAGTGCAATAACCAGCTAGGGAGCACATAATGGCGTACTTAGCTAACATTAGATCGGAATCACTTCGACTTGCACGGCTCAAGGAATTTTGGCAGTGCAGCTGCTGTTTATAGGTAAAGCTGGATTTTATGACAAGGTGGTTTCGAATCCATTTAAATTCAAATTTATATTGTCTAAATCCCACCTTCATTTTCTCGTATAGTTTGGGGATTTTGTGCTGGGCATGATGCGGAATACTTCAATCCACTATGCCGCTGAGGGATTTGATGGATGCTGGAGTGAACAGCACAGAGCAGGCAGCCGCTGTAGAGTCGGCACCACCACATCTCAAGTACACGGAGGCAGGACACATTACAGCAGAGACGCTGTGGTTTGGCTACCGGTGAAATACCAGGTTGTTGTGCTGGCGCCGCTGTTCACCTGTGTTGTCTCACCGGCAGGCTTGTTCTCCAGTGACAGTTACAGGCTAATCTCCCATAGGCCCGCCTCAAGCTCATTAAGGAACTATACAGGAATTATTAGGGCAGAGGGAGGTTCAGAGAAGACAGAGGATTATGTTGTGTCTTTAACTGAAGGGAAGGTAGTATGAATGGCGGCGGATCGGGGAATGGTCTCTGGTGATTGACTGTATCTCTCCAGAGAGGCTGTCATTTCTCACTGACCTTTATTCTGCCTCTTAAATAAAAAAAGGATAGGAGGTGTCACTGAATGCATTTCATACAGTGGCAGCTCCATGTTCAAAGAATGGCTGCAGTATTTTTTCAAAACAGGTAAAGTTTAAGTTAGCCTCCAAACTAGTAGCTACGGGAAATTGGAAAAATGTGAAAATATGTGAAGCGAGATCCATCGTCACGTTCGGATATAAGGTTAAGTTACGTAGAAAAGAGATAGTTTGTTTCAAACAATTTAACAGCCACTGCCCACATCTATATCTCCTTTTTGTTGTCATGGTTGTCAAGCAATACCTCCACTAAGAGTAACATCATGTAGATGCTTGAAGTTTCTTACCAACTCGCAAAGTCTCTCCTCAATAAGTTCCGCCATTGTTTAAAGTTCTTCTTCATGTCCAGTGGTTGTCTTGCTTAAACCAAGGGCTACACTGCCTCCTCATGATTTCCTGTGGTACTGCATCTGTTCGTCTTTTGTCGGCACCCAGAAAACGTGCACAAGTACGAATGAAACGCTCAGTTTCCGTTTACCTATTGAATATTGAGTGTAAATGTGCCTTTAAACATAGGCACACTAATGTTCTTTTCTTTTCACACTAATGTACGCTCGAATGTAACATTTTCAGATAAAAACGTGGTGATTGACAGGACCTTAATTCCGCTGCTTCACACCGCGATCACTGCTCCAAATGGCGTCAAAGGTGCAAGATGGCAGCACCTATATCTGGGATAGTTTTGTTTTTGTACTAAGGGAAGAGGCAGAGACGCGTCGTCCATCTTTATGTACAGTCCACATTTGCATAAAAGAAAATATGAATACTGCTGGGTAGGAGTTTTGCAACAGAGGGAAACACGTCCTGCCGCCCTGCAGATGCACCCAAATTATTTTCTCACCGAGTCTAAAATGACTGTGACAGATTGCGACTCCTGTGTTTTCCGACTAACGCGGCGGATCATGAGGTGAGAGTGTGAGACAGAGATTTCACCGCAGTGCAGCAGTTATTTCCAGAGCGTCTTGGTTCCCTCGGTGTGAGATATTTCCCGTTGAACTCTGGGGTGTGTGGAGACGTGAAAACACCTCAATAAATCCAATAGGAGTATTTCACAAATTAGACGACTTCAAACTGTTAATGCTGAGGGTTTATGAAGAGAATAACTTTTTATTCATTCATTTACAATTTCTGAAAGCTTCATTCGAGTATATCAACTAATTCCCTACTAGTTAGAAAGAGCTTTGTTTGATGGAAACCCCCCCCCCAAGTGTGCTGTTCTTTAATATCAGTACTAAATTACACTGTTTAGTCCCATTTCCAATATTATACTCAGCTAAGCAACATCTTCTACGCTTTTCCCAAATGAATAAATTAACTCATTGGTTAAATCTAAAAATTGACTTGTAATTTGCGATTCAAATCACAGAAAGAAAAAAATAAATTATCTTCGTGGGGCCGAGATTATATCTGTTTAGCGCAATTTATTTCTGAGGAATTTCACAAATTGATAACAAGAAACAATACAGAAACGCACCAGCAGTGTTCAGAAGCCTATAAACCAAAGTGTAATTCCTCATTTCAGTGCGACTCCGTGCATTATGTTGCAATTGAGGAGGACGTGTGCGCAGCTTATTGCCTATTTCAGCCCTGAATAGGACTTAAGTATTGGTCTTTAGTCTTGGAATCGACTTGAACTCAGCTAAAATGGGCTTGACACAGCCTCAGGTACAATTCAACAGTGGGAGAGTGGAAGTGTACTGAGCACACGGTGCACACAAGGACACAGAAGATCTCACCTGCAGTGCAGGAATAGGCAGCGCGCAGTTTCCACTAAGACGAGAGAGAGTGCTCCGACATTTTTTTTTAGCATCAGTGTTTCTGCAGTGGAGTAAGTGGAGAAGGACTGTACATGCACTGAAGTGTGTTATATATCATTTTGGTAAAGAAAAAACAGCTTTATATCTGTTCAAGAACATTTCTTGTCTTTTCACTAAGGTTGACATGTTAATATCCAGTGCCCAGAACAGGATGATCCTGATATATGATTTGTAGTTAGTTGATTTTGAAGATGTGAAGTAGCTATTATACATGGTTTGTTTTATTTAGATTCATTTCTTTCAATTGTTACTCAGCTGATCCAAATAAACTAAAATCCTGTTTATACTGGATTTTGAGGCTGATGCAGATTTTAGCACAAGATTTAAATTGATAATTGCTATAAATATAAATCTAATATCAATGACTCTTCAATCAAAAGTAGTTTTTCAACACACCAACAATTAAAAAAAAAACGAATTAATGAATTAAGATCATTCAATGAACTTCCATGGCCTTCGTCATTTTGTAAAACCCAAGTTAACAACATATGACCTCTGAGCTTTTCAGAAAACTCTGACAGACGAGCAGAACAGCATCAACTTACTTCACAGACATGGACGGAAGTTAAGTTTCTTACACTCACTTAAACATGTGTGGCATGGTGGTGCAGTGTGTAGCACGGTCGGGTCACAGCAGGAAGGTTCAGGGTTTGAACCTGCCTGTCAGCTGCAGCCCTCTTCTGTCGAGTCAGCGTGTTCCTCCTTGGTTCCTGTGTGGGTTTTCCTCCGCAGTACTCCCATCGTCTGATAAGACACGGCAATCAATTGGCGACTCCAAACTGCCCGTAGGTGTGAATGTGAATGTGACCGGTTGTTTGTCTCCTTACATGTCGGCCCTGTGATAGATGGGTAACCTGTCTGGCCTCGGTGCCTCTCGCCCAATGTCAGCTGCAGGATAAGTCACACACCTAATTATTGTACAGTTGGCACAATTAAGCAGAAAAGCAAATGAGGTCTGTGCCCCCCCCCCCCCCCGCCTCAGTAATTCATCAATATAGAAACATCTGCAGTTACCCGAGCTAACCTTCAGAGGAGTGCACTGAAAGATTCAAAGATTATTTTCATATCATCGATCGCACATTTTTGAAAAGTGCATTCTAAAACTGGATTAGGTTTTTATTCATGAACAAGTCCCAGAGCTGCCCAGGAGCACATCCACTCCAAATAAAAACAAAATAAAAATCCAGACATGCAGCATTACATGGAATGAATGGAGTTAGAACTAAACACAGCCCCCTGTGCCTACTCTGCCTCTGTCTGTGATATTCCCTTTCACCCAGAGAGTGAACACGGCCCCTCTTTACTCACCGCTTAAGCTTTGTAAAAACTAATTGAATATAGTTCACGAGGTCTCCAGCCACCGTCTTTGATTTGCCACAGGTCTCTTCTTCCCTTTGAGGGTGTCCGTCCATCTGGAAAACTTAAAGATGACACTGAGCCCGTTTGATATTTCTAAAGTTATACTTAATTTGTACTGCTCCTCTTTAGCCACATGTTGAAAAATGTAAACTCCTCTTCTGCCTGCCTGAAGCTTCAAGTGTTGTGGGATTGTTTTTATGAATAAAAAAATATGTTGTTATTTGAGACGACATGCTCGGAATCATCTGGTTAATTACAAATTTAAACTAAATTTCAGAACTATCTATTTTCCTTCTAATTACCTTTCAATGGCCTGAAAATAGTTTTCTAGCTGTTTTGTTTCTCAGGTTTGCTCCTGTTTGAACTCGGTGCAGATACAATCAATAGATATGTTCAGCAAATGGCGTCAGAAGGAAACCGGGGCCCTCCCTCCTCGTTTCAACGTGTCCTCTGAGGTTTGAAAGCTTGGCAGCGAGACGCATCCATCTCTGTCCTCCTTCACTGTGGGCGACTGTGGAAGATTTCATGCGTCTCATAAAAATTGAGACACATTTGCAAAAAGCTAACACATGAAAAGATGATCTTTTTTTTGTATCTGTTGATATTCCCTATGACACAAACTTGTATACGTGCATTACATGTTTTTCTTATTTTGGATCTTTTCTGCAGATGTAGAGGGGTAAAACATAAAAAAGAAACTTGCCTCCCTACAATCGTCACTGTATAACCGAGGGTGAAAGCTGTTTTGTCCCTTTGGAAGGGATTCATTTCCACATGAAAAGAGAAGTTCTGTCCAATCCCTTTATACATGTCCATTTAGTTTGCGGGCACACAATGCCAGACCAAGGAAAGGCAATAGCCTTTACAGTGTGAATATAATGCACTGCACATATACGGAGTGCACATCTTTTGTTGCTGCTGCTTTTTAGCAGACGTCGGACAAGACAAGGCTCAGCTTTGAACACATCAGACTCCCTGTCTGACTCCTTTGGGGACAAATTCCTGCATATAGGTTGGAGGAGTAAGGGAGTGTATGCATAATTTGTCTTTGGCTTCTTTTTAATAATGTCTACAGGTCTCTCTGTCCCCGTGGTGTGGCCCATCTGTTTTCTCCGCTGATGCTATACATGTGTAAAACATAAGGAGGCGAGGAGAGATATGGGCTTTTATTCTTTAATGTATGCTATGCTCTGGGGCTTCGATGGTGAAGTTTCTGGTTCACGTTTTGTGTTTTTTCTGCCACGCTCCCTGCAAGTGCAGCAAATAATAGGGGGTGGTTTGCTCCTGCTTTTAATTTAAATGACAATTCTTGGCTTTAATGAATGAGTCCAAACAAGGTGCTGCACTGCGGGATGTGTGAATCAAGCATCGTGTGTTCGCACTGATAAAACCGCTTCCCTGTGAATATCTATCATCGATCTATAATTTGTCTGTGGGCAATTTGTTTGATATAAAGCAGCTCTTTCTTGTTTCCAGTGAGTCGTCACATCTCAGTTTGAAATCCCTTCAATGCTTTTTTTTTTTTCATCGTGCAAAACAAGCTTGTTTACTGTACGCACCCTCATCATCACACTGTGCTGCAGCCTTTGAATTCAGATGTTGAAAGTGACCGGTCTCCAATAGAGGGCACAGTTGACTTCACGGACGACGGCTGAGTGAGTCTGGGAGGAACCGGAGAGCCTCTCCATCGACGAGGGGTCTCACAACAAACGGGATGGGAAGTGAAGACAACGTTTTTTTTAGGTGAAAAAGAAAGAGCTATTTTCTTTGGTTCAAGAAAGTGAAGGACTGCTAATCTGTCATTAACCCCCCCCCCCCGGTGTACCAAACTTAAAAGAACCTTCATGTTAGAATATGTTGCTTAGTAACTAACTTCCACATACAGTCTCTGAAAAGCCTCCAAGAATATTACAGGGAAAAAAAAGTAGTTTGACTTAAAGTAGAGGGACGAGGGCGGGGCGGCGGCAGGAGGAGTATGGCTTCAGCAAGCCCTTACAAGAATTCATCTCCTTTTTTATGTCCTCTCTTTCTCTCATCGCTTTTTTCATTGCCCTTGACTGAACATTGAATGGCAGAGTTGGAGATAGATTGTTGGGCAGTTGCCTTTCATGCAGATAATGCCATTTGATGGAGGCAAGTGTTTGATGTGCTCCGGGTATAATAAAAGAATCAAGCGTCGAAGGCCAGGGCTGATTTTGCTCGGAGAAAAGCTGTCCTCAGTGATAACTTCATCACTGCATGTGGTCGGACGAGGGGTAAATTCAGGAAAGGGATTAGAAGAAAAAAATGTGCCCAGTCAGAGCTGCAGTAGTTGGCCCCCTATTGAGCCATGGGGCCTGCGGACCACAGCTCGAGGGTCTGTGATCTACCACTGGTATTGTTAGACTTTCTCTCTTCTCTCTCCCTCTGAACCAAAAAACGACTCGGCCTCGAAATGCCTTTCTAGTGGGATTAGTGGGCTGTTGCTTTTGTAATTAATGAAATTCTGCTTTTCCGCGGCCTATACTCTAAATGCTATCATTTGAAGCCTATCAGATAGGGTCCCGGGTATGTTTTTCTTCAATCACAAAGCTAATTCAAAGTAAATGTGGTGTTGGTCTAACACCGGGATGAGGGGGGTGGGTGGGAAAGGGCCCTTGAGGCAAAATGTACCTGTGTAGCTGGAGTTTTCACTCTTGAAGAAATTCTCAAGATCATCGCTTCTGCCAACTGGAGGACTGCAAAACCCACAACAGCCTGATCTCACTTGGTTGAGACACACAGGGACAAAACCTTAAAATAAAAGCCCGCCTCAGACGAACATTCCTTAAAGGTCTGGATTGATCAAACTTAAATTGGGCGTATTCATTGCATATCCACCCCTGCTGCCGTTGATCAATTCCACTACAGGCGGTGCACAGAGGAACAAAAAAACCCCAACAATGTGAATGAAGCTTTTATTGGGCTGCCAGTCTCCAGCATGCATTCTCATCTGAACACCAAGTGGTTTGGGCCTTTTCTTGTTTATCAAACAGCTTAATTAACAGCTCCAGTAACCCTTAGCTGCTATGTGTTCTGCGAGAAATAACACATTCGTCTGCACAAGTCTGCGTTTCCCGTTTCCTTCCCCTTTGTCAGACTGAAGGTGAGAAACTGGAGATTTTTTTCTTTTTCTTGGGGAGAGTTGGCCAATTATGTGGCGGCGCGCGCAGCCATGAGTAATCTTAGATAAACAGCTTCTCAATAGAAAAAGAGGAGAGGGGAGAAGGCGGGAGACAGAGGATGCTGTGGTGCACACTTCATCCACATCTACCCGGTGCCAATTTGTATTTATCTAATGCGTAATTGGCTAAAAACTTGTGTTTATTAAGTAGATGGCACCAAACTGGTGGAGTTAGAACATCCTGGGAGGTGACGGGTGTCTTCCTCCCTAATAACGGGACTCGTTTAGTTCACACGTGCAGCGGTTTGCGTGCCGGAGGTCATACTTGACCCTGGTTCTTTATTTACGACCTGCAGCACCAACACCCGGCGCTGATAGGCAGACCAGAGGCGACGCCGAGGGAAGGAAGGAAGGAAGGAAGGAAGGAAGGAAGCGGCGGGATGCGCAGTTTATCAGCTGACAAGTGCAGATCGGACAAAAGAGCAGCTGAGCGGCTGCAGAGCCTCCGCATCCGCGCCGAGTGACTTTTCACTGTCTTTCTGCAGAAATATCCCAAAACCTCAGCAGCACCTGAACTGTGTTTCCCCCCCCACCACCACCACCACCACCACCCTGAACGCGGACAACTGTAGCCTATTGTTGGAAGTACAGGCTGATCCGAGGGGGGGGGGGGGGAGGACCGGGGAGAGATTTTCCTGAGCGGCGGCGGCTGCAGCGGCGGAGAGAACACGTCTCGCTTCACACGGAGCTGGCAGCTGCAGCTCTCGGGCTCCTGCACCGCCGAGCCGAGCCGAGCCGAGGATTCAACCCCGCAACCGAGACCTCTGTTTGTGCCACTGTGTCATAATTGCGCACGCCGGGTAATTGTGCGAAAAAGACGCCAGGACTCACGACGCGCTGTGCCCCGCAAGTTTTGGACTAAAACAACGCAACCGCTGGAAGTTTACGCGCCGCTGCCTCGGACACGGAGCCTCACGCAGGTCAGTGCACGGTTCGTATTTTTGTTATCATTTCCCCGAGGCTGTAAATGCACGTCTGCCGCGCGTAATAGACAAATGGCTGAATCCGTGTGGTCGTTGTTCGATAACGGTGTCTAATTTGGGTCCGTACGCTCGGTTGCGATATCCCCGAGTCCCCCTGTCGAGATCCCGGGCTGCTTCAGTCCCAGCCCCGCGTCCCCCCCCCCCCCCCCCAACCAGCATCTGGGATTAATCACCTCTCCATTCAAACCATGTGGATCTTTTCTTTTTTTAAATTCCAATTCAAATGTTTTCTTTTCTAAACAGCTCCAGTTTCTTTTTTCCTGTGGGGGGGGGGGAACTTGCATGTTGATGCAGGCTGTCACACTCAACCTCATGTGCTTTTTTATTTTTTTCAGAAAGTGTCATTTATTAGAACTAAACAGATTTTGCAGGTCTTGGCTCTTTTTAAATGTCAAAAGAAGGTTTTTTTGTCTTTGTGGATTTTCAATCTATTTTAAAAAGTCGAGATGACAATAACAAGTTAATCTTCACCCCTGTGTCCTCACCAGGACCTCTGACCAGCAGCTGACACCCGGGGGTGACAGCGCTCGAATGAAAAAGTGAATTTATCTGCACGTAAAATGTCATATAAAAGCGTGAATCACCTGCAAGAGATGTAGCAAGCTCCATTCACTAATAATTCAAGTGCAGAGGAGTTCACACACACACACACACACACACACACACACACACACACACACACACACACACACAACCACACTGAGGTTTCAGCCCCAGGTGCAGGAGGTGGAGGAACTTCATCGGAGTCTTTGAGTGAATTTGAAAGAGGCCTCTAGGAAGGCTGTGTTTGTTACGGGGGATTCAAAGCCTCTCGGATGCTTCTGCAGATGCTGCAACTTTTTGGCTTGTATTTCCTGCAGTGTAGGACCGGAGTGCCGTTGCCCCACAGGCGGCAGATGTGTAATTTGTGGTGTAAATGTTTGTTTTCTAATGATTCCAAGGGGCTGTGGGCAGTTGGTTTAGACATCAGGTGCTACACACAACGCTGTGTGACCCGTGTCGGTGCTTAGCTTGAGCCAGAGGGAAACGATTTGATTTCACCGTGGCACAGAACAGGCTAAAACACAATCTGCAAACGCTTGCATCTGAGTCCACGATAGGACCAGAAGGACACGATATCTCTGTCCGGCTCAATTGATTTATGGCTATTGTCCTGAGTGCTGTTGAGGAACTGCAGCCGCTGAGGCCATTTTCTAGTTCCTATACTCTTCCTTTGACAAGGACTGGAATAGTAGAGTAAGAAATATGCTCAGCAGATCTCCACCCCCAACTCCACACACACACACACACACACACACACACACACACACACACCCTCAAATCACAACATCTATTTCTATTTTCATAGTGTTTGAGGTTTGTTATAGGTGTGAAGTGGCAAGTGATCGATACTCTCATCTCAATCTTTAGCCTTTGGCTGTGTCCGGGGCCACATAAGAACAAGAACAAAAAACAACACAAAGGGCTCCACAGTTCCAGAGAAACAGTCCGTCTTCCCTGTGCCGGCCTGTAAAAGCATTACAGTGACACTTATTGGGTGATATTGAACATGTGGTTTTTCTAATAGGACACGAGGACAAGAGTGCAGTTTGCATTATCTTCCTTTTATGTTCCGAGGAGCTGATGGTAATTTGAGTTGACTGTCCAGAATGAGACGTCGCGAGCCGTGGTGCTAATGTTCTGGCCCCAGGATCCCGATCAAGCGGGTGTGTTGTGTTTCCACGCTGCAGAAACCACACCGGGAGTGAGACAGGGCCCTGGTGGATAAGCTGTCGACACATTTTGCTGCAGCTCTGTGCAGACACGTGAATTAAACCTCTTGACTTTTGTCCGTGCCACAACGAAGCCCTGAGACATTCAGGCTTTCTGCTGTGACCCCTCATCGGCGCTTTAGCCCGCTGCCCCAGCGTCAGACTCCATTGCCCTCTAATCCTGCTAATCAAAGCAGGCGACTACAATATCTGATGCAGCCGAGAGCGTGAAATTCTCGAGGTTATTCAGTTTTTTTCTTTTTACTACGCCTGCAACTCGAAATCATTTAATTAATTCAGAGATATTAGAAGAGCTGTGTACACAACACTGCCACTCCTCGTTCCCATCCTTAAGTAATTTCCCCTTTCATTATTCCTGTGGAGAGTTTAATATTCTGTGTGATGAGAACTGCCTCCTTTAGGGATGATGTCGGCGTGAATGCTGGCCCTAAACACTTTTATAGATTGTTAGGGGACAATCAAAATGACTCCTCTCCCTCAGTATAAGAATTACTGCTCTCAGATCTCACAGATATAGGGGGGGAGGTTGAGTCGATGCACCTATGTAATATCTCACCTTATTACTTGTGGATGCCGACAGCAGCTATACGAAGACGACCTTATGAATTACAACAATTGATATGGCAAACAGCATGGCCGAGTCGCCTGTTTCAACACATCAGCGCAAACATGCGAAGGTTAATTCAGCCTGACAAACTACCCACAGTTCCCTGAGCTCGACGGATCGGTTCCATGTCATATTTACTTTGCATAATTACTGCCCTCTAATCTGTTACTATTAACACACAGCCTGCCTGGCTATTGTCGGCCCGCGCTCCCTTTCACCTGTTTTCTCTCTCGCTATATTTCCCCCCCTCTCCTCCCACGAGGATGGCCAAGACATCGTGATAAATAGTTCCCGCGGAAGGAGAGCATGCCGTGAAGTGTTTAGGGTCTTTTTTAGAAATGTAAAGAAACCAGGATGGGAGGGGGTGGGGGGAGCGCGTCTTGGCTTTAAAGGGACCTCAGGTCAGGGGATTATTTGCTGCAGCAATGTGATACTTACAGCCAACTTTACCCTCATGGCAAAAGAAACATGTTTTATTCCTGCAAGTTGCCAATTATTGCTGAAAGTCACCCTCGGATTTGGTGGGGGGGGGGGGGGGGGGGGGGGGGGGGGGGGGGGCGGGGGGAGGAGATTGCATGTTCTTGAAATGTGCTTAGTGTAGGAATATTTAGTGACAGGGCTTGATGCATTACCACTGTGGTCCTTAACTACATTGTATGCTGCCTGAGAGAGCAAGAGACGGGGGAACGAAACACCATAGAAGAAAACCATGGTATGGATGTGAGCCCTCTCAGACTGCATGTGCTTAGTGCTGTGTCTGAAGCTATAATGGTGTTTTTTTTTTTTTTACCAAATCGCCTTATATAACAGAAAGGTATTTTTATCCCATCGCCCGTTCATGAGAATCTTTTATTAAATTAGAAATACGGATGCCTCAAAGAGTCTGAGTAACACCTAGCAGCAATTTTACATTAGGCTAAAAATGGATTTACATAGTATTTTCCATCTGGAATAAATACTCAGTATAATGTGATACCTGTCATTGCATTGTGATGGCGAAGGAGAGAGGTGTTCTCAAGGGAACCGCTTACCGGTACCTGCTTCGTGGCTGTTGTAGCCTCGCTGCCTGACCTACTGTGTTGTGCATAACATAAACCTGCATCTCACTATGAGCACACACGCAAATATGCTGGCTGACATGTGCATGCGTAGGAGTTCATGGACCAAACAGCCGAGCCGGTAATTGTTTATAATTACGTGGCGACTATTGTTTAGCTGTGTATGAGGGTTGCTTTAAAAAAAAAAAAAAAAAAGAGCCAACATTCAAACATGGCGGCTCTTGGGTTTGTTTCAAATATTTTACCACGGCTTTGTGGCCAAAGCAAGCTGAGATGAAAGCCACCTGCGATTAGCCACAGGATGCTGTCCTGCTGGTCCGGCTCTGGGAGCGGCGGCGCTTCACACTGTTGTAACCTACAGATTAACATTTATGGCCCAGCGTGCACCGGTGGACTTTCTGGGTCAAGACCAAGTGGGCAAGATTGAGGAGTGGGCCTGACTGTCGAACGGTACATCTCTCTGCTGCGCTCCTGGCTGGGGGCTGCCGGGCAGAGCCGAGCAGAAATGTGCTCCGTCGTGTCATAGGGAGAATAAAATAGAAATGCATTGTGCTCTCTGCTTGGGAAAATTGCCTTGAGTGAATACCTGCGCAGTGTCTTGGCTCAGGCCTTCGAGAAATACAGTCGTTATATATAAAGACAGGAAATGTTACATATTTAAAGGACATTATGGCAATTTCTTTCTGGCGCTAGTTACCACACGTGAACAGATTTACCCTATAAATCATCATTAGTCTATATATTGTGTAGGTTACACTCAAATATTGAGGGGACAAGTACATTTCTTTTGCCTTTATGGTTCCTTTACTTGCCAAATTCCTCCAGACAGAGTTCTGCTCTTTTTCCATATTTGCACAAAGCACTATTAGCCCAGTAGGAGGTTTCCCAGAATAGCGTCAAGCTGCCAAGAGCCTCAGGTTGTGTCTTTTGTGGCCCTCGGACAGCCCAGTGGGAAGTTGGGCGTCAGCTATGCTTGTTGATGGAGCTTCTTGACGGCCTCAATAATTCAGTTGATGCAACCTCTGTGGTGCAGAAAGCTGCAGGTCTGACGGGTGACGACGACGGGGACAAGGCAGAGGGGCCGGTTCATGCGGAAAAGCTGGGCAGCAACACTTCCTCTGTCTTGTTTATTTTCAGCCAGGCGGGAAAAAAGAATATTATTGAATGACCGTTGAGGAGTGTAAATCCGGCCCCTCGGAGTCAGGGTAACGGTATACAGGTCAGCAATCTTTGACTTCCAGTGGAGAGCACTGTGCATCCTGAAGTTGGCCAGTCGCTACAGGGCAGACTCTCCAAGTTTCACCCCTGGAAGTAAGAGAAACCAGTGTGATGTTGGTGAATTTTCAGATTGATGTTTCTTTAATAAGGCTTGCAGTCTCTCAGTATTCTGATCGTGTGCCATCATGACCTACATACTCCTTTTTAAAACGCTGACAACTGGAGAAAAAAACCAAAAAAACCCCACGGTTTCCTTATGCATTGTGTGGTTTATGTGGCGCTGCGTGCCTCGAGATAAAAACACGCTCCTTAGATTATTCTCTGTTAAGTGGAAAATATTCCTTTCTCTTCTATTTTCGTTTGATTTAAGCAAGTATTTTGATTCCTCTTGCACAAGTCATGTGGACGCACAGCTGGTGCAGGAGCAGGTCAGAGTCAGCGTCTGGTCAGATTTGATATTGCATCGGTATTGCACTCCAGCTACAGCATTGAAGCTTCCCCCCTGATACCCTTCAGTTTTCTGCCACTACAGTATGATTGCTGTGTTTTCCATCTCCCCGGGTACATGCAAAAAATAGGTAGGGTTACTTTGTCACACAGTTGCGTGAGATGCATTTAAATCACACCCAATGTCAGCACTTTAGATATTTCTCTGCATTAGAATTTTTATCTAGTAGCCAGGTTTGTATGCTCCCTGCATTTCAAATGTAGCTTGAGTAATGACTCTCAGCCACTCTCTCAATGCTCTGTTGATGGGCTACAGTTGTGCTAAAATAACGTCTCCAGATGCCTCGATTAGAGCATCAAGCAGGAATGATATTGGATTTGAGAACTTGTGATTTAAGAGCATAGTGTTTTTTTATGTAAATAATAAACACTATACCTGCAATACGCTTCTCTTCCAGGATCAGTGGAGGTCTCAAAGCCATTTTCTTTTGTTTACCAGATACTTTTGTGGACAGATATGATGTGAATTTCATTCTTTCAATCATCCCCTGTTGACACTGCTCTGTGGCTTCATTACCATGCAGCCGCGGTATCACCTCAATTTAATTTATTTCCGTAACAATGGGTCTGTCGTGGATTTGGCTGTAAGTTGCCACAGGTCTGTGCAGTGGATTTTATTTCCGCACGCCGTGGAGTCAATTCATTCTCAGTAAGCATTGGATGACGATTGCTGACGCCGCCTTGCTGGATTCTCAATTAAACAGCCGCACATGAACGTCAGTGCTTCCTTCCATCCCCCAGACCCCCGTGTGAAATAATATCCCACTGATACCAATATGGGAGAACTGCAAACTGTGGCCCCTTTGAATTAAGACCGTCTGGTGTAATTGGGTGTGTGATATGGAAGGGAGCACCTATTTTGATAAGAGCTGGGGTTCAATAGCAGTAGCCTTGGATACAGATAAACGCTGGAGACTGTGTGTGAATGCACTGAATAACCTGCTATTACCATCGGAGATAGAGGGAGATACTGCAGAAGGAAACATTATAGAAAATCCTGCTTATTTGATATTCCGGTTGCCCACACCTAACAATTACATTTTAAAAAAATGAATTTGGCTGCGCTTGCGGTTTTCCCCACTAAGGATTCAATGAATATATAACTCGTACTGTCACTGGTGAAGGGTTATTTGGGGGATTTGTAAACATCCCCCCTTCAGCTTATTATGTTGCATTCTGGCACTTGCAGATGCCTCTTTTTTTTATTATTTAATTCACACAGACAAAATAAGGGGGACAATAAAATGGTAAGGATTAGACGTTGACCGCTGCAATTTACCAGTGACAGACAAGAAAAGTGAAAAAAAAACAACAAAAAACAAAACAAAACACTGAGCACAGCGCAGCTCTTCTGGTGATTTGCTTTTCACAGTCGCATTAACTTTGTTTGTCTTCAAAATGTGCTGAAACTATGAGGGATAACGGCTCCGAGCTTAGTGTGAGTGGAGTAATCTGAAGTGGCTGTATCAGAGATTTTCATCGCTTTACTCCTTTTTGTGAATATTCTGCATCATGCACTGAGACAAGAGACTTAGTGTGGTGCAGGATTTCATCATCTTCCCTCAGAGTCTCGCTGAGTTTAGTAAGCTCATCCGTCACCAACTTCGCCATGGATGTAGCTGCCACTGGAATTTAATTGCTGGTAAATGCTGTCATGATTTAGTTTGCTCTATTTCCCCCAGTTGCTCACTTTCTAGGTCTTTATCTGACACTTTCTTAATGATTTATGATTGCACATATGCTAGAATTTGACTAATACCCCCCCAAAATATCTCTCTATATTACTTAACAGGAAGGCACTCAGGGGAGCACATACCACAATCAAGGCCAGACAGTTCACTTAAATTCAATCAAGTCGCACCAAATTGCACACAATCAAAGCTATCACTCCCCCAAATTTTTTTGTCATCAACATCCTGCAATTATTCCCGGGTTAGGGTGGAAATTCTTTCAAAATCTTGATTAAAAAGTGAACTTGAATCTTAGACTGACAAGTTCTCTACAAACCTATATTTGTACTCATAAAAATAATGACTCAATAGGAAAACCGTGCTAATAGAGGAGATGATGCATAAAGCTTATTTAATTGGATTATTTTGTCACATGCATGTTCCCTGAGACCAAGAACAAAGTTCCCTGGGCCTTGTCAAAATTACCAAAACATATTTTGCTCATTTTTGACACAAACATCAACGTACGCACTGGGACTGGAACCCTCCCTGGTGCAAAAAGAAATTATCTAAGGCTAGGATGGCATTCGGTAGAATTTGCACACACTGCCTGCTTTTTACATCAATATCCATGAATTACCTCCTGGGAAATTGGTGAAAATGTCAAATAAAACCCCATCATGTCATGCAATGTTATAGAAAGGGGATCCTGGATGTTGTCCTGATCCAACCCCAAATTCAACAGGGTCTTTCTTGGCCCATTTCCCATCCTGCCGCCAAGTTTCAAGGAAATACAGGCAGTAGTTGTTTCGTAATCCTGCAAACAAACAAACATAACGTCCTTGGTATTTAACCAACTAGGGAAACTTCACAGTAGCTGATCAGATCCCCGTAAAACTCACACATGGAAAGATCAGATTAACATAAAATTGATCATCTTGACTGTGATTGTCGTGCACGTTCAGGTAATAGTTCCCCGGCTCCATGTTGCAGTAATGGATTTAGTCACTGAGCCTCGATGAGGAACGTTACACAATCTGGTTCAGATGGCATCCAGAATTCACGGAGCCTGGGCAACGTGCTACAGACAAACACTTCTGTGTCTCTAAAATCACTGGTGTCGGGGGGGAAACAGGCAGCATCTGATGGAACACTGCACTGGTTCTCCCTCTCCCCTTCTCACAGCGCCGGGAGGCACAAATAAAAAGAAGAACTGAGGAGAAACTGAAGGAGGAGAGGGAGAGAGGAGCGTCAAGGAGGAAAGGGAGAGAGAGAGAGAGAGACTCGACAAGATGAATTATGCAAAGCTGTCAGAGGCGGCTATTGTTGGAGGTGCTGGCTGTGTTAAAGGGAGCCAGCCCTGATCTCCACCAGCTCCATCAACCACTCTCACCACTCCCCATGGCTGAGCGCCGTGTGATCTGTGCTCCGGCAAATGGCCAACAACAAGATGAGAAGGGTGGGGGGTAGAGGGGACCAGCCTGGCCACTTGGTGACAGGTGGATTGTCTTGGAGGGACACGCCGGCGTCGACAAGCACGCTCTTTATTACCGTTATTTACAGAGGTCACAGACGGGGAGATCTGGGCTGATATGTACAGCAGCCCTGCGGAAATATAATTACCGAACAAAGGCTTCAGGAGTTGCCATTTCAGCATTCTGGTCAGCGGTGGCTACTCCTGTTTTGCAAAATGCTTTGTCTGCTGAAGTCAGGGGGAGTGTGCCAACTCAGTCTAAGCCGGCACATTTGTTTATTCAATTAGTTTTACACAGAAGTCCTTATCAGTTCCGAGAGATCTTAGGAGGGGGCACTGAGATCATTTCACATAACTTAAAATATGATGACTCCTTTGGTCAAAATGTCAGAAAATATGTTTTTAAAACAGCTCAACATATTTTTGTTGTTGCCCAAAGTGATAATTCAAATTTCATTATGTCCCAAATATGATGACAATTATATAAACGTTGTCTTCAACGTCGATCATCTTCAAGGTCAAAAATCTCCAGATTTCCCAAATGATTTAATGTGCTCTCCTCACCTGTTAAAAGTGGGTGGGGCTCTGGTGAGAAAACATTGTCATACATGTCCTTGCACCAATCAGGCTTTAGCATCTTATACCTTACATTGCTGCAGTGCCTCTTTTAGCCTCATGTTGGAAATGCTATGTTTTAGCTCTTAGCTCACCTTGCAAAAACCAAATCTGCCCTGATTGGCCAGTTGACCCACTAGCGATCGCTCAACTGCATCGAGTGTGCGTGAGAAATGCTCGGCCCCTTCACCCAAAGGCTTCCTGGTCAGCTGTAAACTTCTCTGTGTAGCAATGAGAGCCTTGTTTATGCCATTCTTATGCTCGGCGGACCTGGTACCTATGACGTAGACACTTTATGGAAAAAATCCAGGAATGAAGATGAGGTGTTGTGACTCGCTCTGCTGCAGACTGTGGCCTTTGTGACTTGGCAGACCTTCGACATGCTCAGACATACTCTGTGACAGACTCGAGGAAAGGGGGGAAAAACCCCAAGAAGCATTACACGGGCACTTGGATAAATAATACCAAAAGATATTTTACTTTTTAAATTCGATTCCTGCTTATTTAGCCATAAGTAATTAGTGTCAGAGATAAGTGTTTAAGTTTTAAAGTCGAGCTTTCAGAGGCTTTAAATTATTAATTATATAAACTCCTGTCAATTAGTTTCCTGATGCAAGACTGTGTAATTATAGGACAGCAACCAATAATTATTTTCATTTCATATTTCATATTTCTTTGCTCATATTTTTTGATGAATGCTTTAGTCTGTAACAAAAAACACCCAATCACAAGTTCCACAAGTTGAATTGTCCATCCAGCATCTTAGGGATGACCTTAAAATACTTCGCCATTTGCTTGAATTATCAAAAATATCAATATTTTCCTTTGACAGGTTTTGATGAATAACAAACCGAATGTTATAAGTGGAAATGTCAAATTAATTATTGGTTCCGAAGCACCTTTAAAAAGGTTGCTCTCGCCTTTGGTCGTCCGTTCCAAGCCCTCGAGTTGGAAGCGTACAACACACCCGCTCTTATCTGTGATAAATAGCAAACTGTATGTCGGACATGAAACAGGTACATCTCACTTAGATCCATGAAACTTCTCCAACTACCCCGAGAGCCAATTGACTTGGACACGTTTCCTCCGCACCATATAATACAGATGGTTTATGGTTTATGCTTCGGAGAAGTGCAGAGGTGTAGGACGGTACCAGGCGTCGAGGGGACTGTACTCAACTGGCATGGGAGTCGTTGGTATACGTGTGGAGCAGCGCTGCGTAGATCATGAACTGTCTTTTTCCCTGCCTCGCTGGCTCGCTAGAGGACCTCTGCATGACACTAATTTTGCAGTGTCGACTGTTCCACCGAGCGGCCATGGGTGACTGACTGTCCCGATCCAGCGGCACGGTGGAGTCTAAAAGGCGATGGAGGAGTTGGTGACACTGGAAAGGTTAAAAAAAAAAAAAAAAAAAGGATTTTGGCAAAGAATTTGTGATTTTTGATGAGCTGCGAAAAAAGAGGGCAGGTCCTCGGAGAAAAGTGTGAATGTTTATACAGGGACAAGATTGTCCACTTAAGGGTTTATGAGCGATTAGGACACAAATCTGATTCCTCCTGTCGTGGCGGCTTGTGGCTCAGTGGGCAGGACTCGTAGCATTAGCTGTTTTTTCAGATGGTGGAATCACTTTACAAGTCCATAAAGACGAGGGGGGTCGTAATCAGGGAGGCTTCTGGGCGTGTCCGCTTGCACTCATCCTGTACATTAATCTGCCAATCTGGACGGGTGTGTGATGAGGTGAGAGTGAGATGCATTGTGTGTGTGTGTGTGTGTGTGTGTGTGTGTGTGTGTGTGTGTGTGTGTGTGTGTGTGTATGTATGTGAGTGTTCGGAGTTGACTGTCAGGGTTACAAGAGAGAGTGTCACTGATTGCATCTCGGCCCATTGGGGGACAGAATGATAACCGGCAACTCCGTGAGAAGGGGCCGGAAAAAATAAGTTGAAGAAGCCTAGAACAGCTCCCAATTTTCATTATCCCTGAATCCCCGCATTCTGCCAGCGACTGCCTCCGTTTTTCTTTGGGGGGGGGGGCTCTCCGGGGGCCGGCGCTATCTTGCAGCGCGACACTGCGCTATCCTGGCTTCATTGGAAGGTTTTTTTTGGGGGGGGGGGGTGCTTGATGTGAAATGAAGTAGATCTCATTTGGGGGAAGCTGGAGTCAGATACTCCAGTCTTACAGCTCAGCCAAGAGAGAAATGAAAGTGCGGTGTGTTTCTGCGTGCGAGTGTGTGTCAGGAGGCAGTGGAAAATGGCTGGTAATAAACACTTCTGACACACCGGGGCTCTCATCCACATTCCACTCAAGAGGTTTTTTGCAGATTAGTCACATTCTCACACCCCTCGTCCACATTGGAGAGCACGGTCTCCACCTGCGAGAGACTCTTCTTTGAATTCCCAACAAGTTGAGGATTCTTTTTAACACCGACACGTCTAATGTTTGTGAGCACAGAGCCTAATCCGGCTTTTCAATGCGAGGCACATACTCACTCAGAGCCGCGGTCAGAGGGGTTCGGGGGTGCACAGCTGGGTCGTGGGCAGTGTTATTGACTGGTTTAAACAAAATGGCAGTGGACAGGTTTTTGTATTTTCAGAGAAATACGGTGTCATTTCACCTTTTGTTTGATGTTTAAGCTCTTGATCGACTTTTGTTTCCACACAAGAGTCATACTGCAGTTTAAAGGATCAATTCACCCCCCCCTCCCCCCAAAACAAAATATAAAAATACACAATTTCCTCACTTACCTCTGTTTGTATCGAGAGCTCCGACTAATCCACAGTGAGGGAATGATATTTGGGTTTCTGTAATTGGGGAAAAATTCAGGCTCGGCTCTGTTTGGACACAAAACACAGAACGTCTGTCGGGTCCGGGTCAGACTACAGTCATTTTTTTCTATGGGCTCAGACAGAAAATTGCGACCCGGGCCCACACTCTAATCCATAGATCGCACTGTAATCACTTTGGACTAGAACTACCTCCGATAGAAGAAGCAGCCCATGTGAAAGTTGTTGATTGCACGAACTAGAGGAGCTGGGCTGTCTTTCTGGAACTTGCCAGGTTTATTCCCCCCCCCCCCCATGTTTTCAGCACCCAGAGGGATGTTGCTTGCGTCCACCTCCATTGTGTGTGAATGGAGGCAGACATCTCGCAGTTATCTCAAAACCTGGACAAACTCAGTCGAGCACAAACCTCCACCGTCAAGGCCCCAACAGCCCCCTTCAATTCAAGCTGCACCAAATTTAACACACTCATAAATATAACTGATAAGACATCAAGATCTGTGAATTATTGGTCGGGAAAACAGTTAAAATGTCAGAAAAAGAAGCCCTATCTCGCAATGATAAATGAAGTGATAAAATATTCCTTGAACTGCCATTTTGTCCGATTCTTCATTGGTCCATGTCCCATCCTAATAACATATATATACTGAACAAACAAACCAACCCACCAACAAGGGGTGAAAACATCCCCTCCCTATTCAAAACCCAAACTAGATTGGATAAGTACCACTTCCTGTAGAGATACGTGGGATTAACCAACACATTAACATATCAACAAAACAAATTCATTATATTATGTCATCTTCTTATCATCATTGTTATTCTGTGTATGAAGTCTGACTCTGGGTTAACATGCACACCATGGGTCAACATTAGAATTCCCTATGCGCCGCGGGTGAAATTAAAAATTAAAGCACGATATGATGGTGTCAAAAAGTCCCACGGCCTCCATGATGTTTGGTCTTATTGATTCACACTAGCATTTGACACATGGCGGATTTTTTAGTTTGTGGAGCAACTCAATTGAAAAAATACAAAAGAAAAAGTTTCTCTGAATGTTTCACTGAAAATATAAAAACTGTGAAAACTACCAGGGGTTTTTTTTTTTTAAAACAGCTTTTTCTCGAGTGTGTGAAGGACACGTTTTTAAAATCGACACACTGCAGATGAACTTGATTTTGAAGGCTATAAAAACAGGAGGGATGAGAGGGGGGGGGGGGGAGAAGGGTTCTTCTTAAGAGGGGAAGTCATGTATGGCAAGAGTTCACGGGTGAGGTTTCAGGGATGGGGGGGAGGCCGCGGTGGGGGTGGGGCAGTGAGAAGGGGGATAAGTGTGTGCTTTTGAAGATGAAGCAGATGGATTAGTGTTATCTGAGCTCCTTGCTTCCTTTCCTCTTCTCTCCTTCTCCAGGTAGAGTGGGTGGACGACTGCGAGGACTGAAGAAGTGACCGGCCAAGGTTCCGGAGCCGGAAGGGGAGTTTTGGTGCGGTTGGGGAGGGCGAGAGCCGGCTACAGGACGAGAATCACAACCAGGAGAGGAGGAGGAGGAGGAGGGGTTGAAAGAGAGAGAAATAATCCAGTGGCGAGTGTCTGAGGGGAGCGTCTGCGTCAAAAGGGGAGGGAGGTGGATACCCAGCATGCAGGCAGCATGGAACGGGTGAGGGAGCAGCGGCCTTTCTGCTCGCTGTCCAAGAGCCAGAGAGACAGGGAGCGGGACTGCGTGAGAGACCAGGATCGGGAGCGCCGCTACACCGCCTCCTCTTCTGACCGGGAGGAGGGAGCCTGCCGCGTGCCCACTCAGAAATCCTACAGCTCCAGCGAGACGCTCCAGGCCTTTGACCATGACCCCACGCGAATGCTGTTCGGAGGCAGAGTCAAGGAGCTGGTCCACAAGGAAAGCGTGGAGTACAGCAGGCCAGGTCAGCAAGGGCAAATGTTTACTCCACTCACATTTCTTTTCTGCCAGATGAATCTCCATGTTTAAGCTGAGTGGGATGCTTATTGACTAAGCCATTGATGAAGTAGAGTTGTGTTTTACTCTGAGGCGTATTATTATCAGAGTAATAGTTTGATGACCTGTCGATTTAAAACAAAAAATGTCTGATTTCTAGAAATATCCTCATGTTACCTTAATCGTCGTATTTTTCCAAAATGCGAAGAGGAATCATTTGGCTACAAATCTGTGGTTGTACGACTTTAGTACGACAAACAAAAAACCTGAGAAACGTCATCAGTGAACACGAATACATCTGAGGACTTTCTTGTCTGTGTTTGCAGAATCCTTAGCAGAATCTCCTCCTTAATCTGTGGGGGTGGGGGTGGGGGGGGGGGACAATGTTAGAAAAGTAACACAACAGAATGAAGCCAGTTAGTTGGACAGCGGTAAACACAATTAAATTATGTCAAACAAAGGCACAGCTTTGTTTCGTTTCCCACAAACTTCACGTTGGGTGTTGGGTGCGATCCAGTTGGGTGGACTGGGTCCATAAAATATAGATGCTGGACTGGACTGTGGTAGAATAATAGGAGGAAAAGCTCGGTAAATAACTCGCTGCTTAAATTGGCAACAGGAAAGTGCTCTGATTTCTGTAATTAAAAAGTTTGAGCAGTTTGTTCTGTTTTATGGCACTCCTTTGGCTCATAAGATTGCAATTAGAAAATCTATCCATTACTCCCTTACATTTTCTTGCTGCTAATTGGTGCCCATTTTAGAATTAATGGGATTATGATGACGTTGTTGGAAGAATGCAGCTTTTCTCTTTATTTCCTCTTTCACATTTAAATCGTAACGACGGTTTCTTACATCATCACAGTAGATGTCAGATGTTAATGTGATCCATGCGGCGGTGGAACCAGAGCGAGTATTTAAGTGCGGATTGATGAAGGTGTTATATCTGCACCTATAAGTGTGTGTGTGTGTGTGTGTGTGTGTGTGTGTGTGTGTGTGTGTTGTATGACTGATATATGGAAAAAACATCTACATCTGGTTATTTTAAATTTTATGGATTTTAGTGTAAATAGGTATAATAACTGTGGCATTTAAACATTGTTAGACATTTTTATTTATTTATTTTATTTTCAGATTTGGTTCAATGACTTTGAAAATACACACACACACACACACACACACACACACACACACACACACACACACACACACACACATATATATATATATATATATATATCTTGCACATTTTTTAATAAAACAAAAAAACACACATTACAAGGTAACAAAAGTATAAAATGCTTTTACTTTCAATTTGAAATTAAACTAAATTAAACTGGACATATTTTCTTCTATTGTGTTTTTCCAAAGTTGACATGTGTGACCTTAAGATTTTAAAAGTATTGATCAATAACTTTCCAAACCAATGGTAACTGCTAATATTCACATAATTTCTAATATGCATACTGTGAACCATTGAATAAATTGTATTAATAATATTTTATGATTTCCAATTTTGTTATGGTATTAACATTTTAATAGATTTAGATTAAAGATATAAGAAGCCAATGTAATTTGAGTTGTACGTAGAATAGAATAGAATAAACTGACTTAATTGTCATTGAATTGTAAAAAAAATACAATAAAATTAAGAGTGCTGCTCCTGGTTGGCGCATTAGAGTTAAATATAAGTTACCTTTAGTACAGTGATGTACTCTTACAGTACACTTAGTTAAAAAGAACATTCCACACATCATATCATGCAGTTAATTAAGTTAATATGTCACATGCACTATAAAAGTCTGCTATTGATCTTAAAGTCGTATATTTCACTGAAACATTAAGAATATACTTTTTAATTCAGGGACTTTTTTAATGAGGTTAACTCCAGATATTTTTGTTTATTGGCAGAACGCCTGTGTTATTTCTCCAAAATAAAATAAATAAATGGTTGTTTTTTTTTGCCACAGTGTCTTTGAAGACAGGGGAGGCTATTATTTCTGTGCCCAGTCAACACCAGAGCCTTAAGTAATGAGCCTTAACAATCAAAGAGAAAACAAAATTATGGTAATGATGTATTGGGAAACAGGGTTGGTTTCTAAAACTATAAATAATAAACAGAGGACAATATTTTCCTCCCATTTTTCATGTGTTTGGTTAAATGTCTCTTCAACCTGAGTAATGTTAAAATCTCAGTTTGTTATTTAAAAGCTGCTCCGTGATGTGAGTTAGAGAAAAAGCCTTTTCTGGGTCTTGATGACTTGATGAGTGCTAAGCAGATTGGGAGGATGTTGTAATGGCTTTAATTTAACAACCCTCCTCCTCCTCTCTCCCCCCCCCCCCCCCCCCCCCCATCAGCTCATGGGTTAAGTGTTTTTTTTCCACCCGGCTCCCGGCCATTAACCGCGTTGTTGCTTGGTTTGTTAACTTTACAACTCCTGTCATTCACAGGGCAGACATTTTCGCTGAGGCAACTCGGGATCTGTGAGCCATCAGCTCGCAGGGGCTTGGCGCTCTGCCCCGAGACGGGCCTCTCCCACCCGCTCAGCAGCTACTCCAGAGGAGCCGTCGCAACAGAAAACCATGAACCTGTATCACCGGAACGTACCATGACTCTTTGGGGAACGGGGGCAAAGTCTGGGCAGAACTCATGCCTCTCCAGCCGCTCTAACTCGGCGCTGACGCTCACTGACACGGAAATGGACAATAAATCGGACAATGAGATGGGTGAGTAGGGCACACGTTTTCTTTCTGTTGGAGCTTTGAAAAGCTTATATGTTTGCGGCTCATGCTTTCATTGCTTTTCAAAGGGGGAGAAATCACTATGTGGGGAAAGAGCAGCAGCAGTAGGTTGGATTATGGGTTGGCGCTGGGGACGAGGCCCTGATTGGTGGAAGGAGAGTGCGAAAGGCGATTGGCGGGGCTGGTATCTGGAGAGGCGTTTTGCAGCTGCCTCTCTTTGGATCAAAGGCGCGAGTCCTCGCCGCATGAGCGGAAGAATTCGGCCTCGCGATTGAGTGGTTGCTGGTCACCTGGTCCGTCTCCGCAGGAAGCAGAGGAGTTTGATAAAGTTTCCCCCACGGGCTAGAGCATAGTCAAAGATAGCTTTGTGTGAGATTATGCCTGGAAATTCTTCAGTGGTTGACTGGACAGGCACAATGGCTGATTAAATGGGTACAATGGTTTGAAGTGCAAATGTGATCGCGCTGGAAACCCTGAGATGGAAGGATGGAGGTTTTCTGTTGAAAAGGGCAAATCTTTGTCCGGTCGAGCGGAGGCAGTGAGTAGAGGACTGCTGCAAACCTGCATTGTTGCTCTATGCTCCCTTGTTTATTTTACCACGACTCCCTGAAAAGGCCAGTTTGCAGTTTGGTTAAAAATGATTCACACGTCTTCTACTTTGCTTTTAAAACGATTTTCAGTGCTGCTTTTCAGCAGTATTTTTTTAATTAAATGCATCCTTTCAATCAGTTTTCGCCCTTCATGGATTTTTTGTTCCCTCTCAGCTTGATATGTTTTAGTGTCAAGCTTTTTAAAATCTCCTCCATGACGTTGAGTGCTCCTGACATTGTGCATCACTCACCGCGCGTCCAGTCCGAGCTCATTCGACGCGAAGCTCTAATTATTTTAAGGAACTGATGATCTCAGAGTGGCGGGCAGTTAGAATAATTAGGGTTGATCACACTTTCCTGGCAAGAACATTAGGGAGAGGCCAAAAAAGTAAAATGTCTTGTGTTCATGTGCTATCAATTCTCATCCTGAAAACATTGGCTTCATTCTGACATTTGAGACAAGTCATTTTCTTAATGGCAGTATTCATCATAGGGCGCTCGTCTCTGGGTGGCGGCGGCGGCGGCGGCGGCGGCGGAGGGGAGCTGAGTACTTCTTTTACTTTTTCAAAATGCCATCAGAATTCAAGAGCGTGTATTTGCTCTTGTGTGCATGTGGCCTTTTGCTTTAGTCCGGTACACTGTATACATTTATGAGTCACTAAAAGCCGGAGCCTAACCACAGAGGTGCCGGTGAACATAACCCTCGCCTCCTTAGTGCCCCGGCTCCAGGCACATTTGTTGGGGAACATGCCAGGCATGAAACCAAATCACCAGCCACTGCCTCATTCTGCGAGACAATGCCGGCAGTCTGCTTTCAGTGGGTTCACCTGTTCTCCAGCGTGCACACACACACACACACACACACACACACACACACACACACACACACACACACACACACACACCTTCTCTGCAGTTTCTCTTTGGATCATCTCCAGAAGCCGCTGCTGATTGGCCGTTGTTAATACGACGTATACCAAAGGGAATTTCTCTTACGTCATTATACAGAAAATAAACAAGACCTGCTGGACCAGTTTCTATGCATTTTAATGTTATATAAATAAACCCCTAATGACTCATATGTTTACATCAGTATGTCTCTGTTTTCATCAATTGGATTTTGAGCCGGAGCAAAGAAAAACCTTGCTTCTGTTCCATCTTCATAGATCTTGGCCTTTTTTTTTTTTTGTCAGGAGGCATTGCACTTTTGACTTTCACTATTTAATGAAGCAGCAAAGAGAAATGGCCCATCCGAAGGTTTCCATCAACTGAATATGCATGCAGAAGCTGCGACAAGGGGCCGTTCAGCCCCACTTATTCATAAATGAACTCAATATTTCATTCTAATTCGCTCTGTTCTACAGTGTTCGACACAGACAAGTACCAAAGCCTCAGCGCATTCGCAGAGCGGCATCTGCCAGGGTTAACCTCCGTGATCCCAGGGAAAGAGGTCTGGGATCATGGCACCTTTTAAAAAATGTTAACATCCACATTTTTTACTTCTTTTGCATCTAGTAATTATATATATATATATAAAAAACAATCCCCAAATTCGATTACAGTGGCCTTTAACTTTATTATTTAATAGTATTATTATTATTATTAGGGTCAGAGGATCACAGTAGATTCTTACAACACAAAGCTGTAAAAAAGTGGTAAAAAGGGAAAGAAGAAATATGTTGAGCAGCTTGCATTGATTTTGCACTTAAGATAATCCCCTGCCACTGATAGAATCCCTTGAAAACAAAATTGATTGATTAAAGTGTCCGTTTTATTGGCTTCCCAGTTGTGAGAATGTCCACGTGACCCTGAACAGTCGCTGCATATCTCAATAGATGACGCCGTCCTGTGTGTACACAGCATCGATTACATGAGCAGTGCACAGTATAGTTTGCTGTAAAGATTAGAAAACTATACCCTATTTCCTCTTGTTAAAAATCACATGAATTGCCTGATTTCGAATGTATAAAAAATATTATTCCTATCAGCGACTCATCAGATCCCTTATAAATAAATGTGACATTACCAAATGAATAAAAAAAACAATCCACGCTTGTTCTCCTCACGCAGGAGTAATTTACACTCATTGCCTTTACCTGACAGTGATAGCTTGCTTTACACAAACACACCCACCCACGTGCACACACACACACACACACATTCACAGCACATATGTTCACTTAGCGTCTCATGTTACATTAGCGCTGTGACATGCAGCAGCTGTAAAGTGTTGGAACTTGAAGTGTAACCTCGCAGTAAGTGGCACCCTGATTAAAAAAAGAAATGTTTGCGTTCAGCAGCTGAGGTGATACAAAAAGTGATCTTTAAACAGTTTTGCGCTGGGAAATTACTTAACTTTGTGTCCAACTGCTACAGAGGACTTCACACAGGAGCTTCCTGACTCTGGCAAAATTCAGCTGTGAGAGTTTTAACCAAATTTAAAAGAGACTTGTTCTTATTCGCTGGCTGCCAGTGAGCCACAGGACTGACTTTAAAGTGTTTGAAGCTCATTTTTAAATCTCTTAACGGAGCTGCTCCCAAATACATCACAGACGTGTCCAGTATGACCTTGGGACACCTCTGAGGTCACAGGGGGGGGGAGTGGTCTGCTGGAGCTGCACAGGGTAAAATCCAAACAGGGAGGAGCAGCTTTCAGTCACATTTAAATTTTTAGTGCGTATAACCAAGCAATTTTACAAGGTCATATACCATTTAATATATTTTCATTTTATTATTCTACATAGCTCCAGCTATTTAATTTTTGTATTTTTAGATTTTAAAACAGAATTATACTCTTTTTATTTTTTTTAACCTCTTTTAATGTATTACACTCCTTTTAAACCCTGACTTTGCTTGAAAATTGTTTTAAACTTTCAGATTTTAAATCGGTTCCTCTTAATTTTATCTCTGTGTTGCTTTTTAATGTCCCTGCACAGCCCAGTGAATCTAACTCTGTGTATGAACGGGGCTTTATAAAATATTTTTTTTTTTTTCAGCTGCTGGAGATTAGTACAGAAAATCAAATCATAACATATATAATTCAGTATTTTCTATCTAATATTTTTTTATTTTTAAGGGGGTTGATGCTGCAAAAACAGAAAATGTAAACCCCATGGGAACGTTATTCTGTGCAACACATGAAACACTGTGATTTGCATCCTTATAAATTAGTGCACAGAATGGAGAGGATGCAAATGGTTGTTTTAAAAGGAGATTTTCTTGTCAGGGAATTGCAGCGTTTCTCTTTAATGTGTTCAAATCTCGACCTTTTGAGAAGCGCCTTGAAATATATGATGTGATTTAAATTGATAAAAGTACCTTTATTTCACGTATTTTGTATTGCGATTGAAAGAAATGCTCATATAGAAGAAAAAACTGCTTTTCAAACACAAAATATGAAATTGTTTTTTTCAAGGTGAGCAGCAAAGCTTTATTTGTGCTGGAAATGATTTAAAAAACATACAAACACTGGATTTGCATGGGTTTAGAATATGGGTCACTTGATGTCCCTGGATGCATGAGGAAAAGTTGAAATATGTGCATACATTTTTTATTTGTTATTTTGGAAACCATTCCCTTTTTACAGTTTTTGTCAAATTCAGCTTAGATGGGATGTATATTTATGAAACTGTCATAATTTAACATACCTATAAACACTCAAAGCATCCTTGTTGGTGCTGTGCTGCCTGAGAGGAGCAAACGTAGAAAACAATGCCTTTTAAGCGTAAACAGAAAATGTCCTCATTTAAAAAATTAAATAAAAATCAATTTGTAAATGTAGCCCTCTGTGGGTTAGTTGCCATTCTGCAGTTACCTGCCCGCTGCTATCGCTTTACTGCAAAGCACTTCAATGTTTTTAATATTAAATGATTACAGTTTAGCCTCAGTTGTTGCTGCGTATAAATATTCATAAAGTAGGTCAATGTATAGCTGCTGCATAAAGGTGAACACACAAGAGAAACAGAGAAAGATCTCTTTTTCTTTTCACACACTAATGTTGACTGCGCTCACTCCAGAATCAATATTATTCCCCTCATAAAACATGAATGACTGCGCCGAGCAGAAACATAGCATGGCCCAGTTGAGTTGTATTCCTAATAGGGTGTGAAAAACCCTGCGCTGACTTGTTAGGTGCTGCAGCTACAGCACTGCAGCACCTCGTGACAGCTCCCCTTGTCTGTAGAAACCGTCACACATGGGGTTTATTGTTAGTGGGAGAGGCTCGACACCCGCTGACCTCTGGGTGGGAGAAAGAGACTTCTCCTGCAACGCCTGTCATCCTTTAGTGAGGAGGCATCACTCGCTCCGGCCTGCACCTTCCGTCCTAAATCATTTGTGAGGGGGTGGAAAGATAAAAAATGGATGTTTTCCCGCCCCGGTGGACGGCCTGTGTTGGTATGTTTCAGCGCCGTGTTCGCGTCACTGGCACGTTGGCGTCCGGGTCTGCTTACGAGGACATGTATCAGAAAATAATTTGTCCGAGTGAGAGGTCTCCATTTTATAGCTCGCAGATTCATTGTGTGAGCGGTGCCAGTAAAAGGTTAATTAAATCAGTCGAGGAGTCACAGCAGAGTGTGCCGTAGCACAGCAAGCACCAAAGGCTTTTTGGGTGGGAGTATGAAAGCGTATCAGACACCCTCTAACATGCGTCGCTGTGTGCATGTGTTCCTGTTCTCTCGCTCGGCGCCTCTCCCTCTCGTCTGCCCTCACACACACACACACGTGAACACGCTCTCACTCTGCTTCTCGCACTTTATCTCGCTAAGATATGAAAAAGCAAGCAAAAGTACAGACGTTCACACATACACACACACACACACACACACACACACTGGGACGGGGCGCGCACACGGGACGTCACGCTGACGAAGGTGGCACGCCATCTGTCAAACTCCTGTCTCAGATCTGCGCCGTGTATTGTGACAGTGGAATCAGCGTATTGATCGTAGCAGGCAGAAATCCTCCCTCGCCGCTTTCATAATTCAATATGGCACAAGCAGACCACAAAAAAGAATAAATAACATCAGAGAGGGGTTTTATCCCCCCCCCCCCACCGTTTGGTCAAAAGGGCCGGCCATCTGTGATGTTTTTTTTTCTGAAGAACACGTGAAACAGGGCTGAGAAAACATTTTCATCATTTGCTAACGGGAGGCGGGAAGGTGTCTCATGTCTCGTCAAAAGAGGAGGCACGCTTTGATTGCCGTCATTTATTGTCATCACTTCCCCTGCTGGCTTGGCGCCGTCTCCAGTTTAAGTGCTCACATTGTTAGTGCTCGGGGGCAACGGGGGGGGGGGGGGGGGGGGGGGGGGGGGCGACGTGGAATACGCCGCTGACGTGCCAAAGGTGCGAGCAGGTGTTGGGCTCATCGGTATAATGAGGAAGATTTATATTTCGGCGTGAAGCTCGTGAAGCTCGTGAAGCTCGTGAAGCCCCGGAGGAGCAAAGGTCGGTGACATTTGCAGCTTCACCCGAGCGAACGACAAACTGACCACTCTGGGGATTCATCCGCTCGTCTTTGGGTGCTGACAAATTCCTGTCAACACATTAACACGACAGCAGCACATGGCGGAAAAAAGTTTCTGCTCACACCACAGATGCCCCCCCGCAGAGTGGATGATCTGATTAGACTTTGGAGTGTCTCGCTGTATAAATTTGCATATTAATACGGCAAAAACAGATTTTCTTGAAGCTACCAGGTCCCTTTCATACAAAGATGAGAGTTAATACTGACAACATAGATGTAAAAACACAGAGAGATGTTCAGAAGATGCTTATGTGTGATTATTATTCAAGCTTGATGGAAAGGTATTTTGTCAACTATATAATTTGGATATGGTGCACTGGGATTTTCTTTTCATTCATAATGAGGGCTGCAGTTTTAATTACCTATTAGTTTTCTCTTTTTAAATGAATCCATTAATCATTTAGTCTATTAAAAATTGTGGAAAATGATCAATTACACGTGATCAGACCTTGTGATGATCGGCCTCCGTCCAAAACCCCGAAGGTATTTGACATAAAAGCGGTAAACTCTCACATTTCAGCAGCTGCACCTTTTTGTGTTGTTGCATTACAAAAATTGACTTTTAAACACTTTCAAAAAAAATTCTGATTAGCGTCTGTACTTCCTGTGATCGATTCATCAACACGCTGTCGGGAGAGCTTCGAGCGGATCACTTGTGTGCAGCTATCGCCTGAAGGCCTCCAGTATTTGGGTTAATCTCAGAGACGCAGCTGCATCGTAAAAAAAGCTATTTACTCCGTCCGGCGTCTATTGTCTGTCACCTAAACGTCAAGTATCAACATTTCCCCGCTCTGGCTTAAGTTTCGCTCTGTTTTTTTTTTTATTTTTGCCAAGCAACACCGACAACCCTCCCCGAGCCCATATACTTGACTGCGTCTAATCACTCGCAGGCTGCCAGATTGCAGGACATGTTATTACGATTAGCAATCACTCTGCAGTTGTCAATTATGAGGGCCACTATTTACCATCCTCGAGAGAAAATGGCTCATTTCATTTCATCACACGGCTTAATTGAGTGATTGTATTACCATGCAATACGGAAATAGTCGGGAAGGCATTTCATACTCTATGAATATCAATGCAAGAAACACCGGGATTAGCATGTGGGCCCGGTTGTGTTGTTGGTAATTACAGGTGTGTCTGGTGTCTCTTCAGCAATCAGGGACCATCAGTGGGTGTTATTTAATTTTTTTTCCTGAATCCACCACCACTGGAAACGAAATACAAATGTTAAACTGCAAAGTGAAAAAAACATTACATCCTGTGTGGGTTTTTTTTTTTTACAGTTGAAACCACAATCACAAAGTGCAGATGTTGATTGAGGACAGACAGATGTGTGGGGGACGATCAGGGAAAGAGCATCACAGTCTTCATTTCATATAATTTGCCTTCACGTCTTCCTCCCTTTACGACCTCCTCTCTCTCTCTCTCTCTCTCTCTCTCTCTCTCTCTCTCTCTCTCTCCTCTCTCTCTCTCTCTCTCTCTCTCTCCCCCTATCTTGGGACACGGGGATATTTGTTATATCCACTGTCATGGCGCCGTGGCTTCGACCTTTTGCGCTCTTTAGCGTTGGATGTCGGCAATCAAAAAGTTGTAAGTCAAGGTGATTCTTCTTTTGTTGTCTCATCTGAATGTAAAAGCGTCCCCTGCTTTGTTTGCCGCACTCGTAGGATCATCTCATGTCACGCTTGCTTGTCGGTTCACCCCCCCCCCCCTCTCTTCTCTATACCGAGGCTTTAGAACAGGTCTTTTTGTTCATTGTTTTCTACGTGTCGAGCAAGACACCGAGCTCCAAAAAACCTCTGTGTTCTAGGGAGAGGCTGGGAATTGTGTTTAACGCACACACACACAAACAATACAACCACTCACAACAGGATATTGTGGAGGCAGGTATTCGAGGCTGTGGTGGTAATAGGCAATCGAATGAGTTCATTGATGGTGAAACCGAAGTGAATCCACTCATCTAAACACTTTCAGATACTTTAATTAAGTGTAAAGAGGAAAGTATAGAAAAATATTTTCTTTTAATTGTCTTAGGCCGCTTTTAATTTCCCTTTTGACGTTGGCAATTAAGAGCACGTTTCAACCGCAGATTACACCACTGGATTCTTTTTCGCTGGCAGTGGAAAATGGGTTTGAGTCTTCATACACATGAATAAATGTTTCATTAAAAGACTCGACTTCAGTCAGGATTTCAGGGAGTTTTCGTCATGTGAGCGGTTTCACGCCGCTCGAACAATGCCACAAATCAAAGGGATTCGTTCTCGATTTATTCTCAGTGTTTCACATAATTCTGAATATTTGCCCGAGTTAATAAGGTGAAGGAAGTCGATGTCGGAGGAGGCTCGTGCACAGAAATGGAGCCTGTGCGCCAGCTGCTGCGTATCGTATACAGGAGGGTTTTTTTTTTTACAGGAAATAATTCAATAATGTTCACGGTGGGGGGGGGGCATGTTGCCCCGCCCGTCTCATTTTTTAAATAGACAGCAACAGGGAGGGTAACAGACATTTTGAATCCTGGGTTTTGGCTCTCTGGCTTTTTTTTTTGTCAGATTGCATGCAGCCTGAGGTCCTGAAGTCCTGCAGACATAACCCCCCCCCCCCCCCCCCCCCCCCCCCACATTCCATGTCTCTTTTTATATTAAGCCGTAAATATTCACGATAATCAAACATACATAAAAGATGAGTAAAGCGCAGAAGTCGAGCACTATTAGATGTTTCCATTATTATGGAAAGCACAATAACCAAAGGGGCTAAAATATGAATTGTTTATCATTTAAAACCCTTATTTTGTAAGGGCTGCTCTTAAATTTAAAGAAAGATGACAACATGATAACAATCATAAATATATATAGAGGTATTTATGTATATAATATTTTTTTTCATGATTAAGAAATCATTTTATTCCATCTCTTCTTAGGTCAATACCAAGAACACTTCCAGGTGAAGAAATATCCATTTAAGTAGAATAATATAAAATATTTTATCATCTAAAGTTCACATCTTGAGTCACTGTACAACATTTCCTCAAGTGGTTCAGTGTATTGATCAGACTTTTATGTCATATAATCTTGTTCGTGCAGATAAAACAACAATTAAAAGTGGCATTACAAAAAAAAAGGCTATAAAATCTGGTGTAGAGACGCCTCAGTGCCGACATGGGACGTTTGTGGCTGAGGGCACATTAGGACGAGTTTGATAGACGCAATATTTTGAGATTTATTTTTAAATGTTTTATTTAAGTAGATAAGTAGAAACCACACACACACACACACACACATCACAGAAGATACAGTAAGTAGGCTGAGGATGAGACGTGAGCACGGAGAAGGGCAGGAGGCGGGGTCACCTCGACGCCCTGCGCCATCACTTCACGCTCACGGCTTTCTCCGCACGTCACTCCCGTTTCTGTCACTCCTTAGTTATGGGCTCTGAACTTTCAGGGAAACGGCCCCTGAAATAATCTCACTGGTTGATATTTGCATGAAATCTTGGCAGCTCGTCTCACTGGTCCAACAGCATCATATCACCTTGTAAGCTGTTTTGGTGACGGGTTTTTAAATATATATATATATATATATTTAAGCCTAATTCTGCCGCTGCTCCCAAAATTTCTAAGTGTGTTATCCAAGCTTAAAATAGTTGACACAACACAAGAAAATAGACCAGTGTTCCCACAGTAGGAAAAAAAGGACCCCTGCTAAAGGACAGTCTATAGAAGGACTTCAGGGCTGATTGGAAGGAGGGTGATGGCAGAGTGAAGTAACACATGACACACACACTTGCATGCACTTCATCGCCTACACACACTTCCTTTCCTTAAGGGAGAAAGGTCAGTATCTAGAGGAGGAAATGGTGAGCCATTGTTATGATTGAGCACACGGCAAGGTCCAGGGAGGACGCCGTGTCACTTTCATTGTCAAACTCATTATACCACAGAAGAAGACCCCACCCCCTCCACTCCACTCCCCTGCTCTCACGTCCCTTTCTCCTCAGCAGTCATGTGAGGAAACCCTAACGCCTGTCTTGCGAAGGCGAGCTGGGGCGCGTCAAAATGGAAAGCCGGGACGAAATGTGCTGAACATACACAATATTTTTTTCTCTAGCCACACTGTATTGAGAAATTGCATAATTCTGCGACGAGAGCAGCTGGAAACACAGAAGAGGAAGAAAACGAGAGGTGCCGTGGCTCTCCCTCGGAAGGAACAGTAACAATCAAACTCACGGTCGACAACCAGGAGAAGAGCCAAATCAATTAAAATATAGCAAAATTGAAGTCTTGCAGCCAAAGGCAGCTCGCGAGAGTGTTTGGAAGGATATTCTGGTCCTGATTAAAAATGAATGGTATCAGAATACATAAAGCTTTCTGGCCGAGGGCCCGGAGCGCAGCATCCTGAAACTGTGGTCACTTCAGAGGCAGAGGGAAGGCATTAGGTATCCGGGCTTTGAGGGGGGATGCTCAAGTAACAGACTGTTCTCAGTTCAATTCATCTAATCACCCATGCAAACCTAAGCACTTTGCAGATATAGATTTGAGGCCAACGATTGATATTGTATACCATGTAAACTGATTCATGCTCAAAGAAAGAAAACATACTGTCGTGTAAAAGGGTCTCCTCTCCCCGTGCACCGTCTCCACCTAAATGATCCGGCCCTTTTATCTTGCTTGAGCACAACCCAACACCAACAAACAGAACATGAAACAGAATCCTTAATTTGGTCGTCAAAATCTTATTTTCCCCTTAAAATGCACTTCTCCATGTTACAGTCCCGGTCCTGGAATAGCCACGATTGTGGTTTGCATAATAACATTACAGATGAATCAGTACAGGGCCTGGCATGTTTTTTCTACCCTGCTCATCTTACTTGACATCGGCCATTTGCGACTTGAGAATACGTGATTGGATTAGAGCTGATTTGAAAAGCGGGACTGTAAATAAAAATCACTTTAAACCCAAATTACGTTGAGCGTGTTTCATCCGACCGTGGACCTGCAGCTGTAGTTTTATCAGAAAGTAAAAAACAACAAACAGAAAATCCCGGATCTTTGCAAATGAGTGTTCAAATCCAGGCTCGTAACAAGGCGATGAGGTGTCGAATGCAAACTTCCAGACGCTGCTTGTTTTGGATTGTTTTGCCTCTGCGGTATTGATCCGGCCCAAAAGGCTTCTCGGAGAGGTGAGGGCCGTGTCTGCCAAGAGTAGAGGTCACTCAGATAAATTGGCCAGGTTGGCTTTTAGCAGCTTCGGGGTCAAAGCCCATTCATCTTATTAGGCCGATGTATCCTTTTAGAGGCCTCAGCAGTAGGATTAGACAATAGAGCAGCACCAGGGCATTAGATGACGGACCATTTGGCAAATAGGTTAGAGCAGTTTCCACCTATTGTCTTTTTCTACATTACCCGGAGGAGCTGTCGGCGGAGCTTTGCATTGCAGCTGGAAAAGGTTGGAGGCTCGGAGAGAGAGGGATTCACAACGGATGGGAGCAGGCTGGGTGATTTTCTGAGGAATGGCTTTACAAAGTGAACAGAGCAAAACGGCATTGGAACATATGTCCGCTCAATCTGTCGTCAAAGGTGATATATCAAGTGTGTTGCCGGTCTCAAAAGACTTTTTTTTCCCCAACTGACACGACAACAAAAACCCTATTACCCTGAATGTTAACTTCATTATAGTTGGTTATGCTATTTCTCACCTTTTTTATATTTTACTTTTAAATGTTCAGCTTTAACTTCATTGTGCCCCAAAAGGGATTTTTTTCTTTCTGGCAGAGGTGTAATAAATATGTAAAATATATTGCAAAAATCATACAAATAAATGTCATAACCTCCTACAGGGGGCTCACATCAAACAAGGTACAGCAAGTGCAGCACCATGTTTTATAAAAACCCGCTGTTCATTCATTACTGTTCCATTAACCTTCACAGTTGAACAACTATATGGAACAGTGAGCTCCACCAAACGGTATTGATCTGGCAAAATAACTTTATATTACATCGTTAACAAACTTTTGGGGCTGCCGCAGCAAACTGTGAGTTTTAATTCTGATTCATTTCTTATGAAAAAACATTTACAGACTGAACAGATAAAAGCTGCAGCAACAAAGAGCACCACTATCCATCAGCAGGGGTGGATCCAGGGGTGTGGGCAGGGGGGGCAGCTAAAATCTTTGCTGTGTTTAATATTTTTTATTTCTTATGCTTTTTTGATGTGCCTGAACAATGAGAAATACGATTTTCAAAGTATACTCATTGATGTTTGACTTTGTTAAATTAACATTACGTGTTTTATCCAAAGCGACTTCCAATTACTGAATTCAACATCTATGAGCGGCCATTCGGGTTCAAGGACACTATCATCAATAACAATTTAACAAAGGATCAATATACGTATGTATTGATTTTTTCTTGGGAATTGGTAAAAGTGCTTTGGAAAGGTTTATTGTTTCCCCCTTAGATTTGTCAAATGTTTAAATTGATTCTCTGTTCATGAAGAAGAGTTAAAAACGCCAACTTTCACTCTTTCATAAATCTTTAAACTTAAAATAAATAATAATTTTCCATCTTGATATAATAGTCCATCTCCAAGTATATTCAATTTAGTTTTTATAGATGACTGAAACATCAATTATTGACATTTGAGAAGCGACAACCAGAGATTTCTACTTATTTCTGAGTTGACCTTTGTTGCCGTTGCATTTTCCGTACAAACTTTTTCATCTTTTTGACCAACTTGCTGCGCCTCCATCCAGACAGAGCAGAACTGTGCAAAGTTTGATCAGCTGCCGCGCTCATCCCCTTTGGCCTCATGCGGTGTAAAAAGTGACCGGCCAGCGAGCAGCAAACAGTGACACAGCAGAGCAACTTGTCCAAATGGACACAGTGAAACAATATTGAGATTTCCCCCGTGAAAACACATTATCTTCAACGGGTCCTGGTTTCTCAGTCGTTACCGCCGTGCAGTTTGTTTACATGTCGTACATTGCATACGTCGCTGAAGACGCCTGAATTTGTGCGGAGATGAAACACAGTCCTCCAGTAATTGGACGTCCACCCTCCCTGCGTCCTCCCCTCTCTGCTCCGCGCCATTGTTGAGAGAAAAATGTGTTGGCTCTAATTTAAACCTGCTCCCTGCTACACTTACCAAAAACACAGAATTACGTTGACATTTTTCACTATAATGGTGTTACTGTGAAATCGCTTTTTCTATTAGCCCTTTTTTTGTCGAGATGTCGTGGCAAAGGGTAATTTCAAATGAATTATAAAATGGGGGATGATTAAAGTAATTTTCGGCAAAGGGTCTGCAAAAGTATTCTTTTATTTCTTTTAACTAGTTTTCCAGGACAAAAGACGTTCTCCGCCGACCCTCAATCGGAGCTCCCAGCTGCCTGAGCGATTCATCAAACGCCCTCAATCACAAAGATAGATTTTAAGGGTCCAAACCACCTGTTTAGTTCTCGTCTTTGAACGATTTCCACGTCTGTGCTCGTGCTGTTGTCCTCTTCTTCTCACTGGAGCCTCTTGTTTTCAAGTCGCCCGACGACGCACTGAGGGACGGTCCGGCTTCTGGAGGAGTTTTCTCCGAGTTTGCTCTTGAAAGAAGTGCGAGGATGACATTTGGGACTTCATTAAAATAGCTTGAGAGAGAATTTTTCTTCCACCCTCTGCTGCATGACACAATATATTTACCACAGCAGAAGAATATTACTCACATATAATCCACCGCCACCGTCTGCCTCACACAGAAGCCATTTTGCATCTTAGATAACGTGGCGGCTACGTGACTGATGACTCTGTAGCATATTAAATCATCTTGTCATCCTGTCTGGGTCTATCATATTTCCATGGCACACAACGTCTTTGTCATTTATGTCTGAAGTGATGCTACATGCTTAGATTACATGGGAAAATTCTTGGATGATTGCTTTTAGGAATCCGATGAGGGTGTTTGCGGTCAGGAATAAATATGAAATTGGTACGTACACCGACTGAAACCAGGGATAACTTGTTTCCTTCTTTAATTTTTCATAAACCTGTTTATTTTGGGGTGTAAGTCAGATCCTCGGCTTTTTAGATCGCAAGATAAAAGGAAATTTGTCTCCTCTGTTGTAATTCGAGTTGGTGTATCAGCTTCTTTTTTTTTTTTCACAGTTCTTGAAAGCGACGCATGCAGCCTCGTCTGCTCAGCTTCCCCGCATCCTCACAATCTCCGAGGTAGCTCAGAGCAACACGCAAAGTACAGTACCAGCCGGAAAATTGAACATTATGCTGATACGTCCTCGGTGGCGACTCCGGTTGTGGGGGCGAAGAGCTCTTAGATAATCTAGTGGCGGCGGTGCTTTTACTCTCTATTATACTTCGCCGGACAACATTGACTCCGCCACTGGCTGCCTACCAGGGTGGGCCATATTCTCTCCATCATTTAGTTTGTAGATGTTAGTGTTACATGCACCAGGTGCTGGCTGACAACTCAATGAATAATGTGTCTGGTAGAGGGGAAACTCAGTCAGGGGAAGCCCATTCCCTGGACTCTCCATTAATATCACAGTCCACTCTTTCAGGGGATACTGCTGACATTTTGCTCTCCGTGTAATAGAGACCTAACCTTTAAGCACTGCAAGGAAGAAGTCATTTTTCATAATCCGCTGTCCATTTTAGGAGAATTCGTAAACCAGTGCCCTCTTTGCATCTGTCCTGATTTCCCTCTTATTGTTTTATATTATACATATTTTAAATTTTCATTTTAGGAATGTGCAGCCGTCATCGTTTATTCTCCCAATGTAGGAAATGAAATTCCTTCACCTCCTTTCACCCCTTTCTTAAAAAATGAAAATACAATGCTTGAGTTTAGTGTAATTCCAGAGACGGATTTTACAGTGCGAGCCTGGCTGTGGTCGAGGACTTGGACGGGTGATCAGAGTAGGCACATTTTGTTGTGTCCAAGTCGGCCGTAATTCCTTAAATCCAGACTCAAGTGTTAAGCCACCGTAAGAAAAAAACTGTCAGATCCCCCGTGTCCTTTCTCGAAGCCGCGCCGGCTGAAGGAAAGTCATTGTTTAAGCAGCTGGTAATGATGATTAGCCACAATCTGGGGGATCGACTGCACATCGGTCAAATGAGTCGACATCCTCAAAGGGAGAGATGGCCCACTGTCACAGCCGCGCATACTGAGCAGATTGATTGTGTTTCCTGCAGAGATTTGGGGGAAATCTTTGATGTGTGCGCGGTAATAATGTCGACACCGCCACGAAATCCACAGCAACCGCCTCCGAGTTCAAGAGCTGGCGCCTTCTTAACATATTTCGATAGGAATCTTAACATAAAGGATAATTTGGCTTTTGTGCAGGAATGCAATGACTATAAATATACACACTGATAGTGTATCATTTCATATCTGATGACCAGCTTTACCCCATCGCTTCATCACATTACTCCTTTAAAAAGTTCTTGGCCCATTTCACAGTGCAAGATGAAACACATTCACACGAGGGCTCTAATCACAGCGACGGCAGCTGTAATGACGGCTCTGTGTCTGTGTTGCCGGAGTTCAGTCTGCGTCCTCTGCCCTCCAGGCATAAAACTAAAAGAATGGATGACAACATGCTGTAAATGGGCACTGGCTTGAAATAATAATAATTTTTGGGAGAACTTTATGGCTTCAAACATTAGCATACAGTCACCATTAGGTAATTGGGAGCTGCTGATGGGGATTTTTTTTGTTGGTGCACTTTCTTTTTTTTTTACGGCGGCTACATGTGATCATAATGTGGTAATTGGATAGCTCGTTTATTTCACTTAGGTCTAACTGGAGGTCTCCGCACTGAAGTTCATTTTGCATGGAAGCCTACCTTTGACGTGATTGATGATTAGCACGACGCGCTCAGGTTCGGCTGCGTATTAAGGGCGAGGACACACACACACGCTGGAAGCGTCCACTGCGCACACCGTGAGAATACTGTGCATATTTAGGTGTCGTGTTTTTCTTTTCTTTTTTAAACTAAACCCAAGAAGCCCCCGCTGGCACCGGGCTTGGAAATATTCCACTCATTTGCTCAGACTTTACTGGAAATAGCCTTTATTATAGAAACAATGATAGAATCCAGTAAATCAGGGAAAAGTATAGGGTGTAGTGTTGCCATCAATAATAGATTGGAAACAAGTCGGCACTGATGGAACCCGAGGCCTTTCCTTTGTGGAGGTCTTAGTGCCGTAGCGGTGCATGTGAATAATGCATGGTCCCAGATAGACTCCTGCTCCCTCTCTAGCCCTTCCACTCACTGGCTGCGTGGCTCGCAGGCTGGGGCGCCACTTTTCCCCAGCAGTGATTGGCTGTGCCTTGAGGGCAGTGGAGGAGATGGGAAATCACCTGCTCCATTTAGCCATGCTGTGCTAGCTGCGTCGGCTCCCCGCTGCTCAGACCTTTGTGTCTGCCGCTAGCACTCGACATTAGGACCTCTGGTTAACTTTAGTCGGGGATGCAGCGGCACAGAGCTGTCATTTGGATACTTATTATCACCCCAGACTTTTTTCTGAAAGGTAAATCTGCTGCACAGCTGCACTCTGTGGTTCTTTTTCTATTTTCTACCCCTTTCTTTTTTTCGGCAGACAGAGCAGGCATTGTGTTTGGCAGTGATGCATGTGTCGCAGCTCTGCCACAATCACAGTCGTAGCTTCTGCTTCGTCGTCGATGCCGCGGCCCCCTCCCTCCTCTGACCTACTCCCCATCCCCCCTTTTCTCTGTCTTCTTCTTCTTTTTCTTTATTTTGCTAGTTTTCTTTCACACATTGACGTGTGGTGCTGGTGTGGGAAGCATCGGCTGCATTCTCAATGATCCAGCCTTGAGAACCAAGGGGGCTCTCGGCGTCCTCTCACCCAGGGGTCTCGGTGGGGAGTCCACTGAAGCTGGGCACCCAGTCCGGCCCCCCCATGGAGCGAGAGCCTGGCTGCGGCACCACATAATCCATATTCTAAAGGCCAGCTGGACTGAGACCATGGAGCACAAGGAGAGCAACGAGACCTAACGCCCCCCCGCCCACATCCCACTCCCCAGTAACTCAGCACCTCAGACAGCTTTGGCATGTCAAAACTGAAAGTGGGCTGAATAGCCGCCTTTTTAGCAACGGCTCTTCAGTGGAAATAAGAGTCCATTTTCCCTCCATTAGCTGTGAAGAATTAAGCATATTACGAGAGAACGGTCCTGGCCCGTTTCCCATATTGTTTACCCAGCTGAAATTTACTGCAGCATCCTTGCCAGTGCGAGAAACCATTTCCCCCCCCCCCTCCTTCTCCGGCCCTCTTTGTTTGTACACAGTGCTGGAGTGAAAATTAGTCAGTTGGCCGAAGGTGTTTCTGTATCCAGGGCGGCTTTTGGAGTAATCCCGCTTCGACAGAGGACGGATAAGAGCAGACGAGTGACTGTCCAAAGGCAGGTATTCCAGCAGATTGATATTTATTCCCCGAACGAACCCAAACCAAGCCCCACTACCTCTTCAGCTGCCACTGCTTACTCTTCCGGCCCCAATTACTGGGCTCTAACAAGCCTTCCGCACACATCCACACCGTGCACTGTATTCCCATTGTGCCCGGCTGACCATTACAAACAACATGGCAAGACATGTTCAAATACTGTATTGTGTTTTTTTTGTGGCTCTGTTGATGTTATCATTAAGAACACAGGGAAATCTCCTAAACGGACATTTGTCTTGCATTGGGATATCGTGGATGAGGCCCTAACTCGCCCATGTGACTGTGTCTACTTATAATCCCACCACCTCACCGTGGAGCACCCAGTGGGAATTATAACGAGGCCGATCGTTGTTCCCTAAAGAATACAAATTGACATAATCTCTGAGGTGTTTTAAAAGTGACTAATGCCAAAATGCTTCTGTCTTAAAATAGCCTGTCCTACACTGGGTCTCAAACGCTGTCTCTTCAGGACGGATGATGAACATAATAATTTGGGCCACTCGATATGAGGTTTCGCTCAAGCCAAACGGAACTGGGACACTCCTGGATTACAGGGAGCACAGTCCACACTTGTAGCATATTTCCCCCCACTTGAGCCCACAGGCGTGACCGAGCGCTTTGAGTCGGTGTGCGGCAGCGCTGGGGAAAATGTCAAAGAATTCGCCGCCTTGTTCTCAACCCCAGAGGCGTCACTTTTGATGTCCACCTTCAAAGACGCCTTATCGGCCCTGTTTTAGTTGTTGCTCATTACGGAAAGCCGAGTGTTACCGAGTGATGCAGGATAAATTATAGAAATTAAATGCCTCATTGATTTGGCAATAAGATACGATGCACTGCCGCACTGCACGATTTATTAGACTTTATGAGACCAGAGTGGATACATTTGCGTCAACAGCGGTTTTACACAGGCTTTTATTTTTTACTACATATTGTTTGGTTTGAGAGGTGTTTATTCAAAAATTAAAGAACAGCGATTCTGTAGTCAGACAGAAACAGCATGTGCAGTACAGTATAAAGGAAAAGGTGGAGCTGGAATTTTGTCAATGAAAAGCAAGAACATTTTTATTTGTATAGCACATTTCATACCTGGAGGCAACCTGAACCTCTTCACAGGATAGACAGGCAGAGGAGCTGCAAGTGCAGATTTTATTACCAGTAGGAGAGTTACACAAACCACACTATTCATAGGTAACTAAGTTTGTTCATATAGATATAAATATACACAATGGGTTTTAAATCCAGTATAATTTCATGAGTAACCTGCAGTTTTTACGTAGTAGACACGATCGAATCATTTCATCTTGAAGGGGAAACAAGGTCGTCAAGGTCACTATAGTTAATACATGTGCATTAGAAGTCCCTTTATGACTTTGCCACTGGGGCACTGAGTCCACCATTATGTTCCGGTTCAGTTGAGAGAACAGAGGATTTCATTTACCCTCCAGCATATCAGCTGGAACCATCAGCCCAGATGTTCAGCAACTCACCTGATCCACATTCGCTCTGGTTAAAAGTGGCAGTCGCGAAAGTGCACGTCTTCGCTATCTGTGAAAACAGCTTTTTCTGTGTCACAAACAGGAGGTTGGGGGGGTTGGACAGGAGGGAGGGTCTGAAGAAAGAGTGTAGGAGCCAGTATTTGTTATGGTTGAGCAATGCCGGGACTTTGTTGCTTCAGGTTTTGATCATTATTTAATTAATCGTCCTGTTGTGAGTCCCCCAACTTTATGGAAATGTAAAATTAAATGCTATGAGGAAACTTAGTCGGGTTAATTTGACCTAGTATTTTTCTTAGTTTTTTAAATCCACTTTATCCACGTCTGAAACCTGTAACTGAGAAAGTAACTTGCTCCCGACTCGTCTCGGTTCCCTCTAGAAGAACGAAGTCTAGACAGGCGTTTGAGTCGCTAATAGAGGGCAGAGTTTGACTCAATGTGCAGAACTGGAAGCGACTTAGATTGTCTGTTTCGTGGGGGAAAGCAAGAGGCTAATCTTTTTCTTTCGGTCCAGGCAAATAGAAAAAATAATGGACACACCAATTGCTGATATTCTATTAATCAATCAATCAGCGTACACATTTATATTTGATGGAGATGGTATAATGCAATCAAGCTCAGGGAAACTACGCGACCTAAATATTTCCCTGATAGCAGCAGATTATATATATATATATCAGGGATACATATTGGAACTGTGAACTACATATGACCCTGTATTTAGGCTATAGGAGGCAATTCTGTTATAAGCTAATGAGGACAACCGCATTTCGAATTTACTGAATAAACAATTTTTCTCATCGCATCTTTCATAAACAGATATATTTCATTCCTCCCTTAAAGGATGTTGTCAAAAAGTAAATAAACAACTTTGAGACTAGCCAGTGAGATGAGATCAAAACAACGACTGGCATGAGTCTGACTAATCATTGGTGTTCAAACTCGACTGTGATCAAAACATCAGCATGTGACAGGAACATTTTCAATGGTAGATGAGGCTTTTATTTTTTTACATATTTCTTGGATCTGCGTCTGTTTTCATCGCATCTGCACGACCACTGTTTTTTAACGAGCCTTACACGTCACGAAACATTAAATGCGTGAGGCAGACAAAGGGTCTTCGTGTGTGCGTGTAAGCAAAACAAAGATAAAGCCTCACATGTGATTAATCAAACGTCAAACTGAAGGAGAGCCGTTTAAAAGTGGCACTTACAACTCAGCGACCGTCTCATGAATCCACATCAAGGTCCTACGTCAAAGCCCCGTCACCTACAGCTCGATAATCTTTTCCGGAGACCACTCCAGGTTTTTTTTGGGGGGGTGTTTTTAAGGGAGGCAGCCTACCTCTGCCTCCCTCCCTCCCTCTCTCTCCTCCCTCTCCTCCTCCTCCTCCTCCTCTTCTCCCACTACTTCTTTTTAAGGGGTAAACACACACTCGCGAAGCTCCTCTAGCCTATCATGTGTGACCGCCGCTACAGCCAGACAGTGTAACACGATCCATGATAGAGTGGTGCAAATCGCCCAGCGCCTTTCGTCTACCATCTCGCACGAGGAGGAGGAGGGGGGGGAGAAGCCTGTGAGATAGGGGGAGTTTGAAAAAAAAAGAAAAAGGAGAAGGGGAAAAAAAGGAGGAGGAGGAGGTGGTGAAGAGCTGGCGGTGAGTGCGGCAGCCGTATAGCTGGCAAGTAGAACGTCGCTGGTGTGACTTTCCGGTCCACTAGGTTTTAACCCTTTTGACATCGTTTGAGTGCCGTCCATGTGTCGGTGCTGTAGTGTTCTCGTGCAGCGTGCGGCTGGTGTGGCAGCAGAGGAGAGAGGAGGGGAATCCGGAGCGTTTGTAAATCCAGTACAAAGCAGCATCGCAGCCTGAGAAGTGGACCTTGATACAGTAGAGCCTCAGTGGGGGGATTGCTACACGCCTTCTTTGAGGTAACACACCAACTTCTTTGTCATCCTCTGACAACTAGCCGGGGGGAAATTAACCCAGATTCATATCTGTGTCTGATTCCACTGCATTTTTATCAGTGTGGTTTTTCCGTGCTGGACATTAAATCTGGAGTTGCACACACGTACTGCATCTGTCAACAACTTGGATGTGGCAAAATAATGTTTAATGCATTACCAGGGCTGTGTCCGGGCAGCTCTTCTGTCAGCCACAGGCCTTATGGTTACTGCAGAAATCTACAGTCTTTTGTATTCCTTCCAATCCCCTCGTGGATCTTCTTCTTCTTATGAGGGGGCGTTGTGTGCCATGTTGAAAATGGTACTGCAGCCTAACACGTGTAGATTGATAACACAGTGTCTTGCATTTATGCCAAAAACTATATGTCCTGCAGGTTTTTGAGGGGGTTTATTTGCACTGAGGAATAACCGGAAGCACATTGTTGGACTAAATCAGGGTCAAGATGTTTTCACGGTGTCCTAAAAACATCTTTAATGAGGGGTTTTGTGTTGGAATTCATTGCTATTTTGCATGAACACACAAGTTCTCATGATTATGTTTCTCACACATCGTCGGAAGCACTGCCAGATTATGAGGAACAAGTGGTGGAAAAGGTTTTTGTTTAATATTGCATGAAATACAATATTAGAGTATATCGCCTAGAGCTTTCTAAACCGCATCAGAAAGATAACACATTGTAGTTGTATTTCTTGGCTCATGCTCCAAAAAAGGAACTGCTGCTGCTGCTGCTGCTTTTAGAATTCCTCACACATTCATTGTCTCAACATGACACCCATGAAGGATTCTGGGTAATGTATGCAAACGGAGGAACCCATGGTGTTGCTTTTTGGGTGTTGACTTGCCTTTGATTAATCATTTCGGCTTTGACGTCACGGCCCTCGCAGACAGAGATGGATTGAAGTGCTTAGCAGACCAATGGCTACAAAGACAAAGAGTAATTGGTGTGTAGTGAGTGGTGGCCAATGTAGACAGAGCTGAGTGGCTGAGTGCTGCGACGGGTCACACTGTGGCATCCCCACATACATTCACAGGTGACAGGTAGATGCAAGCAGGTAAACGCAAGGAGCCTTCCCTCCCCGAGCATTGCACCACACCAGGCATCACAATGACTTACTCTGCAGGCCTATGAGGTGCAGCACTGAGCAGGGGAGGTATATTTTTAGCCTTCTTTATAAGCAGGAACTGATTCATTTGATTATGTATTTTCTCTTTTTAACATCCATCAGTTGTGTGATTTTTTTAAAGCCGCAGCCTCGTGGTGCCGGTGGGGTTATTGCTGTTGCTGACTTTCGGCTACATGTGTTTTGCCTGTGCAGCAGCGTGCAGGGGGGTAATTGAGGGGGTGGGAGCGTGCTGCTGAGGAGGTGGGTATATTGTGATCCAGCCATCTTTATATGTGTCAGTGGTAATTACGTTGAAAAAGTGGGTTTGCGTCCCTGGAGAAGGAGGCGAATGTACCTCCATACATGCTGAGTGGTGGTGCATCCTCGAGGAGAGGTAAAGCTTTAATGGTGGCATTTAGTAAATGTGCAATCAGAATTGCATTAATGACTCCGGCATCATAAATCATAATGGCCTGATGGACTATCAATAGTGTGCACAGGCTCACTCTTTGATTCATGGTTTTCTCGATGGACCAAAGCTGCTCGGCATTCGCATTAACAGTTGGGGTCTGGGCAATTTTTATTTTAATTTTCTTATCTCATGTTTCACCAGGCAGCTCTGCCAGTCGCGTTCTCCTCTTAAGTCTTACTGGCAAACACGCGTCAGGTCTTTCGGCACCGACGGGAGCCTTTGCCAAGAAAAGGCTTCTGAGCATTATGATGTGGTTTCTGCGATCAATCGTTCCATAATTTATGCCATGAAAGGGTGAACTGTTGCTTAATTTATGTAATGTCTGAATGAGGGCTGCTCATCTGTTCAGTGGACGGGGCTCGATCTCTCCTTGTGGACCTCGGAGTACATGTTGTGCTCGACTCGTGTCTGGGTATGAACCATGTCAGCAGCTTTATTTTCCAATAATAAACATCAGAAAGAAGTCAGTCAATATCCTATTAGTTCACTAATCATCGTATTCTCTACATGACGACTAAGAAAACACCCACAGGGCAAACATGTGGAAACAAGAACCAGGAAATCTTTGTGTTTACATATTTAATCAAATGAATCATGTACACACACATACTGTAATCTACCTGAATGTATACATATGTTATGTACACGCAGTACAATCTGAGTACACATTCACCTGTTAGATTAGCCGGTCGCTGATTCTTCTGAACCTGCCTCCTCAGCAGAGACAGGTGACAATATTTTTTCTATTTCACATTATCTTCATATCCACATCTGAAATAATCTTAATAGGTTTTTTTTTGAGAAGCATGTGAGTGTGAAATTGTCCACAGAGTGATGTCATCTGGGAGACACTGAACCCTTGTTTTTAATTAAAACTCAGTCACATAATGTGGATGAGAAATCAGCCCACCTTTAAGCCTGTACCAGTTTCTATTGGGAGCAGTTAATTAAAATATGAAACATAATTACAATGGGGGGGGGGGGGTAAAAATCAATTTGAAAATTAATAGATTGTTTGGAATTATAACATTTGAGATATAAACACAATTCCTGAACTAAACTTTCGGGGTATTTAAAGCCGCGATTGTGATTGACTTAAGTTAACTTGTTATCACAGTGCGACTGTGCAGCCGGGGAGTCGGTCGCTCGGCGTCCTTTAAACAAACACTTCACTTTGCTGTTGTACTGGATTTTCTTCACCTTGTCAAACACAAGGAAATTCAGGCTGATGGCAGGTTTCCTGTAATGTGTCATCTCGATGGCTGGGATGCTCAGAGTGCGGCTGATTGTGGCTCTAAGCTCCCAAACCATTTTGAGCTGTGAGCCATTTTCAGTGCTGTGATAGAGGTGGAGTACAACTCAATCCATCGAGTTTGTGCCTGTCCCAGGTTCCTATCGCTCTCTGTCTTAGCCTTGTTGGCGAACAGGGCTCTTTTTATTTATCATGTAGTTTCTAATGTATGCTGTTGATCCACCTTCGTCTTGTATTTCTAGTACCCGGGGAAAGGCTCCGATCGCTGCCAGAGAAAACAATGAGTGCTATTTTCTCCCTGTTCTGGTAACACAATGTCCTGGTGGCGGAATTGACAGAATTAAATAATGATAGTGAGTCACATAGGGAACCAATCTAATCGCCAATGGTGTCATTATTCTAAACCCATTACACTGTGCAATGAACATTAACTTTGTAATAAGTTAAAGCAAAGCACTTTGGTGGCTTCACTTACAACAGTGTTCCAGTAGCCACAGAAAATACTAACTGTTATTAAAACTGCATTACATTTATCTATATTATCTATATCTATATTACATTATTCACTTACAAGAAAGTAGCAATGCAACACTGTAAGAAATACTCATTTACAAGTAAAGGTCCTGCTTAGTTGCAAAAACAATCTCAAGCACAAATCAAACAAACTGAGGCCTCACATGTTATAATATTGAATTATTGTTTCAGATTATAAATGTTTATTGATTAATAGTAATGCACAGTTGTAGGTGTTTGAGGTGAAGTTGATTAAACTTCTTTTATATATATATTGATAGTGAAGTTGTGTAATTTAGTCTATAACATCGTGGACTTGTCAAACTGGTCGTCAGTGGTGACTATATAAATGTTAAACAACTTGAACCACTAAAATAAGTATTGTATGTTGTATGTAAATATTTTAAAGTCTGAATTAGCTCATACAGCTTTCAGATTGATGTAGTGGAGTGAAAAGTTCAACGTGTTTTTTGTAAGTGAGAGTAGATACATCTGTAAGCAGATATGCATATATGTATATACTTATAAATACTTACATGTACCCATGTGTGCACATGAATTAACATAAATTTACTTTTTATCCTTTTTTCTTTTTATGCTACTGCGTGAACATATTTTGTGGTTGTGCAGATTTATGAATTTATTAGAAGACCCGCCCCCGGGTCTGGAATGCAAATTCAGTGTTGACCGTCACTGGTCCCTCGCAGACCAGTTCAAACTCTTCACCCCCTCGAAAGTAAGTCCCAGTGGCCTCATTTCATTTCAGTGTAGTTTACTCCCATGTGTCCTGAGAACGAGTTAAGGCTGACTGGATTCTGAACACTTATACTTTGTTGTTTTCTTGTTTGATATTCCAGGTCTTCATATTTGACCTCAGTGTATTCAGTGTTTACGCTGACCTTGTACACTAACCAGCCTGGCTACATTATTAAAGCCACCATGGGACACAAGAAACTTTTCCTCAAAACTCAACATTGTAAAAGTTTCTTCAGACGTGGCAGTGAATCTTAGTCTATTTGTGTCTGTGTTTGTTTCTCTTGCGACGTGTAACTAACTGTGTATGCGGTTGTCTCGCTGTATAGTGACCAGAATTCACGAGTTAATGATCATCCCTGCCTCGTGTAATGTGAGATCCTGCTCCTCAGCTGTTTACTGCGGACATTTACGGGTATCATTATCAAAACAGCGATGCCAGTGGGTGGCGACCAGAGCTGGAGGTGAAATAAGCCATTTAGCTGCTTTATGATAGCAATCCCCAGCCCTTGCTGTTTTCACATCCAGGGTCAAAGCTTAGCAGCCATCTAATCTCCCTCAGTCTCACAGCTTTCATTAGCGCGGCACTTGATCAATCAGCACCGCTGCAAGCACCAAACTTTGCCACCTCTTTAGATGAAAACCGTATTATACCTGCTCAGATGATCATAGCAGGTTCCCTTCGTGTCGAATTTAATTGACATTTGAATCTGAATTCAGATTAGCATGCTGCATGGTTGGTGATGTTGATGGTTGGGCTGCTGACACCACATTGAAAAAACCTTTAAAAACAGGGAAGTGATAATTTTTTATGATGTGTGACATAGTTTTTCCAATGCAAGGAAATAATCTGCCAAAAACTTTGATTGCAACAAGGCGATAATGTGTTAAGTATCATTTTGGAGTGAATCTTCAGACGAGTGCTGGATTGTGCAAGAAGGTTCTTGGTTCGAATCCTAGTTAGCTAGCCTTTCTGTGTGGAGTTTGCATCTTCTTCCTGTGTTTACATGGGTTTCCTTCCCCCTAAATGGTTGTTTCTCTCTGGATGTTCAACCTGCGATGTGCCAGCGATCTGTCCAGGGTGTGCCCCAGCACTCCCCCAGTGACAGCAGGGATTGGCACCAGTTCCCACCCCTGTGACCTTCACGGGATAAGCAGTATATACAATGGCTGGATATTCAGGCTTGACAAAATATCCCTATATCCTAGCATATTAAAATATGTGTTAAACTGTGGGCATCCTCCCTCCTGTTTGTTTTCCCTGACCGTTATTGGCTGCGATCTCAAAAGGCAGCTCATAGGTTTCATCTGCCATTGCTGGTCCTGTTCATGGCATCTGCATACAATGGGACGCGAAAGAAATCCTTGGCCCCTCCTTTCATTTGCCGTCACTTCTTCCATAATCAGGGGCAGGCGATGGGAACAGAGGCAAAGACGAGCTTTTTATCCCTCAATAAAAGGCCACTTAGGCAGATAGTTCTCCCCAGACTCATCAGCTTTGGTCTTTTTTCCCTGGCACCACATAAAGGAATTTGTGGAAGAGGGCAAACATTCCATCTAATTAAGGATACCTTTAATGTAAGCTCACCTCCCCCCCCCCGTAATTTCTCTTTGTGCCCATCTCTCCTGCCTCTCCCCTGCATCGCTCTGCCCTTCTGTCTTTCCTCCTTATCATCCATCATAGGAAGCCCAAAGGTGCCCTTCACAGTTACTGTACCGTCCTGGTTACCTCTCGATGCCTTTTGAAATCGTCCGGCTTACCCACGCTTTGATGTTGCCTTCAAATGGATGCCGAGCAAAACTTTGATGTCACGACCTAGATGAGGCCAAGAATGACGAATCAACACAATAGTTCACACTGTTCACACTTTTTTTTTTTTTTTGGGGGGGGGGGGGGAATTAAACTGGGGCGAGTAAATCAATGTGTGGTACGATTGGAGTGGTGGTTATTATCATTTTTTGTCTTCGGGAAATCTGAATTATTTGTTTTGAAAAGTGAGAGAGAGAGAGAAGGAGTGGCCTGTCTGACTTTGTTCTATTTCTGGACGATGGCAGCTGGAGGATTGCTGCAAGTGGCAGAGTATTCATTATTCAGATGGCAGTTGCGGAGTAGGGGAATGGGTGTTTCATAAACCACTTGACATGTGTGCTGCAATACTAGACCGAGAGAAATCACTCTTTAAAAAAAAAAAAAAGAAAATTAATTTCCAAAAATGTCTCCCCCCCCCACCCCCCCCACCCCAGCCAGGACACTTGTAGCGGCGGCTGCTGAGACAGTCGTACTAATTGAAACTGATGGAACAAACTCAGATGGATGGAGTTAATGGCTGAAGACGCTGCCAGTTCTTCGGGATTGCCTTTCCATATAGGATTTGAAAGTCATGGAGCGTTCACCCAGCTGTTTCATGGTGCATGTCAGATGTGCTGGTGTTTTAAACACAGCATCTTTGCCGCTTGTTATTGAATTCCGAGTGATTCGTTGAATACATCTGCGGCAAAGGAAATCGCCGTCGAGCCTGGCTGATTATAAAATAATGACGGTTTTGTCATCCTGCCTGGCTACGCATTTGTTCGGAAAGATGACAGAAGATATCATCTGCGACGTTTTTTTGAAATGGCCTGAGAATGAGAGGGGGGGGGGGGGGAGAAAAAAAATGTGACAGTTGTGCATTGCAAAGAGAAAAGCTGGCTCGCTCTGCAGACGTGGTGGAACACAGGCTGAGAAAAAGCCTCTCTCTCTCTCCCCCGACGTAACAGTCGTGTCTCTATTGGCTGGTGTTTACTCTGACAGTTCTCAGCCTGGACACAGAGAGAGGGTCCCTCCACGTGCGGGTGATTAATGCACTGCCATGCCGCCACGGTGGAGGATGTCTCTCGGCGGTCTCCTTCCCTTTTACAGTGCTCCTCCCTGATATCTCAGTAATGTGACTCGACAATGAAGAGATTGATAGCGATCATTATGCCGCTCTCAAAGAGTAATGTCACTTCCCAGCGTGATCCAGCCGGCTTCTAATTCAACTACCCCTGTGGGTAGCATACGAGCAGCGGTGGTGCATTTTGCTACTGTACATACAAGTGGCTGTTTTTCGACTGCGTTACGTTAAAGACGAAACCAGTGACATTTCAGAATCGCCTCCTCCTGCTGTTATCACAAATTCCTGAAGCTGTGTTTGCATATCCAGCGTTGAAAAGTGCCTCCGGTTGGCTCTTCTTTTTTTTTTAAACCAAAGGAGCTTGACACTGGAAGTATTATCGCACCGAACAAGGGAATCAGCCACTCACCTTGGCACTTTGTGAGCTATATCGCCATTTCCCCCAGTACTCCCCGTACAAATACAGGTACCAGGGTCACTCATTGTTTTCCCTCGCTCCAAGTCCTTACAGCTGGGTTGATTTGTTTATCTGTATGTGTTTAGCCCCTGGCCCCAATCTTGGGAGAGAGAAAAAGGTTTAGCATTTAAATTGGTTGATCCACCGCACGTTTTGCTAAACCTGTTTTTAAAGCATTACATTGATGAAAAGCAGACGCTAATCCCTGCGGGGTGTGCGACCTTATCTGACTAAGCACCTGACAATGAGATTCTATTGTCACTCCGGGAACACAAAGGCTCTCGGTGAATGTCACTTGCTGTAGCCGCTGACATCCCATTCGCGAAGTGCTACTGTAACCACAGGTTGGCTCGCCACAGGTATGATTCGTGGAGTTTGGAGAGCCACGAGTGTTGTGGCTTGACCGGCAGCTACTGACAACATGGGGCACTTCAAAGTCGTCCCAGCTCCTCTCTCTCTCTCTCCTCAGGACACTGCTGTTAGCTTGTCTGCCAAACATCTGCTGAAGTAAGTCCCAGCCTTGTCAGCCGGTGTCCGTGCAGGCCCCACGACCGGAGGAGACTGAGTTAGCAGACTAGCTTTCACAGCTAATCCCAGAATCTCCTGTATGCATTTCTCCTCCGCTTATATTCACACTGACTGATCCTCTGGTTTCGCACTTCCCATTGTACACTTAGCCAGACAAGACATTTAGTCAATACTGTTGCCGATGAATATGTAGGAGACAAAGTGGCCTTCATCTGAATGTGGCAGAACTAAATCATAGGGATTACGTTATTGACAGTACCTTGAATAAACATCAGGATGGGGTCAAAATTCATCGTCTTCCGTCATTTGCACAGCGTCCGGAGCATGTCGAGGTTTTAGAGCGAGCGGGGGCAACGTCTCGCTGGTGTTGAATACTTATTTTGTGTGATGAATTATCATAATTCAACGTGAAAAATCAGATAAGATTTCATGTTTGTGCTGACGGGGAGAAGGCGTATTGTTGTCTGTGTGTGTGTGTTTGTTTGTGAGGATGATTAGCTGTGGTATCAGATTGTGTCCAGCATTACAGATTGTGTGTGAAGCATATCTTCTTGGGACTTTCTAAAACTGCTACATTGCTTTATGTTCCTTCGAAATTCAATTTCACACACATATTGTGTTAAAGTGGAGCATCCTGTCATGATGCGGCTTCGGGCGACATCCAAACTAAACTCTGTCCACATGCTCGTTTTGGCTCTGTATCTGTTTTACTGCTCATCCATACTAACACGCCTGTAAACACGTATCATATGACCCCTTACACACACTAATCATGCGCATGCACATAGGAATTGATCACATAATAGTCGCCTCCTCTGCATTTAAACTGTTGTTTGCTTGTAAAATGGTCATTTAACTGCAACGCTTGTAATTGATGATTTATGCTGTGTTCTACACTGGTAGCCGAGTGATAGGAGCCTGACGAATTAGCAAAGGCTATGTTATGACCAGAAAGACCCAATTAGCAAGAGGTTGTTCAAAACATCTCAGTTTCTGCCCCCCGTCCAGACTAAAATGAAGCCCTGGTGTTTTCATACAAAAACGGGGGCCGACAGCATTTCCAAATTCTCGGTTGTAGCGTCTCTAAAACTCCAGGGTAGTGTGGACGCCAGGTGTATAGGTAACAGAGTTGATGCATTTAAATAAAACTAAAAGGTAATAGTATGGATGAAGCCTCACACACGGGGCTGGAGCTTCTGCAGGCAAAGGGAAAAGATGTTATCAATACGCACAAGGAATTCTCGAGCAAATAGTGGCCTCCCATTGTGTGTTATGGCTGAAACGTGACACTGGAAACAAGTGTGACTGGAGACTGTGGTGCCAACTGTGGGTTTTGCTGTATCAATACGTCTGTGAGTCGTTTTAATCTGGTCAGGAGTAAAGAATCCACTGCGTAGTCATCCAATATTAATCCCAGCCAGGAAACTTAACCAGCTGCTGCCTTTTTATCAACAGACAACTTATGGTTTTGGTGACGCCATATGCTGCCTGCCACCGCCTTTTCTCTCAGATTTCACTTCTCAGTTTCCATTGTCAGCCTCGTCTTGGCTTTTTATGATCCTAATTCTGATGGATGTATTCCAGTGTGAAGTGACTCAGCCGGGTGTGAGTGTGGACCATCATCTGCCTCCTACGGCTACCATTTGGTGAGCGGGTGGAGAAGCGCGGGGACCGTCGGAGGAGACGTGAGCAGGCTGGTGTGTTGACAGCATCCCTCCCTATCTAATTGGGGCAAAGCAAACACGATTAGACCCAATCTGAAAGACGATCAGTGTCTTCCGCCGCGGAGACGCTTTACAGTCATACGCGTTCTGCTGCGTGTGCTGCTGAGAGGCGGGCCGGCACCGTTTGGCGACAGCATCAAGCTGTCGTTTGAACAAAAGAGAAGTGACAGCAAAACATGTTTACTACACATTATAACTTCATCTCCGTAGGACCTTTAAAAAACAGCCTTTACATTTGAGTTTACAACAACTGACAGTACTTGTGAGTTAATTAAGGAAGTTATGGAACGTCATGTTTAATTTTAAATATCTATTGTCAAAGGACACCCTAATCCCCACCTCACCTCCTGCTTTGACACGATATAAACAAGTGGTATTGGATAGTTTTCTGTAATTTCCTCCTATTTTCTTCGAAAAAGCCAAAGCAGAATGTCCAATTATTTGGAAGTCTTTGTGTAATTTTACTAATCTGCAAATGAAATTTACCTGCAGTGATTGTCAGGTACAGACGGGGGTAAAATGGGGCGAGCTCTCAGCATGACTAGTGAAATTTGATGAGACATTTTCAGCACAATTTATCGCACTCAGCCATGAAACTGAAATCTTGACCTTTGTGCAGTTGTATCTGGGGCTTATGCGATTTCAACACATTTCATTATCCGTTGCGTTTGACCAAAAAAAAAAAAACCCCAGCAGTGGTTCAGGTGTAATTAATTCAGTATTGACATGTGTTTTAAAAAATGAAGGTGCATCCCAGGCAAAGTACCCTTCCATAGCTTCTGCAGATAATCCACCGACGCTGATAAAATACGACTTCCAGTAACCAAGAAGCACGAGATCTGAGCAGGTGAGCGGCAAACAAGCTCCTCACTTTTAAACACTTTCTTTCAACCTATAGTCAGGACAAATTTGCATCCAGTTGCGAGCGGCACACAAGCAAATTTAATGCATTTCAGACGTAGAGGCGTGAGAGAGGTGCTAACTGATGCCTGCTGCGGCGCGAAAACATCAAATTGCATAGTTTACAAGTGCAGCAGCACAACTGCAGATATGCACATGATGCAGCCCCACGAGTCGTGTGAAGAGGCTAAATGATGAAGCATAATGGATCCTCTCCACACATGTCTGTTACCGCTCTCCTGCCATTCTGCTGCCCTCACAGCACTCATTTGCCCACCCACATATTATCATGTTGCCGGCACAAACACACACATTTACCTAAGATAATTACATGTGGGAATTTGGCCGCACAAATCTGTACAGTCGCTCTTTTGGACGGAAAGAAAATAATTTACCGTCGCCTCACAAAAAGCTCCAGCGGAGATAGATGCAGCTTCACGTCCATTAAGGAGGCAGACGTTTCCTCATCAGTTTCGTTAGTATATTATATATATATACTCATCAAAGCCATTAAGTAGCAATGATTGCATTTGCAGCCATTAGCCTAAATTATAGTTTTTGCTACTTGTGCTATTAGCTGCAGTAAAAATACATTTTGCTTATGAAACATTTAGTTGATGTTCTTCCGGAGTGAATAACAACCAGTTAAGCATCTTGCACAATGAACATATTAAGCTGCAGCAGGAACTGAACCTTTTAACTCGGGACAAATTCAACAACAGTGTATTAAGGCCATTGTAGTTTAAAAATATATATATATAATAATAATATGAAAATGATGGAACTGGTGAAGGGGCATAATAGTAGATCACATAGTATGTATATAAGACATGTTATACATATATAGGATTAAAGTTTGTGGGGAAAATAAGTTTTTTCTGTGATAACAAAGTCATAATTTTGTCTATATTCTTAAAATAATGTTGTGCTACGATCATAAATATTTCTTTATCACTAAATCTGGTTGCAAAGTACAAGTTTAACCACTGCAGTTAAAATACTCAGCAAGTGGCCTTTTCAAAATGAAGCGATGTTCCCTGACACAAACCCCCACTTGTGAAATTGTGACTTTAATCTCAGAGAATTTAATATTTTTTCTCGCATATTTATGACTTTGTAATCTCATAGAATATTCAAGGTTTTTTCTCTCGTAAATTTACGACTTTAATTTCGGAAATTTCCAAGTTTTCTTTTTCTCTGAATATTACCCCCCCCCCTCACCCCCCCCCACCCCGTGCGTGGTTAAGTCAACTGTAGGAAACCAGTCTGCTGTGTGTTTACAAGATGTAGTTGTCCCCCCCCCCCCCGTCTCTTTCATTTTCATAAATAATCAGGATATTTACCACAAGCTTTTAAAAACACAGCGGGCTCAAGATGCCCATATACATCCTCTTGTGTGAGCAGCCAAGAGATGCACAGCCAAACCCTCCCTCTCTCTTTCTTCCTATGTCTCGTTTTGTCCGTGGAGTCCATTTAGAAAAGAGAGAGTGATGCTCACACTATGATTAGGGCTTATTTTTTTCAACAAATTATCAAAATGGAGCTGAGATTGATCCCGGAGAGAAGAGGAAGGCTCATAGCAGCAAATCACTGCAGCAGTTACACAAAGCAGGATTTTGCCATTTGCAAGATTTCTATCTCTCTGGTCTTTTTTTACAGAAAATTGTTGTCATCACTGTCGACTGTAATGATTGTTTGTCTGTTCGTCTGTGATGGCCGAGATACTTCAGAAAAGTTATTTATATCATGTAATTGTGTTTTTAATTCCTCCATCATATTTGCTCTGCACCAGAAGTAATGACAGCTGCACTGAAATGGTAACCATGCCAACAAACAGCCCCACAGAACTGCGACTCTTTAATAGTTCTTAAAGCAACTGAGTAACAGCGCCCCCTGCAGCCACACATTGAGATTAGGTCTGTTGGGCTCCGTGTAATTAAGAAGTTTTCAAAAAGAAAACGTCTTGACCACGGCTGAAACCGAAACACAACTGAAATGTGGATATTACCCATGATCCCCGGCTTCCTGAACCTGAAGAGCTGCCGCTGTAACAAATCCACCAAACTCTGTTTAGAATACTTCATATTTTAAAAGTTTCCTGCTGAATGTTGGAGATAATTGACTTTTAATGTTTTTTAATGACTTTTTTAGCCTTTTAAGCTGATCTACAGTTCAGTTCAGCATAACTTTTGAACTTGCTGGGCCTGATTCTGGTGATTAAAATCTGCAGCTATCAGTCAGAGATCATACCGGCTCACCAACGTTACATCGTGCATGAGGAAGAAGGCGTTCAGGGTGAGGAGTGGGAATGAAAGCGCCGCCATTCTCCCTATTCCAAGTCCGTGAACCAACAAACTCCTTTGAAGCTGATATTTTAACGCCACAAAATGTTGCACAGTGTTGCTTTAAGTGTGTTGCATTAAAATCAGTGTTGCTGCCGGTGTTTATATACTATTGTGTAATTGTGGAAAGATGCTTCCTTTTAAGGCTGCCTCAAAAATCCTTGCTCTTTGCTGCCAAATCATTTTTTTAACACAAGATGTACTGTTGCTCTTTTAAGCCAGATATTTTATATCATCCTGACACTTAATGAATATAAAGTGTTGCTCAACTAGGCTGCAAATGTGTCCCTCCGTGTGTGTGTGCGCGTGTGTGTGTGTGTGTGTGTGTGTGTGTGTGTGTGTGTGTGTGTGTGTGTGTGTGTGTGTGTGTGCGCGTCTGTGTGTGTGTGTGTGCGTGTGCGTGTGCATGTGCGTGCACACAGGGGTGAGTTAGAGGCTGAGCTAAGACAAAAGTTAATAAATCGTCTTTATCGGATTTGTTGTTTTGGAAAACACCCCCGACATATGGATGGAGGATTGGATGAATCCACTGAAGCAGATTCAAGTGATCACGTGTTTCTACATCTGGTTTTGTCTGAGAGTAGCATCGTTGGCAGCGTCTCACAATAGATCCTCACTTGCACATCTGATGCTTCTATGCAGCTTGCATCTCTGTGTATTTACAGTATATATATATATTTTAATCTATATATGAGCCTCTAAGCGCAGCACAGTACGAACAAGACCAATTTAGATAAGCCACAAAACAGGCACAGAGAAATTCTGCTTTGATGAGCTCGCCGTTTTCACATTTCATCCCCACCAGTGTCCTTATTCAACAGATCTGGCAATAATTTAGGCTGCCTTCAAATACATTTCTGTCATTTCTCTGAGCTTTCCTCTGTGTGTGTGCGCGCGCGTGTGTTCCTGCGATTCCTTCCAAAGCAGCCTCCTGAGAGACAACACAGGGAGGTATGCATGAGCTGGATGCCTCCTTGACAACACCTTGGAGGTAAAAATCAATGTCTGCCAAACAAAGTGAAATGTTAGGCTGCAGCCGATACATGACAGATGAGGCTTAGGGTGGTATTTTCTGAGGTGAATGAAGACTGGAACGCAGGCAGCGCTGTCTGCTGTTGTCAAGCAGAGCGGCATTACAGAGATTTTGAAGGACAGTGGGTCTGACTTCCCTGACTACTTTTATTATTGATTAACATGCTGTAGACACGTGTGAGAGTCACTCTGAAGTGGAAAGGGAGGGGGGAGGGGGGGGATGCGGTTGAAAATTAAGAATGACTGCACAGTAGATTAAACTTTAAAGGCCGGTTTCACTAATGAAATGCGATGCCGGGGCCACTTAAGAGACTTTGCCTGCAACCCGGGGTTGCACGGAAGTGAAGTCATCTTGATTAGAGTGGATCGGTCCTCAGATCACAACAGTGTCTTTTTTTAATGGCACAAAATCCTCAGATAAGTCACAATATTTGACAGCTGCAGGAGGTGGTAGTTTTTCTGAGTGGCTGTGCCTGAATATGTTTTCCTCCACTTTCCATTTCTCTGCGCGGAAAACACTTGAGTTTGAGGTAGAGTGCGGTTTCCTCGGGGGTTGAGCTCAGGTCTGTGCAGCAGAATAGTATCTGTGGAAAGCAGCATGGCTAGCTTGGCACATTAGCGGGTGAAACACTGTGTTGCTACCTCATGCATGATCAGTCTTTAAGACTCCAGCAGTGACCTGAGCACAGAGCCTTGGGCCATATCATGTTTCTGATTGAGCATGCACCGAGCCTCAGAGGGTCGGCAGGTTGCATCTCAGTTCTCCATGTCAGGAGAGGCAGAGGGTGTTCTGACGGAAACATTTCAAAAAACACCAGTAGTGCTGGGAGGCTGAGCATCAAAGTGTGTGCTTAGGCTGCGTGTGTGCGTGGATGTGTGTACACGGACCGTATAACCGAACATGCGCTTGCACACATTAAGTTTACCGCTCATGCCCACCGAGGTTATTGACAGTATGAGGGGGAAAGAAACAGCAATTCGTCCTATTATTATTATTATTATTATTATTATTATTCCCATCTCGTATTCTGCTCTGTGGCCAAGAGTAATGCAGCAGTGGCGTATCAATTCATAGCCCTGGCCTTAAGGAAAGCTCTTCGGAAAGCAGAGGGATTTCCAGCCTGTGTGTGTTGTAACTGTAGCTCCGGAGCCAGACACTGAGAGACATTTTTTTGGGCTTATAGGGAACTCTGTGTGGGAATGTTTGGAGGAAAAATAAAGGCCCCGTCGTGCTTCGTTTGCTCATTGTGGTTCATCTGTTAAGAGACGTGGGTGGCAACGCATAAATACATCTTGAATAAGGAACAAATGTTTACCGTGTTTTTTTTTTTACGAGACTTAGTAGCAAAGTATGTGATACGATGTTTTCTAACTTTCTCTTTTGTGCCCTAAGAAACACTTAAACTGTCACTTTGATTTGTTTTTAAAAGAAGAACGCTCGAATCTCATCCAGGAAATAATTAGTTTTTAGAATACAGGACTAGATGATGTTCACCATCTAGTCCTGTATTCTAAAAAATAAAATACATCAGGTTGTTTAACAAATAAACATTGTGTCAGTCAGTTTAGTTGTATAATAAATAATAAAAACATATATTTAACTTAATCTGTTTTTAAAAGAATCTCTTTCGATTTTTCACTTTTTAAATTTGTGTTAAATGTGAGGATTTGCAGTTTTTTCTCTATCATATCATATTCAACTTAAAGTTTTAGGTTTTGCTTTGTTGGTCGGACTAAATCAGCGTTTCGAGTATTTTACATACACCTCTGGGAAAAGGTTTCTTGCGGACAAAGCAATGATCAATCGAGAAAATAATCCAATAACCAATCGGTTGCATCGATATAACTAATTGATCGTATAGTCAATGTCATTATAATGATTATTGATCACCTACATCATCAAATAAGCAGGGTTGGTTTTCTTTATTGTAAACCAACTAATTTATTCCAAAATAATTGAATGTAATCAGATTTTGTGTTGTAATAAGGCATTGCTGCGTTTTGTGTGTGTGTGTGTGTGTGTGTGTAGTTTTAATCTTAATAGAAATATGCGGGTATATGACAGTTAGATTATAGAGACTCAGACTCAGCTAAAACTTTACGTCCTCGTGGGGAAGCAGGTTATAAAAACATCAACCTCCATGCAATATTATATAGTTTCTTTATGGCGCCGTTTCACTGTGTGTGTCAATGTGGTGTGAAAGATATACACTGTATAAATCTCCTTCTCCTCAAATTGTCCTACAATGGAGGTGAAAATTAGTCATCTGTGCGAGTGGAGTGCATCCAGTTGAGAACAATATGCCAACAATTAATCAGGAAAAGATAGGCTTTCCCTTTCTTCGGATGGATCCCGCGTCCTTTGTCTGGTTCTCCCACAAACTGAATGATTTGCGCAGGAAATGCAATTATAGCAGCCATTGGGAAAAAAAGACTGTGCCACTACAACCATGAGTGGTTTGTTTTTTTCCTGCACCCATTTTCTCAAGTGATTGGGGAAGCGAGCTGTAAATGAATGGGGAAGCACATGAATAGTTCTCCCGAGAACACATGTCACATTTCCATGACCCCTGAGATGATGTAGGCGACATCCCTCGTGCATTTACATCATTCAAATCTAAATATCGCCTCAGACGGAGAAGTTACTCCGCACGCTTCAGGATCGCTGTCATCGTTCCTGACACTCAGAGGTTTGGTGCGTTTGTAAAATGCTTAAAAAATCCATCTGTGAGCTTTTTTGAATATTAAAAAGCTTCGCCTTAGGTGGCCGACACTTAGCGAGGATTCATGTGGTCTCCTGTAGTTTGGCATCAACACAACAAACCAGCTCTCACTGAAGACCCGAGCCATTCAAGCCACAGCGGCAATTAAGATACCCGCGAATGACTCCTCTCATGGCCGGCTCGGTTCAAGCCCACGCAGGAGATGGTGACCCCGGTTTAAAAGAGTAGCAAAACAGCCTTTCAAGGCTGATTCACAGCAACGTGGAGGCGTCTCTCCAATGTCCCCGTTTCCCGCTGCCTTGTTGCTGATTTGTTTAGATTATACAGTTTGAGATACTGGTGCTCACTGTTGTGCTCAGCCATCAAAAAAACGGCTGATGAAGTGACAGACGGAGGCAGGTTGCTGCTGATATTGCGATTATAACAACACGTCAAGGGCACACGCAGAACAGGGAGGCCACGGATTTGTAGCCAACGTGGCTTTTGCAATGATGACAACATTTTTCTCCTGTTGACAAGCGACTGAGGAAGATTATTATTTTCTTTCCCCAGCGTTATGAGAAATGTAGCTCGTCGACACAAGAGATGGTGTTAGGATTATGGGCCTTTTTTTAGCATCTCTCAGCATCTTGTTTTGGTTTATTATCCACGTGAACTTTTCTCTTGTCATATTCAGATCAATGCATATGTTGCTAAGTGTCATTTGAAGTGTTTACACGAAAACTTAATTTGTGTTACGGACGTTTCCTGGAAGCTGGTGAAAGGAGAACTCAGGCAGCACCTGATGCAGAAGGTTTTAATGAGGACTTGATGAATCAGAAGATGAAACAATATACAAATGCTAACAGAGCAACACGAGCAATCATCACCATCAAGTGTGAAGACGTCTCCCACAGCATCCCAGTATGTCTCCCTCTACTTGCGTCACCCATTCTAACAGCACATCCATGAATGGCTGGAATGGCTGTCCCTTTCTATGTTACATGTAGGTGTTGGATAGTTAAGCCTAAAGTATGCATTCCTAAGTCACATTGTGAAAGTCCCTCAGCGTAGACACTACAATGTACTGTTTGGCCCTTTATCTATAACATGACCTTGGCTTCTGCTAAGAGAGAGAAGGGAGTATCTGTGGAATTAGACAGGCATTATTCTCCTGTACAGTTACAATGTGTAATAGACAATAAACATAATATATAGTGGCATATACAGCAATGTGTGAGGATGGTCAAAGATTCCTCAACAATATGGCCATAATATGACAGTGCTGTGTTTATAGCCTGTAGATCTGTTAAAGATCATGTAGAGCAGGTTTTAATCATTCTCCTCTAGCTTTGAATTCTTGCATCAATGTTTCCAGCATCTCGGTTGATAACTCGAGGCTCTTTTCCACTTGTCGGACGCTGCCGCTGCAGCTTCTCTGGCGTGACGTAAAGACACACGTTGAAGTTTCGGGCACTGGCACGTAAATAGCCACGAGCGTTAGTGTACTTCTTGTTTTTATATGTTTTCTCGGTGTAGTGTATGTAATGCAACACTGGCAAGAGAAGAAAGCAAACTCCTCTACTGGGAGAGAAATAAATCCTGCCAAAAAAGCATTTATCTGCTGATTTTGGTGTAAAAGATGTAAATGTTAATGTTCATTTTGTTCTGATATATGCAACCTCAATTGTTTGAAACTCAATATACTGTTACATGGAACTAAATATATGGACTTTTAAAGCTGTTTAAAATCAACTTTTATTGATTCAAACGCTTTACTGTCAAGTTTAATATCACTTGCTCTGTTGTACAATGACTTCATCCTGAATGGTGTAGGTCTGTGTGAGCAGTGACAAATTTCCCCTTGGACTGTGTCATGTATTTGTGTATTTTCCGTGCTGAGCTGCAGGAGCCGCTCCGCCTGCACTCACGCTAAAAAACATTTTACCTGGGTGTGAACGTAATCTCTCTCTGGACAAACAAGGAAGGCGAAGCTGTCCACACATGAATAAATACAACTAAGTGTTTTGTCAGCAGGCTAATTGTCAAAGCAGCTTTTGAGAAGGAGTGTAATTGCTATGTAATCGGAGAGCTGTCAGGAAGAACTGCTAAGCAGTCATCATCTGTACGATGATCTGCCATCTGCAGCGATGTCTGGGTGAGAGCGAGAGAAAGAGAGGGAGATGGATGGACAAACCCGCGATGTGCGGCTGCTTAGAATCACTTTCTATCTTCGGCGGCTTTAAGTTTGCGAGTGTATTTAAAAATCATGCATTTTTTAAATGAACGGCTGTCATCAGATGTGAGTTGACGCGTGCCCTCTGTATGACTGAGGAGGAGCACATTTAGTGTGGGTAAATGGATTGATGCCTGTTTTTTTTCCTGTACTGCAATGATTATGTAACCCTTGAAATATTGGTTACATCCTGGTTACCCTGCAGAGAAACGTCTTGAAAGAAATGTCTGCATTTGATCTGATAGAGAGTCAGGAGAAGAGTGGGCAAGGCGCTGAGAGCAGTGGAGGTGCTCTGGCTGGAAATTTGATGGAATTCACACAGCTGCTGCTGCTTCTTCCTCTTCCTCTTCCTCTTCCTCTTCCTCTTCCTCTACTTTTTATTTTTTTCCTCTAAACCCCAAGCCCCTGAAAATTGCCAACTCTCTTTGCAGAGTAAATCCCCAAAACTCACCTAGGGCAAGGTTGTTCTAATGGTCCCGAATTCCACCGGGCACCACCACCACCTCCTCCCTCCCTCACCCTCCCACTCCACCCCACCTTCGGGGCCTCCCAGTGAGGAGTCTCTGCCGTCTCTTTTTAAGAATACTGCCGGCGCCAGAGCGGAGGTGATCAGAAAAACCAGGCGCTGATGAGAATTAATTTATTGATTTGACATATATAAACATGCTACCGCGGTCCAAGCGGGATGTCTCATCCTGGAGTTCATCCATTATTCATTTCAAATAAAACTGAATGGGGATTCTTTTTTCTGGTAGCAGTCTGCCTTTTTTATTTTCACATATCAGTTGAAATTTTGCATGGCAGCGATGCTGCACTTTTTTAAATGTAAGTTATGAATATTGTTGTGCTAAAAGGAAAACACTGGAAGCTGCTGTAGAAAGGAAAGCGGTGGCCTCTATAGGTTGCTCTATTTTGATGGAATTCCTCTGATGCACACATGCTGCAATTTTCCTATTGATGAAGGGCAGGCCAGTCAAAGCAAATGCCCTTTCAATTCCATTAGTAGTTGCATCAGTCTCTTAATGGAGAGTAAAATGGCATAAGACCTTTCACTGTAGTACACAATGAATATGAAAAGGCTTTCACTGAGTTTTAGTGAGTGCAAAACGGCTTTTAATTGTGTCCTGACTCAGTGTCTGAACATTATGTGCGGCGTATTCAGTGCTTTCATCGGAAAAAACATTTTTTCAAAGGAGAGAATAGGACCCCTAATGGGCCCAATCGTCTGATTCAAGATGTGACAAGAAAAACGTGACGAAATTTGAACTTGGTGGTTTCCAAATTGGATAAATATTTAAAAAATCTAAACCATTTAAAATGACATAACTATATCAGAAGCAAATTACATATTGTAGGATGTTTTCACGCCTGCAGGCATTTCTGGTTGACTTTGCCAATTGTTCGTTTGTTAGTTAGTTCCTAAAAACATATGAATCACCATGAAACTTGATGGAAGGATGTGATATGGGTCATGGAGGAACCCATTCAATTTTGGTTTGGATCCAAGAGTTTTGTTTCACTTTCTTCAACATTGAAAAATAGGCTATTTAAAATATATATTTTTGGGTGTATTTACTTTGGTGAAGATCCACATAAAAATAAGAAAAACAATTTTTAGACGCAGCTTTCAAATGTGTTCTGACTCGGTATTCAATAATTGTCAGTGCATTACTCAGAAAATATATATTTTAATAATAAACAAGGGGGAATCAACAAGTTCCAGAAAGTTGGGGTGAAATTTGAACTCAAAATGAAACAAAAACACACCATTTTAAACATTATTAACTGTATCAGAAATACGGTTTAAAGAGAAAATGACATACTGTCGGATGTTTTCCTGCCTGCAGTCATTTCCAGTTCGCTAACGCAGCCCGATGCACTCAGTCTCTTGTGAAGAAAAACCCTCTTAAGTGTTAAGAGCAACCGAAACATAGAACTACTCCTGGAAGTGTTTCTGTAAAAACACAGAGGCTTCATAAAGCATCATCTGATAGATATTGCAAGCATCATTAAGACGGGAATGAGTCTGTCATTTTAGCGCCGGCATGCAGTATTAATCACAGAGGTCCTTTTAAAGCATGTTGCTGATGGAGATGATGACAAGCTGACGTTGAGGAATTATGCAAAAGGAGGCATCCGTCTTGATCTGATTTCAAAGCAAAGCCCCATAAACCACACAGCTGTTTCATCTGCCTTCCCAGTCACTGAGCCTGCACTTTAAAGGCCATCTTAATTCCCCATGTGTCTTGATGGAAGACAGGGCCAGGCTTTCTTAAAGGCTCATTGTTTAGTGTTCCTATTTAGAAAAACACGCACACAATCCAACATATGCAATGCACTGGATAACCTAATTCAAAGTGCCACGGTGCCAAATGTCCATATTTTAATATATATCTTGGTTTTGCCCCAGCGGCTTTCAAACGTTAACTGGAGTAAACTGTGCCGCTGCACCGCTGTCGCCATAGTGCTACATATCGCTCATTACAGGGAATCACATTGAGGTTATCACTTGTAGGGTTTTCATCATAGAGAGAGCCTTTCCTGAGTGTAAAGATGTTGGTCAGATATTGCATTCAAACCTGTGCCTCAAATTGGAGGCCAGACCCCACTGTGCCGTACAGCACTCAGACCCACCAACACCTACTGTGCTCAGGGAAATTGAGTGCTCCAAAAAGCAAATGGAGTCGTATCTTTTTGTGGTTCCACACTGTTTGAAAATGACCCGTATACAGCCCGATGGTGTCTGTGTAAAATACAGACATGTGAAGGGGGAAACTTACCAAGTGATCTCGACCTCACGACGATTGAGGGGATGATAAAACCCTTTAAATAAAAAGTTTTTGTTGCTGTTCTTCCTTGATATGACTTGGTGAACTGTACGGTAATGATACTTGAGCGAAACAAACAATGATTGAATTTTGTCATTTCATTCCAGCTGAAACTGGAGTGAGTAGTCGCATAGCAACCTTTCTTGTGCAGGGTACAAAGAACGGCACATAAAAGCCTCCAAGAATGACGGGAAATATTTGTTTGAATTCATGATTTTGTTTGGGGGGGGGGGGGGAATGCACATTCTCTGAGTTAAAAACATTTTATTCTCAGACAGAAAACAGATTTTTTCCCCCCCTGATTGAACAACCATGCTTGAGTCCTTAAAAGAGTCCAGAGTGACAGTAGAAGGCCAGAAGTCTCCAAGTTTACATGCTACAAATTGAAATGAGTATTACTTTATTAGAGAGAAGATTAAAGATAGACTTAACATATCAAAAATTACTTCTGTTTAAAGGTGAATAATTATAGTATTGATGCCTTCGAGTCTTTTTTGGAGCTTAATGTTTAGCTGAGCAAAAATGTTCTAGTTCTGCTTCCATTCCTTCCGTCCTTATGTTAATTCAGGCTCTTTTACCCAGTTTCAACCCATTACAGTCTCAGTGTTGAGGAGTTCAGTCACGAGTTACGCATGAGCTCTTCCTCCTGCATCCTGGATACCATCCGCACTAAACTGCTCAAGGTAGTATTTTACACTGTCAGCCCGTCATTTGACACATTTTTCACAACTCACTAGCCCCTGGTTCTTTTCCAGGCAGTTTTCAGCACATCATTATTCAACCGTTACTGAAGAAATCTCATTTGGACCTTCCCTTTTCCCGAAATAATTAAAAGACCAGTCTCCAAAATGTCTTTTTTATAAAGTTTTGGAGAGAGTAATCTCCTCTCAATTTATTTCCCCTAAGACCAGTGTTTTTAACAGTTTCCAATCTGGTTGTAGAGCACTTCATAGTACTGAGTCAGCACTTGTTAAAATTACTAATGACCTATGGCTGACTGCAGATTGTTCTTTTGGGTTTAAGTGCCGCCTTCACTACTGTTAATCATAGAATCCTCTTACATAGCTTAGAGACTTGGGTAGAAGTCAAGGGCGCATCTCTTATCCGACTATCTCCGTACCTCACTAGTTGAACTGTCTGGATCACTCAGTAAATCCACTTCCTCAATGGCTCAGCGGGGCGTCCCTCAAGGCTCTGTTCCTGGCCCCCTCCTGTTTTCCATATGCATGCTGCATCTTGGTCAGGTTATTCAAAGTCACTAGGCTTCTTGTGATTTCTACATCAGTCATGCCATTGAAACCCACAGGTACGAGCAGCCTTTCAAATCTAACAACCTGCGTCTGTGATATTAAATCGTGAAGGTATCGTATGGTCAGTGGTGATAAGTGTTAGGTCGTGGTGTTCGGCCCCTTCAACTCCATCAGCTCTCTTAGTACATCTGTCGGCAGTCTGTCGAATAATATTCCACACAAACCTTTGTTTTGATGACCAAGTCAAAAATGTAGCTCAGTCTTGTTGCTTGCAGTTGTAAAATTAGGTCACTTCTATCAACTGCTGATACAAAGAGTTGTACGAGCTTTTATCTCTTCTCTGCCTGTTTATTGTATCAGACCGTACGAGGGTTTCAGCGACGGCTCCCTCCACCGTCTCCAGTTGTAAAAAAACGGTGCTGCAAGGCTTATTAACTGACAAAGAAGCAGGACCGCATAGATTTCATATTGATTTTGGAATTGAATTGCTCACGTTTAATGGCACGAAATGATCTCGCTTCAAAATGCTTCTCTGGTTTATTGACCTGCTATAGGCCCTCTTGACCTTTGAGATCTGCTCCCAGGTCAAAGCTTGTGACAGAGGAGGACCTGGCTGTTGCTATTAGAGCCTCCACATTATATGGAACTTTCCACCTGCTAAATTTAGACACCCTAAGTCTCAAACTTCTTAAATCCTCTTTTGGAAATGTTTGACGTCACCAAACACTATTATCATCTTTATTTCCGTAGACTCACCGTTTCATTTCATCCTGTTACAGCTAACTGAAACACAGCATTTCTCGTATTAGGTCTTATTTATACCCCGAAAGCTTTGTGTGCTTTTTGCAAAGTATGCATACAGCAGGTTTAATTCAGTTCATGGGGTTTTATGTTCCCTCAGTCCATTGTGGGATTATGCCGTCAGATTTGCCGCATGTCAAATCCCGCTCCTTTGAAGGTTTCGGGATTGTGTGTTTTCAGAACATCAGGCTCAGCTTTAGCGTTCACCTAAAACATGGTGCATTTCATGTCACAGCTCCGTGCCTTTTTTAAAATATTGATTCGTCGGAAATTGATTCGAGATTGTCCGTTTATACTCATCTTTGTTGCTGCCGTGCCTGCCCTATTTGCATCACCCATTGTGCACCTACACTATGCAAACCTTAATGGGTGTGAGGTCAGTCCGTGCTGGATTTTCAACCTCTCAGTGTGAGCAGCACAGCAGCGGCTGGCAAACTACACAAGGGCAATCAAGACGTTGACATGCACTGTGAGCCAATAGATCAATACGCAGACACAAAGATAAATGGATAGAGATTTGTGCAATATCTGTCATGTATCTTTATTTTGAAATGCGTAATGGGAGGACAAATTGTTTACAGGGGATCGACTGTGTAATATGTGGGCGTGATAATAAGATGTTGTTTGCAGGGTAGCAAACACAGCAGCTATTATGTGTTGTTCAACAGGGTGGCGTTATTTTGTTTTTTAAGGGAATGCTGCACTTATTTCTAATGAATTCTTATTTCACTTGATTACTTGAAATTGACTTCTGGGTTGGTTTTGCTTCATAATAGACTAAAAACCTTTACTTCCAAAAAATAATGTTTTCTAGCTCACGTTCCTCTTACCTAAATGTTGGATGATTCTCTTCTGCTGGAGAGTGAAGTGGGGCTTGTGGTTGCTGCGGGATCGTACGGTGGAATAAGGCCCAGAGGTGAAGTAAAACCAGCCCGTGTCAGTAGATAATCCACATTTCTATTAGCCTACTTAGCACTTTTCTAATAGGGCTCACCGTCTAGCCCAGGAGATGAGTGGCAACGCCTTGTATTCATTATCACCAAGTCATGGCAGACGTATAATTTTCAAATGCCAATACCACAGTTTATCTCAGGTAATTCATATCCTAGGACTCTGCCTCTGAATAAGGTTGTTTTGGGTTATGAGGGGATCGCGTTTGATTGGGTTTGATCAAAGTCTTATCACAGGCCACAAAAAAAGGAGGAGGAAAAAAAACATCTTTCATTTGGCTCCTGGTGATTTTGCTTTTATGGTATTTATAGCCACATGCTGCTGCTGTGTAATTGGAATCAGTTAGATTGGTCTCCTGCACCAGCACTGTGCACTCTGATAACTCCGGAATCCTCCTGATATATCAACAGCACAATGTCAACAGTCTCCAAGTCTATTTGTCTTCCTGTTTGTTTCTGCACAGATGAAACAGATGTTCTCAAATCCATTATGTTGTATTTAAGGAAATGCAAGTAATCAGTCACAAAATAATTGGAACAACTGGCACCTGCTAAAACTTTATTGCAGCTTCCTGCAGTGAATTTGTGGCGAGCGGTTTTACTCTCTGTAATCATTCCTATTGCAGTAGTTTTTACGGTATACTTTATATTTCTTAAGTATTTCTAGTTTGAACGTGGGAGAGAGAATCTGAATAGTCTGCATGTGCTGTAGCTTAAAAGTTTTGGCCCCAAAGCTTTGGAAATGACGTCCTAGCTCTACTCCGGTTACTGTGTGCAACCAAATTCAAGGCTCATTTATCTGCATTGAACAGCTTCTTTTATGCACAGAAGGGCGCGCAGTGTAAATTGGAACCACTTCGACAAGGACAAAAATTGCATGGCCATTAATGGCTCTTTTCAAAACAACGAATAACGTCCTTTCAATGAAGTAGCTCCGTCTTTTTGATCCGTGGCTATAAGTCCACAAGGTCCTCATGCAAGGTTGAGTAAGCAAAAAAGTTAAATCATGCACCCCGCACCAGCCTTCAACCTTCATATGTTTTGAATTGAACCCCTTTAGGCTTTATAAAAATTCATGCTGTCAATACAAAAACAACAAAACAACTCCTGAAAGACGGATATCCGAGCTTTCTCAATCTTCTCCGAGCCTCTGTGAGGAAAGAAAGACGATACCCATTTGGGGCTCATCGGAGCAAATCAGAATTGTCAGCACTGTGGGTTTTTACCTTTTTAAACGGGGAAGATGGATAGATAATCACCACATGCCATTCTGGGGGCCAATTACACAGCTTTGTGTGAAATTGGAAAACCTGTTCTCTCAGAGCTCTAATGGATGTTCTGGTCATTAGTTATTTGAGAGTCTTCACTGGCTGTAATCAAACGTGAAACATTGCGTTAAGCGCCCATAAAAGAACAGCTGCCTCTCTAAGTGACCTTCTGTTTAAGAGAACCCAACTGTCAGCCGTTTGGCGTTTTGCGACAATTATTATGTGTGTCGCCATAAAAGCAGCACTTATTTCCCTTCTTTTTGCAGTGGTTGCATCTCATTTTAATGTCTTGCTCTCGGTTGTATTTACTTTTCCGGGTCTGTTGGGTGGCTGTATGCTGTCATATCTTGCACACGAGGCAGATGCATAATCGTACCCATCTGCTGTCTGTTTACCAATCCAGTCTCTTAACTCCGGGTACAATTTAAAACCATCAGAGGAGATTACTGCATTTTGGGATTTTTTGCAACTGCAAGAATACTCTTAATATTCTGATGTCTGTGTGTTTCTCTTCAGGGGATCATCTATCTAGTCCGCAAGGCCCTCCACCTCTGCCACCAGCCCCACCCCCACACAAGCAGCACCCGTCCATCACGTCCCTGAGCCGCAGCTCACTGGCCAATCAGAGGAGCCCGAGCCCTCCGCCCACAGCCGGCCTGGCGGCCGACTTGCAGAGTACGGCAGAATGCGTCCAGCTGCAGGACAGCTGGGTCCTGGGCAGCAATGTGGCCCTGGAGAGCAGGTGAGTGACCCACGATGACCTACAGCGGGAATGGGAAATTCAAGTCCAGGTGTTTATGATGAGGCAATTTTCACTCACTCAGAAAACAAAATGATCCAGAAAAAAATGAGCAGAGGCATTTTTTAAAGTTTAAAGGACAAGGTGATGTTTAAAATTGTAATTCGATTTCAGTGAAATTATGGGTTTTGTGATTGTTATATGTTAAAGTATTTTACAGGGCTTTTCACAATGATATGGAGATGCCAGCCAGTGGGCAAATACATAATTTAAACCACAGTAAATAGCAGTAATAACTATTTCTTTTAATAATATTAAATTTAATAGCTTTATTGCCTCTTGCTCTTGGCTTGGTCTGATTAATTCACTGGCACATTTGATGTGTTTTTGAAATATTGCATATTGGCCATATTCATAAAACTCAATCTGGCAGGTTTAACAGTGACTGCAGTGGGTTTTTTAACAACTGGAATTTCATTAATATTTGTGTTTCTGCGCTTCCACCTTAACTTGGTTGTCGCTGTCGTTGATAGTGTCAAGAAAATCTACATCCTCCCCATGGCAACAGTGGAGCTGCCAACAATTGATGATTTAAACATTAAATATTAATAATACTGTTAATCATTCTCAACACATGATGGTTTTATTAATGTGCTTTAGTGATACACCTGCAAACATTAATGGGTATTAAAATGATAATTTACAACAGGATATTCAAGTGTGCATTGTAAGAACTACGCCTCTTCGTGTGAAATTATCGCCGTACATGGTTTAATATGGTAACTGCTGAGCTTGATGAATACAGCTATATTTTCTTGTGAAGGACAATTTTTTTCTGCTTTCTTTATGCACCTACAATTAAGAGCTGATACTAAATCCAACGGAGCTGCAGACTCACGCAGGAAAGAACATGATTAGAGTGAACGGTGGGAATATCAGAGAGCGTGCCAGTTAAAATCAGAGAGGCTATAACTTAACAAGAAACTTGGTATAAGCAGACTTTGTCTTACATCAAAATTTTGCTGTGCAAGATAACCGTCACGAGAGCCGCTGCCAAGTTTTACCTCCTGAAAACATCAGTTACATCTTTCTTAATCAGTGAGCTCAAAATAACCTGGCAAATGAAGTGTGGTACATTGTGCTCTGACTCAGAAATGGCCTCGAGTAGATGATTGCATTCCCGCCTGATATCTCCCTGGCACGGAGAACAACCCTCTCCGCGTCTTAGATGAATGTAAACTTTGAAATTCGTCTGTGGCGGCGCGGAGTAACAACTTCTTGTGATCTGACTGAATCAATTGGGATGTGCGGTGACAGTTTCGCTTTCTCGGGAAGACGCGGTGATTGAATACTAACCGCGCGGTGACCTTGGGCTGTCATCGACGCATCGACGAAACAATATGTGCACACCTATCATCAGGTGAGGCATAAATCACTATCAGCACAGTGGACTCTAAATCAAGTGCTTGTCAGTGGGTGGGAACGGAGAGCCGCCGCGGACCAATGGGGCCAAAAGGGAAGACCGCCGGTTCACCACATAATTGCACATGTCATGAAAACTACCAGGTTAGCAAATGTAAGCACAAGCTGGAGAGAGAGTATTTATTATGCTGCCTTCAGGGGGCGTCCTGGCACAGCACGTACAGTACACCAGAGTGTGATGCTCTTTTGAATCCTCACCATCGATATGGATCTTTATCCACGCGCAGAACGGGAGATGCGATCACATGTGACATTTGACTGAGAATTAGTCAGTTGATTAAAAGAAAATGTGTCAAATACAAACCACAGTGTTCTGATGTTCTTCTAATAAATTTCCTCTGACATGACCTCCTTGAAACCGAAGCACTCACTTGACGGCATTAGCTACTTCTGCAGTAATTAACATTAATGAATTATGTGCGTGTGTAACCTCTGATAAAAGTGTTGGTCTTCAAAGCACCAGTGTGCTAATTTGACTCAATACCAATGGCTTTTCATTGTTCCTTATAAATGAGTGAAGTGCTGCACTGTGTGACTGCGCCTGTAACGACGGCTCATTATAATGTTGGCGAGTGGATGAAGTCACCGATCCCGCTGTGATGGCACTGTAAAAAGTTAACACGGAAAGTTTGATTTCAGCTCATTTACTCCTGTAGCTTTAAAGGATCAAACACGTGTAGAGCACGTACCTCTACCAAGGTCTTTGGATTCAACCGTAATTATGTTTCTTTAGAAGTTACAGGTTTGTAGCTCTAATTGTTTCCATAGAGTAAAACAAACAAACACAACACAATCTTTCAGTGGTAGAGGAAGAGAAATAACATTTTCCACGATCCATCACTTCCTCCGGAACTGTGCCAATTTTTAATGGGATCTTTCACGGCCGTTGTTCCATTCTTCCACCAAGTTTAATGTGTTTAGTAGTTTTTGTGTCATCCTGCTCACAAACAAACAAACCAATGGACAGGGGTGAAAACACATATCAGTCAATATGGTATTAATGCAAATACAGTATATAAAATCGTCATCTCTGAAGATTTACTTGTGATCTCTAAATGACACAAACACAAACTAAAGCAGGACGATGACGGACAAGATACGAGATGTTCTGATCCCAGACTGCGGATTAGCAGTTATCCCCTCCACAGTTTCTGTCTCCGTGAGAGAAACAGATTTTATACTCAAGATAAATCTATGAAATGATTCCACTTCTGCCTCGTGCTAGCTAAGACCACTCCACTTAAAGGGCTCAGCTCGTTGTCAACAGAGCAGGGATGTAGCTGTGCTGTCGTCCCATCGCTGTTTAGAAAAAAGCAGACATTTAGATCTTTAAAGTGTTTGGAATCATTTTTTTTAAATAAACCCCCTCAGGGTTCCCGGATGATCCACTTGACTTCACTCGAATAGCATTTTGGTGATTTATTCAATTAGCAACATTCCATTCAGTTTCATTATGAAAATGAATTGCTATATCTCCTAGGAGGCCACTGCACATATGTGGGAATTATACTTGAGTGGCACTTAATCCTTTCTTTAAAATCGACCATATCAGCATGTGTGAAATCTGTATTTCTGACGCCTTCACAGCACGAGCTATAAGTTCCCTGAGTGCTCGGCTGGATGAGATACAGGTAGGTGTCTGCTCTTACATATGTATGTCCTTTCAAGCCCACTTCAGCATTTTCTTTCCCTCACTTGGAAACCAGAGAGGTTCAGCGAGACGTTTCCGAATGAGCCTTTTGAAGGCCTGCCCAGCCACACGTAGCAGTTATAAATGTACTGTCAATCCTCATTGGACTCGTGTGTCAAGGGAGTCCTTTGGTTGAAATGAAATTATGTCTCAGCTCCAGAGTCATCATGTGGTGCAGCGTCCCACAGACAGCGGCGTTTCCTGATGGAAAAACGTGTTGGAATTGTTCTCACGGGCGGAAAAAGAATAGCAGAGGCAATCCTGCTGGGATTTAGCTCTTTTTGGTGTGCGCGCGCGGGTGCGTGGAGTTGTTTTGTGGGACGCTCGTGTACAACCGTGAGTCAGACAGTCATGCTTCACATCAGAGGAGGGAAATTGAACTTCTCTTTTGTACGCCAGCCTCAGTGTCAGGTTCGCACCAGGACTGATTAGTCATGTGGAAGCTAGCAGCCAACTAGCCATCTGGAATAGAAATAAGCAGTGATGCAGTGATAGCTGGTTACCTGCCAAAGAGGATGGCGGTGTAGACAAAGTGGTAATCCTCAAGATATATATATATATATTTTTCCTCTTTCTCACGTGTTTTCCTTTTTGTTTATTTTGCCAACATCTGCCGGTGCCAAGCACACATTTCACTGCCTATTCCAGAGTTCTGCAATATTTTTCCTCTTATTTTAGGGCACTGTGTAAACTGTTGTCGCTGCTGGCAATGCAAAGTGCATCTGTTCCAGATGAGTTTTGGCAGCGACTGTAAAAGCTTTCACGAAACAGAGGGTATACAGATAGTGAAGAGCAATCTAAATAGTTCAGTTCATATAAAAAATACATTACACGTTACGAAGTTAACCTGCAGCGGCTTTATTGTCCTTTAAGATTAAGCCACAGAGAATGTGACTCAGGCCGTTTGGACCCCATCTCAAAAGTGTACATAGCAGCTGAGCTCCCTCTCCTAATCAAATTTGTTAGATATAATAAATTCCATGTGCAAACAATCTGAGCACTCGGAGGGAGTTACTCAAGATGGCACCACGTTCTTCTCTGGTGGGCAGAAATCACTGGCGCCGCTGAAATATAACCACACGGGCGTGGAGGTACCAGAATAGCACGTTCTGTGCAGCCCCCTGTGGACCGGGCAGGTGGCGACCTGCTGGTAGAGGCTGGTGTGAAAACGAGACGCAGCGGTGCCTCGCCACATCTGCAGTCTTTTTTTTTTTTTTTTTTTGCGAGCATGGATTAAAGTGGCCGGATTATTCCCGACACTCACCTTGCAACGCTAATTTAGAGCACCCAGCTAATGGGCAGATAACGTGTTCTGAGGGCTTTGATTTGCATTGTTTCTGGTGTGCTCTCTCACCCCTCCAGCTGGAGCTTAGCTATAGACAAAACCTCCCACTCGGTGTTTAGTCTTTTGTCCTCTGTGAGGATGTTTTCAAATGTCATCCCGATGACAAGCGCTGTTGTGAGAGCAGAGGAGACCGGGCTCGCTGCTGCTTTTGTGTTGCAGGCTCCTCAATGGGACAGGCAGCGGTGCACACAAACACACCGCGCTCACACTGACACACAAGCCATTCATTTGCTCGCTTTCCCCCTCCCGCTCTCACACTCTCTTGATTGTCTCTTTTCCGTCTCCCTCCCTCTCTCTCTCGCTCTCCTTCTCCCGCTCTCACTCCCAGCGTACGACGTCGCTATCACCGCGGCAGCCTGGATTAGCATAGTAATGTGGCGTGTTGCATCGCACTTGCTGTAATCAATTACGGCCGCTCAACCCATGTGCGGAGCTGCAGACGTTTACACTGGTCCGTTGTTTGTTAATCATGTCGGACAGCATTTCATCTTTAGACCCCTTCATTCTCCTCTTTAGAAAAACATGGAAAACATCAGCAACCAGAATTACTTTAAACGGCAGAGTGCAATAAATGTCCAGTGTCGGAAATTTGTCTGGCAAACGCCGGTGCACACGGATTCTAACTTTCACTTTCACTTTGCAGCAGTAGAAAGGAACAGGGATATAAATGCCTGTGATAAACCTGAAGTTTAAACCACCCTCAGCGGGCCATATGGTTCTCGTGCATTCATTTCAATCACAAATTCAACTCAAGCACTTTATCTCTACCTCCGCCAAGGATTTAAAAAAAAGGTCTTTGGTGTTTGGTTGCTTGCAGGATTACGCAGAAACAACTGAACCCATTTTTTTGGAGTAATAGGAGAAATGCCCCAAGTAAGAGCCAATTCAGTTAAGGGCGGATTATTTAACATGATAAAATAGGGTGTTAGCCTTTAGGGAGGTTTGTCCCGTCTGAACACGTTCTAGTTTCAAATATTTTTTACCTCTACCTTTGTTTATTTGTTTCTTTGAAGCAATATAAAACTGGACGGATTACCACGAAACTTTGTAGAAGGATCTTGGAAGATTCCACGAAATTTAAGGTGCAGATCCGGATCAGGATGTGGATCCAGGACTACGAGATATGGTGTTTTTTGAAGTTTTCTCTAATTTCTTCGGGAATAATGCCTGCATGAAAAAATGAAGCATATTTAGAGGACTGATAGTTTGTTTTCTGTAGCTTGTTTGAATCTCTGTGACTTTTGGGCCTTTGCGGAGATGTGCGCTCTTCTATTCTATTCTTTCTTGAGATAGGTTGTTGGCTTTTGATTTGTTTTGTCTGTGTTCTGTAGCACTGCAGCTCCACTACAGATGAGTCACTGATGTTTTTAGTTCAAGTGACTCTAACATCATGTACTAACTTCGTGGATAAATAAGAGCACAGGTAGATTTTTCATTTACAGGCCAAACTGTTTCCAGAAATCCTCAGCAACTTGCAATAGCTATTCGCCCTCCCCAAATAGAGTGCATACCCCTGCCAACACACACACACACACACTCACTAGTCCTCGTCGCTTCTTGTCCACCTCATCAGATTGCATCCACTTACACTTAGCTCCCCTGATAGCGGTGTCTATTTGCCTGTGTCTGACTTCACGTCTGCCGCCTCCTACGTCTTGCCGGTTTTGACCTCAATTCATATCCAACTGCACATTACAGAGGCTGCCGCAGCTAGAGTACAGATTGTTCCAGATTAAAGAATCACAGTTTTTCTTCTTCGGGGTTGTAGACGCCCGCAGCATTGTCATTCCAGCGGTGCCACGCCGTAACCTTTAAATGGAATCGCAGTCTGTCCGTGGCAGCGTGTGTCAATCGGGCCATCGAGGAGCCAGACAATCCAAATTTGACATTTGTTCTTTTTAGCCAAGAATTGATCAGAGGAGGATTTCGCTCAGAGATATATCCTCACAGGAGATGGGGGAGTAGCTGAAATACCAGAGAGCAGGACTGAAATCCTTCTTCTGACGTGTCCCCTCTTTGACATCTCTTAAATCTGTATTAAACTAACATGTGATTAACTTCACTTTGAAACATTTAGTCCAAAATAAAGGAGGGCCGTCGTCGTCGTCGTCGAAACCGTTTGAAGTGCAGCTCCCCCAAAGCTTGTTGACCCACCGTAGCTATCCTGTAACCAGGGAACTACATGGATTTCCAATCCTTAATGCTCGGCTTCAGATTGTGCACTTATTACACTAATGAGCTCTTCTCAAGCTGTTTTACTGCAGATTTACCGGCAGGATTAAAAAACAAAAAAGGAAAGAAAAACCTTGACAAAACTCACACCGAGACTTCAGAGATGCCACGCAAATAATTGATGAGCAAACACTGCCTTATCAGTTTATCGGTGTATTTAAATCAGCTGTTACCACGGCAACTCACTCCTGCTGGAATCTATAGAACATGAAGCACGACTTGTGTGAAACGTGTAAGGTTGTTTACAGAAATTAGAGGAGGACAGAAAACTGGAAAGAAACATGCTTCCTCTGTTCCTTCCTCTCAAAAAGTAAAATAAAAGCAATTTGTTTGGGTAAACTGACATTTAGATATATTTTTGCTCTTCTTCAAGAATTTGTTAATTGCTGCTTTGGGAATTTATCACTGGAGTAATTTGCAGATTTTTCTCTGATTGCTTTTTCTTCTCTTTCCATTGACCTGACCTCACATACAGTTTCTAAAGAACTTTTAACTTTTATTTTGGTAACTGCTGATCACTGGGGCGAATGTCTGCACAAGGAAGTGAATTTTTATCCCTTGTTACTTTATTTACCCGGTGTTGAAGTGCTCTTGAGTAAGGCACTTAACCTCCCCCAGCCGAGAAGTAATAACAGGGTAGTTTCTTTCAGGTGGAAAAAAACAACACTGATGGTGAAGTCAGATTTATTTATGTAGCACATTGAAAGCAACAGGGGTTGAGCCAAAGTGCTTTACAATCAAGGGAAAGGAAAGAGCGCTAAAATGATAAGAAGCAAAGAAGAAGAATTAAATCCAGGCCAAGAGACAAATGCAGTAAAAAGACACAGACGATTGGGCAAAAAAGAAGAAATAGATAAATAAAATAAAATGATGTGAACAGAATCACGGGACAATATCAGGCTGAAGAAAAGGTTGTGAAGAAAAGGCAACTGAATAATGCAAGTTGTGTTATATGAAGTTTTATTCAACTCAGATTTGCTATTCGAATATTTAATTACTCTCTCGTCCTGTTTACTGAATCCATCAAAATACAAAATAAATGCCCCAAAAAAACAAAAGTCAAGCATTTGCTCAACTCAACGCAGAATTTGAAAGTTTAATTGAGATTCATCCATTATCTAAGAAAACACAACAGTTATCCACTTGAAAAGGCTACATAACTGGTAATAAATAATAAATTCATATTTCTTTGCTCTAATATTCCGAGCGGGGAAAACTCTACAGTTCCAGACAGTAAGAAGCATTTGCGATGCATGGTCAATCTGTCCAATTTCCCTGGTTGTCCCCATAAGCCTGGAGGCATTTGGGTATTAATCTATAAGTAGTGGCAAGAGTGGCAACAAGGCTTAATTCATTTACTTAAGAGCTTTTCACGTGGGGTTTAAAAGTTAATAGGACGATCACTCCGTAGTGCATTTGATTAAACCCTCTTAATTACCCCAGGTATAATGGGCTATTAGCAAAGGCCCAGTTGTAAAAGGGCAAGTGGGAGATGATTGTTTTTATGAGGTACTTTTTGTTAACCTCCTCCAATGTCAGGATTAGACTGGATATTAGAATATAACCCAGTGCCTCCTGCAGTCTGATTCACATGGGAGTTACACCGTGGAAGGACGTACTGTATTATTTTATTCTGTATTAAAGCAGATCACAATGTTTCCCAAATCTTAACCAAGAGTTTCACTGCATGTGGATATTGTACTACAAGCATGCCTATGAACATTAAAATATTAAGTTATATTTAATTTAATGATGTTTCCTTGTTACGTGAATAGAAAACATTTCCATCAATTTGTACGTTTTGTTGCACTTGTATAGAAACGTGATTTCTTGGAGTTGAGGTTGTTTCATGAATCTGACTTTTAAGATTGTGTTTTCAACAATCAATCATTTATTTAACCATTTTAATTCAAAATACTTTATTTGTCACCCAAGGGGCAATTAAAGACGAGAGAGCAAACAAAAGTGCACAGTCAATTCATCCACACACATAAAGACAATATTAACACATCTAGAAATACAAACAAATTTAGGAAAGTAAAATGAAAATAAATGTTTTCCTATAATTCTCTTCCCGGTCCTTTGCAGGCACTTTCTTTTTAAGACGGGCACAGGAACGACGCCTTTCTTCGGTGCGGCAGCCCCCGGCTACACCATGGCGACGGGGGCCGTCTACTCCACGCCGGCGCGCCCGTTGCCCAGGAACAGCCTGTCCAGAGGGGCCTTCAAGTTCAAGAAGTCGCCGAAACACTGCTCGTGGAAGTGCACCGCAATGATCGCTGTGGGCATAGCTGTGGTGCTGTCGATCATTCTCTGCTACTGCATAGGTAAGACCGTGTTCACAACCAGGAAGGCTTTGAAGTTTCACAGATTTAGATTCTGGTTGCATCGTGTGTACACGAGGATGGTTTTCACTAGACAAAACCAGATTACAAGATCAGAGGAAACAGTGCACGAGAGATTATGGATTATCATATTAATGAGACTTATAAGTGTGGCGCGGTGGTGCAGTGATTAGCTCTGTCGCCTCGGAGCAGGAAGGTTCTTGTTTCGACTCCCGGTTTGGCCATGGGTCTGTCTGTGAGGAGTTCACATGTTCTCCATAGTCAGGGTGACGTGGTCCAGGATAAACCCCACCTCTCAGCCCTGGATTGGCCCTACCTCCCAACCAAACATATTGAAAAACCCTTTTCTCTGTTTGTTTCTCAATTAGTTGAATTTTTGAATTATTGAAGCAGAAAAATTGATTTTGAGTCTATAAGCAAATATCTTTACCCCCCCTGTCGGAGCCTATACAGGTGGATGCTGGGCTGAATCCACCGGCAGCGAAACTGAACCTTCACAAGCAAAGGGAGAGATGGGAAATCTTTGCAGTTTAAATAGGCCACAAAGTGGGAGGGTGTGTATGACAGAGGATTGTGCAGTTAAACGCGTCGCTTCATATTTGAAAAAATAAATTTAACATTGTTAAGTTTACCAGACAAAAATAAGGGATTGTTCTGTTCTGTAATGTAATGCAGTGGAGTCTTGCACACCTAATCGCTGGCGACCATGTCGGTGTTTAGCAACATTCATAAACACACAAGATCTTAATGATCTTATGTGTTTATGAACAATTCTTTCTTTTCCTTTTACACAAATCTGAAGAAATGTACCAGCATCATGAACTAACAATGGCGACTTCCTAACTTTGAAGCCCACAAGGTTCCTCTGATGAAAAGAATCAAAAGGCTTTTTTTTTTTTTAACAAAGGTTTTCACAAAGTTGTGAGTGTGTTTTGTTGTAACCAGATCGTTGCAGACAAATGAAAAACAGCAATTTCTTTCAACATGAAAACATTTATTTCTTGCTGCAGGACCTTGGGTTTGTTTTGTTAGTTTTCTGTGTCCTCACATTGTTCCAGTAAGTTTTAGTGAAGACAGCGAGTGCAGCTACTCTGAGGAAGCCGATGAAGATTATCTGCCAGCTGTAGTAGGACTGGGCGATAATCTAAAATGTGTGTAAACTGTCTTTTATAACCTCTCACCGACTTAATCTTGCTCATTAATTCTTTCCCCAAATTTAAGACTTTCCCCAAATGTGTGAATTCTCAAACTGTCGTGTTCATGCTGCTTCAGGATCAGAGCTGACCTGCGCTCACTTTACACGTTAACAATAAACACCAAACACTAATCAGACGTTATGAGGATGTGAACAGTTCTGGGAGTTTACTTTGTGCTTGTTTGATTCGCTCAGAGTTTATGATGAGACACCTTTTTAAACACAGTTCACCTGCCACACACGTCTCGAGACGCACAGCCAGGAAATCAGGGTTAAAGTTACCTGAACGATCCTGATCGCACACCGTCGATTAACAACTAATTAAATGTGATGGTTAGTTGTGTGAGGAGCTACAGAGATGAACACACACACACACACTCAGTTGTACTTGTGAGTGGTTAGAAAACAGCAGAGGAGCAGAGTCTCTTGTTGTGTGTTTGCCCTTTCCAATGATAGTGAGCAGGACACGAGGATATTGACCTGTGTGCAAAAGTGTGGATGTCGCACTGACGCAGCAGCGACGCAGCAGGACGCTCGCAGAGGAGAGAACAAAGAGCAGGAGTCTCAGTTTTATTGTCATCGGTCCATTTTTCCAGGGGAGCATTTGGCAGCGGCACAAACCCGAGATGTTTTTCTTGGAGGTTGTTGGACACTAGTCACGCCACAAACTTAAAAAGTCCACATCTCCCATGGTGCACAGCGGAGCGTGTAAAATTTGATACAGCTGCGATATGTTATATGGTGATTTCCATGGTTCTCGCATAAAGCGTGCCCCCAGTTGTTGTTACTCAGATATGATTTATTATTGGCAAGGACCAAAAATACTTTCCTTTCTTGGACCATGTGTGAATTGATGCATGTGCAGGTTGTGTTTTAGTCCCACGTTGAACGAGCACATTCCCCCCAAAAAACGAGATGTTACCTGAAAGATAATCTCTCATATATGCATTTTAATCTTAAAGTTATTTCTCATTTGGATGGCATTAAGGAAGGTGGAATTTAAGATGTTGAATTATTCCTGTTTCCGTTCTGTTGTGTCGGAGGAAACATCTGGTTTACATCCCAAAGCACTAATTTAATTTGACAAATTTTCAAGATATCGCGATAATATCACGATCGTGAATTCTTTCGCCCCCACGATAATCATACGCTACAAATCTGATATCCTGAAACCTAACTCTTAATCACATGTTTTACTTTTATTTCTTGCTTTCTATCTTTTTACACTGTGTGTCCCCCCCCCCCCCCCCCGGACTCAACATCTGGACCTTTTAAGAACACCAGTTAAAAAGGCCACACTCCTGCTGGTCTTTTACCTTCAGCCGTTACTTCTCCTGTCCACGATGGAAGGTCCAGTTTCAGGTCGTGTCTGGAAGGAGTTCGGGAGGTGAACATCTTGGCTGTAAATCACTCACACTACCAGATGTTCCAGGTTTTTTCCGTTCACACTAACTTCCATCTGGATTCTCTGGAGGGTCTTAAATTTCTTGCAATCCCATCCTTGCACGAGACAAGATAATAAAAAAAGATCCGCACACACATGATGCGCAGTAAATATTGACGCCTTATATTTGCTGTTGTGTCTCGACGCGGAGACGCTGCGGAGGCTGTCGCATGAAAAGAGACAAAACACGACTCCATTATCCGCGGTGACATTAGACAATCTTTAGACTTGTCATTCAGCCGAATAGAACAAATGATAGACAAGCTGCCTGGAGTGAATGGAGCCAGATTACCTCCTTAATCTGTATGAAGTTTGATCTCTGCCAGGAGTATTTCTAGTTCACTGCCTCTTCCCCTTTTTTTTTGGGGCAGAAATTGCAGATGTCCCGATATGATTCAGCAGTGTCTGTCTGACTAAGCTTTCAGTCAGATATGCAAGACATGGCCACGGTGCAGTCCCCGACAAGACATCCCTGTCTGTTTCCCCTTTGACGGGGGCCTGTGCATCACTCCCGACACTTCTCATCGCGTTTTTTTGCAAAGCGACAGCCAATTCGCGTCCTCGGGTTGGGGGTGGGGGGTGGGGGGGGGTTTGTGTGTTAAAACATGGAGTTTTAAAATGGCCAGCACAGACGGAGACGTCAAAAAACGAAACCCAAGTTGAGGAGCTGAGCCCCCGTGAGAGAAAAAGAAACAACCCCCGAAACACTTGATCTTTAAAGAAGACCTGGTCCACAAAGCTTTTGTTGTACTTGAACCAAAACCTGCTCATTCTGTCAAACAGGAAACACTTTTATCTCAGTCACCCCCCCCCCCCTTCCCCCTGTCCTCTGGGGCATTATTTCCTATGAGAGAGATTTCGAACATTTTTTACAGCATGTGTCAAAGCTGACTTCTTGCTAACCTTTAGAATCTTGACCACAGCAATAAACCCGTTACAGATTCATCTCTCCTTATGCCCTCCCTTGTCATCCAAGCCCTTAATCTTTACACTGTGGCTTCCTCCCCGAGCGGATATATAAGTATTCATCCAGCTTGGGGGCAGCGGGAATGTGACACAGTTGTATAAGGAGAAATAATGGCGTTGTTGGGAAGATCCTATAACCCGTGTTTTATTGGTGAATGGAGAGGGTAGCGCTCTCTTGGAGGAGAGGTCATAAATGCGCCATATCAATATCAATATTCACGTTCCCTTTATTGACTTAACTGTTTTGTTACTTGTTGTTGTTCATGATCTGGCGTCGTAAAAAATTAGTATGGATGTGCCGCATGCGTTTTTATAACTTAACTGCTCCTCTGTGTCTGGGAATCAGATGCTATTTTTATTCGCGCCTCTGCTCGTGGCAGATACAGTATGTTGAGTTTTGTGCTGGCAGAACGAGCAGGGACGCGTTGCTTTTGTTCAGCTGTTGTCATTCACACTTCTCGCAGATTGGATTCATTTACAGCATTTTCATCCCGACACTCACCGACCTGTTTAATTTGAGACCTTTCTGATGTTTGGGATTTTTTTTGGTCTGATTCCAGAGTGTGTGTGTGTGTGTGTGTGTGTGTGTGTGTGTGTGTGTGTGTGTGTGTGTGTGTGTGTGATGTTCCTCGCACTTTTGGCGAGAGCGTCTGTATGTGTGAGTGTGTTTAACAGATGCAGCCCTCTGCCACTTGCCTCAGGTGTCTCTGAGTGTTTCCACCACTTCCTCTCGCTTTCATCCGCCGCCAATTCACCTGCCAGGTGCAGTGACTCAACCAACTACAATGCAAACACACACTGTAAAACTGTCAGCAAGCACAATCCCATTAGTGCAAAGGCAAATCAAAATAGAAGCACACCGGTACTGAAGTGATAGTTTTTGAAATTTGCTCATATTATTTGTTCTGTACACGAAGATACCTCTGATTTTTTATAATGGATAAAATGTTTTTTTATTTATTTCAACAAATTTAACGAAAAGCGTCACAGATCTGGACCTCGTCTCCCCGACAACAGCAGCTGTTCTATTCAAATGAGGCAAACCTGCTGAGGTGAGGCTTTTTCCAGTTCCACTTCTGGAAACTGCCTGATTGGAAAGATATAAGCGCTTGCTCAGATATAAGGAGCCAATCAGGACAGAGTCCAGCTTCCAGGCTCTGATTGGAAGCAGAAACAGATTGTGGGCTTTTTTGGGAACTTTAAGTTGAAAAGGCACAAATTTAACAGTGGACAAAGTCCTCAACGTGGACACGTTTGATCAAAATGTTTATAGGAGACAGACAATAGACTTTTATTGTCTGACATTCGGTTTTGAGTATCACACAAATATAATAATTAGAGTGCGACTGACATCCTGCCGATATGAACCTTTCACAGACATGTTGGTGTCTGCGTCTGTCAATACGAGCCAATAGGAAAACTTTCATTGAACAGAATAAACAACATGGAAGAGTTGTGCATTTATCTGTCTATTTTCTTAATTCACATTGTTTATATTTGTTACATTTTTGTTTTCTTTTAATTTATACTTATTTATATTAAAGCTTATGGATAAAATGTAAAATATCAAGCCTCAATTACATTTCTTCATCAGTCTATATACCGATACCATGTGTTATTGTTATTATCTTTTTCAGACATTTTTTACTCAGCCCCAAAAAGTCCCAGTCAGGCTCACACTAAAATGTGTTGTATAATATGCTTCTTAAAAAAAAAATGTGAAGCTTGAATTATTTTGTTTCTTGTGTTGAAAAGGGATAAATTAATAATCAGACAAAGAGGAAAAACTCTTTTGCTCCATTCGTGTGTGCTTTCCATTGGAAACAGATGAAATCGCTGGCTCGTTGATCAGAGTGCTTGTTCTCATGAAGCTGTTGACACGGTGCACTAAGTTCCCGGCAGTTACCAGAGAACAGTGGATGATACGGGCGGCTCCACTCGCTGGTGATGCTCTGTGTTGTGGGGAAAAAACAAACTGCTTCTGCTACTCAGCTAAAAATCCAGTAGAAATCCCAAAGAGACAGTGATTTCTTTTTTTTCATTTACACCACGGCCGGCAGAACAGAGTCCTGTTCCGTGTCCTGGTCAATCTTGGAGTATTTATTTATTTATTTTCGAGACGCTGTCCCACACAGCAGGAACGTTTTAGTCACGCTCTGAACTCTGCAGCTTATTTCCAGAAGTTCCCCCCTGGGAAGTTTTTCTGGAGAGATGTGCGACCAGGTTCCAGCATAAAAACAATGTTTGTCTCAATCATTTGGAGTTTGGCTGCGGCGCTCCCAGTTGTTGTTGGCACACTCCCACTCCAGATGGGCCACCTCTCTAACTGGTAAGTGGACTAATTATTCTCGGCGACGATGCCCATCAGAATAGTGTCATCAGCATATTTTAGCAGGAAAACGCTTTTTATGCCCGTCTCTATTTTTCGGGCTCTGAATATTTTTTTCTCCCGTTCTTCTGGAGCATAATTAGCAGCGTGTTTTCCAGGTAACAGCTTCACCACCACGAACGGCGTGAACAAGATCGGGGGAATTTGCTACGTGAGAGCAAACCGGGAGGACTCCCATTGTCTGGGGCAGAAGTGTGAACGCTCCTGTTCACTAAATACCATGTAGATGTCAGAGCTCAGACAAGCAATGTTGTGAACTCACAAATTCAACCTCCCATCCTCCGTCGGTGGAGGTGTTCCACCGGGCACAGTTTTGACATTTCGCGATTGGAGGGCCAGCTTTTTCAGTGTTTTTGCCCGTGAAGAGAACAGCTCATGACGCATAAATATTAATTGAACCGGCCGATGCTGCAGGAATAACTTATGCTAATTCGAAAAGTGGAGGGCTATTCACCTCAAAGCAATTTGTTGATGAGATAAGTGGGGATTGGGGCCCTGGTGTACTAAAGCACAGTGAAGTGGGGAAGGCTCTCTGCGGCTCTGTGGCGTGTCGGATACACCAGAGTCCACTGCCACACACAATTAGCTCTCCAATGCAGACCTGGGAAGCTGATGATACAGGGGAGTGCATTAAGCTGTGGGGAGTCTCTGCATTTATCATGTGGAATTAACCGGAGTCTTCAACAAGGAATCAAACCAGTGGAGGCAGGTTTTTTTTTAGCCAAGGACACTTGTGTCAAGTCATTTATTTGATGCATTATAATTGATATGAGACACCTGTTTTAAAAAAAGACTTGGAAACATGGAATGACAGACTGTTGCATTCATGTATTTATATATAAATATATATATATATATACACACGTCTCCTTTATTAAAGCTTAGTGTCAGCTTTGACACAGACGTCTCTCTACACATTTAAAAGAGCTTCATTCACTTAATGCGAGTATAATACTATATACGTTTTCTTATCTAGTAAAAGGATTATGTTACCTTTTATCCTTTAAGTAACACTTACCCTGCTTTGATGTCAGGCTGTCAGCCATTTTGAGTATGTGTCACTTTTTTTGTTTTCCTCTTTGGCGCTCGGCTCCATCAGCATTTTAAATGTCTCTCCGACTCCGTCCACATTTTTCCAACATGTCTAACCCTCCATGTTGGTTCTGATGGCATATATAAGTCTAAGAGACGGACATATTTATCCATCCTGCTGTTTGGAGAAGTTGGGTTTTTAAAAAAACGAGTTTTGCAGTTCAACAAGGCCAAGGCAACGCACTGGGAGTATTTTTAGAGACGTGTCTGATTCTTGGCAAATTACACGAAGTTGCTTATTTTCTGGATGGACGGAAAAGATTCAGAGCAGAAAATAAACCAAAGAAGAAGTTTTCACATTTGAAGGCTCTGTCAGAACAAACCATTCAGAGTATTTAGAAAAGTCAGGCTTGTCAGGAATATTGATGGAGGAGTCAGTATTCATTTCTGCTGCCGGTGATGTTGCTGGTTTGCTCCGGCGGCCATGAGAATTGATTCAGACAGTAATGGTGATGCCTGGATGAATGAACGACAGCAGCTAAACATCATCACTCAATGTTAAATCTGCATTATTTAATTGGATTTCAAGGGGAACCTGTTTATTTGATCTACCGAGGACACTGCTTTGTGTGTATCTCCGTCTGAATGCTTTGAAGAGAACACTGGTCTTTTTAACAGGCTGCTACATGGTCGGTGTTAGTTTTCCATCTTCTGGTCCCCTTTTATATTTGATATTCTCCGCGGGCCCACATCCCCCTCTGGAGTTATTTGCCGCAGTCGATATCCATCTTCCCAGCGAGCGACAGGTGTTGTAGAAAAGTTCCTACCCGCAGATGAAATGGTCGGAAATCAAGATGCCTCCTTGGCGTGTTCCCTGCCCGGTGACTTTGAAGGAGATTGGGCGTCTCGCTGCGCTCACACAGGCACCTCACTCCCCCCCACCCCACCACCACCCCCCAAAAAACCAACGTGAGCACAGTTTGATTGAATCCAAAACCGTGACAATAAAGCAGGTCGGCTGAACGAGAGCCCGGCGCAGTTTAGTTATGTAAGAGACGTAGAAGGAACGAGCATCTTATCCTCACACTTCCTGCTGCTGCTGCGACTCAGTGCACCGACTCACACGTTCTCCAGTCTCTCTCTCTCTCTCTCTCTCTCTCTCTCTCTCTCTCTCTCTCTCTCTCTCTCTCTCTCTCTCTTCCTCACACCAGCGCCCGCTCTACCACTGTGTCCTTCCCGCTTGTTTCAGACTTTGAGAGTCGAGGACTTGTATCTCGATCCGCTCCCGTCTGAAGTGAAGCTTTTGTGTCAGAGTAGAAATTCCGCCTGCTCCTCCGCTTTGATACAGCAACTGATTGTGTGGCACATTAATGAACAGCACTCCCAAAGGAAACATGCAAGAGCAACAGGGTTCCAGGGTATTGATTGAAGCGGCTCTGGCGAGTCTCTGTCGATGCTGTGTTTGCACAAAAGAAAGACACCCATGGCAGAGAAGCTGCAAAAAAATAACAAAATGTGAACTGAAAAACGTTGGAAGTTAAACAGTTCTTTTTTTCTCCCCCCACCTGCATTGGATCCATCCATTGTGATCTCCCACAGGTCTTTTGAGCTGAAGTGGCTCGATTGTGTTGTGCGTTTATTTGCTTTATTTGTTTTTGTCCATTTCTACAAGCCCACGCAGATTTTTCTTTTGTGTGTGTGTGTGTGTGTGTGTGTTTTTCACAGCGATGCACCTTTTCGGCCTCAATTGGCAGCTGCAAGAGTTGGACAACCAGCCGGCTTTTGAAAACGGAGGAGCTGGGAAGACAGGGCCCACTCAGTCGAGCGTAGTGACAGCTCTGGCTGCTGACGGTGAGGAAATTAAAGACCCACATCTGAATAAATTATTAGTTAACGTTTGAATAAGCCTTTTGAAGTACGAATGCTTCCACGACTAATGCTGCTTTTTATTCTTTGTTTTGCTTTTCTTCATTGTCGTAATTTACTCCGTGTAAATTGAGATTTTCCTATCAGGGTCACATCTTTCTTTTCAGAAATTAAAGTAATGAAGTCAACAAATTGACATTGGGTGGAGCGAGTTGCGTGACATGTTATTGACAAAAAAAACTATGTATATGAAGAAAATGAGGATTCCTGCTATAAATGCTTTTTTTCGGAAATCAAACTTTAAAAGGTTAAACGACCCTCAAAGCACAAACTTTTAAATAAACCCAAAGGTTTAAATGACAATTACGAACGACGGAGTGCAGCGGCGGACCATTCAGCCTCCTGAATGACAAGAGTGAAACGTTCGATGCTTGACGCTCAGTCAGCCTTTAGAGTTTCTTGAGATCTTTTCACCTGCTGAATACTAATTGGCGGATTCCAGACGGCTTTGTGCAGCCTAATCATAATTTTTTTGGGGACCATTGTGTATTCAACAACAAGCAGCTGGGGCCCCTCTCAGCTCACCTTTACTGCAAAAGCCACCTAAATTAATCTCCGAGCACACGGCTGTATTTATAATGCACAGCCATGGAAGCATTAATTGAGTTGAGTAGGCCGGGCAAAAAGCTCAATTGTTTAAACTCGGCTAGATTTAAATCCTCATAAGTACTGCTAATTAAGATAGCATGAGGCAGGTTTTTGGACTGTTTAAAGGCAATCAATAGCTGGCTATTATTCTCCCCAGAGGTAAACTTGGCTTCCAGTCTTCACTTGACTGAAGCTAAAGTGACAGGTAATGGCCTCATTACACAAACACACACACACACACACACACACACACACACACACACACACACACACAACACAGAAGCATGTAAATAATCGAGGTCTGGCACAAACAGATACGCTCACACTTGCAGTGTTAACAGCCCCCACACACTGAAAACGCTTCTTACAAGATGCAGGAGCAAAAGGTTGATTTGTTATTACGTGGCGGGACGACTCTGCATCATCCGGGCGAACGAGTTAAAAGTCATTCCGGCGGTAGAACAAAGCGCGCGGCTGTGTTTCTTCGACGATACAGCTTTGGACGGCGACGACTTTAAAGGCGCTTTAAAGATTTTTCTTCCTAACAATGAAATCTGTTCTTGTAATAACACCCTGCAGGCGACGGTTTTTCATGCAAGCATGAGTCATATTAAAAACCGGCCATTCCTCCGTCTTTTGCCGCGGTAAGGACACAGTTTAAGGACATCATTCTCCAAATTGTTTTGATTTGCTGTTATTGCTCTGGAATGGTGGCACTCAGTATATCTGACAGATTCCATTTAGACCTTATCTGATGCCGAGCCTGACTCCATGAGTCACCGGGACCAGAGAAAAGATGGGAGATGCGGCCGGTTGGAGTCTTATAAAAAGCCAATTATATCTTGGTCATTTTTTTCCGCCGAGCAGTGCATCATGGGCCGCGGGGAACCATTACTTTTAATCCTGTCTTGCTCGGTCACTGCTCATTTGGGGAAAGATGTGACTGTGTTATTGTCTCGGTTCCTGCTTGAATAAAGGAATCTGATTACACTGACAAGCAAAAGATAAAACGCAGCATTTGCTGATATCCGGATATCAGATTTACCCAAAAAGCAATATTGTGTGTGAGATGAATGTGAAGGATTTAACTGATTGCATGAAAGACAGTGTGATGATCAATGTATGACGTCTGACCTCAGCTGCGTTTTTGTCATTCTTACACAATCTGATGGTGGTGGGGGTGTGTGTCTGTCTTAAAAGGAAGGACTACCGTGCTGCTCCAGGAGAACAACTCCATCGATACGGGACAGGTCGACATCGGGAAGAGGGCGGGGCAGAGCGTCCCACCGGGGGTGTTCTGGCGTTCCCAAGTCAGCATGGACCAGCCGCGCTTCCTCAAGTTCAACATCTCGGTGCAGAAGAACGCGCTGATCGGAGTCTACGGACGAAAGGGCCTCGCTCCGACTCACACACAGGTAAAGGCTTCCTTTGAAAGATCTTTTTTAAAAAACGAGTTAATGTCTCTGAGATTAACGACACAACGAGTCTCCAAAGGGAAGAAGTTATAAAGTAGAATTCCTCACAGGCAGAGAAAATATCTCCGTCAAGGCCCAACAGACCTTAAATTCAATCAAGCCAGCACCAAATTGAATACACTCATAGATATCAGTTCCCTAAATATGTCAGATTTTTAAAGTCATGATCTGAGCGTTATTCCCCAGGAGACAGCTGCATCTGCCCCTTTGTCCGGATCCTGTTCTTTATCGGCCTCTGTTCCATCTTTCCACTAAGTTTCGTGGAAATCGCTCAGTATTTTCCTCGTAATCCTGCCGACAACAGACAAATGGACACTAATGAAAACATAACCTCCTTAATGGAAGAAGGGTTTTTTAGCTACAGCCTTATTTGGTCTAATCTTACCAATTGTTCATAGCGGTGGCAAATTAAAGCTTAATTTAAAGGCACATTTTCACTTGAGTGGGAATAATTCTCTTTAGTTCTGCTTCTGCTGCATGTTACATACATTTCAGCTGTTTTGTCACCAAAGTAAAAAACAAACTTTAAAGACATGATGGGAAATTCTGTTTATTGTTATAGTGAGAGAAACATAAAATGAAACCAGTATAGGATTTATTAATTTCACAGTTTTTCCACGAACACCCTCCCATCAAAAGAAACAGCTTGTGTCTTTAACACATGATTGATTCTCCTGTACAGTATGTCTCTTCAACAGGAAATGCATCATATCAAGGATGTAAAAGTAATGTCATTAAACCTCCATTATTTATTTAAGTTTTCATTTAGTAAACGTGGAGGTTTTAAAAGCCAGAAACATAATATTGATATATTTAATCAATAATCATAATACAGAGATGTGGGATTTTTAATTCCACTATTGACTTTTTTCCCTCTGTTTTGGTCTCTACCAACTCCAAAGGGAACATATCTGTTTGTTGAAATGTTAAATCTCACTATTGTATCGATACCAACACTTAAAATCTATATTTTTCTTTCTGAAGCTGCCAACTGTGTCTAAAAATAACTGGAGTGATGAAAATGAAGAAAAGCCTGAAAAGCTGCAGGGAGCTGAGGGGAACTGATGAGTTAATGATAATAATAATTCTCTGTGGGTTAATCACTACACGCGACCCCTTCTACATTTAATGTAACCATGTGATCAGCTGTTTCGACAAGAAACTGATTAATAGCAGCTTTAAGGTTAAAAAGAGGCCATTTCCCCTTCTGCATGAGGCTTAGTTCTATAAGTACAATCAAAACTGATTTATAGAGTTTTAAAGAAAAATCGAATATTATAAATACATATTATTAAAAATGATCCGATCCCTCATTTGAATTCTAGATGTGCATCTGTGATAACTGAGCACCAGTTTGGTTTCTGCCATCAGCTTTGATTTGTCCACGCGTGGACATGCACTCTCTTCCCCTTCCGCTAAATGTCTGCCATTTGCAAACTGGAGTGTTTCCAAAATGTCTGATGTGTCACTTGAATGACATTTTCTCTGGATCTGAATGTCCGACGTTGGGCGACGGTGATGGAAGCACTCAGACAATGGCCATTTTCCACCACACTTGACTGAGAAAGCTCTTAGCTTCACCTTCTTGACATTCTCTTTCAGTAAAGATGGGCTTCACTCAAGTGTAGACAGTTAGGGCCACTCTTTGACGGAGGAAAGACCGATGCCGCTGACAACAGGTGAGCCGCCTCGCGCTTTCAAGGTGAAAGAAGGAAGCTCAACAAAAATCAAAGACCGACGGGCACTAATTAACCAGACACTACTTTTATGTCTCCGCCGATTGTTACACAGACACTCAAACCTGTCAATGCTGGACTCGGTGTCCATTGTGGCTACCTCTAAATTACATTCAGTTCAGGTGCCGCGGGCACAAATCAATGCATTTACTTAACTGAGCATGAAAGACCCCAATGAGAGAAATTGACTGTTAGTCTTATTCACAGCTTGACAAGACAAGAGTCTTTCCACCTCCGTATAGACTCCCTCCATCTGCTATCGAGTGTCTGTCTGTGCTGATACAAAGCAAACAAGTTAGAACCGAGCAAACTTTTGTATTTCTTTCCACTCAGGAATTCCTGCTCAGTTGTTATCAAGTACCATAGTTGGTTCAATCTAAAGTCTGAAGAATTTACAGGCTCCGAGTGTTCCTCCTCCCTCCGTGAGGCATCCGCCAGTCTCTCCACGCTTGGTCTCTCGCCTGTTATTCGCCGGCATTGTTGGATTGAGATGAGTTGGGGGGGTGCGCTCTTTCACACCAGCTAATCGAGATGTATGCACTTGGCCTGCAGGTTCAGGGCTTGTGGGATGAACTGTTTTATTACTTCTCCCTGAAGCCAGCAACACAAAGAAGTCAACTTCCTCCAGGTTAATATCGCTCCCCTGCCCCCTGATCGACTCAAAGGGGTTTAAATCACAGCGTCGACTTCACACTCCCCTCTCTTAATGCTCTCCTTCCTGTTGTTTGCCAATCAACTCAAAAGATTGCATGGGTCCATGTTTGTCACATTCCAGACGTTCCGAACTAAATCCCCCCCGTCGTCGTCTTGTTCTTTTAACAATTCCGAGGTCCATTGTGTTTCTGTGAGACTGGATGTTGTGCACATACTGATTTAGAGATCCGGTGTTTGATGTATGGCCACTAGGGGCCAAAGGACCTCAATAAAACAAGGTGATGGATACAAAGCGCTGACAAATAGCTGGGTTATAATTGTGTGTTAGCAAATAGCTGCCAACTTATGCATCATTCATGTGGAGTTGATGAATGTCAGTCTAATGCTTTCTTTTTTTAGATCTGATTGGATTTCAACAGTGTTTCAGAACAAATATCTTTAATCGCAATATCGAATCAGCCTTTTACTAACGTATGATCTGATATGAGCCAACATGAAAACGTTTATTATACAGATTATACACTGAAGAAGAGACATTTAACTTAAAAAACATTTATATTCATTTTCGTATTTTTGAGTTCTACATATTTAGTTGTATTTGTATTTATGGTTGTTTATAATGAGGTTTAGGAATTTAGGAATTGACAGGTTTTTTTTAAATATCAATAACCAGTCCGCGTTTGACATTTCTCCTCCCCCAGGGCTGAGCAATATCAATGTAACAGGAGTCCAGTATATATATATATATAAATATATATAATTGATCTACCATCAATTTGTTTTAAACCACAAACCGTAGTCAGGAGCAGAAAGGATAATGTTCTGGTCATAATTTTCTATATTCACTGAAACTGAAATTAAAAGTGTAACCAGCCCTAAGTCCCTGATATCTGCATGAGCATCAGCCTCCAGGAATCCATATGGTTTGGCCTCTTCTGTATTTAGGTGCAAAATGAGTCTCTCTACCTTTTGTCGTGATGAACGTGGCTTTCAGTTGTTTTACGGTTTGTTTGTTTTCTTCTTTCAGATGAAAAAACACCTGCTGTTGGAAAGAAAACTGAATAATTTTTTCCTATTTAATGGAGGGGAAATTATTATAGTCAGTAAAAACTGTAACATTTCTGTAGTTTTCCCATATTTTATTTTGAGAGGGAACAAAATTACACCTTATTCTATTTCCCCCATTTCTCTCTCTGCACTTTATTACTGTGAACATGTTTAGAGCTGTTGTTGCCTTCCCCCTGTTTATGTGACCCGCATGTGTCTGAACTGACCCCTTAAAAAAAACACCTCACTTATATTTTTTTATTCCAAGTTCATACGATGTTGTACTCTTTAAAAGAAAAAAGCCCATAGTCAAATTTAAATGAAGATTTGTGCGAGTTAAAAATCGATGGTTAATCAAAGCTCCCTGCAAACAGCCTCCTCGCGGAATTTAAATCCAAACGCTTCCAGAAACCAGCTACAGTTCCCGTGTGTGTGTGTGTGTGCATCACATCTCTCGCAGCTCGAGCCTTCACCAATCGGCTCGGTGCATCTGTGTATCTAACAACCGCCTCAGCCAGGGGATCTGTCTGCATCTGCCGAGCCCGCTCTCCAGCCCGTAGCCTGTTGGGGGATTGCCGGTGTGCGTTACACGGTTTTCTGCTGCGGTGCTCTGTGCCCTTACAGCTTCACTCAGGAAGAGGTTCAGGTGTTGAGCAGGTGCGGCGTTGAGAGCAGATGCACCGCTTCACTTGGCAGGAATGACTGGTTACTCCTTGTTTATCCCGTAAATCAATGTTTGTAATAGAAAACATGGATATACACAGAAAGAAAGTGAGAGAGAGAGAGAGAGACAGAGAGAGACTGTTAAAGTTGCATTCCCAGCATATATCAGGAAGAAGATGAAAGCTTGAGAAATATACCGCGTCATATTTATTTTATACAGAGTGTGCACTGTGCACGAGCTGCTGTCTGCTGTATATCTAGTATTGACAAAATAACAAGGTTACTAACAAGTGGATGTTTGATTTAATTCAATGTATTTCTGGGGTTTCAGTTGAATGGATTTCACCAGGATCTGCTCAGGGAGACAACATATATTAAAACATTTCAAACACATTCAACATAAGTCTACCAATAGAAACCAAATTTGTATATTTTTTAACTTGATTTAGCCGTATTTTGTGCAGGTCCACCAGCTCTGAACAACACAGCATTTTAAGTACTCGCATCCCCACAGTACATTAGCAATGTTAATTTAACAAATAATGAAAACACCTTCCCCTTAAGTGCACTCCCATCAGGGTTTACAATATATTCCTGAACGAAAATGTGGAGCATTTGCCCTGGAGCCATATCAGCTCTATCGGCAAACAAACAAATCTCCCAACAACATCTGTCAACCCCATAAAAAAAAAAGAAAGAAAACTGTCTCCGAAAAATCTACATTTGTTAGACTCCAACATTTGCTGTGTACACAACCTGCTGTGGTTTGTGTCTTGAATCACAACTTTGAAGATTTTTTTCCTCTCGGGCCGTGAGGGAAAAATCACCAGAGGAGCAGAAAGAAAGTCTAAACTTTTTGAACTCTCTGTCCTCTTCACCGTCTGATTCAATTACACCCACATTAACACAACTGTCTTCTGCATCTGCTTGACTCTGCTCCTCCTGCTGGTTTTTTTTTTTTTGCAGTACGACTTTGTGGAGCTGTTGGACGGCAGCCGGCTCATCGCCAAGGAGCATCGGAGTCTGAGCGAACTGGACACGAGGGCGCGGCCTGGATCATCCCGTCACCGTCCACCAGGCCGGATTCATCCAGTACCTGGACTCGGGGGTGTGGCATCTGGCGTTTTATAACGACGGACGCAGCTTGGAGGCAGGTGTCCTACAACACCATCATCCAGGGTACGGGGACACACATCTGCGGCGGCTGCGGCTGATGAGTGTGATTGGAATGATGTGTAGTGACATGTTTGGTAGATAGATCTAGGTTCTCACCTGAGGGTTGTGGATTATTGTGCTCGACACTATAACACAAGACCATACCCGCATTGATCCTTCCCACCTAACAACCTCTTCAGCGTTGTGAAGTCTGTGAAATTTCCTTGTGGGGTTTTTGAGTTCGCAGAAACACTCAGGTTGAGTTAAGGGTTTTTTATTTATTTATTATTTTTCTGTCTCCTTCGGGGAGTTCCATTGATCCGGCTCCACGAATATGAAGGTATCGATGTGCGGGGTCAAAATTGCCTGGGTCCACCACCCGGCTCAATGAACATACACGCCTGAGCAATAACAAAAAAGTTTGCCCTCTTAACGCCGATCAAAATGAGGGGCCCGGTCTTTTGGGGGTGCCCTTTTATGAGCAATGGTCAGTTGAATGGACACAAGGATCTGTCTGTAGGATGTGTCAGATTAACTTCAACTCAGAGGGGATTTGAGCTGTAAACACTCGGGAGATTGCACGGGCTTGTGTTGGCATGATCAGTCATTCAGGGGGTTGTGGGGGGGGGGGGGGGGGGGGGAGTTGAGGTGGAAGAGGAGACAGGAGGAAAGGAAATTGTGTCAAGGAAATGGAATTACTTGGTCTCATGTGAAATGTCTGTGTGGCTTTTGCTTAACATGGCTCAGATTGTAAGAGTCGGGCAGCAGCATGCATGTTATGGAAGCTTAGACCTTAGTGGGACATGGACAAACAGCTGTAAATATATGCCATGCCTGATTCCAGCGCTTCAGATAAGAGATGCTTAGAAAGCTTAGAGTTATGCAGCGCTTTAAAAAACTGTGCAGTTTGTCAAAGAGGAATTTCCGATTTGGTATAATGTGACTCTAATATATTGTAACTGCTGCACCCACAGAGTCTGTCATGGAGTGCACGCACAACTGCTACGGGAACGGAGAGTGTGTGGCGGGATCGTGTCACTGCTTCCCAGGATTCATTGGGCCGTACTGCTCCAGAGGTAATTATAAAGCTCTTCTATTCCTATTCTCTCTGTTCAGTAAATGATTTGAAAGGGTTAGTTGACCCGTAGTTTTAAAATATCTTTCTCCGGGAAGATTTTCCGATACCATTTTACCCTCCAAGATACTGATTCTGATATCTGGACTTTGTACCGATGTGATACTAGTGTATTTAATCTGCAGTGTATGAAGTATTTTGATAGCTGTATGTCCTAGATCAGGTCAAACCCTTTGGAAAAGAAATTCAATACAGAGAATCAATGTCATAGAACTTATTTATTTTCTACTTGTGTGCCGAGCATGTTAAGTTTTAGGTTTCTAAAGTTTTTCTGCTGCACCAGAACAAAAGGAGGACGGATGGAGTTTTGTTTCTGTCGCTCAAAGATTAAAACAAAAAGAAAAAATACTCTTATTCCCCCTTAAAACTGTGTTTGGCAGAGCTGGACCAATAAATCTTCTGGACCGTATACATCAGCCAGTATGATACTTTATTGCAGATGAACTGGGACTGATGGATGTGTCAGCCGACAGGTCTCCAGGCAGTCAGCAGTGAAATGTCAAAATGTTTTGTTGTAGGGAATTTAGAGACAACATTGACAGACAACTGTGTGTACAATGTGTACTGTTTGTACATGTATTCATCAATACAGGTAGATGTATTTGGTTTATTTGAAAGGGACAGAGCACATTATTGAACATTTGTGTAAGCCATACCAAATATGGTGAAGTGAAAATAAAAGAAATAAAAGAAAAAGAACCTGAGACTGACAGTACGAGTAAAAGAAACAGACACCAGTATACAAATACACAAATAGAAAAAAAACGACAAAGCACATTACACTCAAGCACAATTAAAAATGGCAGATTTATTTGATTGACTGTCAATATCTGTATCAACCTCAGGAACTAGTTTTTCCTGCTCATCCACATACGTGGCCCGGCTGCGTTTGTTAAAACTACTTTGAAACCCAAAATATGTCCTTTTGAAAACAGTTGGAATGTGTTTCTTTGAAATGCACCGACGGACAAGGGAGAAATTCCTGTTAGAAATGGCTCATCTCCATTATAATGGAGCGAGACGTTTGTAAAGTGATAAATCGGGAACGTTTGAAAACGAATCTACACAATGTCGCAGAGAAAGTTGTAAAATATGTGTATTTTGTCACGTTGAATCAAAAATGGACCCACAGCTACAGTGTGAACTTTTCTTATGAATTCTTTTTCATTTGATTTATATAAACGTTTTACGTTTATAGACCTCGATCCCCTTGATGGATCTGAGACGACTCGTTTCACTCTCTCCTCAGCCTCCTGTCCCATCCTGTGCAGCGGGAACGGCCAGTACACCAGGGGGCGCTGCCAGTGCTACAGCGGCTGGAAGGGCACAGAGTGTGACATTCCCTCCTCCCAGTGCATCGATCCACAGTGTGGGGGGCACGGCCTGTGCGTGGCGGGCAGCTGTGTGTGCAACACGGGCCACAAGGGATCCAACTGTGAACAAGGTATAAAGAAAAACGCAGTTAGATGCAACTTATTTCAGTTTGAGCTCGGGGGGGGAATCGACTCAGTCCGTCGGTGAGACAATCGCTGTTTTCAACTCCACTGAGCAGATAATGCTCTGGATGTTGTTATTGACACCGTGTGTATCAATTAGCCACGTGTTGGAGTTGAGACCGCATGAGGGCGCAGACTGGAACTGATTGCTCGGTGCCCATTGATGCAGTCACCTGCTGGAATGTGCCACAGCTGAAGACACCGTGTTAAACTCGATCCGTCAATGACATCTGTTCCTCAGTTTATTGAAGAGGGTCCGCTCCCTCTTTGTCTTTCTCGTCGACCACCTCCCCCTCTTCACTTCAGCTCATTTAACGTTATTGATCCCCGCGCAGACAAAAGGCAATTATCAGCTCAGATTTACACGTGCGGGTCGTTGACCTCACGTGTAAAAGGATATTGAGTTCACTCAATGAGAATATTGTCTTTTCTTTTTGAAGGGAACTCGTTCGGGAAACGTTGGCATGAGGAGCTTGAATATGTTGCACACATAGAAGGGCTCCGATGCGACAAATTGGTTCAGCTCAATAATCAATATCAGTGTCCAGGCAGATACTGAAATGCACAGAGCAATCAGCTCCAGAGGAAGCACAATAACATTGTCGCAAATTTTCCCTTGTTAGTAATGGGTTGATTATGTTGCTCATAATTGCCAATTATGAACCTATATCAGCAAGTTGATCTGTAAATTGTTAATAGTAATTGATTATATCTGTCTAGACTCTAATTGTGCTCCTTTCCTCCTGCCTGTAATGGGGCGTAATTATGCTTTCAGTGTGTTGGAAGTAGACTGTAATGCACCACACGGGAGATAAGTTGAATATAGGGTAGGAAATTACTACCAGCCACCAATGAAACACGGCACAAAATGCGAGGCTGCAGCTCACCGGCCATCATCTGGCACCGAAGCACTTCCCCTCCAAATGGGATTTTTGCCCGGTGGCAGAGTTTCAGCGGCCGAGGTAAATAAGGAGGTTTGATATGCTGTCTGGTTGTGGTAAACTGACACGGCTGTCGCCCTCGCTGTGTGTCCTCAGTGGACTGTGTGGACCCGGCGTGCTCCGGTCACGGAGCCTGTCATCACGGTGAGTGCCACTGTAACCCGGGCTGGGGCGGCATCAGCTGCGAGATCCTGAAGAGCACTTGTCCCGAGCAGTGCTCCAGTCACGGCACCTTCAACACCGACTCGGGGACCTGCGTCTGCGAGGCCAACTGGACGGGCGCCGACTGCTCCATAGGTCAGAACACGTCTCACTGTCTCTTCACCACTTACAACTACTGTGTCCACTCTCTGTCGGGTTTCAGGCTGCAACTGCAATAGTTTCCATTATTGATTCATTAAGTGACGTTTTTATCATTCATTTGTTCAATTAAATGTCGAAAAAAATCGATATATTGCTTGGAAAAAAGATTAAGTTTGGTTTGTTAACTCAAAAATTGAAAAGACTTAAACAATTAACTCACAAATAAACTCATCAACAAATTGTTTTCAGCTCTAATATGATTATAAATATTCCGATTGCACACGTTCTTTGTTGATTGAAAGAAATTAATAGAAAATATACACATTACACGTTGGCTTTAAAAGAATTAAAGGGCATATTAAGCTACTTAAAGCTGTAATCTTTCATTTGAGGACTTTGATTTATTAATTTATTGATGCATTAGTGCAGTTATTTGATCTGCTCCACTGACTCCGTTCAAACAGCAGAGTCACGTCTGTAACGTCTTTTTTACTGTTTTCTGCAGATGGAGTTATTTTATTTTATTTATTCAACATGCAGCCGTCTCTTTAATAATATAATAACTAATAAATATGAATTAGTTACACAACTCAAAACACACGATACACTCACAGCTTGTGATGTATGCTTTGGTTTTTTAATGACTGGAGGTAATTCATCATCGCTGGTGAATATATGTCGTCGGTGAAAATTTAGATTAAATAACACTTTGTCTTCTCACATGAACGTGTCACAAACTGAAACTAAACTCTTGGGAATAGTATCGACAGTCTGATCAGTATTTTCCTCAGGTTTTCTCAGGTGTGTGTGTGTGTGTGTGTGTGTGTGTGTGTGTGTGTGTGTGTGTGTGTGCGTGTACGTGTGCGTGTGTTCCCCAGAGATGATGAATGGAGGCCTGAGTGACTGATGTGTCCCATCCAGTGAGTGATGGGCTGTATGTTACAGTCCTGTCAGCACTATGTCTTATAAGCTGTAGGTTAATCGCCTCCTATATCACATCCAGTGAAGTTTTACTTTGCTGTGATGGGAAATACGAGAAAGTTACAAAGACGAGGACGTCATGTGATGGTGATGTCTTTGCATTAAGCACATTTGAAACTTTGATCGTTTGGATCAATTATTCTGATGAGAACATCAATTTTAAATGTCTCAACTCAAACACACCAAGATGCATTAAAGGGTCTCAGTTATTTTTGTAAGTTGGTGAAACTAAGTAAATGGAAGTGACAACATGAAACAAAGAAAAATGAATAAGATGCCTCGGAGGGCGATGAATCCCACGCACGTGCAGTTTATAGATCTGTTTTATTTTGCAATAATGTCATTTGTTATTAGCAACATCATGACGTCATTTATACTGTACGATGATGAATGATTGGTTGATCGTGTCTATCATCTTATTGGTTGCAGACGTTCCTGCATTACGTCACTATATGACGTCATTGTCTGACTTCAGAGAGACGTCGTGATGACATAACTCTATCATGATCATTTATCATTTGATCTATAAAAGCTTTAGTTATTGTCTATAGTCTGATAAGATGCAGAGAAACCTGGAAAACATTAATTTCTGAACTATGGATGAAATGATTTTCTGACTTTATCATATGATGTCACTTATGACATCATATGTGATATTATATTAATTATATCATCTTTAGATTGTCTCTCTATATCTCTATAATGTGCTGAGATATCTTGCAAAATGTGTTTTTCGCACTGTATCCTTTTTGACCCATCGGCTTCTGAAGGTAATCATGTGGAGATGCCCTTCAAAGTATTAATTCCAATAAGTGAGGGGAGAATCTGTCCATGCACACACACACACACACACACACACACACACACACACACACACACACACACACACACACACACACACACACACACACACACACACGCGCGTGTGTGTGAACAATATCCTGCTTCCGGCCACGGCAGCACACAGGGCAAAACTCCGACACTGTCAGGGGTTGTGAGGAGACAGATGTTGACTTCTGATAGCCACGAGTCACTCAGGCTTGGAGAGCGATGTAGAACTAAATAAAGGACCGGTGGCAAAACCCCATTCTGCTCCGACACTCATATCCTCCTCGTGAGCTTTCAACACTCCATGTTCCCCAGAGACGGTTGAATTAGAAACCTAAGTCTGTGGTTTCAGTAACGAGACCTGACGTCAACAGAAGATAATTTCCCTCGTCATCTAACTCTCACTTATTTACAGTGTGTTGTCTGTGGATTAATGAGCTTCGTCCCCATCACGTGTCCATCGTCAAGCAAGTCCCTGCATTGTGATTCACTTTGGATTCGGCTGCAGACACTTTGAACCTGAATGAATGAGAAGGCCACAGCCTCATTATGTCTCAGACTAAATAAATCAAACCCGTGGGGGATCACACCCCCAAAGTTTAGTAATCAACACCTGTAGAACGTGTGGGAGTGACGGAGGAAATGTTGACGACAAAGCTTTTCCTCCACATGTTGTGTGACCTTGCACGTCTTTTATTTCAAAAGTGAACATTCGTTTCACAGTAGAGATTTTTTTCTTTTCACAGACAAATCGTTCTCTGTGTTTATGTTTCCCAATATGAACATGTTTTAATATTCTTATAGCTATTTAAAAAGAAATCTCCTTTTTAGTTATTTATAATACATATTCATGGTTAATCCGTAAAATATCAAGCATCAGTTAAATTTCTTTGTCACAAGAGCTTAATAACATCGTCATTGCCAATTTTTTTGTTTTACATTTATATTAGACAATATAGCTATAGCCCCAAAAGTCCATATGGGTCGTGCTCTAATTTCTTCCGGTAATTTATATATTTAGAGGAGAGGAGACAATCGTGTATTCCCTCGGTGCAGAGCCTCTTCATTCATCACCTGCTTTGTATTCAGAGAGTTCGCCTTTCGACACAGGTAGATGACATGTTAGTTCAGAGGCCGACCCCTCCCATCTGTTATCTTTCCCTGATATTCAGCTAATTTATGCGCTGTAGGTTTCCTTCTCTGTGCCGAACCCAGAGGGCGAAAAAACACCCCGAGCGGCCGCACACGGGTCGAACATCTAAAAAGCCGGAGTTGCAGTTTGTTTCTGTCAGTTTAGAAGCTGTCCAATAAATTTCTCTTGGCTGAAATTCAATTGAAAAATTAAAGCGTAAGGAGGCTGGATGGTGCTTGTGATGTGATAGATGCGCGTGCAGACCTTTAACAGCAGCAGGCGGCCCGTTTGGTCCGAGCCCAAAGAATGATTGTTTTGGTGAACAGTTTCTTTCTGTTGTGTGTTGCATTATTTTCATTCCTTTTCTTCTGTTTGTTTCTCAAATCCAGGCAAGTTGTTATTCAGTTAAATCTTTTGGATATTCCAGACACAAGCCTCTCACTCAGCGAGACGTCTCGGGCCTGTCAATAGCAGAACTGACGTGTCCGGCCTCGACGCCGTCCGAAAGTTGGGGAGTTTACCCACCTGGGCGGAGGGAAGGATTCCTTCTTAATTAAGGCTGCAGCTCTTCTTCAATTAAATAAACTTTAATTAACAAGCGCGCAGCATGCATCGACCACACACAACCCCTTTCCAGCGCGAGTCAGGGGCATGTTAAAGGCAGATAAACACTTTTGCACTAATGAAAAATTGATTGCATAGATTCTATGGGAAGGAGGTATCCCTTTGGAATCTAATGACTACCCTCCAGAGGCGTGCTTAATATTCTACAGTGTCGGCTCGACTTAATCAGAACCATCCAAGGTCTCTCAATCGAAGAAAAACTCTATTCACAGAGCTGGAAACAGGCGGCGGAAAGAGGGGCCTCGATAAACGGGACGAGAGTGAAGCAGTGGTAGAAAATAATCAAAAATACATGAGTCAAATCTGTACATATTTCATCGTTGACTTGTTCCGTGTTACTTTGGCTAATTTGCCTTCCCCCTGACAGAAGTTTGTCAAAGAGTCAGAAACTTTCCAGTGAAGAGGCTCCATAAACATCCTGCAGCATCCAGTCTCTCAGCGTTTGAGGACGTACTTGAGCTACTTTCCTCCAGCACACTGACGGCTATTGTCGCAGCTCCGCTGGTTCACAGGCTTTTGATAGAAGCTCTCGGTTTCAGCAAATGAACATTTCCCGTCCTCACACGAGAGCAGCCGCAGCTTGTCGAGCGGCAGTTTTAGCCTCGTACGGCCTGATTTACTTACCACCCGTGGGTTTAATCATTTGAGTTTTTTTTTTTACTTTTCTGAACGTAGCGCAGATTCACAGCTGCTCGAGCACTTGAGGAAAACATATTGAGCCCAGACTGAGAAGCTGCTCAAACCCACAACCCCTCGCCGCCGTCCGCCCATGTGCTCGATGCAAATGAGCTTTCAGAACATGTAAAAGGCTGAAAAACGAGTTGTTGCAGAAGGTTTCAGACACACGGTAATTGCTGTGCTTTATTGTTCTTGTGCTGTGAGTTTTGACCGGCGGTGGTGGCTTTGGTTTCATTTTTTTTTTTTTACGGCTTCTGCACTCGTGAGAAATTAAACTGGCCTGTGCAAAAGCTCCTTCACTATTATTCCAGCGTAATTATTAGAGTTTACTTACATTTTGTGCGATAAGCATTGACGCCGGCTCAGATGCTGGTTGTTGCAGTGATGAAAAAGCAAATTAAAGTCGTTCAGAATTTCATTTGACATGAAATACATGTAAACTGTTTCCTTTTGATGCGGCACATTGAGATTTATCTCTGCGATGTGCATTCGAACACAGGCTCCTTTAAACCGGATTTACTGCCCTCTGAGGACCCGCTGCTGTTTCTCTCTGTGTTACACGGAACAGAATTTACACATTAAATGTCAAGCGCTGAGAATTTAAGGCTCTTTATTATTCTCCGAACCATTGACTGAATATAAAGATCAGGCCCCTTTGGCTTCACTTTTCAGGGAGCAGGCGTGTCCCCGAAAGTGAAGCCATTTGTCATAAAGTCATTAAACCCACCCACCTGCTCCATGTTAGTGGACGGGACACTGGTCAAACTAAAAAGAGACTAAAAACTCAAACGTGGTTTCTGTCAGTTTTAGTTCTTATCACACTGGTATCTGCCCAAGTGTTCATTTTACTGGTATGATTGGTTGGTCGGGAGGTAGAGAGGGTTGCTGGTTCTGTCCTTAGGCAAGACACTGAATCCCAGAGTCCCCCTGACGGCTGAGTGCGACTTATACTATAAAGCATTGTAAAAGCAATGTAAAAATACAGCCCATTTTACCATTTCATTATTTATTATTAGTTATTTGATGCCATAAAAACGGGGTGGAATGTCACATTTGTCAGCGGAGACTTACGGTTGCTGGGACCTCGATACTAAGGCTCCATCCCACGATCGCTACTGTGCATCTGGGATACTTTGGCTTAATATCTGAACAGTGGGAGGGAGTGGAGACGTGTCGTCCATCTTTATATACAGCCTGTGGTTTGTGGCTCACAGTATTAATAACACCAGGTTATATATGGTGATTGATATGATACTATAAATCGAGGTTGTCCCCTTATGTTTCCCTTTTTTTCTAAATTATTCATTTCGTGTCAAAGTAAAATGGCGACTGAATAAAAGTTGATTGCAAATTCTGTTTCATCAGAGTTTCCAATGCTCCGTCATTTCACGTCAACTGTGTCCCAGACGACACTTATTCAAAAAACTTAATTGCGTACAAGACAAATCCTTTGAGATCCATAAAGCAGGAGAGGAAGCAGTAAATTATGATATTTTCCATGTGAAATGATGCCGTGGAAACTTTCCTTGAATAGATGACAGTCATTTTCAGCCTCTTTTGATGAAATATTATCTCACATTGCAGTTGTTGCCTCACAACTAAAGAAACCAACACAGCTCAGCAAACATCAGAGCATTTTTCTTCACTGGCAGATGCATCAATCTTTTGCAAAAATGAAAAATATATTAAAAATATTCTGGCAAAGGAGAACTTTGCTTTTCACACAAAACGGAAGCTTCATGTCTCCTTGGCTTTTTCTCTCCCCCCCCCGACAGAGGTGTGTGTGGTGGACTGTGGTCCCCACGGCTCATGCATCAGCGGGATGTGTCACTGTGAGGAAGGCTGGACAGGACCAGAATGTGAGCAGAGGGACTGTCACCCACGCTGCATCGACCACGGAGTCTGCCGAGAGGGCAAGTGTGACTGCCACCAGGGCTGGACGGGTGAACACTGCACCATCGGTGAGCCGCAGTGACGCACGCACGCACACACATGCACACACAACACAACACTGTACACCTACACACTTGACAGAAGGGCACTGAGTACAGGAATTTATGGACAGGCTCAAAATGGCAGCTGTGCAGTGTGAGTGTCAGTGTTTTGAATCCGGTTTCCGGACACAGATCCTGTCATAGTTCTGTTGCTGCCTGTTGATTCCTAACAAGTATCTTTACAACTACAACTTCAATCCATCCGCAGCAAGTTCATCATTAAGATCCATGATTTATTCCTTTAGAAATTGGTAAAAATGTCAAAAAAATATCTATTTGGCTTCAAAGAAAAAACAAATATTTAAATATCCTTGATCTGCCCCTTTTTCTTGGTCCAGGCCAAAATTTGGAGTGTTCTTATCTGGCCCGTGTCCCATCTGCTTCATCTGCCCCATTAAGTTTTTTGGAAATAGGAGAACACTCTAGACAAACACGTCCTCATGAAATGTTGTGTTGGGGCAGATGGTCATGGGTTAAAACCAATATTCAGTTCTGTCCGTAGAAAGCATCTATTCCACTGAAAGGAATCAGGAAAATGTGAAATATCCTTGGTTTCAGCCCAGTGGCCTTTGGTTTCCTACGCTCCTTTCAAAGTCCCAATCCTTTCTGCAACAGCTCACAGCAACTTTGCTATATTTTCTATCATCCATTTAGATATTCAACCTTTTAGACTGCTGAAGTGATGCTCCTGTATTAGCAAGTCAAGGGCAGGTGTGTAGGGAGCTGAAAAGCCACGGCTGGGCCTCTTTGGAATATCATTTTTGTGAAATGGCGGTGCTTCACCCGGCATTAATGAGAATAATGACTTCTGAGATGTCACTTCCTATCGACCTTTAACTCCCACCTCCTCGACGCCGCACACCCTGTCAAAGGTCGTGTAGTTAAACCCTGACACGCCTCGTCCAGCCGCGTTTCCCAGAGTGTCATCGCCAACCTCTCAATGACGACCTCTTCTCTGAGAAACAAAGATCTCGCACTCCAAAACCATCGAACCCCAATTATGTATTTACAAGTTCTCTCCTTCCCTCTCTTCCTCTCGTTCGACGCAGATCCCTCTCCGAGGGGAGCGGAGATTGCGAGGGAGAGGGTTGACGGCGGGGTCACATTCCTGATCGCATTAATCCCTCCCTCCTCTGGGCAAACTGCTCGCCATCCATTTTCTCTTTCTCTCCTCCTCGAGGCCCCCATCGGGAAAGTAACTCCTTGTTTTGGATGTGGTGGCGATGAATAGGCGATCGAGTTTTACCTTTTTCTTGGGAGAACCGAGAAGCTTATTTAGTCTTTCAAACCCTGAATGACTGCCACTCGCACAAAGCGCCTTCTAATCACATTACATGGCCAAAGCTTGAATAGAGGACTTCCTCTGCCGTTCTTTTGTCACACGCATCAAGATCCTGTTTTATATGCAGGCCTTAACCCGTTGTCGCCGCTTTCTCAGCACCGCAGTTTACCACGAAGGTGTTTTTTGATTCGCTGTTAGTGTGCCGCCGCTCCGTCGCCGTGCAGTCGTGGAACTCACTGAAGTGGGGATGACTGCGAAATTGAAAGAGGAAAAAAAAACTAAAAAACAACAACAACAACAACAAAAAAAGGAGGAAGGACTTTAGTATTCTGCTTCGTGATGCGTTCACATTAGAGTGAGGGTGAGACGACATGGCTCCTGACAAGCAGACAGTAAAATGTTTTGAAGCATACCCAGATGAAAGTGGCTCATATAGTCTGAAAACACTCAGATATCAAGAGCAGCGCTGCCTTCCTCCTGTCTCGCTTTGGCAAACCAAAGCAGATGGAGAGTGTTAACAATGAATATTTTACTGGAGCTCAAGATGCTGAATTTATTTATGTTGCCTCCTATGGAGAGAAGTGTAATCACCATCCCATTTACAGAAAAGAAGAGAACGATGATCATCTATTATTCTGATTAATCACTCGCGGCTTTAATGAACAACTCAACTCTTACACTTTTTCAAACAGTTCATTTTTCTCCCTTAACCATGAATCTCATCTACCTCGGATTCTTTGCTGTGTCTGTGTCTAAAAACATGGTGAAAATGACCACGTTCGATTCGAAGAAAAAACACCAGTGAACAGTTATAAAGCAAATTCAAACACTGACTTTAAAAACTCCATTGCACATGAACCAGGTGGGATGAACGCAACGTTTTCACTCTGCACCAAACACTGTTTATAAAGAATCAATGGGGAAGTGACAGAATATCTTTTACATTTTTTAACCTGCAGCTTCTCTTTCTCTCTCTCTCTAATCAGTTGTCCCTCTTGTATTGTCCTGTTTGTTTTTCCTTGCCTAACTCTTTTCTATCTTATGTCTGTATCTGTCTCTCCGACTCCCTCACGGCTTACATGTATAGCCCTGGATTCCAGAGTATCAGGTAAAAAACAAAAACTTTGCTTGAGATTTACACTCCACATGCAGGGTTGGTTTTTTTTTTGTTTTGTTTTTTTATTTCCTGATCCAGCAGAACATCTTTATTTTTTTTTGTGACCTCTGTAATAAAACAATGGGCGAGCTTGCAGCTTTCTTCTCTTGCAGTAATATCAGCCACATCCTGTCGCTCATGCTTAGCATTAGCCGCTCAGCTCAAAATGGCTGAGAGATTGAAATTAGGGCAGCATCCCAAAAAAAAAACCCTGCACGGCTCCTTCTCCAAAATAAATACACAAAAGTTGGCAGGTACATCAGCTTCATGTCCGATTCCACTTCTTCTTCTTCTTCTTCTTCTTCTTTGCTTATGCTCCCTGTAAGTTACCATAAGTAGAATGTGTTTGTCAGTCGTAGCTCTCTGCCAACACGGAGATAAGTAATTTTCTTTTCCAAATGTTTCCCTTTCCTCGGCTCGTGTAATAGGAGCAGTCAAGATAGGATATAAAGGTAAATTGAACCACTACCACCACCCACCCCACCCCCCTCCACACACCACCACCCCCCTCCCAGGGAGATTGTCACGAGCAATCCCTCCCTTTTCTTTGTCTTTCCTAGCACGGCGTATATACACCTGTTCTATGTCCGAGTCGATCATAATGTTTCCGCTGTGATCCTGCTCAACCCACCCACCCGCCACCAATATGTCCCCTCATCTCCTGTCCGTCTCAACACAGACTCCACACTCCCCACCCCCCCCTGTCTGAATTCAGTGTGTCTTCCAGATTTCAAACGCCCCCAACTGGTGTGGTTCAGTCCTTGTTTCTTTGGTTTTTCTTGTCTTCACCTCCTCCTCCCCCCCCCTTCACTATCAGCAGGAATGCGATCCGGCAGCCAGGGCTCTGTTATTTCTGTAAAGACTCTCGATCAACCCTCTTCTTCTCCTCCTATTTACATACACTCCCCCCCCCCCCCCCCCCCCCCCCCACCCCACTTTTTATGTTGCTGTTACTTCACATGAGTGTTTTTCTGCAAAGGGCTACTCCCACTTCCCGAGACCTGCCACTGATTTCCAGCCGCTCGGAGAGATCACGGAGAATGTTTTATTTTTTTTTCAATCTCGAACCCAAAAGCCAAAGAGAATCCAAAAATGGTTGCGAGTGCGTCTCCGAGGCGGCCCCGACACAACTCCACTCTGCAAGTGAGCTCAAACGGAATCACTCAAACTTTGATTTAACACAAAAACCTCCAGGTCTGGCCTGTTAACTTCGGAAAACAGCAGGTTTCCCCCTCTTCTTTTTCTCTTCTTTCTTTTCTGGATCTCATACATTTCACTTTTTTGACGAAGCTGAACATGCTCCAGAAACTCATGTGAAACGACCGTATCTCCTCACACCCTCCTCCACATCCCCCCCCCCCAGTCCTGTCAGAGGTGTATCGTACCTGTATGTTCACTCAACACCTGTCCTTCTTCAAATCTGCCTCTGTCCACTCTTTAATACCCCCTTCTTCTCCTCCAATTCTTCCTCCCACCCACCCACCCTCCCTCTTCCTCTTCTCCCACTCACGGCCTTGTTCTGATTTGCTCTGCTGTTTGACACGTACATGATGTGTTGACAGACGGCTGCCCCGGGCTGTGCAACAACAACGGAAGGTGCGTCCTGGATCAGAATGTCTGGCACTGCATCTGTCAGTCAGGATGGCGAGGGCTGGGATGCGATGTAGCGACCGAAACGCTCTGCTCAGATGGCAAGGATAACGAGGGAGGTAGGAAGAAATAAAAGCCTTGTACAAATAGTCTTTTAGCTCCTGGAAAGAAAAAAAAAAGAGAAAGGAACTTGTGTGCGCGTCGCTTATTGTGGCAGACAGTAAATTGGCTTTGATGTGGCTCCTCAGTGACAGAGCAAACAAACAAAACAAATCAATCATACATAAAACATCACTGGAAAGAAAATGCAAATGCCGCGGCGGAGCAGATTGTTAAAAACCGTGCTTTAAAATATACAGGAGATCAATTATAAAGGCTACTTCGAGACTATATATTAACATCCCTGGATTTCTAATTAGCTGCTCCTCAGCCCGAGCAACAAGCCCAGAACTTTTGAGGTTCATAGGAGGCGACGCACTTTTTTAATAGTTAATACTTTCATGTCAAGTCAGGATCTCTGCCTTCACTTTAATGAACTGGAGCTCGTGTTCCACGCTCGACACAGTAATGGAGATGCTCACTCGTTTCTTTAGTCAGACCCTAACACATCCAGGTCAACACAGCTTCACCCCCCCGTCTCTGTCTCTGTTTTTCCAGACGGCCTCGTCGACTGCATGGACCCGGACTGCTGTGCTCAGATCTCCTGCCAGGGTCAGACCTACTGTCGCGGCTCGCCTGACCCCACCACCGTCGCGGGCCAGGGCCAGAGTTCATCCAGTCAGCCCACCTCCAAGGGCTTCTATGACCGCGTCAGCTTTCTGATTGGTCCCAGCGGCAGTCACGTGATACCCTGGGATAACCCGTTCAACGGCAGGCAAGTGGCTTAATGGAGCGCTGACAGCTTCTTAATTATTTGGATCACGTCGGCTGTTTGCTGTCTCATTACCGGTTGGGGAGAGGCACCGATGTTTGTGCAGCCACTCTGAAATGTCAAACAATCTCACTTCCCTTTGTCTTTGCAGTTACACTAGCAAGTGTGTTTATGTGGTCTCACTGCCGCAAGCGTCTTTTCTTTTTTTAATGCCTCTGCGACACAGACTTCTGTAGCTGGAGGCATCGGGTTCTGGGGGTTATCCCTTCACATCCCAGTCTGAAGCTATCTCATGCACACATTGAGGGAATCCCTGCACATTTGGTAGAAACTTTTTGATTTTGGTGTTTGAATGCCACAAGACATTTATTTACACTTACGAATGACCTGATTAGACTGAAAGGTGAAAGGTCAAACATCTCTGTGACCTTACAAGACGTATCTTTAGGACATTTCTTCTAAATCTGGCAGAAACTCAAAGATGTACTTACTAGAATATGTTGGTCGAAGTCTCCTGGACCTCATTAGGACCAAATTCACTCAATATCTTTCATTGAGATTTCAATATTATGAGTCTGGACAGAAACGGGTGTAAAATGCAGATTCACTGGTTTAAATGAAAAACTCTCCTGCAGCCCTACGTGTGTTTTGGGGTTAGAGCTCATTAGCAAATCTCAGCACGCGAACATATTAAGAACAATGTGAAGATGCTTAGTTTAAAAACATGCTGATGTTAACGGAAATCATTGCTGGGTAAACCCTCACAGAGCAGCTAGCGTGGCTCCTATAATCTTATTCAAGCCCTGCGTTGCCTGGTGGGAGATGTCCACGCATCGTAGAGGCTTATATTTAGTTGATGATGATAAGATACTTATAAATAAATATTACTTGTATAGAACGCATGTTAAGACGAATGAGTATTGGCTGGGAAGCTGTCACATGAGATGAGCATGATCCATAAACACATATTTTACTGCAATATTGACATTATTGAAATGAGTCATTCTACATTGTACAGAGAGCAAAATGATCGTAGATAATATGATAATTTTCATGCATCTGGGAATGCTGGCAAGTGACTTTTCTACTTTTAGAGCAACGAAGTGGTGATTTTCCCTTCCAACGTGATTTAAATACCACTTGCCTCCATGGGCGAGTTGATCTTAAAACAAGAGGCTGTCAGCCGCGTCTTAAAGCAGCAACACTTGTTAGCGTGTCATTGTTATTGTAGGGGAACATGATGAAGAGAGCAATATACGCCTACAGAGGCGGGCTCACAACAAGCCTGGAGATGGCACTCTGATTGGTTAATTGTATGTTATGCCCAAAACACACCCATCATTATTTAGGAGGCAAAGTACAATTCTTGATCGTGATTCTTGTCGAGCTTCTTCCAAGAATTCAAGTTAGTGGGGTTGATCCAAGGTAAAGACGTCAATTGAAATGTTGCACATAGAGGAAACTGAGACATCGTCCAGTTCCAGAACAACCAGGACACGTCCATGTGCAAACCGAGGAGACGCGGTTGTAGTTCTCACCAAGTGCACATCCACATTTGTTCAGAACCACGAGCAGAGTTTGTTCTGTGAGGGATGGAGAGGAAAATGATTGCCAACTGTGTGCAGAAGGCTTTGGGAATATTTTCCTCCAATAGTTTAAAGTAATCCTTATGTAAATAGCGTGCTTTACTGAAAATATAGAAAGAGGCGATTCCCCCCCAGCCGGGTTCTCAGTAATCCTTGTCCTCATTGTCTTCAGCTTACTGTCGATTTCATGTCTGGCAGTGGCATTAGCTCTCTTGCTGAAAATATTCATTTGGCTTTTTCATCTTTTTTGTAGAAGTTAGTTTTGTCGTCAAAACACCTTTTGGAAGCTCGGGAATCGAGCGCACCGCTAAACGTGGCCCGAGTTAGCGGCGTGCCTCGTCAGCACACGCATCACACACACACACACACACACACATGAAATGATTTCCGGATGAAGAAGTCACATCGCGAAGAAGATATTCAGGAGTGGCAGAGTTTGTTCGGCGAGACCCATATTTTTCAAACATTCATTTGAGGAGTATAAGGTGAATAATTTATGACAGCCTTTGCAGAGTATACATTATAAAAAGGACTTTGAAGCACTGGAAGGATGCCAGCGGAGCAAAAAGACTTCCAACGGCAGCGGTGGCTGCTCTGCCTCCTCGTAGGGTATCTGATGTCTGACGGTATAGGGATGGGAAACACTTAGAGGTCACTTCTCTCCTTCTATTTTTGAGAAGACAATGTGTAAGCCTGGAAGAAGTGAGCGGATTTCAGTGTGCGGCCAGGTTTCAGAACCCGGCAGTAAACCTGTCCCCTGCGTAGCACAGAGAATAAAACATGTGTTGTGGTTTTCTGCACCTCTTCACCCCCGCCCCCCCCCCTACAACAGCCACCAGTCCTCCAGCCGTATCACATGTCCCCGCACTCATCTCCCATTGGGTTTTCAGATGGTGTTTTTCCCCACAGCCGCTGCGTGAGACAATGACAGATAAGAATGCATGAATTGTGCGATTCATATCTGGGGTCTCAGCAGGTGGTGCGACTCGCCGTTTGTTTCGGGGGGGGGGGGTTTCGGCTCTTGTTGCATCCGTCTGCCTCTCGAAAGATTGATAGAGACGCAGGGAAAAGAAAGAGTGAACCTTCGCCGCGGCCCTTAAGTGGCCTTGTTCCCCGAGCCGGTAAATAAAGGATGGGAGATGGTTGAGCCAGGCGTGCAGTGGGGAGGGAAATAAAGAGGAGGGTAAAGGTGTTGAGCGTCCTCGCCTCATATACGTAATGACCCAAAAGATAAAGCGGCCAGAACAAGACATATTTTGCCAACCGGTGACAAATACAGAGGGGACACTCGGCGGTTGAGAAGTGGGCTATGATTAAATGTGGATGGAGAAATATCGCCGTGTCTCCCCTACTTACTTTCAAACAACTGACTTAAAATATGACTTCACCATTAAGGGGGAAGGAGAAGCCGGGTTGGGCAAGTGTTAGGGGAAAGGCCAGCAGTCGTGTTGAATAATCGCTGACGATATCCGGGGCTTTAATCATGTATGAACCCTGCATGTCTGTGATTTATGAGACAAAACATGTCAAGAGGAAAATGCAGTTTTTTCTGATGAGAGCGAGAGAGAGGGGATGCTGGAGGTGGAGAAGTCTTTAGACCAGAAGCAAATCCATTTTCCAGCATGGGGGGGAAGAGGCCGTGAGTAATGGTCTCCCATGCTGGCCTTCCTAGTATAGAGGTGTTATTTAGCCCGAGCCGCCTGCCCCGGTGGCGCTGCTCTATGGTCGGTAGTGGGAGGTGGGTTATATAAAGCAGCCACCAGGTGTGATGGCACAAAAACAAGGTGAAAGACATGTTTTCTTTTCTTTTTTTTACCACCTTCAAAACCAACAAAAACCTTTTCACATTCAAGATGCATTTTCTGTCCACATCTCCGCTATTTCTGGCTCCGCCTCTCCAAACTGCCGCGGCGAATTCTTTTCTATCGTGGCGTTGCCCTTCTTTCTCTTTTTCCAAAGCCCCCTTTTTCCATTCCATCCCCCCCCTCTCTTTGTGACAGTTTGCCTCCAGCGTCGCATTTTGTTGTTCGGAGTTGCTGTAAAGTGCCTCTTGACACGTCAGCCGCCGAGCTTTGCAACTTCTCACATCAAGAGGATGATAACCGAGCTGAAGAGCTTGTTCCAGCACAATTCCTGTTGATATATTATCTTTCATCACAGGTATTGCCACAGAGATTTATCACACCAGCGAGCACAAGACTCGACAATGACACTGACAAAAGGCTCTTTTTTAAAATTTTTCTTTTGAGGAAGTAAAAGTACTTGCAAAGAATAATCACACTTGGATCACGTCCTCTCAAAAATACAATTTAGGGGGAAACTGTGAATTCATCGAGGTCAGGGTGATAACGATGCTGTGGATGTTTCACTCATTAACCTCATGTGATACGCCTGCTGCTGAGTTTATTGCACACTTCATTAACCAAGTTGACTTTACTCATCAGTCTGATGATTTAACTGTGTGTGTATTTCATGTTGGCTCCATAATATTCACTGTGTTTTGCATTTTTCTAGTTTTCATGCCCACTGTTCTTTTTACAAAGTGAAATGTCCTACGAGCTATACATTGTTTGTATGTTGCATCTTGTCTCGACATAATAATATGTTTAATATAAATAGGGTGTGAGCGAGGGGGGGGGGGGTTTGGCTTCACTTTAGTGGACTCGAAGAACATAAATGCTGCAATATATGTGCAAGATTATGCAAAATCTGTTCAGTCCTTGATGTCTTGAGAAGCTCATCTCTCTGAATTACGGGGGCCTTTAACGGCAGTAAACAGACAGAGGGGCTGCAGTGTGAGGTGGCATTTTCATGAATAACAGCCCCTGACATGTGTGTGCCTGTAACGGTCGGTAAATCATACCTCGCTGCTCCCGCCCGCTGGCAAAGAAAGGCCAGTTGTTAGCAGCGTTGATGCCTTGGCCGCTCGCTGATGCCGGCTGGCATTGTTTGTTTACTCAGCCCTTTCTGTGTTTGTTTGCCCACACAGCCTGGCATCAGTCATCCGGGGTCAGGTCCTCACCGGAGACGGGACGCCGCTGATTGGAGTCAACGTGTCTTTCCTGCACTACCCGGAGTTCGGCTACACCGTCACGCGGCAAGATGGCATGTAAGCAAGTCCCTGTGCGCAGATGTTTCCGTAGGTGCAGGGAGACAAGGATCCATCTGCATCCATCATCACCGAATCTTCAAATGTGCAAATACACATGAGCTGCATCTCTCCGCCTCAAGGCTCAACCTTTGCCCTTGCAACGATTGCTCTGCTGTCCCCGGACTAGTGCGGGAAAATAATTTTTAAAAGCTGTCCAGCGCGGAGGAGAGTTGTCCTGGCACTTCTCCAGGAAAAGCGTTCAAAATAAATCGAAACGGCAGCACATTGTGCCCTGGAACAATTCCTCATGCAAATATCACAGCGGTGGAGGCCATTTTGAACCAGGCTGTTTAAAATGCATTGAATCAGCGAGGGTAGAATCAATCTGCCCGCAGTGTAGTAAAACATGAGATTACTGTTTGACCTTCTCCTGCTATTACCAGAGACAGCTCCTTAATAATGGGAGTGCAAATACATACAAGACAAACGTATGTCACCCATTTTGCAGGAGGGGGTTCGCTTTTCGGGGTTGGAGCCTCTTTGTGCAGATGCTCGACAGAGATGGTGAACCGAAAACGCCAGCGCACAGAGGTCATGTTTATGAGTCAATAGTGTGGAAACGTAAGCCCTGTGAGTGTCAGAGAATTGTTCAGCTGTTGTTATGAAGTACAATCCTTAGGTCCCCAGATATCTGAGGATTAGCAGATTTCTTCTGATATTCCGCCCTGTAACTCTTCTGACAAGGAGCGTGATAAATGGTCGGGGATAATCACACTTGGTTAGCCAACAGATCGGCTCAGTGTGTTAAGGGGGTGGTGGGGGGGGGGGGGGGGCGGCTTCAAAGCCTGGCCTCTTGCAGCTGTGAGCTCCCCACTGCCCAAAGTGGAGGGAGCTCGAGAAGGAAGCTGTTTTAGGTCAGCTGCACAGCTTGGAAGTGTGTGTCCGCGTGTGTCCGCGTGTCGTTCTGGGTGCGGGCGCGTGCATGAGAGACGTGCATAAAAAGGCTTCAAATCTGTTAAGAGTGTGTGTTTCTGTGCATGCAATGTCACCACACAGATGCTTTACCCCCTGGGTAGTGGAGCTGGCCGGATATATAGAGCAGCACTTCAAAGACTCGCCCTTCATTTCCAAACCAGTAACTTTTCCCTGAGTAATGTTGTACTAATTAAAACCATTTCACCAGAGAAAAGTCCCCAGTCTCAACACTTCAAACCAGATTCAACCAGAAAGTGTCGTCTTACATTATGCCTGGCTGCACGAAAGTCATAAATTAGACTCAGTGAATGATAATAATATGTGCAGGCTCCACGGAGGGAAGAGGAAAGTTCTCTGTTCAGTAAAAAAAAAAAGCTTTGTCAGGCTCAGGCTTGAAATAATTATTTACTTTGCTACTTTGCACTTAAAGTTAAATTATAAAATTATTACAGTTTACAGTTTGGCCATTATCCCCGTCTGCAATAACTAATTATCGTGGAAATGTGACATCCTTAAGAGAAACACTGTGGTGCAGAGGCAAAAGTGCTCATATCAACTCAGACATTGTAGTTCACCAAGCTTTCCCCTTAAAGTACCGTTTGCATATTTATTTATGTGCACACACTGATTTCTTGGAGGCTAGAATACGTGATAAAAACCAATTTACAATCTAAGTGACCCGTTGAAGGACCTGTTCAAACAACTTGTTTACAAAGTTACTGCTTCTATATTCGGATTTGGATGTCACAGTGTTGCCATGGCTGCTGCGTAGGTTTTTTCTCCAGCTTCTCCGACTTCCTCCCTCAGGCTAAAGACGTGCAGATTGGAGTTGGGTTCATTTGACACTACATTGACTGTAGGTGTGAACGTGAGCGTGAATGGTTGTTGGCCACTGTATGTTGACCTCTGGCGACCTGGTGTTTCCCACCTCTCGAACCAAGTCAGCTGGGATTTGAACCTCCCGCAGCCCTCAAAGAATAAGTGGTCCAGATATTGGATCGATGGGTGTCGCCATGTTCTCAGCAGTTACTCTAGCGACTTGTCATCCCGCCACATGTCACCATGAAAATAAGACCCAGATCAGCCTAGAATCCTCTGCATCTACCATATTTATAGCCGATAAATAAACTGTTTATCCAATTACTTCCTGTTTGTGTTTACATTGTCATGATAATTTGTCAAGGTTCGACCTCTTGGCCAACGGCGGCGCTTCTTTGACGCTGAGTTACGAGCGCGCACCGTTCCCCACGCTGCACCGCACGGTGTGGCTGCCCTGGAACGTTTTCCACGTGATGGACACGGTGGTGATGAAGCGGGAAGAGAACGACATCCCTAGCTGCTACCTGACTGGCTTGTTCAGACCCCACCCGCTCATCCTAGCCACGCCCCTCTCCACCTTGTACAAGACGTCCCCAGAGGACAGTCCCATCATCCCCGAGACCCAGGTGAGTCTGCACAGGTGACACAGGCGTCACATTGCGTGGCGTTTACTGTCAATTCCACATTTGCTCCTCGGAATGAATGACTTCAATAATTTAACCTGCGTTTGATCCCAACATTAGAAGATTTACTGACGTAAATACACAAATAAAGAGTAACGATAATGCTGTTATCTTCCTTTCACCATGGCTTCCCTCGCTTTGTTTGCCTTTGAGCTTCGATTGAATTCAGGCATCTCCCTGAATGCTAAGCCATAAATTGTCTCACAGCAACACTGATAAATTCTGAGAGCAAATCACATGGAGGTTACATGCCTCAGGAATTTGGTTTCTTTCCATTTGGCTCCAAAAATTAAAAATCCCCAAATGCAAAATGTGACAGTGAAGCTGTCGCTGGTTAAACCAAAACATTGTTGGGGGAGAAAATAAAGCTTGGACTTGGACTTGAACTACAACTCTACAGTAAAAAAAAAAAAAAAAAAATCAAACTTTTCCAGAGTTAGAGACGTGTAAAAAGTTTCTTCTCACAGACTCGGCTAACGAAGAATGAATTTATTGCCTGTGGAGATTTCAGCTCAATTTGCATACAAGCTAATAGGGTTTGGCATAAGTAGGAACTTAGTTTGAATACTTTGCTGAATATAACAGCCTGTATGTGAGTACAACCCCCAACAACCCTTTCTCTTACGTGACATTAATGGTTATATGCAATAAAGCAACACTATGCAACTGTTTTACCTTAAAATAGCAGTTTCAAAATGAGTTTGACGGTTCACTGACTTGGAATAGAGAAATCGGTGCCTCTCTCATTCCCACTCGTCACCCTGAGCGCCTGTTCTTGCTCTATGTAACTTTGGTGAGCGATCGCCTGTGAGCCGCGGCTTAAATTACCAGAATCGGCCCCAGCGAGTTCAAGAGTGATGCCGAACCTTACATCAGTCAGAGAGACTTAGAAGTCATTAAACATTTTTCACAAAACTTTCAAAAATATCAAGAATTCTAAAGAGAGCGTTGGTGTATTTGTTATAGCGGCAGTTCAGGAAGCCGGGGATCATGGGTAATATCCACCGTTCAGTTGTGTTTCAGTTCAGCGACCACGCAGTCAGAGCTCCGGTTAAAAGATCCACAGACTTTGTTTTCTCCCGACATGTAAACCACTTAATTACTTGGAAATGGAGCCCAAGAGAATGAATAACCACGTGTGGCTGCAGGGGGCGCTGTAGCCGAGGGGACGTTACATAGTGTTGCTTGAAATCCCTTTAACATTTCATATAATGTACTGTAATTACAATCCTCCTCTCCATTAAATACCAGCAAACTCCTGTTGCTCCTGTTGCTCCTGTTGCTCCTGTTAAGTCGACACTTCCCGCTGTGTATTTGGCACCAGTCTGACTGCTAATTAAAATCATCAGGTCCTCCACGAGCAAGTGGCCATACCAGGCAGTGACCTCAACCTGGTCTACCTGAGCTCCAGGGCAGCTGGCTACAAGCCCATCCTCAAGGTGCTCCTGACCCAGGAGCGTCTCCCCTTTGGCCTGATGAAGGTCCACCTGATGGTGGCCGTCATGGGCCGTCAGTTCCAGAAGTCGTTCCCTGCATTCCCCGACCTCTCCTACACCTTCATCTGGGATAAAACAGACGCCTACAACCAGAAGGTCTTTGGCCTGGCAGAGGCTGTGGGTGAGTTCCCACTGTGACGTGCCGACTAAAGACTGTTGTGTAAGCATAGGTTCATTGTCAGATGCTTGAGCTACCTTCAGGCAATGAACCCTGGTTGAACCTGTGAAGATTGATTCTCCCTTTTTAAGAGTGGATTTTTCCGTCAGGGACTTTCTTTTTTTTTATTACCATGTGCAATATTTACAGAGTTGTTTGAAATCCTGAAATCCCCCAGTGCCACATTTTTTTAAGGCCACTGGTCTTTTGCTGACTTCTTTGTTTTGCATATATGATATTTTGGTTTCAGTGCACTGAATGAAAAATTGCCTATGAGGCAGTGGTGTGAAGAAATGTCCTGCAAGGAGTCAGTATAGTTACAATAAAAACCACTGACAAATAATAGCAGAACCTTTTGATCTGATCGTAGAGAATATCTTATATAATATCTTATATAATACTAAGTGTCATCTCAAGTATCACACTGCTTTAGGGATTATATCATCAGACTGTATACTGTAGATGGATGATGCTTCTCTACTTCCTCCCACTATCCAGAAATGAACACCGCTGTCAGAGCCAGAGTCAATATACGCACGCAACCAATAGCGATTCAGTCTCAAAAAACTAATCCAAACCAAATTTATCAGAAATAAATACCATTTGGAAATAAATCAGTGTAATAAGAACTTCTTAAATACACAGAAAACATCTTTGACTTGTAGTTTGACTATTTAGTTTGGTCCGTATCTTGATATACAGTCATGGATCATATGTTCCTGTTTATACACAACTACATGCACATTTTATCACCTTATTAATCCCCCCCCACCTCAAAAAAAAAAAAAAAAAACGATCTGTGGGATTTGTAAAGCACGATGTGTGTTTGAGATTTTACAGAGGAAAAACTTCACGACCCCGACAGTCAACAGGATTCATTCATGGCTTATGGCTGTGACCATATCCCAGCATTTATGATATTCACGATAATGTGCTCCATCTGAGCCTTTTATTGTTTAAATAATTCATGCCACTTTACACACTATTCCGCAGTTGCGCTTGATTTGCATTCGCACAATATAAAACAGACAAATGAGAGGAGAGCACGTAAAATACAAAGTGTGCAGGTGAAACACAGAAACCCCACAGGTCTGCTAAAATCATCCCAGCTGGAGGAAATTACACAGTCAATGAGAGCGCCGGAGCAGCAGATACAGAAAACAGCAGCAACGTGTGCTGAATGTCTTACGGAGCGCAGGCCTCATTGCTGCTGTAAGTGTCAGGTAAGGAGGTTGCAACCTCGCTCACCACGGGCCTCTGCTGTCGTTACTTTCAGTGTCGGTGGGATATGAATACGAGTCCTGCCTTGATGTGGTGCTCTGGGAGAAGAGGACGGCGGTGCTGCAAGGCTTTGAACTGGACGCCGCCAACATGGGAGGGTGGATGTTAGACAAACACCACATATTGGACATTCAGAACGGTAAGCAGTGCTCATTTGTACATACGGGGTGGGAATGCGTGCGTGCTGGGCAGAGGTAGTTGGACTCTTAGGGTTACAGGAAGGCAGTCTTCACCCGGAATCACCTCAATAAATATGTGAATCAAAATGAATTATGGTTCGTCATCCCATCTGGAGATAATAGAGGAGAGTTTTGAAGGGCTGATCATTCACAGTAATGATCGAATAAATCAGCGAGTAAGTCACCGGGGTGCACGGCTCGCCACGAATTCCACACTGCTCAGCTATTCCAGGACGACGGCCTGTTGGCTGCTCATGAAGGCTTAAGCTTTTGATGAACAGGCGTCATGTTTAATTCTTGCATTAATTCAATAAAGCAAATTAAATTTCTTGCTCTGTCATCAACCAGGATCGCTTCAATCGCCAAGTACAATAAACGGACAAGAGTCGGCCTCTTTGTCGTGCCGGTGCAGCGACGTGAGAAAGTGAAACATACATAATGAAACTATCAGATATACACACATCACAGAGTCATTGCTGAGTTACAGCACCGGGAGGTCACACACTATAATCTAGAGAATTCCGAGCTGTGTTTTAACAGTGCAGGCAGTAATGTGACCGCAATTATAGGAAGTAGGCCTCAGGGTGGTGTGCGTTGTCAGTTTGCCAGGCCGCTGTTTTGACATGAAACCCACTCCAGCTCACAACTGTTGTTCCAGTTGTCCGACGCAATTTGTGTCCCTTTCATCTGGGAGATAGTGGAGGTTACAGTCATGGCCTTCAGCAGAGTCCTGAGTCGTACGCTGTCAGATCGGACTTCTTGACTTGATGCTCAGTTGTGTTCTCTTGCATGCTTACTTTTTTTTGTTTTCTGAAGAAGCAGCAAAAGTGTCCAAATTTAGCAGAAGGTGAGCTTTTATCAGGCAACACATCGGCCCTCAGCGGCTATCAACACTTTAGTGTAGGACGCTGTGAGGCTGCCTCACTGCAAAAGCTTTACTCCGTCATTGTTGCATTTATATTCAGTGTGATTGATGTACGACTAACTTTCAATTAAAACTCGTTTAATTTCTTTTCAAAATGACATGAACTTATACACAGAGTTCTGCACGGCTTGGTTCCTAAATGACACAAACTATCATAATAAAAAGCATGTATCCTCTCAGTGTGCGATTAAGTTGCAGTACCTGTGGCACCGCCAGTCGGTCCAGGGAGGTTGAAGAAGGTAATGAGGTTTGCTGCTTTAACAGCACACTATCACAGTGTTTGTGCGGCTAATTGTGTATGAAAATAGACTCCAGCTCGTAGCCCATACGTGTCCACGGTGCTGATATTGGATTAATACATATAATGTGTTCTGCAAAGCACATAGGGGAAGAAGTAGGGAACCCAAGCAAGTAATCATAATCTTTGTGGCCCCTGACAGAGCCCCAAATGAGGGGTTACATGTACAATATGAAGACGTTAACGTGAGTTCTGGAGCCTCGTCTCATGCCCTCTGCAACCGCCTGGCTCAAAGTATAAATCTGGCACTGGCCACCGAGTCTTTCTTGGCCTGGTCCATCGAGCTTTAAATAAACCTCCGAGGTCATTTGTGTTACGAGATATTTTGGCAACCAGAGAAGCCTGTTTTGTTAAAAAGAGATGTTGAGTGTAGTGTTTTCTAGCATCTTACTTGCAGATCTACACATTGGCAAGGGGCACTACTATTTATTTTACAATGCTCATCGTGTTTGCACCGTTATTGTAGTCCATCTATTCTGGATGTATATTAGGTCCTCGCACATCTCGGGGATGTTACAAAGAGTCTTTTGTTGGACGTGGTTGTGGAAAAGCTGTCAGAGAGCCAGTTCCTCAAACAGACTCTTCCTTTGCTTTGATGCTACTCTGTCCTGCTTCTTTGTTGAACATTAAAAGAACAGACGTACTGAAGGGGCCCATTGCCGAACCCAATCTGTCAAGCCATCCAGGACGTGAAGTTTGTGAAGTGTGCGAAAGAACACGGAAATATGCCTCGAGCCTGACTGCTGCTGGTGCATTTTGTTTCATCCCACCTGTCTCAAAGTGTAGCACACCCATATCTAAAGACTTCATCGTGGCAGCATCACAGTTGGAGTTGCAGTTGTGAGAAGCATTTGCGCTCAACAGATAGGTGCAGCCTGTGTGATATGCCAATGTATGGTGCATCCTTTATTAGAGCGAGCTGTGGCGTGTGTGGATTTATCAGAAAATTGGTTGTTGGTGCGCCGGAGAAATCGTCATGTGCAGGTTTGCACGTTTACGTGGAACCAGTGATGACAGAAATAAAACATCAACCAGATGGTGTTGAGTTTTTTGTTGCGCAGTTAACGGCTGTGGCCCCCCCCCAAGGCGGTTTCACACTTTTCACTCGTCCTCTTCAAGCACTGCCCCAAAAATAAATAGCAAACTCTAACTAAATTGAAAAAACAAAAAAAAAGAGAATTTAAAATTAGTTGAGCAAACTTGTGTTTGTCTCATTTAGCCATGTCTGACAGGAGCTTAATCAATTTGCCGAAAGGGTTTCATGCTGCAATCCTATTAGCTCGACTGAAAGACAGTAAGCTCTCTAAAGGCGCCTACAGACTCTGAGATTTCAGCAACTGTGCGACATTGATCTAATGAACACGGCTACGACATCAACTTTGATCTACGACAACCGTGCGACAACGCCCACTGAATCGCACGTTACGGCACATTGTTAGTTTGTCATCCTACATGTCTGACACTGACAAACTCTTGTCCAAGGGTCTTTTTTTCGTCACATAGAAGATTTCACCACTTTTCTGTCACGTTGTTCATCTCCTGCCTGGATCAGTGTGTTCCTGCCATAAGTCTGTGAAATGGTTTTGGTAGCAACTTTGGTGTATGCTAGTTTTTACAGTATCCACATCCAAGTATCATAACTCCATCTATAATCCTGTCTGTCATTCCCCTCACACGTACTAATTTTTATTACAGAGGTTGCGACTCGGCATCTAGTTTTATCAGCTTGCATTTTCTCAGTCCAAACTGAATTATTCAGTCTTGCATCCGGCCACTTTTTGACATGTGTGATTTATGGCCCGTGTGGCTTTTTGGGCAACGAATGCAGTTCGATATCCTCAGTCGGCATGACGATGAATCCAAATATCACTGTTTGCCTTCATTGCTGCTCCCGTATTGATTCTTTAATGCTGTAAACCTTGACTAATGTCTTCACCCAACATGTTAACAAGTGGTGGTCCTCTGCAGCCGCACAGAACTTTAGCTCCAGACGGTTCGCTATCGCTCTTTGTTGTGACTCCTGCTTCATTTTCGCATTGCTTCCAACATCTGAGGACTTTTTTTTTTCCCTCTCATGGCTTGTGGCCAAAGACCCGAGCAAAGACCCGTCTCTCTCTCTCTCTCTCTCTCTCTGCCTCCACTCCAGAGCCTGTCAAACCAGATAAGGCAAATTGCCGGTGTCTGTGCTTCAGTCATGTCCTCCTGCCCCCCTCCTCCGTTTCTTCGTAACGAGCAGATATGCCTTCCCCTCAAACTGCAGGGAAACTATCTCGGGGAACATAACTGTTTGTTAGTGGACACAGCCAGAGTTCTGGAACTCAGTATCTCAGAGGGAGCTTATACTTGTACAGCTCGCACACAGGCTGCATTTGAGGCACGGAGATCTTTCCACTTCTTGCCTTTATCGCGGTGAATCAGCGGGAACACAGGTGGTATCTTTAGAATGACACAGTGCAAAGGAGACCAAAGAAGGACGGTGCAATTAAGACACTGCTGCTCCTCCCCTACCAGTCTCTGTGCTCTCCATGTGTCACCAAGGTGACATTGCTCAGGGCGCTCCGACTTCTCTTTTTTATCAGGTATTGAGGCTCGGCCTTGCATTTGAACCATTAATCATCTCGGGAGCCGTGATGTCGGCATTAAAGTATTTTCACTACACGACTCAAATTAGCCTTTTATCAAAAGAAATCTCTGCCTTCTGTTATGCTTCTATAAAAGTGGAATCAATTGAACAAACAGTCATCAGTGAGTGAATCTGCATATTTAAAGGACGCAGAGCGATGGCCTTGGTCGTCGTGTAATGAGTTCTATTAGCGGGAGGCAGGTTTGTGAATATGCTGGAGCAACAGCTTTTTCCACTCTGCTCCAATGTGCCCGTACACTTTTCTAATTTCAGCTTTGTTTTCTCTGATAGAAATTTGCCGTCAGGTTTGCTCCGCAGTCACTTTCATTTCTTTCTAATACACATTTATGTTTTGTTTTCGTTTTCCTTCCATTACTATTTGGCAAATTTCCCACTGCTGCCAGAGTCAAAGTGTGTCTGGCTGTTGGCTGCAGATGACGTGAGCTGACATTACATTACAGGCTGTGTAATTGCTGGATGAATCAGTATCGGAGTCATCTTTGGAGTGAGAGCGGGAGACAACAGATTCTCAGACTTTCTAAAAAGCTCTTTCTCTCCGTGTGCCAAGCAAAACACTGATTTAATTTTATTATTATTTTTCAATTTCTATCCAAAAGTCAAAACACGCCTCCACACATAGTCATAGTCACATTACTAATCAATAGGCAGCCACGTCCCTAATTGTTAATCCATTCAGCTGCCACACTTTTCCACTAGAAGTCTCCTCTGTAAAATCTGTTGAAAGCTTGTTTCAGTCTGTGCAGGAAAAAAAACGACACGATTTTGCCAGATCGAATAAATTCCATTTTGTTTCATAGAGATTTTTCTTTTTTGTTTGCAGCTTTAAAGATTCCATGAGAACTCAGAGCAGAGCGCGGTGAATTCATAAAATATCTATAAATAACTTTTGAAGCCATTTTGGTGCGGACACCGTCGGAGTCCCCCTCCTTCGGCCCGCGGCGCCGGAGAACGAGAAAACCAAATTCCCATCAGTGCGGCTCTCCAGCTGAGACGTCACAAGCTTGATCCTCGCAACAATCATCAGCAGTAATGTGTCATGACCATGTGTCCTTGAGGGGAGAAAACTGAACCTTAATCTGCTCCCTCACTTCACAGCTGCTCCCCAGAAGAGTGGCAGCGGTTGTGTGTGCGTGTATGAGGAAATCCAAGTGAAAGAGCTCTGTGTCCATGCTGAGTGTGGACTGATCATGGGGGGTAGCCAGTGATTGATTGGTGTGTTTAATCTATTCCATTATGTTGTCTAATAGCCTACGGTAAGACTTGTGTACAGTAAACCGTGATGGAAGTGTAAACAGAACAGACCGCGGCAGTTTGCCAAAATGACCTCAGAATTCGTTATTTCTTTTCCCTTCTTCCTCCTCTCTGCTGAACGCCGGCCAAAAATCCTAGAAGGCTTCACTGCTACAACTGATCCATGTCATACACACTGCATTAGGCTTCTGGATATTAGAAACATCTTTGTCTTTTTTCCTTGGGAATGTTAAAAAGCTATTACACAAACATCCCACATGAAATTCTAGTCACGCTATTTGTCATTTGTCGCCATGTTTCTCTGTGCAGCGTCAACCTTTCTGCTCACTTTTCATCGCGCCGTGCGTTTCATTCACTGAGCAGACACATGGATCACATTTCAATTAAAGTCCCAAGGTCGCACATTTGATGGCGTCACGCATAAAGCTGTCCCCCAGACCTATTTGTCTTTGTTAGAGGCTCGGGTGCAACGCTCTGGAATACAAAAGACGGATTGGTCAGATCGTCAAAAGTCTCGCCAGACCGTGCCTCCATTTGAATTTGCCCTTCAATCAATTAAATCAATGAGAGGAACTAATCAGGGGGGGTGGGGGGAGACAAATGGCGTTGGGCGCACGCTCGATTTCACATACGTGGAAGGTTACGGGGGCTTCCAGCATGACGCCGTGGGAGAGCAACATTATGTGTCCATTCAGTGCTGTCATAGATCCGCTAATTAGGACAGAGGCAGTGTGAACTCAAACAAGTTACTTGATGTGAATAATTAAGAGCTTCTAGCGAGCACGTCTTTCCGTTTGATGTGTTTTCCCCCTTTGAAGAGTGTAAGCACCCCCCCCCCCCACCTAAAAAAAAAGAAAAGAAAGATCCAGTGAGTCCTCAATGGAATGTTTGAACCATTATAAGAGGAGGTGCACTGCCCCGGATTTATGTTTACCACCTCTTCTCTGACCTGGGGAAATCAGGCCATCTGTCAAGGAGAAAGATTATTTGACATCAAATATGTTCAAGCTCTGTGGGAGAAGTGGTTCTATAATAATAATAATAATAATAATAATAATAATAACGCATCCCATTAAATTATGAGGACATGTCAGTTGAATTGATCGTCAACGTGTTTCCTCGTGTGCTGTCAACTGCTCTGCACCATTTGAATCTGATCATTAACTAATCTTTGTGTGTTAATTAAGCACGTCGAAAACATTAATGTGTCGTGTTTATATTTGGTTGTGTGTGGATGGAATAAGTGATAAACAAGATGCTATTCAGCAAAGCATGTCTCTTGTAACCTTGGATAGAGTCAAGCTAGCTGTTTCCCTTTGTTAAGCCATTTTTAAAACACAGATATTTGAGTGGTATTGATTTTGTCACTTGACTCTTTGCAATATAACATTCAGGGATTTAGCTAATAAACATGTTTGAGTTAGTATATATTTGTCTCTCTGGCTTCTGATTGGTCAGTTTAGCCGCCTGTGTCTCAGAACGAGGAAGTGAAGCTGGTAATCACTTCATCTGTATCGTTAAGAAAGTCTCACCCTTGCTGTTTATTTTCATCACAACTGATCCAACCATCACATATTGAATGAACCCGCTGAAAAGTGTGGACCCCTCCCTTCAACATGTTCCATATCAGCCTGTTGCAAATGGACTGTTCCCATTTTAGCCGGATGTGTCATATAAGAGCTGCATCTCAAGAGACTCTCTGGTTAGGTAAAGGATAAATAACGAGTCCATCATCTGCTCGCGGTGACACAAATACGCCGTGTTCTCATGCCTGCCCTCTTGTCCCCCCAGGTATTCTGTACAAAGGCAGCGGGGAGAACCAGTTCATCTCCCTGCAGCCCCCTGTGATCTCCACTGTCATGGGGAACGGGCGGCGCCGGAGCATCTCGTGCCCCAGCTGTAATGGACAGGCCCAAGGCAACAAGCTGTTGGCACCGGTGGCTCTGGCGTGGGGCATCGACGGGAGTCTGTATGTCGGCGATTTCAACTACATCCGCCGCATCTACCCGTCGGGCAATGTCACAAGTATCATGGAGCTCAGGTAAGATCGAGGCCCTTGCCAGGGATTTAGATTTTTAGGTGGATTAGTTTTATAGTGTATTTGTTTTGTTAAATGTTTCCAAACTGGTAAAAGTATTGTTTTAAGAATTACCCTTGAAATTTGTTTAAACGTATCACAATTTGTGTAGTGTTAAGATGAAAGAGAGGTTTAATGCAAAAGAGAATTAGCATTATACAGACTTTACATCTTTCTGTGTTTTGTTTTTTAATTAATTACTTATATTTCAGTATTTCAGCAGTTAAAAAAACCTATTTGACAAATGTTAACTTTCACAAAAACAGAAAATAAACTCAACAACTTTTCTACATTCGGTGCTCGTGTGGAGAGGGAAACTTGAAACGTCACAGTGGACAGACCTCCACTCACACACATCTCTCCTCTGCCCATAGAAATCTGAAATCCTTCCCCCATCCATCTCCATAATTACGAAAGACATCCTGTCTTCAGAGTGTAATTGGGATGATTTACGCCCTCATGCCAAGTTGGCTTCTCTCTGCAATGACTCTGATTCGGCCAGTTGGCTTATTTCAAAGTAGCAGGTGTTGATTAAATGTACATTGGGCGATCATCCTGCTCCAGACGCGTAAATGACAAACATATGAAGAGTGGCTCAAGTGGACGCGGGTCACAGCGGTGGGAGCAGGTCGTTGCACAGCGAGCGGTGTGTAAGTTAGTGATAGGATTATGAGGCCTTGTCTACACGACTACAGCTAGTTTCCCTCTGATTTCTAGAAAATATCTCCTTCCAGACGAGAACACAGAAACGCTCGTCGAGCACGCCCGTGCCGTAAAACCCCGTATCGCCCTGCGTGTGAACGAGAGGCCCCAACACAAAGGAAAAAGGTTGTTCTGCAAAATATCTGCATTAGTGTGGACAAGGCAAAACGTTAAGAAAAGAAATCCTCTCTGGCTCAGTAACCTGCTGACATACCTGCACATTGATCAGCCACTACAGGGCAGTTTCTCCATTTGTGGGAAATGCGTACAGCACTATGAATGGGGAGCGAGATGCCGCAGCCGCTAAGGAGCATGCATGCTCAGCAACACTTTGCAGGATAAATAATGGTTTCAGAAATGGTTTGTGTCTCCGAGCAACTATTTTACTTGCTTTACAAGGAGAGAAACACAAACCACTTCCATGAAGAAGCCAAATTAAATTTACTCTGACACAAAAGACACAGTGAGGATAGTTTTAATTCAAACTAGGTGACGGCTGCGGCAAAGATTTAAACCATTACAGTAGAAGAAGTGCCCCTTTCTTTGCAAAATGTACTATATCTTCATCGTTTGCAGAGTATTTGCTTGTTTTCTTTTTCGATATTAGTATCTGAAACCAAAGCTGTTGGCATTTATGATGCATTGTGGCTGTGCAAGAGCCTAAATACATCATATGGGATTCCCTTAATCTCTTTCAACAGCTCTGAGTGTAAAGTCGGCATTAGCGGCCACTGCTACAGTAGCAGAATCAATATTTCAATATGAGCGGTTGAATCGAGAAAAGCAGTGGTAATGCAGGATGAGGCTTTATGGAGATAGAAGCACAAGTTTCCCTCCCTGTGGTTTTTAACTCCCGGCCACAGTCCCACTTCTCCACTTTCTGCGGAACGACTGTGATTTCTCCTAGTGGCTGTGTTTGCTCTTCAAAGGGATGTTTTGACTTTCTGACTTTCAGCTGTTTGTATTTTTCTCACCAGACACTTGTTAGGAGCAGGACTAGGTAGACGCCCTGGAATTTGGCCGGACCGCTTAGGGTCATTGTGCAAAACGGAGGACGCGGCAGGCTGCACCGTTGTGGAACTGCAATGGTCCAATTAGCATATTCATGACATCGCCGCGTCGCATTCTGATTCTGCTTAGTGTCACTCGGTTTCAGACCTTTATCTGTTTGCTCATCGTCTTCACTCTGTGCTCACACATACACAGTGTTTTAATGTTCTCATTTACATGTCTGTTCCCTGACAACGGAACCGGTACGAAACAGGCGCCATTAAGACGACGCGTCAACCAGCAGTCACTCCTTCTCTGCTCTGATGGAATCTGATTCTATAACCCTGATGTCGTCTGACACAAGCAACATGCGCACGACGTCTTCAGGGTTTTCAGTTGTATTCACACGACAGAATGATAAGGAAAGTTAGAGGCAACGAAATACATCGATTGATTTATTAGTTTTTATGGATGGAACCTGGGCAGGGTTCAGAGAATCGGGTCTGGACATAACCGCAGATTCTTCTCATCTGCTGGAAATATTTCAATTTCGAGGAGGAGTGGCGCCTCGATAAAACGTGCATGAGAAGTTATATCATCAACACGCCCACTCGCTGGCTCAATTAAACATTGCACAGACTTTCTGTGAAGTCCTGTTCAGCTGATTAGGACGTTTGCATTCACACACACTCTCCCGCTGCTCAAGTAAACTGCTGCTCTACCTCAGGGACAGGTTTGTCTCTAGATTGCGGGATTATACCGGCGACTGTCTTCTACGGAAAGGAGCTAAAACCTTGCCTGAGTTGTCGCTCGCTGCTTTTCTATAGCCCTTGTTTCTTAATATTCCTCATAGTTCAAATAAAGGAATATTAAGACTGTAGATTGACCAATACTGGATTTTCGGGTCACACAAACACAAGGATGACGATAAGTAATTGTTTTTTACAAGAATGCTGTCTGGTGGAGAAATAACAATGAAAGTAAGAAAAGTCAAAGTATCCCTTTGTGATTGATCAATTTCATTGTCTTGATTCTTCTCCTCTTTTCCTGCTCGTCCTGTTCCCTGTCGTAGAAATAAAGACTTTAGACACAGGTAGGTGTTTTAACCTTAGTGCATGTTTTCCTGTCGCTCTCCCGACATCATCACCTCCATCATCTGCTCCATACGTATACGAGTAACTCTCTCTTTTACGTTCGCCTTTAGCACCACTGATTAGCATGTGTAATTATAACAAACCAATTATTGGTTGATTACATCTAAATAAGAAGATTGGTTTCACGGCCTTTCAGGATTGTGCGACGTGATTATCGACGGGACGGCCACGACATACGCTGGGACCCCGGAACAGATTAGAAAAAGAATTGAGTAGGAACATCCAAGCAGGGTGTTAATGTAAATTTATACAATCAGCATATATGTATACATTATAATGCAGTCCAGTACAACAGTGCTGCAATTAACAGTACCATCGTGAAGCTTATAATTACATTTCCAGTAATGGCGTTCGGCAGATGCTGTTATCCGCGGGGGATTACACAACTGCTCTGTATTCATGATTAAGACAACGGCATCGAATCGAGTGACGGTGCAGATTGGTGGCAATTAGGTTGTCCTGTGATTAACTTGACCAGAAGTGCCAGAGGTGCTCCGCAGAGCAAACTGGAATAACTTTATTAAGTCGGCTATCGAGGTAACGTCTCTAGTGTGACAACAAAATGATGTGCTGCGTGTTCCTGTTGGGTGAATTTAAAATCAACACCAATTTGCCTGATTTGTTTGCAGCAGCACTTTGCCCACCCACCCCCCCACCCCCTTCACCACAGAGTCCATTGTTTCTCCTTCATTTGATTCTAGCTGCAGGTGCAGTATAGTTTTGATTAGTGCCTGTATCACAGTATCTTCTTGTAAGCTTTGTGAGCTTAATTGACCCTCAGAGAGAATAAAAGCCTCCCCGCTGCAGCGCAGTGAAACATGATTTGTCATCAGTCACCCGAATAAACTTTGCCTTTATTTTCCTCCAAAGATATGTGGGCGTCCACAGCTGCAGGATAGTTGACCACAACGGTCCAGATCATGGTCAGACCATGTGACTTATGTATTTATTTATTTTTAAAATCCTACAGTCACTAGAACTCAAAGGCAACGACAGATCTTTCTGTTTGTTTGTTTTCTCTTTGGTCGAAGCCAAAGGACACAAACTGCAGCCATGAAACACACACATTTAGAAAACTGGGACTGGTCTTGATGCATATTTAAAAAGAAATGTGTGATCTGTGTAAAGACTGGAATGTTCCTCTCCTCCCCACATGCACACAAACTATTCTGAAAGTTTTTCAGAGATGTTCTGTTTGTGTTTTGTTGTTTTATAGTTATATAAAGTGATTGCATTCAGACTACATCCCACTCCTGGCTGTATGGGCCCTAGCAACAAGGGCTTATGCTAATTATGAGCTTCTACAGGAAGCCAGTGAATAATAACGATAATGATAATAATAAACTTTATCTATACAGCACCTTTTAAAACAGTTACAAGGGGTTTTACAAGCTAAAACTGAGGAATTGAAGGCAAACAATTGGAAACAAAAACTGTTTTAAGATCATATAACGTTACGGCAGATATATAAAAATGTTATGGATTAGAAAAGAGTAAAAATAAGTATTCCATTCAGAGAGCACATTCCTCCCTTATGAAGCCACATTAAAATTCTCTAGATCCAAGTTTTCTATTTGGATTTGCACCAAAGTGCCCACACATAAATGTGCCCTAAATTAACTAAATGTTGACGAGACGTCCTCTTGCAAGTTCAAATAAAGTGAAGAGAAGTCTGGATCCGCCCCCTGATCCAGAGCCGCACAAAATTTTAATTATTTCCTGACTCATACCACATCCTTCCACCAACTTTTGTGGTCATCCGTCCAGCAGCTCGAGTGTGGAACTCCTCAGCGGAGGTAATAAAACTGTCGAGAGTGATCAGAGCCAGATCAGAGCCAAAGAGAAAGATTGAGGATGAATTTAGACCTCGGGCCCCGTGAAAGCACACTTATAAAAACGTGTCCTGAAGAGGGACTTAAAACAAGGACAATAAAGAAGTGTGTGGAAATGTTAAAGCACAGGTTGATATGAGAATGTCTGGATTCTGGATCATTGGAGGCTTGTGGTTACCTGCACGTGGGACATTTTTATGGCTACCGTCTGAGGGGTTCTTTTTTTAACCCAAGAGGTAAACAAAATATTAGATATTACACCATAAAGTAAAACCATAAAACGTATTTAACATCAGAAGCTTCACGAAGGTTTTTATTTATTGCAGGACTGTTTTATAAGGCCGCATTAAGTCATACAGGTGTTTCATTTATAGCGTCCACCCACCGGCACGTTGACTGTAAAAGAAAGAGTTACTTATGTGCGTCTCCGTGAATTTCTTTCTAGGAACTTGCATCCACCCAGTTTGGTTCATTTTACTTTGACTCATAAAGGCTGTCAGGTTTTATGACTCCATCTTCATCATTTTACAAAGATGTTTCATTGCCACATTTATTTTGCCGTCACATTATCCCACTTCTAAGCCAACCAGTATTGACTTGGGGTACCATTAAGCTGGAGTACAAGCAGAGACGCCGTGTTTACGACTGCAGCGTAAAGCAAGCGATTTTTCATATTAACGGCCTCTGTTTTGAGCTCTTTAATGACACTTGAGCACCTGCCATGCATCAACGCTGCCTGAGCAGAAAAGGTTAATTCAACAGTTTGTCAGCGTTTTTATCAATTTGCTTAAAAGAGACCGACACGGAAAATGATCATTTAATTGACTTTCTTCAAATCTAAGTATCAGTCAATCATGTGCCGAAAAAATCTTTTGATTCTCAATCTTAAGACACATTAGCTCTGATTCAAAAACGAGTTAGATTCATTATGAGACGGGGGCAAAATAAATGCAAATAAGCAGCAGCAGATGCAGTGTCATTAGTTGTTGCACTTTGTGAACATGAGCCAGTCGTTTCTGAAACTTCTAAAGGCTTCTCCCCACAGGGGAGTGATAACAAATAAAATGATCTGGCACACAAGTTGTCATTTGTGCTTTGTAAACTGGAACCCCCCACTGTACTGGTATCCTGTTAAATTCTGTCTGACTTCCATCTTTTCAACCTTCTGTCGCTCTCAAAGGCTTTGCCCTTTCTCTCCCGCTGTGGAAATTCTCCAGTGTTTCATGACCAAAATATCTGGATATTGTTTTTACCTTGAATGTGTGTGTGTGTGTGTGTGTGTGTGTGTGTGTGTGTGTGTGTGTGTGTGTGTGTGTGTGTGTGTGTGTGTGTGTGTGTGTGTGTGTGTGTGTGTGTGTGTGTGTGTGTGTGTGTGTGTGTACAAGTCTTTCTAATTGTCTACAATTCAATAACTATTCTGAAATAGGTTATGAAAGGTTTTATTATGTTCATTTTCATTCAATTATTATTATTATTATTATTTTATTTTTTGGTGGCATGCAAGGCTAGTAATATTTCCATGTGTTCCAAGGGTTATTCTCTACTATGGGGACGTTAAAGTTATTCTGGGACACTGATGTTCCTTCATATCTGTCAAACTTGTCTTATCTTATAAAGATCTTAAATTTAACTTGTTGAAACCTGCAGAAACCTTGGTTACAGGTTCGGTAAGGGGGGGCTTGGGATTGCATTATGTCAGCGTGTGTGTCCACAACTACTTAAAGACGAGAGAGTGTGTGTGTGTTTGTGTGTGTGTGAGGTTGTGTTTGTGGACCTGGAGACTGAAGCAGAAACTTCCATGGTGGCAGCTTGTGCAGGTGTTTGTCTGTCTCTGTCAGATATCATCACGGTGAAAACATCACATCACCTTCTTCAGCTCATTATCCACGTACACGACATTAATTGAGATGATTATTCGATTATATCAAGCTGCAATTGGACTGGAAAGAAAAACAAGTTACACTTAAAGACATTTACGCTGTGTGTCTTAGAAAATGACATGTTTAATTTAGGCTTAAATACCTAGGAAATTAACCCTGGTGTTTACTGTCAACTGTTTAAAAGCAATTAAATCAAACACGTGAGTCTGAAGAAGGTTTTTCTAATTTCATTACTATTAAAAGAATGCACAACTTGCTATTGGTGGTTAAACAAATGCAACTCTCCACGTTCCCTTGAATGTTACAAGATGTGTTCTGTATTCAGCTTTAATTTATACTGAAAACAATGTTAGCTCTCTGGAGAAATATTATGGAATCTACTCTTGGATATATTCTTGACTAAATGTTTTATTCAGAGGGAAAACGGGGCTAAATTTCATTAGGGGTTCGTTGGCATTCACGGTTTTTTTTCAGGTATTTTACAGAGATTATTGCATTAGGTCACGTTTCAGAGCTGTATTAGCAGCGTTAATGGACCGCTCGGCCGCGCTGTGATGACATTTAAAGCAAAAACCCTTCCCTGTTTGCGATGACACTATATAACTGAGCTGTTGTCTTGAATGCAGTAACAACCCAGCGCACCGGTATTACCTGGCAACTCACCCAGTGACTGGCCAGCTGTACGTGTCGGACACAAACTCCCGGAGGATCTACCGACCGAAAACCTTGACGGGGACCAAGGATCTGCAGGCGAATGCAGAGGTGGTGGCAGGAACCGGGGAGCACTGCCTGCCCTTCGACGAGAACCACTGCGGCGACGGAGGCAAAGCTCCAGAGGCGTTTCTCACTGGACCCAAAGGTATCGTTTAAAACTGGCGATGATGGAGGGGGCGGGGTATGATGATGGGTTTGAAATTGATGTGCACACTGGCGTCTGTGCCAACTCTGAGCCGGCAGATTTTCAGGTACACATTCTGGTTGTGTTCATTTTTAAGTAAAAAAATGAGCAGGACTGTCGGCTAAGAATTAAAATCAATTATTTTATGAAATACAAGGGCACTCAGTACAACACACACCTCAACAGTTCCCCTATGAAACCTCATTTAAATCTGCTTGATCCAGATTTTCATCTCTCATCATGGATTTAAGTCCCTAAAATATGCTTTTTTTCTACAAGAGCCATTGATTATTCCATAAAAAATTGGTGAAGATTCCCAAAACACACTCTTGCGAATTGCAATGTTGAAAAAAGTGACCAACAAAACCAATGTGTTCTTTCTTGGCACCTGTTCCCTCCTTCCACAAAGTTGTGTGGAAATCCGTGAAGCAGTTTTTGTGGAATCCTGCTGACACTCAAACAAACCAACCTATACCGACAAACACAACCTCCTTGGGGGGGATGTAATTAAGGCCGTGCAGAGCTGCTGCTCCAGCGTAATTAACTGAACTATTTTTTAATTTTTGCATTCATTCCTGAAAATAGCAGATATTTTTCCTCTCAAACATCTTTTGTGAATGTGGAGGATACCACTGCTCCACATTTCAGCTCCCACTATGCACAACCTGTTGTCCACATTCAAATAGCACATGTGCCATTCGTGCTGGGATTGCTCACTTTTCCCCAATTCTTCTGGATGAAAGGGCAGAGATGAATTGTTCTGCGCCCGTTGTCGCCCCGCGCTGAATGAACAACTGCAGCGGCTCTGCCTCAGCTGGGTGATAAGGGCTTTGAGTGAAGGGAATTTGAGGGAGCGTCTCTAATGATGGAGTGGGTAGAAGCCCAGACCAGGGAAGAAACAGCAGATGGCTCCACCACCCCCCCCCCCTCTCAGACATTTGGTGAACTCTGCTCAAATGTGACACTTTTCATCCGTCTGAGAATCTCAGACTTGTCAAATAGCCAGCTCCCAAGGTTTCACCGTGGGCTCCCCGGGCTCGTCAATGTTTCAGCAGAAAGCAATCTTGCGCAGACCCAGCCACAGGTCAAACCAAACCACTCACCTTCCCATAGACGCTTTTAAAGACTTCAATGAAAAATAAATTGTACTCTGGAGGTAAAACTACTGGAAGTTAATGCTTCTTCAGAATATTTTAAATCCCCCCCCCCCCCCCACAAAGGAAAACCCAAACATAACCTCCCAATATGCAAAATGTTCATGTTCCTGAGATCAGAGTCTCAGGCTGCAGAAATCACCCCAGAGCCACGCTGCGTCAAAACCAATGTGGAGTTTGAAAAATAGTCTCGCCGCATGTAAATCCAAACTGGCTCGGCTGCAACTTACGACTCTGAGCTTGCACTCAATCATTGAGACAATTTAGTCCACACTTGTCACCATGGCAACTGTCTTTCACCCCTTTCATCTAAAATTGGCCGGAGCTGTCATTTCCGCTCCCCGGCTCGTTCATTTCTCAAATGGTGTGCAGATTGTTGATGATTGCCGCTGTCAAAAAATCTCCCAAACGCACCGCTCATTGACACCCCCCACCTCACGAGGTCCTTTTTATAGAGCGCGGGGTTACGAGACGTGGCAAGTGCATATACATATACCGTATGAATACAGCCTTTCCCACTTCTGCCTGAGAAATTATTTAAAACCAGAAAAGCAGCCCGTGAATTATTGATGGGTGTGCTTTTTGCAGTGACCTGAATAATGGGAAGGCAAGCTTGACACATGTATCCGTCGTGTTCCGTCCACTGAGTCATGCAAGCGGAGATGCCGCGTATCTACCTTGTTGTCCTGTTATCACAGGGTTTGTTTTCTCTCTCCGTCCCTTCTTCCCCTCTCATTTCTCTCCTCCTCTCTTACGTGATGTCAACAGGCATCGCCGTGGACAAGAACGGCCTGATTTACTTTGTCGACGGCACCACGATCCGAAAGGTGGACCAGAACGGCATCCTCTCCACTTTCCTCGGCTCCAACGACCTGACGTCGGCTCGCCCCCTGACCTGTGACAACAGCATGGACATCAATCAGGTGACTTGGAGCCTCACGCACGTACCAGACTGTCGTCAACCCTGCCTCACACAGAGCATGTCACAGCGCCACCCTGTGCCCCCTTTGCCCCTCTGACTCCCGCTTCAGTTCGCTCACCCATGACTCATCATTAATATGCAGCCTTACATAACTCCATATATATTTCATATGCAATATATGGTTTTTTTTCCATGAATGACAATCTTTCGGGGGCAATTGGTTTTGGAATGAGAGCAAGACACGCGGGGGTGTTTTATTATTATTATTTCTATTGTAATTCACCCTACTTCAATAACTAATAAAAATTATCTTTTCGGCTGCTGTAGGAGGATAATATTAGAACAGGGTGTAATTCATTTCAACCTGGCTCTTTAGTGTGTTTCAAGGATGCGATCTTTTAACTGCTCCTTCAATGTGTTGTTTAATTTCAGATATTATGAATTTTGTCTTCTTTTGCTCACATTTCCTGTCGGGGCCACGGAGGTTGTTGTTTTTTTTTATGCCACTGAGTATTTCCTGTTTAAAATAAAATGTTAAGTGAAAAGAAATGGCACTCGACTGACAGATATTACCCTGAAGAAAGTAGCAGTGACATTAGTGGGAAAAAAAGCTCCAAATTCTTAGAATGAAGTGTTATAAGGTGAGAAAACAACAAGAGATGAAGAAAATGCGTTTTGCTTCTCTTCTCTCCTCCAGCTCTAAACAGGAGCAAAGTATTTTCTCGGGAAAAAGTACAGCGGGGAAAAAAAAAAATGTGCTCGGAGGAGGATGTGATTCAGGCAGGAAGTGGGGACGTCAAGTGTTTATTGAAGAGATGAGTTTTCAGGTCACGGCAGATGATAAGAAGGGAGGAATAATTATTCGGTTTTGGGGGCCTTGTTTTGATGTGGCTGGAGCTGAATTAGTGTTTAGTGTTCCACTAGAAATTCAGGATTGAGGACACTTACGCCATACATGATAATGAAGCAGCTCTGTTGCTGCACATAAAACCTTCCCCTCAGTGGCTCCTGATGGCGGCCGGCTTTGTCCGACTAAATTTACCATCTACAGTATCTGCGAATAAGGCGACATAAAAGCAGCGGCCTGTCGTTACACAATAGGTTATAGCTCTATACAGCACAATGGTCATTCAGAGGAGGAGTGCAGCTCCCTGTGCGTAATAACCCTCCCCCTTTAAGGGAGTTTCACAGTTTTGAGGACTTACTTAAGATGAATAATGAGGGACAATAAAAAAAGGGGTTTTATCATATTAAACAGGAAGCCTTCACCGCATCTTCTATTTCCTTTTTCTCTGCCGAGTGAAAGTGAGTGAACTGTCGAGAAGGAAATTGCCACAGGATCAGGTTCTGCCGCCTCTTACACGTGTTACATAAGTGGGAGGGTGGTTTTTTTTTTGTTTGTTTCTTCCTTTGTTTGTTTGCTTTTCCATCCATTTTACTATCCAATTTACATTTTAATTAGTTTTCTGTTTTAATGCAGATCAGCCTCCAAAGAGAAAGAGCACAAACAAAACACTTTAGGAGATAGGAAGAAGTGCGGCAGCCAAAACCAATGACCCGGGCGGCAGATATCACACGTGTTCTCGTGTCCTCTTTTAAAAGGATAGATAACAATGGGAATACATTGAAGGAATAAAACAAATAAAAGCCGGGAAGATAATGAAAGGGTGTTTTTGGCAACATGAGAGTATTTTCAATGTAAACAGAGGAGAAAGCAAATCTCTGTAGCATGTGTGGGTGGTGGACGTGAAGGCGGGGGGGGGGGGGGGGGACATGAAGACACAGGATTAAGCTTGTCACTTTTTTGCTAATTAACCAAGTCATTTGCTTTGAGCCGGTAAAGACATTGTTTTGGCGAGACTGTATGATCCTCAGGCATCCGAGCCAGAGAATTGGCTCAGTGCAGTTTAACTGGTGGCAGCCTGAAAGGCTCCGTGTTTCATTATTGATCACCCTGTGGAGAAAAGCACAGTTCACAAGCAGTTTTACAGTTTTAATCAGAACTGTTGTGTGTTCGGGGGTCGGGGCCAGTCTGCTGCTACAAACAAACTTTTCATGCACCGACACATTTCTCTTCAAAGTACAAGCAGGACGTTCGTTTTGTTTCTGTGGTGCTTTAAACTGAGCGGTATTACGGAGCTATTATTTTGAAAAGTTGTGAACTTTAGTCAGAAATGTATGAAAATAATTACACCAATTCCGAAAATCATTCAAACCTACATACAAGATATAAGAAACATTGACTATAAAATCGCAGATAAACCAGGTGGGATGAACACAAAGTTTTCTAACTTCACTGTTTATAAACGGGAACGCCACTGCACTAGTTTCTTTTAATGTGTGAAGTGTATTTTACTTGATTTAATTTTATATACTTAATTGACCTCAGCCACTTCCCTAACCCACAGGGAGTTTCTCTCTCAGGTTGCAGCTCCAGTTAGTTCAGCACAAATGGTGCAGGAAGGCGTGAAGTGCAGGCTCAAGGTTATTTTGTTGCTACACTACAGTCGCACGGGGGAATAAAGACCTGATACTTTAAATCTCAGTCGCAATATAAATGTTAAGAGTCGGGAATGATCTCAACATTCGCTGTGGTCAGAATTATGCTTAAAATGTTGGTATCAGTGCTCGTACAAGTTGAGCAACGCGAGGAGGGATTAAACCATTAAGATAAGAGATAAACTTATAACCCCCAAGGCTCTATCATCACTTATTATTTCTTTTTTTTTTCTCCTGGCTCATTGAAATTATACAGTCTAGGTTTGATACATGTGCATAATGGAGAGAAAGACTACACTGTCACTAATATGTTGTGTTTGATTCCCACACCAGCTTAATCAACAACTAAATTACAGAATATGTAAATTTGAGATGTGCTCCATTGATTTCAGCCCCATGAACTGGGCTCATGCTCGAGTCACTGCCGCACTTTATTATTCATAAAAAACAAAAACTCGAAAATATTGAATATATGTGAAAATTTAATTAAATCAAGCCTGGGTCTGGATTGCTGTGAGTAAGGAGCAATCACATTTTATTTGATTTGTGTAATCACGCTGTAGTTTTGTCCTGTAGGGGGTAAAATATTAATCCGATAATGTCCTTGTTTTTCAGGTGATTTTGGAGTGGCCCACAGACCTGGCGGTCAGCCCCATGGACAACTCCCTGTATGTCCTGGACAACAACATAGTGCTGCGCATCACAGAGAACGGTCAAGTGAGCATCGCAGCTGGGCGACCTGTCCACTGCCCGTTGGCCGGCATGGACCGCGGAGTGGCCGGCGGTCAGAGGGCGCAGTTAACCCCTCTAGAATCCGCTGTTTCCATCGCCATATCTTTCCACGGCGCCATCTACATAGCCGAGACAGATGAGAGAAAGATGAGCAGGATCCGGAAGGTTTCTGTGGATGGTGAGATAACGCACTTGGCCGGAGCTCCCTCCGACTGCGACTGCAAGAACGATGCCAACTGCGACTGTTACCAGACAGGGGACGGCTATGCCAAAGATGCCAGGCTCAATGCCCCGTCCTCTTTAGTGGCGGCTCCAGATGGAACACTTTACGTGGCAGACCTGGGCAACATCCGCATCCGGGCCGTGAGCAGAAACGGGCCAACTTTGACTTCCAGCGCCGGAACATACGAGGTGGCTTCCCCCGACGCCCAGGAGCTGTACGCGTTCGACAGCAATGGCACCCACCAGCACACGGCGAGCCTGCTCACCGGAGACTTGAAGTTCACGTTCAGCTACAGCACGGAGAACGACATCACAGCTGTTACCGACAGCAGCGGAAACACCCTGAGAATCCGCAGAGATCCTAACCGCATGCCGGTGCGTATCGTTGCCCCTGACAACCAGGTGATTTGGCTCTCCATGGGCACCAATAGCAGGCTGAAAACTCTGACGACGCAGGGACAGGAGCTGGTTCTTCTCACCTACCATGGTAACAACGGCCTGCTGGCTACAAAGACATCAGAGATTGGCTGGACGACTTTCTATGAGTAAGTATGATGGAGACTGGCAAGACCATGATCTGGGCTCCGATTCATTTCAGCCCCCTGCAATCCGGAAAACCTACACATGGCTCAAGTGAAGCACACCTCATACATATAATGCAAAGATGTTAACAAATTGTCTTTGCATTCGGGCAGATATTGTTAAGTATAAGAATGAAAAAAGCAGCATCCGTGCCGGCTCCTCTCAGATGACGATGCAGTATTAATTGAGCCCTGGAATAGAAATGAGCCACTCGTCCCTTCATTGACATTTCTGCTTACTGTGAAACGCTTCTTCTTTCTAAAATCTATTCAACCTAAGCAAAAAGTTGTGTAGGTCAATAAACCGAAATGGATAATAAACAAACTGAAACTGTCTTAAATTTAAAAATTAGATACGTTTATTGTCAAATTTAGCTCAATAAACATATATAACATATCGATCCTGAATAATTATAAATTAACACTACTGTTCAATGTGATGAGGCAGAAGATAGAGATATTGGCTTTGCTGCTGCAAAAAGAATGAATGCTTTATCTTTTATGATTTTTTTATATCAGATTGATTTAAGCATGTTAGGAGTCAGCCACAGGTCGGCTTTCAGAGGGTTAACTACGCTGCAGTTGAGGAATTAATTCAATAAACCTTTGTATAAGCTTGTTACTCAATACAGAACTGGGTCTGACTTCATCTCCCTTTTCAATTTTTAGCTACGACCTTACTGCGTGAGGCACAAAGACTAAATGTGTGCGACCCTGTGTCTGGTTTCATATCTGAGTAGAGGTTTACTCTATAATTGGGAACCACATTACCTGCAAACTGCTCAAGGGTGAACATGTAATTGAAATCTAATTATAAAATGTGCCTCAGATCTATAAAATAGCCTAGTTAAAACTTTAATAACTCAGTGTCAACAAACTCTGCTACTTTTTCCAAGTAGTTCTCACTTAACCCGAATGCGTTGTGTTCTGTGAGGATGTGGAAGGCAGAGGGAAGTGTTGGCGACGCGACGTGTCGCCGTGCATACATTTAAAAAGAAGTCAAATTGAACAAAACGAGCCGTGTCATGTCACATTAGGCCGTGAATGATATCCTCACTATAACTAAAACAGCAAAGCATTCAGTTGAGATTATACTGACACATCAATCATCCCAAAATAATTGAAATTTATTACAGTCTGTGTTTTTTGATCACTGAGGAGATGTGTCATTCTCCCCCATCAAATATTTGGATTGTGACTTGGGTTGACATCCATTTTTCTTCCACTCCGAAGAAAGAGAATGTGACATTTTAATTACAGAAAAGTTCTTACACAACAAGTACAAAGGGGGGGATAATTGAATGCACTGAGAGCCCTCGTACATATCAGTGCTTTGTCATCCCATGTCCTCTTTGTCACACAGCTACGACAGTGAAGGGCGGCTCATGAACGTGACGTTCCCCACCGGAATGGTGAATAACTTGTACGCGGACATATACAGCGCGTTGACGGTGGACATCGAGAGCTCCATGTCGGAGGAGGAGATCAGCATCACCACCAACACCTCCGCCATCCGTGCCTTCTACACTCTGGCTCAGGGTAAGGAAATGGCATGTCATCTTCTCCGCGCTATTTTCCAAGCCGTTATTTGTCATTGTGTCAGGGGTCACGGGGGCAATGTTGAGTAAGCTTAAGTCGTGTATCATTACAGCTCCGAGGGCCTGACAGACGACAGTGTAAATGATTACTCTCTCGGCGTGTGGGTTTGGGTGTCAGGGAGACATATCAACCTCGCGTCTAAATGGTTTCTACTCTTGGCCACAGCCAGATGGTCCAGTTATTTCAGAACATCACTCATGTTCATTCCTCTGATCTGGAAATTGTTTGCTCCGAGTTCTTAGTATTTAAGATTATAGGTGGATTCCATTGTCCGTCAGCTGACAACAAATTAGCCTCAGGGGGCAATGGCCAATACTGTGGGGTTTCAGAATCTGTTTTTAGTTACTTAACTAGCAATAACATTCATTTTGGTGTGTTATAACCTATATATGTGTTGGTGCGCAATATATTGCACATATTTTCATATTGTACGTATTTTATATTTAAAAATATTCACTTTTATTTTAATTTGATATATTGGGTAATTTATTTGTATAGATTTTATTGTATAGACTCGTCTGTTGTGAGTCACGCTTCCTGCTCACTCCTCACAGATCAGTGTAGGAGCAGCTATCAGGTCGGCTTTGACAACTCGTTGAGGATCACCTACGCCAACGGGATGGACACCCACTACCAGACCGAGCCCCACATCCTGGCGGGCGCTGCCAACCCGACTGTGGCCAGACGCAACATGAGCCTGCCAGGGGAGAGTGGGCAGAACTTGGTTGAGTGGCGCTTCCGCAAAGAACAAGCCAGAGGGAAAGTTATCGTGTTTGGACGCAAGCTTCGGGTACATTTGATTTTGTTTTTCCCCTTTTCTCTCTCTGATGCACATGCAAATGGTCTTTGACACGTTCTGTCCAAACACCAGTGGATATTTCCTGCTGTGACCTTGCTGAGCTCAGTGGAGGACAGAGCATGGCCGTGACAATACGAGGGTGATCCAGGTTTCCCACACTGATAATCAGTGTCCAGCAAATTATATTTGTGGCTGCGTCACTGTTACATAGCTGCAATTCTTTGTGACCATTTAAATTCATGGGGCACATCAACATTTAGTTCTATATATAGAGCATTATCAATATTCCGGTGCCGTACACGAGTTCACCTCCTCTTATTTCTCCTTAGAATGTGACTCTTAGATTTATGGCTTACACGACTTTATGAACTTAACTTGGGCGATTCCTTTGCCTCACAGTAATTTTCATCTCCAGTAAATTTAGGAGGTTGTGATTTACGCTCACCTGAACAATTGCCAGCGTGTCTCAGTTTAAAGAGCCTCGTGAAGGGGGTGTTAATCTCCGTGACAACTGTAGTGAAAGTCAGTGTATTAAAGAGCCTGGCAGACAAAGAGCAGTGTTACCAAAACCAGAAGTGTCTCCTTCATATTCAGCTATTGTGCAATTTATGTGTAGATGTGCTATTTTAAACAGCAAAAATTATTATCAGAAGTATTGTCTTTTTTTTGTCTCACGTCTTCTTATATCAAATCCTAACCACAGGTGAACGGACGAAACATTCTCTCAGTCGACTACGATCGCACCCTGAGGACCTGAGAAGATTTACGATGACCACAGGAAGTTCCTGTTAAAGATTATATACGACACAGCGGGACACCCGGTGCTCTGGGTGCCCAGCAGCAAGCTCCTGCCGGTGAACGTGAGCCGAACGAGCAGCGGCCAAATCAGTGCCCTGCAGAGAGGTCCCACCACTGAGAGGCTGGAGTACGATACCCAGGGCCGCCTGGTTTCCAGGGTGTTTGCTGATGGGAAGATATGGAGTTACACCTACCTAGAGCAGGTGAGCAAATAAAATGACCAGAGGAGGCAATAAAGAAGATATATTGTCCTGCAGGGGAGTCATTATCGCTGCAGGGTGAATCAAGACCCTGACATGTAGCAGAGGTCACCCTGAAGACACTTATTTTGAAGTAATCACCAGTTCCAATGCATATAATTCCGCTTATTACAGAGGTACTTAGCAAACGTAGTAATCGTTTTACAGTAACTGCAGATTTATGAGCATCGTTCAAATAAGTAAGATATAAAAATTTGAGTAGATCCACGGAGAAGTGTAGCTTTTGTTTTACGAGCTGCACTTCCTCTACACGGTAAACAAGAACAGGCCTTTTCCACGGCAGATATTTTGTCACAGCAGGAAAAGCACAGGTGCATCTATCAACATTGCTCCACACTGGTAGTCCTGGTTCATATCGTGCATCACAATCAGATTTAATGTCAGAAGTCCACAATATACACTCAGCATGCATGGGAGAGAAATACCGTTCTCCACAGATCATTCGCTCGTTTAGAAACAGAAGAATCCATTAAAAATAAAGACATATTCAATAAACAACAGACTATTAAAGAGAAGGTGATTATGTATTTATGAGCGCAAACATCCACCAAGGCTCCACAGTTCCCTCATGAAACCACATTCAAATCGGATAGAGTCTGATTTTTATCAGGATGCACAAGGCATTACACACACATTCTAGAATCAAGATCTATAAGTTATTCACGTGGGGGTGTTTTTTTAAATATTCACCTTGCTTGCATAGTTAAAGAAAGTGAAAATTTAAAGGGTTTAAAACAAACCAACCAGCAAAATATAACCACCTTAGCAGAGGTAACAACTTAAAGGTTCAGTATGTAGAAGTCTGTGACATCTAGTGGTGAAGTTGCATGTTGCTAAATATAAAGGGCTCGAGAAAAAGACTTATTACACACAAGTGAAAACATCACTGGGATTATTTTCCATTCAGTTTCTGCCAATAGATCCCTTTCAGCTAAAGTGCAACGGTGACAGCTCATTACTGGTGATCTTCCTGGCTCACTTAAAAATAGCTGCAACAATTAACACATCCGAGAGACAGTTAATGTCTTTAATTACACCTTCGCTGTTCCTGATACGACAAGTCAAAACTCTCTGAAAATGGTCTATTATTAATAAAAAGTGTCACCTGGGTTCAGCAACTGAGAGACGTGGTGTCTGGACTTCCTGCAGGAAGCAGCTGATGGTAGTGGTATCTTTAGATCTGTGCCCAGGAGTGACTGAAATTGAATTGGTAGCAGTCTGGACCTGAAAACAAGCTGGACACCACGCGTATAATAAACCTCCAATCTATTTTACAGAAGCAACAGTTAGAGAGAAGTATAACTGAGTAAATACTGAAACAACACACTGGACATGAGCATTAACAGCATTGTGCAACCATCAAATCCAATTCTTTCCTATTCTCAGAAGAGAACAGTACAAGATGGATGCTGCCTCCTGTTTAGATTATTGAAAATATTCCCAACTGTTATTTAAGACGGCTGAATATTATGTATTCCAGCAGTATAGCTTATTATTAAAAAAAATACGCTGCAAATGAGAGTAGCTTTTATTTATTCATGTATATATTCATGATAATTCACATCACCAGAGTTTAATGCAGCAGGATTTGGTGCCGGTGAAGTTCAGTCACCTTCAGCTCTCTGCACAGTTAACACTCCTCGGTGCTCCCACCTCCTGCAATTTGAGCAATTTCCCTGTGTTGCTTTACCCTCTTTTCAAATTGGTGTAAAATAAGAGGAAACCTCTGTTTCTTTCGTGAAGGTCCCATTTCTGTTTTGGTACAGGAATAGTTCTTTTTTGCCTAATTATTGTAATCATCTGTTGCCCATTGTGTTGTCTCTGAATTTAGTAAGTTATTAAAACTGCACATCTTCCTGACTGAATACTAAAAATGCGTTTGTTTTGTTGGAAACAGTTGTACAATTTGTTTTAGAGGCATATTATGGCGCATGTATACTAAGCATGAATAAAAGATGTCAAACTCTTTTGATAGGAAAGACGCTATAGAAACACGCAGAGCATCTTTTTTCTCGGTGGCCACATCCTTTCATTGCGTGACCTGGAGAGGCCGTGTCAACACTCTGACTTAAGGAACACCGAGAGCTCAGGGAGCACAGGGAACCTCGATGCAGTGACGGATGACTGAGTATGACATTTAAACGGAGGAGGTGGCGAACCTATAGAAGACGGGCCTCACTCCAAACGGCATTTTAAAATAAAAGAATTACGAAGTCTCTCTAAATAGAAAGTGTTCAAAGTTCAAACATTGCTCATGGTAACAAATATATTGATCGTACAAGATGATCATAAAAGACACTTTGTATCTTGAGCAAACGTTTTTAACAGCAGTCTATATTTTTCAGTGCATTTCTTTGGACTCAAATCTAAAGCTGGATATATTCTGCAGTAACAAATGAGACAATTGGCAGCACCATCATAATAGCTAACACCAGCTTGTGCATTTTTCATTTTCTTTTCTCAAACAGAAAGTTTCTATTCACTCTGCTTGCACTCCATATGTATTATGTATAAAAATTATGCAACTCAAGAAGACACTTGCTTTTTTTTTGTTCTTCTCCCCTCCAGTCCATGGTGCTCCTGCTCCACAGTCAGCGCCAGTACATATTTGATTTCGACTCTCTCGACCGGCTTTCTGCTGTCACCATGCCAAGTGTGGCCCGCTACACCATGCAGACGATCCGCTCAGTGGGCTACTACAGGAACCTGTATCACCCCCCAGAGAGCAACGCCTCAGTGGCTGTGGACTACAGCGAAGACGGCCTCCTGATGAGAGTGGCCCACCTCGGCACGGGACGCAGGGTCCTGTACAGGTATCGCAGGCAGAATAAACTGTCAGAGATCCTGTACGACAGCACGAGGGTCAGCTTCACCTACGACGAAATGGCGGGCGTGCTGAAGACCGTCAATTTGCAAAATGAAGGCTTCATCTGCTCCATTCGTTATCGGCAAGTCGGCCCCCTGGTGGACAGGCAGATTTTCCGCTTCAGTGAGGACGGCATGGTCAACGCACGCTTCGATTACACGTACGACAGCAGTCTGCGTGTCACCAGCGTGCAAGGCGTCATCAACGAAACGCCCCTGCCCATCGATCTATACCAGTTTGACGACATCTCTGGGAAGATTGAGCAGTTTGGGAAGTTCGGGGTGATCTACTATGACATAAATCAGATCATCTCCACTGCAGTCATGACCTACACCAAGCACTTCGATGCACACGGACGCATCAAGGAGATCCAGTACGAGATCTTTCGCTCACTCATGTACTGGATCACTTTCCAGTATGATGACGTCGGCCGAGTCACCAAGCGGGAGATCAAGATTGGTCCCTTTGCGAACACCACCAAGTACAGCTATGAGTATGATGTAGATGGACAGCTCCAGACCGTGTACCTGAACGACAAAGTCATGTGGCGCTACACGTACGACCTTAATGGAAATCTGCACCTGTTGAATGCAGGAAACAGCGCCAGACTTCTGCCTCTGCGCTACGACTTGAGGGACCGCATCACCCGTCTCGGAGATATTCAATACAGAATGGATGAAGACGGTTTCCTCCGTCAGAGAGGAGCAGAAATATTTGAGTACAACTCCAAAGGAAGCTTGGTGCGGGTCTATAGCAAGAGCGCCGGCTGGACAATTCAGTATCGCTACGATGGACTCAGCCGCAGAGTATCCACCAAAACCAGCTTGGGCCAACACCTGCAGTACTTCTACGCAGACCTGAGCTACCCGGCCAGGATTACACACGTATACAACCACTCCAGCTCAGAGATCACCTCGCTCTATTACGACCTCCAAGGCCATCTGTTTGCTATGGAGATCAGCAGCGGGGAGGAGTTCTACATCGCCTGTGATAACACCGGCACACCTCTGGCTGTCTTCACCAGCAACGGACTCCTGGTCAAACAGCTGCAGTACACAGCGTACGGTGAGGTCTACTTCGACTCTAACCCCGACTTCCAGCTTGTGCTCGGGTTTCACGGAGGACTGTACGACCCCCTGACCAAGCTGCTGCACTTTGGGGAGCAGGACTACGATATAATGTCGGGAAGGTGGACGCTTCCAGATGTATCTACTTGGAAAAAAGTTAGCAAAGATCCTGCTCCTTTCAATTTATACATGTTCAGAAATAACAACCCCATCAGCAAGGTCCATGAAGTGCGAGAATATGTGGCAGGTAAGAGATATTGCAGTTGGACCTGCAGGTATATTTCCTGCAGATGAATTTCTCCACAAATTATTTTATCTGCAAACGCGTTGTAACCTGGAACCTTCTGCCTTTCATCTCTTTTTCGTGCACAGATGTGAACAGCTGGCTGGTAACCTTTGGCTTTCATCTTCACAACACCATTCCTGGGTTTCCAGTCCCGAAATTTGATTTAAGCATGCCATCCTATGAACTGAGGAAGAGTCAGCTGTGGGATGATCTGCCGGTGGGTACAATTAACATCTCGTGTGCATGTTAAACACAAAATATACTGAATTGTGGAAAAGAAAACAACTATCATAGAGATAAAATGCGTATTACAGTGTCAGAGTTCAGACAGAGAAGAAAGAAAAATACTTTGTCTTCTACATCAGTATTTTGCCGCTGTATTTCAAAGAATATCAGTTTTAATTGGGGTATATTTGCATAATAATACACAAAACAAGCAAAGTGTACTTTCCTCTGACTGGTTTTAGTTACCAGCTGAACACACTTTCACACTTTCTAACTTTATATATATGATATTTTGGTGCTGCTATTGTTACACCAATCTTTTCAAGATATTTATGCCAGGTTTCTTTGGTCTTATGCTTTTACACTGAAAGTGTTGCAGTAAAATTGTCATGGGAGATTTATCTACTTTTGGCCTGAGAACACAGCTTAAAAACACCATTATCTCAGACAGGGAGGAAAAACTATCTGAAGCAGAGCAGGAGCTGGTTCTAAATAGCATGGAGAGCTGGGTTGTGCCATGTTCAGACGTTAACGTTTCACTGCACTTTTCCTGCAGTCTATCTCTGGGGTCCAGCAGGAAGTAACCAGACAAGCGCACTCTCTCTTGTCATTCGAGCGGCTGCCGGAGGTCCATCTCAGCCGAGGTCGCAGAGGTGAAAAGTCTTGGCTATGGTTCTCTGCGGCGATGTCTCCCATCGGAAGAGCAGTCATGTTTGCCATTTACAAGGGCAGCATCCACACCCACACACTCAACGTGGCAAGTGAGGACTGTATCAAGGTTGCGACTATCCTGAACAACGCGTTCTATCTGGAAGACCTCCACTTCACCATAGAAGGACGGGACACGCACTACTTTGTCAAGCCGGGCCTTCCGGATGCCGACCTTGCCGCGATGCACCTCACTAGTGGGCACAAGACTCTGGAGAACGGCGTCAATGTAACCGTTTCCCAGTCCACCACAGTCATGGATAGTCGGACTCGCCGTTTTGCAGATGTGGAGATTCGCGCTGGGGCTCTAGCTCTCCACATCCGATATGGATCCACGGTGGACGAGGAGAAGGCGCGGGTTGTTGAGCTCGCTCGTCAGCGCGCCCTTGCAGGAGCGTGGGCAAGGGAGCAGCAGCGAGTGCGGGAGGGCGAGGAAGGGGTCCGCCCCTGGACAGAGGGAGAGAAGAGGCAGCTCCTGAGCAGTGGAAAAGTGCTGGGGTACGATGGGTACTATGTGCTCTCTATCGAGCAGTACCCAGAATTAGCAGACAGTGCTAATAACATTCACTTTCTTCGGCAAAGTGAAATTGGGAAAAGGTAACACTACACCGTTCAATTTCTGCCAAAGAGACACAGTCTTGGTAGAGACATGCCAGCGGATGAAATGAAGAGCAGCTGTAATCAAAGGTTGCCGATATGTATCCCGAGTGTCCATGTGTTTTTCTATAAAACAAAAATAAAAGGAAAAAACTAAATGCAGACGGTCAAAAGCAATGCTGTGCATTGTGATCTAGGGACTACAGAGTAAATGTATAACTACACCAAGCCTTAATATGGCAATTACAGGTCAGTTTCTCTGTAGCACAAGCCTTCTGGACTCTGGACTCTCAAGCAGAGACATAGTTGTGTGTTTGGGAAACCGTGAGCTAGTTTAGGTGTCTTCTGTTTGTTTTTTTGTTTTAAATCAAGAAAAGTCTGTCTCAACAAAGTATTCTAAGAGCAAAGGAAATGTTTACATTATGCATATCTGCACTTCTCTGGAAGTACAGGGCTCATGAGTTCACACGCCCAGAGCGAGCAGTGTCCTTTTGTTTTTTTTAATCAGAGACTTCTGACATTAGAGATATCCTCACCAAACAGCCACTATGTATACCAGATTTAGCACTGTAAACATCAACATGTCTTATTCTCTTGAGATGCTTTTAAACAGAAAAAAAGAAACCGTTTCTTTGTTTAAATACCCAATATTCATCGCGGAAGAAAAAGGACAGCAAAGGTACGACGAACTCTGTCTGGGGAGACAAAGGCACAGCTGTGTCTTGGACAGCACAGGGACACCATGTTTTGTAAATTATGCAAGAGTTTTATGCTGTTTTTTTAAGAAACTGAATAAATGTCTGTACTAGTCATATTAACAGTAATTTATGTTGTGTTTATACATATAAAAAAAAAAAAAAGTTCCATCAGATTTAGATTTTGTTTTTTATTTTATTTATTTTCCAGACATGCTTTTAAATCCTTTTTCTTTTCAGTTACATTCCTCCTGATGTGGCTACTGTGGGGCTTCTTCACAATGCTCTGTTTAAGTAATTAACAGAAACCTGTGCATGTGGTGACAAGTATTTTACAAGTGGTGACGTATCTGTAACATGCAGTCAACTATTATTTCCACTAAATTTAATGTTTGTTGGGCATAATGCCTTTTGACCTGGCTTCCTGTCCAATGAATATTTCATCAACACAAATATTTCATGAAACCATCGCGCGTAAGCAAGGTTACAGTGGATTCCAAATATAGATCACGTCGATATTCTCGGTAGGTATGTTTTTTTTTCTTTTTTCGTTTGAATGTTACATGCACTCATGGATTAAAATGATATTGGGGTTTCTTTTGCGGTGTGTTGTTTTTGTGAAGAACTGAACAGTCTTCTTTATTTTATGTTTTCATCTCACAGATAAACTGCTCAGTTTTAAAATAAATATAAGAAGTGAAAGACTTGGTATTAGGTGGTGAGTTACTCGGACACTAATTTGGATATAGTGCATTCTTTAGGAAGTATTGCCAGATATTTGCATATTCATACATAAACATTCATGTTCTCAGTATTTCAAAAAACATCCAAATTACATTAATTCCTTAAAAAGGCATCTTCTGAAGTCAGCTGAAATATAAGGACATTTCCGGCGTCAATTGCCTGACATCTGGAGCGTTTCCGGGAAAAAGAAATTGCCTAATCCACGCAGTCAGCATCGCAGTCAAAAACAATTTTAGGTATGAGTTTATGCATGAACATTTGATAGCTCCAATTTTTAAAAAATTATATTTGGGTGGCTGTGATCGTCTTTTCTTCCGCGCTCACACTCATCAAAGCATTGAAATGTTTCTGATGATGGGCTGCATAAATCTGAAAACAGCCCCTCCATATGAAGCCGATTTCTTTTTCATGGTAAACTTCAAACGGCATTTCAAACCAAATGGGAGGGAATACTCTGCTCAAAGGTTGTTTTATGCTGTTGTTTTTGACCTCGTCTACACTGCTCCCGCATCCCACACGTTCTTTATATTGTGTTTTTAAATAAAAATAGTGCTTTATGACATATAGAGCATCTCCTTTGAATGTTGCTCGGCTCAAAATCTGAAACACATGCCTTCAAAGTTCTCATCCCTCTGGGTATCCCAGCCCTCCTCAGCACCAACCTATAATGGAAACGTCTTATTAAAGTTCCCCTGTGAGCCTGTTTCTATTGTTACTTCACACAAAAATTACATTGAACTTATACATACCCCCACCAACCTCTCCGATACACCCATACAGAGAGTTTCAAACCCCTGCTGGAAAATCTTCAAACACAAACTCAGCCCTGTCAAACATGAAGCGTTCAAATCTTTCATTCTCTTAAAAGTGCTTTGATGCTCCCTAGTGGTACAAAGAGCATAGTTCACAGAGACACCATGCTGTTTATCTACATACGTCATGGTAGCAGTACACTTATCCCGGTTCTGCATGAGGCCAGAGAATATATTGTTGCTTTGAGCCCCAGCTTCAAATAATCCAGTCAAATAACGATGATTAGTGAGCTGGGGGGGGGGGGAGACCAAAAGTGCTCCACTTTTAGATACTGCAGGTTAATTTAAAGAGACATCAAATGGAATAGATAAACCGGTTATATGAAAATGATCAACGGTGCTGCTGCAGTATCACACTGTGACCACAGTAGGCACTGCCAGAGCTGCCTCTCACTACGCAGTGCAACTAGACCAACTTCAAAGGCTCGTGGAGGAGATGGCACGACTTCGCAATAACATCAAAGGCCTAAAAGCATCGTGCAATAACTACATCAGAGCAACGGGGGGAAAAAAATGAGGCGCGTTTCATAATTCAGTCAAGCCTCGATTTATGTATGTAACACAGAGGTGGACATATGGAATAGCACGAGCAGATATGAAATGATTTCTGTGATCTATATGGAATCAGTCAGACAAGCTATTCATCACATGCTCGAGTTTGACGTTACACAACTTGAGTTTATTCAGTTCGATGATTTTGACTTTTGTGCAGCGCAGTGACCTTGTATCAAAATGATGGTTACTGAAATGAATCAGCATCTGTAACTATAAACCTGGTGGATGTTGGGATTTCTGAGACGAACTTGGCCTTGAGTTTGAATATTTTAAGAAGGCCCCCCACTGCTCAAACTCAATTAAAATCAAATGACGTAAAGCTGCGAGTAAGAAAATCCCCCTGCACTAAATCTAAAGTGAAGTTGAATTTACAGTGGTGATGCAGAAATTATTAATGTGATATTAGAAATGCATGATCAAGTGCATCAGCCCGGGCAGACTGAGCCGCTCTAATGAGCTGATGGTAAATAAAACACCAGTGTGCAGTTGTTTGCTTTTCTAACGGCTTCACACATTTTAAATCTTCACTTTACATGCCCCTCCTCTGACGGTGAACATGCATGTTAATTTGTAAAACACGTTCCTCCGTGAGTTTTACCAGACCTACTTTTCCTGACAACCAATGCTGTTACATTTTCACTCGCACGTTTCCTGCGTTTTCTCACCTTTAGCTGATAAAAGGTGGAACTTCTCGCCACAGAAAAAAACAACAGGACCTGTAGGTAAATGAAAATAAATGTGACAAATGTCATATTCACATAGTTTTTACAGTATGGATTTAACTTTCGTCACAAATTGTAGCTCGAATTAAAACTAAAAATCTCAACAAGCCATACGCAAATCACAAAGGAATGTGCCTGTTGTCCTATATTACATTTCTGAAAGCAATGGGTTTGCATTCAATACATTAAAAGAAAAGAAACAATGGAAAAGTCAGTTTTCATCGTAACACACACACGCAGATGCACCCTTGAGTTAACTGCCTTATCAAATTCTGCCTTCCATTCAGTACAATACCAAACTGACACAGGTTAGCGTTAGAAACAGTATTTCTCTCTACGTACAGACAAAATCGAGAATCAAACCGTTTTCTCAAGGGAAAATGTGTGAACTGCAGGCGAATAGGATTTTCCCTCCTATCACTGAACTATCTTTAAATCTCAGCATGAAAACCTTTAATTCTGAGCTTTGATATAAATTCTGTTTTCTCAAGATGCAGAGTCACAATCTTGTGATCTGGACGCAACGTGAACGTCCTGAGACGATCATTAGATTGAAAAAAAACCTCTAATATAAGAATTATCTACAGTAATGACTACCACTTATACTACATCTCAATTTAATGTGAAGTTATTATAGCATCATGCGGCGGCAACTAATATTCATACAAGATAAAGTGTCATTGTTAATTTACTGGAACCTTTAGTGACCAAAATGCATAAGTCACCCTAATGTTTATATGATATAGATGAAAGGTTAACCTGTAATTTAATGACTATTGATTAAACATGAAAAAAAAGTCACCATCTAATTGCCTGTTATCTGTTTAATTCAACTGCACTCAACTTTATTGTCATTATACTTTCACACAGCAGTTATTATAAGACATTCTTCAAAAATATTTCCACAATAATAAGTAAAGTCAACATGATATTAACTTATGATACTTATAATATTAAATCAGATGAAAATCTCTATTTGTATCTGGATATCTTCTAATGATCCCGCGAGGATGGGGATTGTACCAAAGGTCATGACAGGATAATAAACTGTTTATAAAGATGGACGACATGTTTCCACTTTCTCGTTTATGATAGATCCTGCAACCAGCCACCAGGGGGCGATTGATATGCTTCGGCTTCACTTTTGGAAGCTGTCATGTCGTCCATCTTTATACACAGTCAAAGATCAAAACAATTATTACAGCATATACAAATAATCATTTCTGTTGCTTTTGTGAGACGTGTTCAACAATTACATGTATTGCTGAAGCTCCTCTAAATGTTCAAGGAGTTCAAGGACTAGAAGCTTAGACAGAGAAAAGCAGTTTAACTTCCACTGGAGAATTTACATGGCGGCGAGACAAGAACAGGCCACGTTCCTGCGTCTCATTCCGACCTGGCCGATGTTACATAAGGACACATGGCTCCTATCAGTGAGACGGACAGGCCCCGTCAACGCTTCAAAGTTTCACACCGACGACCCAGCCTGCCTCCAGCGTCTCATCCTACTGTATCTACCCTCCTTCTTTCTGGCTAAATGAGAACAAGAACAAAGAATTTGGGCTTGGTTTCTTGCTCAGTCTGCTGCCTTATATTACGAGGCTTGTCCCAATCCAGAAATAGCTGCTTGTTATCATCCCTCTGATCTTCTGAGGACAGTTTCACAGGCTGTTGGGACTCTACTTGAAAAGTCTATAAAGATTGTGGGTGGAAAACAAGGGAGCTAATGATCTTGGTGAGATTTAGTGAGAAAGAGGGAGTGAGAGAGGGAGGATTGTGGATTCTTGAGTCTTACCCTCATGAAAACTGGGTTAACGGTTGTTCAAAGAGAATTTGCGTGTTGTGATTGACATTGCGTGGTTTCGGATGGTGGGCGGGGACGAGCCCTATGATTATTTTCCACTAATCTGGAGATGAGTCAATGAAAACACCAACATTACCTCTGAACTGCGCGAGACAGCGGAATGAAAACATTCTCCAGACACAAAACAAACAAAAGCACAAGGTACTTTCTCTAAGAACATGTGGCGGTATGGTCCACGCACACTTTCCCAATAACCTCAGAACAACACATCTCCAGCAATGTTCACTGGGGGAAAATAAAATATTAACCAAATTGCAAATATTTACATACGAGTCCAAGGACCTATACCGAAGTGACATCAATGATTCCCAGGGAGCATGATGGTGCAGTTTGGAGGAGGCCATTACAGCCCAACTAGTGCGGCTGGCTGTCGTGTTTGGGGAAGTGCGAGAGCTTGGCGAAGGTCAAAGGTTTCAATCCCTAGACACCACAGATATGAGACTGTGTAAGTAGGCAACACTGTCTCCAGAACTAGAAAATACATTTGATTGTTGAGGAACTATATATAACATGTATATGTGATGTCCTTTCATATTCTGAAGTCTGCTTTCCTGCAGTCACTCTTTAAAGATCCAATCAAATGTATGTTCTAGTTCTGGAGACAGTACTGCCTACTTATGCAGTTATGTGTGTGTGTGGGACTTTATCTAATTTCATAATTTGTATTTCATGTCAGTTCATTTCATCATATTTATGCATTTTTATGATAAAATGAAAATTCTATGTACCATCATACATTGGTTAAAATGCGAATAACGGTCAATCAATCAATCAATCAAATTTTATTTGTATAGCCCATATTCACAAATCACAGTTTGTCTCATAGGGCTTTAACATGGTGTGACATCCTCTGCCCTTAACCCTCAACAAGAGTGAGGAAAAACTACAAAAAAAACCTTTTAACAGGGTAAAAAGAACGTAGAAACCTCAGAGAGAGCCACATGTGAGGGATCCCTCTCCCAGGACGGACAGAAGTGCAATAGATGTCAAGTGTGAAGGGAAACATCATCAAGGTTTTAGCAGTATTGATAGAAGTAGACCTTTCTGAAGAATAACTGAAGGTCAGTGAATTGGTGGATTAATGTCAATAAGGGTCAAGTATCTGAGAAATACTATGTATCAAGCAGTCTTTCTGCAATCATAGTCTTTGGTCAGCAGCCAGCAAGATCATGATCCACCATCAAGATCGGATGCCACTATAGTCCACAGTCATTGTTCATTGTCGCCATTAGGATCCATCATCAGCTGCCACCTTGGTCGTGGTCCACCACCATTTTCCGATGCCAAAACGATAAAGGATCCGCCTTTATTGTCACGATCAGCCAGCACGATACAGAATCCACCATACTGGATCCACCATTACGATCTCTGATACGCGATCCACAGATCCTAATCCATGATGTGGCCGCAGCTGCGGCCCTGGATCTGCGGACAATAAGGCAAAGGGACTCCGGGGAAGAAGTCAAGTCAGTAACATGTATTGATGAGACATGAATTACTTTGATATGATAACGATTGAGAAGAGGAATGAGAAGCTGGAAAGAGAAGCTCCGTGTGTCATGTGTCCCCCGACCTTCTAGACCTATAGCAGCATAACTAAGAGCAGGTCCAAGACAAGCCTGTACCAGCTCTAACTATAAGCTTTATCAAAAAGGAAGGTTTTAAGCCTGCTCTTAAATATACAGGTGGTGTCTGCCTCCCGAATTGAAAGTGGGAGACGGTGTCTGTGTTAAACTGATCGTTCAGGCTCTAGTTAATACAGAAAGATTTCTATTTGCATTTATGACTCAGTGTTGATGCTTAATCTCCAGGTAAAGAATATTTCATTGAAGACGTCATCGTAGTTAACACAAAAACATTCAAACAGATATTTTCTTCCTCCTGAGAATGTTGCATTGCAATAAGCAGGTGTTTCAATCAAACCTCTTCTGACCCTGTGAGTGGTTCAGGTTAAGAATGTTTCCCCTTTTACTTCGTATCATTTTTCATATAATTCTAATTTCTATCTAAAATTATATTTATTGTATTGAAGCTTTTGTGGTAAAATCAAACACACTCCTACAGACATGTATCCTAAATACGCTATTTGTTCTTTTAGTATAAAAAGGCTTCAACAATAATGAATTAAAATAATTCTTTTGAGCAACTGTATTTGGTATATTGTTGTTTTGCATTTTGTTATTTGAAAAGGGTCTCATGACCGTTCTTCTAGCATGTCAAACAAAGTCCAGAAGGTGGTCCCGGTTCAAGGTAAACATGGAGCAAATAGAGGCGGGCCGGATGGTGATTGTTTCCTTGTGAGCGATTGGACACAGTGTGCGTTAAAAATCTGCCTCGCGTTGAAGACAGTTTTAGTAAATATTATCCGGGGAAGAAGAAAGCACCTTTACTGACGAGTCATGAGTGGATGTCCGTACTTTGAGAAGAGGCATTTGTACGTTCAGTTTGTTTCTGCACTTAAAAAACAGAGCTCTGATGGAACTCAATTTAGTTTGCGTTACTTTAATCCAGGAAAAAGAGAACAAATAACCAACTGTCTCCGCATTGCAGGTTATTCAAAAACAAGCCCCCGAATGAGGACGAGGAGGAAGCCGCTCAGGCAGGCGTGAACAAGGCCAGCAAAGGAGGAATCATCTATGGGGACTACCTGCAGGTAGAAAACACCGGCGACCACATGTGCCTCAAGAAAAGACAAGTGCTGGAATTTGCATTTGTTTTTAAAATTAGATTTTTTAAGCCAAATGGTTTCTTTCTTTCCATCGCGCAGCTTGACAAAATAGTCACGGCCCAGGTGTTGCAGAGTGAAGTGAAGGGAAATAAGATCCACGATGAGCACCTCTTCATCGTCACCCATCAAGGTAAAATGAGCTTCGGGGAGGTTAAGAGTATGTTTTTCTAAAACTCACACAGAAATAAAAAGGGTTTTTTTTAATCATGCAGATAGTCTTTAAAGTTTCTGTTGGGAGTAATTCAACATTTTTGCCGTGAAGAATCTGAAAGTTTGTGACTTTGAATCTTTAAAATGTAGAAATGTCTCTTCTGGAATTGAAAAAAGTACATAAACAAATGCAAATTAAGTGAAGTGATAACCGAGGAGCAGATTTATCAGGGATTAGTCGAAAAAACAGGAAATAAACTTAATTGTGACGTGGCTCGAATCCACCTTGGCTGCTCACTGACGTATTCATCTTGTAATATGACACTTAAATATTTATGATGAATAAATCATTTTTCTGTTTTGTATTCCAGCCTACGAACTGTGGTTCAAACAGATTTTGTTTGAACTTGATTCAGTGCGGGAGATCTTCATCAGCGGACACGTAAGTCACGTTTTTTTTAATGAAACACAGACATATATTTCTTGGTTTTTAAGTAATAGGAAAAAGGAAAGAACATTTTAAATGTGCGTGTTTTAGTTGTCAGTATCGAAAAAAAGTGAACACTGCAAACATGAAGCGGAACAACTTAAGTGAACTGAGGAGAACATACTCATCAGAGACGAGAAACTCTGTGGTAGTCAGATCTCGCTGCACCTCTCTTAAGTTATATTCAATGAGAATTATTCAAGTCTTTCTGGCTTTGGAGTTCGTTCGAGGAGAACGAGATTTTGTTCATCGCTCCGGCTGATGCTCTAAATTGAAATTAGAGCAATGCCAAAAGTCAGACACTAATTATTTCAGTAATGAGATTTTTTATTTTTTTTTCCTGTGTCAGGATATGTACTTACAAGATTTGCGACGATAATTAATTATTTTCTGACACATTTCGCTTCTCCTCAAGGTCCGGGACGAACGCAACATGCTCAAAGTCAACACTCGCATCCACAGGATCGTGATGATATTCCGGCTGCTGGTCGACCAGTTTGCTGTTTTGGAAACAATGACAGCCTTGGACTTCTTTGACTTCAGGTGAGTGTACAAATAACTTCTGGGCATCTCTGCTTCAGCTCTAAAAAATGTATGAGATGTACAGTACTCACTGCCTGGGCTGTGTGCATGTATGCTCACCTCTGTGTGTTTGTGCTCGCGTGCAGGGAATACCTGTCACCAGCCTCGGGCTTCCAAAGCCTTCAGTTTCGGCTGCTGGAAAACAAAACCGGGGTCCCGGACAACCTGAGGGTTCCATACAACAGACGCCATTACAGGGACAACTTCAAGGGTCGTGAGAGTGAGATGCTGCTGGCCAGTGAGAAGGAGCCCACACTCTTAAAGCTGGTCGAGGTACATCTGCACCAACACCTGCATAAAATCCTGAATTCTGAGGTTTAGTAGATTGAAGCAAGTCATCTTATTACGATGTAAATCTGTGTTTATTCTTTTCAACATTATGATTCTCTGGATAAAGCTCATCTGGGACTTAACTGGGTAGAAATGTGCTAACAACCTTTGGCCTGTTCTTCCCAGGAGTGGCTGGAGAGAACTCCGGGCCTGGAGGTGGATGGGTTCAATTTCTGGCAAAGGCTGGAAATCAATATATTTGATGGGCTGAACAGAGAGAAGGAGAAAATCACGGTAGGAGATGACTCTAGCTTTCAGAAGAAAATACAAAATATATTTTTATTTGCCTTTTCCTGGAGAGAAGAGATGATTGACAAGATATTTTATTTTTATTCATGTTTTGTTTTTGTTTTTTTTGGGTGGGGAAACAGAAAATGCCAAATTCTGAGGAGAAGGAGGAAATGATGGTGGAGCTGGTCAAACAGAAAGAGCTCTTTACTTCGCTGTTTGATGAAAAGAGACACGATCATCTCGTCAGCAAAGGTGAGAGCCAATTAAAATCAATCGAACTTCGTCGTCCTGAGGCTCAAGTTTGTGTGTGCGATCCAAACTTGTGCCTGTGCTGTGTATTACATCAAGAATTTTAACATTTAGGTTTGAGCTCATTAAACTAGACAATTACTCATAATTCCATTTTTCACTCAAGGTGAGAGGCGGATCTCTTACAAGGCTCTGCAGGGCGCCCTGATGATCAACTTCTACAGGTTTGTGGTTTTCACAAGCTAATTTCTTCACCTTTAATTGTCTCGTGAACGTGTTCACACACTGCATTTATGTTATTCCTGAACAAAACAAGAAATTAGACTCTCTGTGATGCCTCAGGCCTCAGTGTTTTTGTCAGTTTTACTGAAAGGTGTGGTAACCAGCTCTTTTAAAAAACAGGTATTTAAGACCTGTGCGGCGAGAATGTACCATCACGCTCATTAAGGCTTTGAGAGAGTCAACAGAGTCATGACAGCCTCTAAAAAGTGATAATTAATGTGAAACTCCAGGGTTTACGTTGTTAATCCAATTGCAGGGTATTGAATAGGTTATTTTTACAACTGCCATCAACACCAAAAAGACACGAGTTCATGCATCGCTCAAAATCCTTAAAAACCTTCTCTTTACATTTCAGGGAGGAGCCGAGGTTCCAGGTTCCTTTCCAGCTGCTCACATCCCTCATGGATATTGACACGTTAATGACAAAATGGAGATGTAAGTGCTGCAGTGAATCTGCCAGTTGCTGTCTGCACTCACCAGTGAACCAGTACAGAAACAATGTGTGGGGTGGGGGTGGGGGGGGTGGAGGCCAGAGGTTTACAGGGGAGTTTACAGAACTAAAAGTTAGTTCACGACCTCGTAGCCAGAACATTCTCATAACATCTCCTCCACGCCTGCTGATCAGCCCAACACCACTAGTCCCACGACATCACTTCTTATCGATCCACGTCTCTCTCTCTTATGTCCAAACAATTTACGGCTCGGATGAAAACACCCACAGCCACAACCGTTGCACACATCACAACCGATATGTTTTTTTATCTTCTGTTTCCAGACAATCACGTATGCATGGTGCATCGTATGATTGGCAGCAAAGCCGGCACGGGGGGCTCCTCCGGCTACCACTACCTGAGATCCACTGTCAGGTATTGTGTGCTGTAAACTTAAGCCGACTGATTAAACACTTTACATCACAAGTATCTCAAACACTTCAGAGTTAATTTAGATAAGGACAGGATACCGACACTCTGCACTTATCTAAATTACCTGCCATATGGTAATTTCATCCAGACACGCACAAACTGTATTTAAACTTTAAGCATTTTAGCATTTCTAACAGATGCTCGATTATACTGTGAGTTACATGTTTAATTCATGATGATTTTTCTTTACCTTTAGCGACCGCTACAAAGTGTTTGTGGATCTGTTCAACCTGGCAACGTTCCTGGTGCCGCGCCACTGGGTGCCCAAGCTGAATCCCAATGTGCACACCTTCCTGTACATGGCCGAGTGCTGCGACAGCTCCTACTGCAGCAGTGAGGACTCCGACTAGGGGGGAGGGGGGGGGGGGGGGGGGGGGCTCGCTCATCTGTCCTGGCTCCTTTTTCTTTAACTGTAAATCAGGCCTCGCTGAGCAGAAAAGTGTTAACGGCAGGTGCGTAGGTGGATAGGTGGTCAACAAGCCGTGCAGATGAACACATTACGATGCTAGGGAACATAGTGCTGCAGTCTAATGAGCTATGCATCAGGTTGGTGTACCTGAGAATGCATTTTGAAGGAATTAATTAGGGCAGTCTTAAGGATTATAAATGACAGTTACAGACATTGCATCTTGAGTTTCAAATTTATGTTTTTCTAGTTGAGGAAGGATTTGGTGAAGGGGGACATAAGACAAGGAGGGACAACTAAAAGTTTTATCACTGCTGGTTTTCCAGGAAGTTCGTGTAAACTTGTACATTTCATTGTTTAGCAAGCAAAGGTAGGAACTCATTGTTTTTCCCTATGACACTAACAGCACATCCCCAAAGTAACGTTAAAAAAATAGATAAAGTAAATTATTCGTTCATTAGCTGCTTCGGGCGTCTGACCCTGATTAAATCAAATAGCCAGAGTAAACAATTTTTGGCACCAATCTGTGATCCTGACCGGTCACGAGTCACGAGTACAGCAGATGGCTCCTTGATAAGATTCGCTTAGATGTTTTCTCAATAACATTATGCAAATACGCTGTGACTGACCTGACAGTGAACGGATCAGCGAGAGAGCTGATCAAACTGGAGGCGATGAAGACTTTTTCTTTTTTATATAACAAAGCATGAGGACGGTGTCGGAGAGCAAGTTATTTCTGAACACTCAGACATGACTCAGGTGGAAACCTCAGCATAAACAATCAACGTCAAGATCTACAATAGAACAAAACCATTGAATCTGTACATAATGTCAATAATGCAGCTGGTATAAATGAGCTTTGTATAGTATTCTATATGGTGTTGACTGATGCTATGTATTTATGCAATGATCAAATGATCTCTGTATATCTTAATTTGATTATTATTATATTACCCATGACTTGTATAACCTTATGTATTTAAGATACACATTTTTGTACAGTGCATCTTGTTGTCGGTTTTACAGTGTGAGTGTCTTAATCGCTCAGTTATCATCCAACATTTATCAACGTATGAAGTGATTTATTTTGTTTTACCGATGCACGATGGTGACATTTCAATAAAGAGAAACATTATTTAAAATGACATTTTGAAGGCAGATGACTGATTTTCGTTTTTTGGCACGAGTGGAGATGTGGAGAGACACACACACACACACACACACACACACACACACACACACACACACACACACACACACACACACACACACACACACACACACACACACACACACACACAGACACACACACAGACACACACACAGACACGTATAACAACACAGACAAAAATATACATAATGTTGTTAAAGAAAAACAGCTGCCACCGAATCTGCAATACCTGGGATGATAAAAACAAGAGAAAGAAAGATGTGTTAATCTCTGAGGGGACAGTGGGATACAGCAACAATCATGCACCAAAGTAAGAGGAGATATGAGCGGAGGAATGAAAAGAGGCAAAGATCATACCGCAGACGTTGTCACCGATTTTTATATAAACATAACCCTCCTTCCCCCATGTGGGTCCCCAGGAGTTCTGCACGATCCAGTATGGAATATCCCCTAAGACAGACAACACGCATTTCAAAAATAAATTATTTACAGGATAAAGGAGCTCTGTGCGTGTGTGTGTGTGTGTGTGTGTGTGTTTGTAGCTGTGGCCACTTTGAACCGTTACATAATCACTCATATCCTTGTGTAATAGCCCACAAACACAAGCGGGTGTGTGAAATAATTGATGGCGAAAAATATAAAATACCGCTGTGTGTCAAGAATGTCAAGAGAGAAAAAATGGTGAGAAGGCTGAGAACACGTATTGATTACAAAACCACCTATTAACCTTTTTAAATAATTTCACACGGACGTTTTGTCTTTTAAACACACACACACACACACACACACACACAAACACACACACACACACACACACACACGCCACTCTCACATCACTGTGTACATTGGGGCCCAACAGGAAGGTAAAGTACTAAAATGCTAAACATGTTAAATCTACAAAATGTAAATCCTGCATCGAGAACCTTTATTAATATTCTTGTTTTCTGAGATATTTCCCTAATAGGGCGAGATATTAATTCCTTGCTCTTTCAACGATTTGCTGGAAATGAGGGCTGATATCTTTTAACACAACTGAATAAAAACTTCAACATGAAGTAAATTATCAATCAATGACACATTTACTTTTTGCTGGAATCGTGAAACTAATTCACATGCTGCAATTAGACATCTAATTCCTTATAACACATTTAGAACTTTAAGACTCAATCAGTAGCTAAAGAGCTTGTTAAAATATATTCTTCTCTCCATCTCCTATTGTTTTAGCAACTAATTGGGGGGGTGAGAGATTCGGCACAGTTGCAGTAGCAGCCACTTGTGATTAGGGCTAATTAAGTTGGTGTATGTCTTTACCTAAAAATCTTGCCTGGTGCATTTACTTTAAATTACTTTCACAGGCCCTGCAGTTTCTAAACTTTCTTGACCTAAAAAAACATGTAAAAATCCCATTTGTTCTTGAATTACGATTCTGTCTCATGCCAGTGTGGCGGCGATGTGTACCAGTCGTGTCGTATCCAACCACCAGAACGGCGTGGTTAGACCATTGGCTGGAGCAGTGGTGCTGGATGATTCCTCCCTGGTAATCCTGCCAGCTGACAGCGTCCACGACGGCCGTCAGGGGACCGTGCTCCAGCAGCTGACCCTTCATGGCCTCCTCCTGACCACTGGATAACAGAATAAGAACAAATGGGCTGTGGTGGTGTCGTGTGTGGACCTGCGATTACACGGCATCTGGAGGTATTATCACGTAAAATATATCTTGCAGTCAGGGGCTTGAGAATGTGTTCGTCTACACACTTCCAGGAATGGATGTTAAGTTCAACACTTCACAAGGCTGCACCGTTTTACCATTTCTCATCTCTTCCTCCTCCAATTTCTCTCATTATCAAAATCCCTGTAGCAGTTTCTAACCAACTATTGCACATTCTCTCTGTAAACCCCCACCCCCCCTCTTCAGTGAGGCAATGACTCACACCGTGGAGCTCTGTGATACCATTCTTTGCCAGGCTCATGACATGTGGTCATGGAGTTTGAGGTGGTCCCACAACTATGAAGCCATTTCACATCCCGTTCATCTGGAGGTGAAGTTTCGATTTGTTGATGAACTTGATGATCATGTTTTTCTTTTGCTTTGCAGCAATAAACCTTTATCACGAGGTTAAGAATTCGCCATGACCCCTGAGAAGTGGGTAATTCCAGCAGCTTAACATACTCATTGACCCTGCACTCTGATCTTAGGAGAACCATGGCATTTAACTAGCTTTGATAATGGCTGCATCTTTAACAATAATGACCTCCGCCAGGGTGGTTATATTTTCATCAGGATTCGATATGGGACAGGGAAGAACCCAATCAATTTGTATGAGCATCCAGATCAGGGGGCAGATCAAGGATCTTCTTTTCACTTTCTTTACTACAAATTTTTCTTCTTTTTCTGGGAATAATTCAAGAATCTTGATGAAGAATATCGGGCATGTTTAGGGGGCTGATATTTGAGTGTGTGTAATTCGGTGCAGATCAAATATTCCGCACCTAGTGAATTTAAATGTGATTTCATAAGGGGACTTTCTGGCATTGGCGGAGAGACTGCGCTCTACTGAGTGTCTAGTTTAGGTTTTAAAATATGATTATATATGCAAATTTAACAAATACAAATCTGTAACTTTTAAGTAAGAAAGAAAACTGACATTGTCTCGAACAGAGGACGTTGATGTGAACTATGAGTGAGAGTCACAGTCCTGTTCAATTCATGCTGAATGAAGACGATCTGAATTGGCTTTACCCCCAGGTTACCTCTGGGCCAAAATAACCGGCCCAAGGTCAAGAACCTCTGTGCTACTGAGCTATCCTTGACACTGTAAACACTGTGGTGTGTCACCAGGCAGGACCAATCCCCTGTCCGTCCCTCTCTGTCCTTGGTTCTTTATGAAAACCCTACTTGTGACTTTATTGCTCACGGACAACTCGCAAAACGTGTATTTTACCCAAAGTCATGTGCAGTAAAGTTCTTCACAGCAACGCCGTCATGCGACTGGGAGAAAAAATGGCAGATTCCCGTCTTGGCTTTGTAGGGATACTCGGACTGAGGCACCAGTTTCAACCGGGTCTAGAAAAAAAGAGAATAGTCCATCTCAGCGAGTGTGTTATCTGAATACAAAATATTGATCCATCTTGTTTGTGACAGATCCGGGCACAGGCCCTTTTTGTTATTTATGAATGCTATGAATGTAGAGCAGCGATCTCGCTTCGCCTGCTGCCACTACATATCTCACTAATTCAAATCCTTTACTGGAGTATGTGAAGTACTGGGAGGGTTATTCTAACTCTGCACTGTATCTGCTTCAGTGTGATATATGTTGCACCATGTACCTGTTTTAACCAGTTCAGAGCCCTGAGCGGGGAGCCTCCGTTGCATCCCTCGTTTTTGAAGGAGCAGTCCAGAACCTGTTGTACGCTGAGCTGCTCCAGCTGCGAGCCTTCAATGGCGTGGGCGGACTGCATGGCTCCTACCACGCTGAAAGCCCAACAACTCCCACACTGCAAAGGCAAAAGTTAGAGTAATTAGAAAAAGAGAAAATTAAAGTTTCGGTGTTTTGCTAAAGGAAACTTACTGGTCTCAGTTCTTGTTTTAACTTTACTGGATAAATCATTCCTGTATATTTAAAAAAATCCTGCTGAGAGTTTTAACGCCAGCACAACATTTAGATGCATTTTCAAAAAGAGTTTGGATTGTGGGTAGAAACACTAGATACATTAGAAATGTATATATATATATATATATATACATACACACATTCAGCATTATGTTAGGCACTATCTTTACTCATGTAATTGTGTTGTATGTAATAGAGGGATCCCTCACTTGTGAAAGGGGTTGTTTTTTGGTAGTTTTTCCTCACTCTTTGTGAGTGGAGGGTTAAGAACAGAGGAGGCCGCACCTTGTTAAGCCCTAAGAGGCAAATTGTGATTTGTGAGTATGGGCTACATAATATATAAATATATAGATAAATTGGATTGAGGATTGATTGATATGATCTACACTGAGTGTGGATGTCGTACACAGGACGAGGTGAAATGATCCTGACCAGCCCGAGTCAACTGTGACTAATTGTTTTCTGCTGCCATCTACTGACAGAAACGCCTCAGGTAAACTGACGAGAGGAAAAATCATTATTTCTGCTTCAGTTTATGTACTTAATCTTTAAAGCTGAGGATTATTTTAGATATTTTGACAGAAAAACTTATCTTGTTCTTCATGTCTGATGGAGATTAAAACACTTTCCTGAAACCAGTCGGAGGAAAACATCCAGTGCATTTTTTTTTCCTCATCCCCAGCATCCCACTAAGTTCTGTTTACTTGCTCAGCTCAGCGTAAATTCCCGTAACTGTGATGAAATCCTCTCTTTGTAAAAATCCAATATTTTGTTGCTCAATATGGTTCCGGTTCAAAAATCAATACCGAAACCCAAATCTGTCGAGTACACAAAATATTAGTACTATTTTCTTTCTCCTTGAAGATGTTTAAAAGCACTTGAGTCGTAATCACGAGAAGGGAAAACTCAATCAGGAAGCATTGATGAGATGTCTTGTGGCATTGTGCATTGCTGCTTCCGTCCTATCTCTGCTCGTACATCACAGTGTGTATTGGATTGTATCGACAGACGTGCGTACAGAGATTGGAAACAGGGCGTTTAGATGCTCAGCCCCATCAGACTGCAGTATTTCACAAAAAAGTATTAAAACTACTGTGATTTAAAAAGCATTGAATGATTTGAAATCCATTTCGAAAGACCAGGAACTGGAAGCGCCGGGATGTGGAGGTATTAGGTTGCAGGTTGTGAGTTTATTGCTGATGAGGACTCCCTTGAAAAAAGAGGTTTTTAAACTCAATGGGACTTTTCCTGGTTAAATAAAATTAGTATTGTTTTTTTTTTTACATCTTGTCTCTACATATTTCTGTCTTTAGGGGAAGCTTAGCCCAGAATGAGTAAAAAAAAAAATCTGTGCAGGAAAACAGCAGGAGAGGAAGCTGGTAGGTGAGTGTGGTCATGTGCAGGCAGCAGCTCCCTGGAGTGGTGAGCCTAACCTGAATTCAAGAGAGTAAAATATATGTTATCACTTTGGCTTTTCGCTATACGGGCTATCCCTGTCTATCCCTTAGGACAAACAGTTTTACAGAGAAACTATCCTCCCTGACGGCAAATTAACCGAGTAAGGAGATAAAGGACAAAAAGAGCAGAAAGTGAACCTGCGAGGACGGGCAGCAACTCCATCTTACTAACGCGCTCCCTGTTTTTGTCCCCAGGTCCATTCTGCTCGCTGAGCAAAACTCACACCTAATGACTTAGTTTGTCATTTCACCTCCTTTACTGTTACTCCTTTACCTCTAAGTCCCACTTAGCCCAGAAATGTCTCTTGCTTTCTATTACTTCCTGTTTGACCATCATTGTGTGAAGGGAGGGAGTTTCCCTGTGCTGTCCCTAAATGTCCAATTATGATGTTGTGAAGCTGATCGTACTGAGTGATGTGGAGACATGAAGACAACAGGGCACCTGGAGGTTTCTAGTCACTTAGGAGACGGCATGTGTCCACCACACACTGTAAATAAAGATCGACGACATGATAGCTCCCTAAAAATTAAGCCAAATCTTCTGGATCGGCCCTCGTGACTGGCTGCAGTGTAGGTCATAAACCCCACCTCCTCCACGTTAGCAGATGGGACATGACACAAAAACTAAAAAAGTCAAAATACAAGTTATTATATTTCATAAGCTAGTTTTCATTTTAGCTCGTTCTTATCACACTGATGTAAGCTGAAGTGTTGATTTTTGAGCGTATGTCTGCGTGACCTTGATACCTTGACTCCATATCCCGATCACTGATTCGCAGACTCTGGCTCCAAATGATGTCAAAAGTGCAAGATGGCTGTGCTCCATTCCAGGATAATTTAGCTCCATTCTTGCCACAAGACGAGGAAATTAAGACACGTCGTCCATCTTTATATACAGTCTGTGGTGTTCACAAGTAAAACTTTCAAAAGGGGGAGAATGGATGGATGTGATTTTAATCATTTTTAATGAAGTCATTTGTTTGAACGTGCTCCGACTGGGTCTGTTTACCTAGAATACATTGCTATGAGCAGTAAATACTATATCTATCATCTGTCTGTGTAAAACGTACTGCTTGCTGGTTCTGGACCGGGGCCACTGCTGCTTTGTCCCTCCAGTCCAACTTGGCAGGGAGCCCCTCTGTCTTCAGTCCAGAGAAGTGTGGCGCTCTGTCGGCACTCGCTCGCAGGTAGAGATCTGTGGAAAACAGATAGTGTTCAAAGTCATTCCAGGATACAAAGATGCATGTAAACAATGATTCTGCAGATTCAGCACAGTCCCCCAGGACGATGAGACTAAATGAGTGAAACTATATATCACCCGATAAAGCACCTTCAGCTGTTTTATAACTATCTAGTAGATGTGACAAACAAAGACTCAGCACATGCATCTAATTCAATCCTGCAAATTAAAAATATTAGTGTTACTGTGATTACACTGAAGTCTACCTCTGAATTCCTCCGGCGAGAGGTCAGAGAACTGGTTGATGCCATACTTTGCAGACTGAGGTGCAGTGGAAAACGAGTTCAGGTACGCATGTCGCTTTGTAGCATCCTGCAATGACACAAATAACGCATTAGGGGCGGTAGAGTCAACTGGAGGAGCAGCAGAAGGCAGAGAAGTACATGAAAATAAGTTTAAACAAGAATAATGAGAAGGGGACGGAAGAGATTAACAGATGAACAGAAGAATAATCAGAAAAATGCATTCAGAGTATTAAATCTATATATAATATACAAGTTGTAGTACTTATTCATAAGAAAAGGTGTTCACTGGTATATATTGCATTGCTAGACTGTTAATATCAATACATGGATACATAAACTGCATTTGACTGTTTGAGATAGTGTTTATTGATTAAAGTAGAGTTTGTTAGTATTCTGCTTGTTAGCAGAATTCACTGGATGGATTAACATGAAACTTGATGACAACTGGTATTTGTGAGTTTGCGCAATTTGGTGCAAATCCACATAAAAATGGTCTAGTAAATTTTGGGCGTTGGCGGAGGAAAGCGCTCCAACCGAGAACCATACTAGCTTCTGTTTGTATATAAGATAAAAAAATCTGAGACAAAACAGTTTTATATTGGGGGGGGGGGGTGGTAAATATAATAATAAACCTGTTAACTTCTCTCCATCCAAATCTTAATCTAAAAAGCAACTAGTTGGCTAAAGTTGTCAAAACAATGTTTAACGCAGCATTAATTAGAAGTACACCACTAATAGTATTGGCCAACAGTACTTGGGTAAATGTACTTTTTCCACCAAACGCTATCCAGTTCTCTCGTGTACGAGGGGGCGTGGTCTGCAGTGACGTACGTTTAGGATGCGTTTAAAAACCCCGTTATTTCTTCGCGTCTCTTCCGAATCTCACCTGGAAAAACACGCGACGTCGGTTAAACTCTTCGCTGGTGACGTCGCTCTGGCGCTGAAAGTGTTTTCTGAACGAGTTGAAATCCACCGCGGAGGAATTCAACGTGTCCCGAGTCGCATCCGAGCGGACACGGAGACAACAGAGAGACGAGACGAGCGAACAAACCGAGACCCACGCGGACACCTGACGGACCCTCATTTGGCGAAGAGGCGTCAGGTGGAAACACGCGAAGACTCGAGGGACGAAGTGTTTGCGGAAGAGCCGGACGAGGTTTGGCGCATGCGCAGAGATCAACAGGCGCCTCCTTGGGAAACAGAAAGTAAAATGTAAAGTTTTCCAGGAAGGAGGATTTGAAAGACCCCTGAAGGTCTCTCAGGAACATTTCACATTCCACGTTTCAATTTCAGACTAACACAATTCAAATATTTAGCTTTGTTATTATCAATACATCTTTATTTGTATAGCCCATATTCCCAAATCAAAATTTTTGGTCATCCTCTGTTTCATCCTTAACCCCAAACAGTTTTTAAGTATTCGCATTATTGATTAGAAGAACCAGTTTTTAACATAATGGAGAAGTGTGTCAATGTTTAAAGTATTTGTACATAAGAACATGACAGCTGAGTTGAGGAGTTATTGTCAGAAATGGTCGAATATGTGAGTGGGCGCATTGTATATCACTTCATCTTCATCTACATTTTTGGAGGAAAAATATTTTTGTTTGAGGTGAAGTAAGTTAAAAATCAAATAAATCTAATTCATCAGTATTGATTTAATATTTTGAGCTCAAATCTTTGCAAAAATACATTTTTGATATTCATTGTCATCGCAGTTATTCAGATATAAGGTATCATGAATAACATAAAATGAAAAATATACATGCTATCTTGTTTATTATATCATTAAACTATCGTGGGTGTATATGCAAAAGTCATTATTTTTTATTTTAGTTTGAACGTATTTAGAATCAAACACTATCTTACATATTTAATGTCATGTTTGTGGCTGAAACAGGCGTTGTGTGAGACTGAAATGTAACTTGTGACCACAGACCCCACCACACCCCCTCACATTGTACAATAACATTGCAGTAGTTCCTCTCAGGCACAGTAGCAGCTGCAAAGCTTTTTTTTTTCCAGCCTGTACTTTGTCAGGACCGGCCGACCAGTCGCTGCCCCGGGAGGAAAAAGTAGGCTACTCTTGTGCTTTCTGGAGTGTAGCATCTGATCCCACTCTCATCACAGCCACTCTCTCCTGTAAACGTGCCAGAAGAAATGTCCGACCCAACAGAGGAGCTCACCAACAAGCCCTTCGCGGCCCAGTTGTCCAATGTTTACCTCAGCATCTTGGCACTGTTCTGCTTCAAACTCTTTGTTAAGATTTCTCTCAACTTGCTGACATACTTCTACGTTATCCGTGGGAACCGCAAAGAGGCGGCGAGGATATCAGCAGAGTTCTACGAATATGGTCAACGGCACAGTGAGTACTTGCAGAAACCCATAAAAAGCCCTGGGGGGAGTTTTATCTTTTCTATGTATTTGTGACTTTGAGGGAAATGTGGTGGAAAGTGTCACCACAATGCAACTGTACAATGTTTAACCTCAGGCACAAAAGGTCATAGAAAATATCATTGCTGTTTCCTACAAAGTTATGAAAGTGCTCCCTGCTCACACACACACACACACACACACTCACAATTTCAGTGTTTACAAATGAGCAATAAATGGTGCATTGCTAATCCAGTTTATGTAAAAGCCGTTAATTGTATTCATATTACTATCCAGTGTAGATATGAAGGATAGCCCAGTTTCCTTTTTATTAGCTTAATCGCCGCTTATAAACCATGAAGTGTACATTCAATATTAAATGAAGACACTGTGGGCTGGCAGCTCTTTTTTTTCCTCTCGTGTATTAATAGAACCCAGTCATGATACCCCCACCTCCCCTCGCGCTCCCTCAACTTCCCCCATCCTGCCCTAGTTTCCATTCCCAGCTATGCAGTGCACCCTCTCACACTCGCACACAGCAAACCAAAACAACACTGCACATTCTCAGGGACAAGGCGGTTGGACGGGGAGGCACGTTCTGGGTGACGAGAGACGGGCGACGACGACATAATCTGTAGCTATCATTCAAAGGGAAATGTTTAATTTAAAGGAGACCAACTCCGAGGAATACTAATTAGCCGAGATTAGGGTATTAGTCATGGTCCTGGAGATATGGCCTTCCTTGTACGAAGAAATCTGTTTAATGACTCTATAGCTGCTGCTTTATACCCATATTTTAAATCAACGTCAGTCAAGGAAAATGGGCTGCATGGATGAAATGGAATTAATTTAATAGAAAACATCAGATTGATTAAGATCCATAAATTATGATTGAAGCGGATAATGATGATGGCAATGTGTGGAATGCGTCAGCGGCTATTCTGAACATTGACTCAGGTTTGCTAAATTAGAATTCTTTTTTATTTCCCCCCGAATGACATCAAACTGTCCACAGACAATTTGTCAAGTTTATATCAAGTTGCTACGTGAATGTGTTGAGTTTATTAATGCATCGTGACTTTTCAAGCACATAATAATGTTCTGCACGATGCATAAAAGGCTTGAAGATGAAGGTTAAAACGTGACTAGAAGGGGTAGAATATGAATTTGATATAAATATCAAGAGGATGGAGATTTTGTGAGTTCACATTTGAGGTTCATCAAGTTGTTGTTATGGTTAAGAAATAAAGAATAAAGACATTTTAACATGAGACATGATAAGTAGACTAAAAATATCAGTGAAAGTAAAATAATTCTACAAAGACATAACAGTTGTTTTCAATATAACACTTTGATTATATTCAGTAAACATTGTATTTTACGATTCAAGCTGCAGGTTTTATATTTTCTGCAAATAATCTTCTTGTACTGTGGCTACAATGGTTCTGGATGGAAGCACAAGGTAAACAATGACAAATATAAGCAGAAGCAGAAACACTGAATTCTCATTCCCGTCCCAGATTCCTGGGCAGACCGCTCACCCCTCCACGATGCTGCAAGTCACGGCCGCCTCCTGGCCCTGAAGACCCTCATCGTGCAGGTGAGGAGATTATAATCTGAGGAGAGAGTCGTATGCATCCTCCTAATGTGTACAACCTGGGCTCCGTCGTTGCTATTCCCTGTGAGATTCATTTTGTATCTATCTATATTGTCAATCGGACAGATAGAGGTTTCGATGAAGGTCAGGGGTTTCCATACAGTTACCTGGGGTTAATATCTTTTACAGTTGATTTATCATCTTTTTAACCTTACCTTTAAATAGTTGTGTATGAAGGCAGTAAATTAATAAATATCCCAGCCACAACCTCGACAATGATTGGTCTTTATCTCAGAGACGCTCATGACAAAGCAGTGATATCATAGCACTATTTGACATGGTGATTCATTAACTCTGGACCATTATTCTCTAGTGTTGAAACAGGACTGCAGCTTGACTGAGAAACTGTGATTAAAGAGGATGGGTCCGTTTTTTCTAAAAGGACTTTCAATCTTTCTGCAATTCCATGGATTCACCAACAGAGTGTGACAAAGGTTAATGCCCCTTAAATCGCTCTAACGTCTGTGGCCACTTGACTGTGTTTCCAGGGTCACAGTGTGAACGTCCTGACCATAGACCGCGTGTCGCCCCTTCATGAGGCCTGTCTTGGCAACCACGTTACTTGTGCCAGAGCTCTCATCGACGCAGGAGCAAATGTAAGTCGCAAATTGACCTCATGACTCTTTATTGTTGCTATACCGCACAGGTCAAATGTATTGTTCACGGCTGGGAAACTCTGGGCAGGGGGGTGACATACGAGCGGTGCGCCGCTCTCCATCTAGAGCTGTGCAGAGCTATTAGGATTTTTTTCTTCCCCCTCAACTGTTCCCCCGGGCTGTTGCTATTTGTCAACCTGCATGGTTAAACCAAGCCTAAGAATAACATCAACAGAAAATGTGTTTGTAGGTCAACGCCTTGACAATTGATGGAGTCACCCCTCTGTTCAACGCCTGCACGGTGGGCAGCATGGCATGCACCGAAATTCTTTTGGCAAATGGAGCAAAACCCCAAAGTCTGGTGTACAACCCCTCACCCATCCATGAAGCCACAAGCAAAGGTATACGATTACAAAATATTGTGCACGTATGACACAATTCATACACTTATCTATAATTTCCCCATTGACTTTTTAAATATGTTGAAAATCAGCCACAAGCATAGACTATATATAAAGTGTCTTTATCACCCCCTGGAGGCTGGCTGCAGTAAATATAATAAACCCCACCTCTGTTGTATCATACTCGTGTACAGTACAGTCCAAGTACAATTCTTTCAAGGAAGTTTGGTTTTTGATAATTTGATGCGGTAAAAACGTGGTGTGTTTGCTGCTGATGTTCAAAATGGTGAAATGACATTACAACTCAATCGATTCCACTTGTATTTGTGTCCTTTGCTGTGCGACTAAACGTCTTTCAACAAACTCTCACTGCTTTAAAAGTAAATCCCAACGTGACCCGAGTAGACGGCCAATACCTTTCGTCTTCATGCTCCATTACTTCCAGGTCATTACGGTTGTGTGGAGGCTCTGGTGACTTGGGGGGCAGATGTGGACATGGACATTCCTCACCTGGGCACGGCGCTCTATACGGCCTGCGTCTGCCAAGAGCTGGAGTGTGCCAGGAAACTCCTGAGGGAAGGTCGGCTCACAGCACAGTGTGGATCTTTATATTTCCATACGGTCAGGCACACAACCTGGATGAACACACAGAGAAACACAAGGACATTTACTGTTCACTGACAAGGGAATAAATACACAAATAGACCTTTCCTCTACACTAGAATATTGAGGAATAAATCAGCTTTGTTTATTTTGTTCAGTTTCATGAAAAATCACCAAACAGACACAGTGAGAATAAAACAATGGAACATGAGGAGAAAATAGAGCAAATAAATAGGATAAGTCAGTGTAAATAACAGGTAAAGTCAAATCATTTGTCAAAGCCCTCAAAGCTAAACTAACCAACTATGTTTTGTTGTAATATGTAAGTGAAAACTCCACCTAGAGATTATATAAAGAGATTTCACTTATAAAAACACACACATTGGTTAAAACACAGTGCATTTTGAGTAACGTATGCAGCGACATATCAATCTCACGTAGCCCACAGCTGATTGATCACTTTCTCAAACTATTTGCGAAAAACCCCATATTGCTTCCAACCTTTGACTGAAAGTAACCCGTTCACTTCAATTCTCCCACGGGTGTTCAAAAGTAATTTCTGAGAAAAATGGGAAATGGTTAGTGGAGCTGTGGGAAGTCAGGTGAATAAAAAATGCATTGGCCATTTATTAGGAAAGGAAAGTCACCAACTTATGCCTGAATTCAAAATGAACAAGACATAGTGATAGTTAACAGCAGGAGTTTTCTTATTGGACAGTGGCAGGGAGGGATAATCAAGTTTATCCTCCATTTAGGTGCCAATGTACAGAAAGGCAAATCCCTGGATTCACCGCTACACGCAGCTGCAGAGAAAGACTTCACAGCGGCGGTGAAGCTGCTGCTGGACTTTGGTGCCGACATTAACGCCCGGAACACAGAGTTTCAGAGGCCTGTGGACATGGCTCCACCCAGCAGTACAACAGAGGGTTTCCTGCTCGTCTATGAAGGTACAAGTCGACTTGAGGCTCGGTTTTGTTTGCAGCCTTGGATTTGGTTTGATTGTACAACTTTGAACGTAGTCTGCATGAATCCTACGAGCATCTTAAACGTGTTTTCATGTCCTCCTCCTCACAGCTACACCACGACTCCTGAGCCAACTGTGTCGTCAGTGCATCAGGAACTGCGTCGGCCGGGACAGACTCCACCTTCTCTCCCACCTGCCTCTGCCCAACAGGCTCAGGAACTACCTGCAGTACAAGTGAAAGGCAGAACAAACCAAATGTCTCCCCCCAATGGGACTTTCGACACAAACTGCACATCAACTCCATGAACTCCTCCGACCTTTAATTTTAGCTGCTACCCAATGTGGTACGAACAATTTATTGAAATTAGTCACGGAGCTGCCGCAGAGTAGCTGACAGAACCACGTTGTGTTGAACTAGTCTGCTTCCCATGTGTGGATGTTTGGACCTGGATGAATGTGAAGCAGGATATTGTTAAAATAGGCCCTCAGGCTCAGCCGTCCCCAGATCAATTAGGACATAAATATTTGAATAAACAGAGTTTTATTTGCTTTTCAGATTTGTAGTGTTGTTAGAATATGTATTAAAAGAGTGGTGCACTTTGAAAACTTTGCATATTGTGACACAAAATATATCTATACTGTACATATATGAATGAGTGGTCATAGTTTTGCATTGCACACCTTTAGATCATTAAAATCGTTTTGAAACCTGGTGCATTTCCCAAAGTGTGGGCTGTGTTTCTGAGGTTTAATATTAGATGTGCCGTAGGACTATTACAGATTCAAAAATACAAAACAATAAACAACAAAAACAGTTTGACATGTTTAAGCTTGGATTATTATGTAGCGACAACTGGAGGAGGCTGACGTTACTGGAAAGTCTCAGTTGGAAAATATGAGTGGGTGGAGCAGCAAGTGTTTGTTTCCATCTCTGAGACAGAAGCTAAAACGGTGTAGTATAATAATGTAATATATATAGTATAATGCTCGTGAGGCATTACGAACTAAATAATCATGTAAAGTCAAGTTAAAGTTTATTTATTTATACAGCACAATATAGTGCTGAATAGGCTTAAAATGTGAAAATATATAGAGCAAATTAAAGGTACAGTATGAAATAAGATTTCAGAATATTGAGCTGAGTTTTTTATATATATACACATGTATATAATCTATTCTATTCAGTTCTATTATCACAATATAATGTGTCTGTATTGACAAAATATTCATATTTATTTACTTATTAGGAAAAAGTTCACTTTAAGTCCCCTATTTACTGTACAAGTTAATATAGTATATTGTAAGTATTTTAAAAGCTAAAAGTAGCTTATAGGTTACCTACAGGAGGAGTTATATTTATTTATTATATATTAGTTGTTTACAATTATTATGAATGCTAAATAGCGCTTTATTTTGTTAATAATAAGTTACAGAATTTCTAGAATCTGAAATTCTGTGTAACTTCTACTTCCTCCAGGGGGCAGTAAACTGTCATTGTTGTACGTGTGTGTGCAGCAACAGGACCAGGAAGACGTGTCTTGTTGCCATGGAAATATCAACAAAAACAGTCAAGTACCTGCATCAAACTCAAGAGCGGCTCCATCATGATCTTGTAACTGTTCTACAGCCACAAACACAACATCAGTCTGTAGGTTTGTTCAGCAGCATGTCTTTCGCCTCCTAAACCAACAGGGGTGTCAAGAGAAGTGGTGAAGTGGCTGCAGGGCCTCGACCTGACATTACAGTATATCTGAAGAATGCGTGCAGGTAAAGACGAGCTCTTACTGATTAAACTCTGCACTCCCCACTGAACACATACAAACATGACATTCACCTCAATATGTTCAAACTGAGATTTGTGTGGTTGAATAGTCCTGGTGATGTATTACCCTGGAGGTTTCATCATTCAGGGCTGAGCTGGGCTGCTAATTTGACACATCTAATAGCAAACGGCTTTTAATTTAAAATACCTTCTAACATGAAACCAGTTAAACGTGTGTTCATTTAACGAATAACAATAATAAAACTTTATTTGTAAAGCACGTAGCTCAACAAGGAAACAAAGTCCTGCAGCAGAACGATGCACTAACAAAATATACTATAACAAGTTAGTATATTTAGGAAAACAAGTGCTCTCCAAAGCTGCAGAGACAGACAATAGTTCAAAATGTTAAATACACTCCGTCTGTTTTCCCTCCTCCTTTTATTTCCAGGGATCTTTCCAGTGGTTACCTTGTGGCGGAGATGTGTTCTCGTTATTACCCCCAGCACTTCCCAGAGCATTCGTTTGACAGAGGAACATCACTTTCTGCCAAGCAGAGGAACTGGAGCCAGTAGGATGATAACATGAGAACATCGAAAGTATCATGAGGTGAAAAGAAATGTCTCCTTTGATATGTAGTTTAAATTAATTTCCCCATGCGGTGTTTAATACAGTTTCATGTTCACTTTACAGGTACATGTATTTGCATTTAAAAAAATCATTAAATAGGGTTAATTTACTTTTACAGGAAGTTCTTATTTTGAGTCAGATAACTATTAAAACTGTCCCAGTCTTTACAGAAGCAGAGTTTGCACAAAGGAGGTTGTGGATGGAACCATTCACTGTAAACCAGGAGCAGCTGAGGTTTGTGCTTTGTTAACTAACAGGAGGTACGTGTGGATTGGGAGCGAGGGCAGGAAATTAAAGATGAACTTTTATTAATTCATCAGCATGACTAGAGATGAGAAGTGTTACATACAAAGCTATATCATAGAAGTGTGACCTTCCAGTAACAGTCACAGTCTCAGGGTTGATCATCACATTCTCAGATTTGCTTTAATACTGATGTTTCTTGAAAGATCAGGGACACTGCAGTTACAACTTACACACATCACTGCTTCATATTCGCCTTAAAGTGAAAGGATGTTGATACCGGACAGCCACTGTGGCTGGGCAAAGGAAATATTTTAATAACAATGCACGGCCACTAAAAGAGCTAAACTGTACATTTGCACAATGTAGAAATAACACAGACCCAACCAGGAACAACAATAGATTCCTGTGCATGATAAAACCTTTTGTGATTTAGTATCAGGAACCGCTGAGGGTCCAGGGTTTGACTTGACTCGCTCCACGGCCTCTAAAGCCATCAGGAACAACCTGAGGATAACGGAGATCATGGCGGTACGTTACTGGCAAACTAGTAACGTACCAAGTTTACGTGACTAGTTTCTCTGAATGTGACTGAATTTGTGCAATTTTGACCATTTCTGTGTTTGGCAGGACGTTTTAAAAAGAAGCCCAATCTTGGTAGATCGGCAGCCAAGTGATGAGCACGTTGACAGCCCTTCATCTGGAGGCACCACATCAAGTAAACCTCAGTATGTCATTCGATCCCATGACAATGATGCTCGAAATGCATCGTTAGGACACAGGCATTTCTAGTGTTTTTGGCAAATAAAGTGCTGAAAATGCAGAGAGCACATTTAGTTAACTGCTGTTTTATTCTGTCTGAAGGATCAACTGCTCCGTCTGCCTTTCAGCGGCGGAGGAGCTCAGGCTCAGTTGCTTCATTTCAAACAGACTAGTGAGAAAAGCCATTTAATCATTTTTAACATTTTCTCTGCAAGAGGAAGATAAAGATATATTTTACTTCTCAGAGGCAGTATGCTAATTAAAATGCTGTATATTAATGATCGTGAAAGTGAATTTATTCTGTAAAAGATTAAAATAAATGTTTTAGAGTGTTGTGAACATACTTGCAGCTGAACTTAACTCTACTTTCCAATTTCTAATGTTCTAGAGTTGAGCTGGAGTGAAGCCGCTGAGATAAACTGTGCATCAGCCCATCAGACGCTCCAATGGAAACTGGAGAAGGATCTGTGCTTTAATAATGAATTGTGTATTTATGTGTCACTTTGTGTATTGATACTGTTTCCACAATACTCCCAATCTTAGCCCTTTTTTCTATTAAGCCACAGAAACTAGAGTGTAACTTGATTTGAAAAACAGATGACATCACTGTTTTTTAATGGATTATATAATGTCACAGTGTCTCTACATCACGGCTGGACTGTATCCGTTTGCGCCAGTAGGTGGCAGTTGGGAGGCGTGAGCTCTTCTCAGAGGTTTTTTTTTGGGGACTAAATCCACTGCTGTAGGTGAGTCATTGATAAAAAGAGGAAACACACCAGTGTGTTCTCCTGCCTTACGTTCACTGGTGTGTGTTTATCACTGAGCTAAATCAAACTCAGAGTCACTTCGGGCCATTTCTGAATCTGCACCCTCCCTCGTATGTTTCCATCACCGAGGCAAAACCGCTTTCTAAGGTTTTGTAATCCACCACCTGCTAAATGCTGGTCCCGTGACTAATTAGATTATCTGTGGTCGGTTCCACCTAATGCAAGAAATCCTGAGATCTGATTCCTAAATTGACCAGTAGCATGTAGACAAAGAAAGCTTTTCCCTGTCTTGTTTCTAAATCATTGATGTTCCCAATTTTTGCAGCTCTGGGTTGAATAGATTTCAGCACCTACTGTGCACGGACTGGAGGCGCTGCACATTAGCACGAGTGGGTGATGAGTCACTGGCTTTGGTTGAGTTGTTGATGACCACAGGCTGAAGATGCTGTTTCTCTATTAAGATGTCAGCGGAACTTTGCCCGTGGTAACGTGCTGACACGTCTTCATTAAATCCCAAACGTGTGATAAGGATTATATAACTCTGTATCTTACGTCACTGCTTATGGAGAGATTAAAAAACTTAAATTAGATGATGGGGAGGTGTATTAAGTAACTAACACTTTTACTGGGGAGTTCTTAATGCCACGTTTAACCAAATTCACCAAGTCCCATATTTAAACCAGTAAATGGATCCTTGTTTTGCTGGATGGATATTGAATTACTGCACAGACAGATCCTGTGTGTCAGTGTTAATGGCACCATATGTCGTGCCCTTTTTTACTGGATCACCTCAGGGCTGTGTCCTGTCATCTTATATACTTAACATCAGTGACTGCAGCAAACAGAACATACAGAGGTATACAAATTACTGCCGGTGTTAGTTTAAGTTTGAAGCTTTGTACTTAAGTGTGATTGGAGCAGCAACCAATTTATTTATGTAGCAAAATGAGCCTTTCACAGATGCGCCGATTTTAAAATGTTTATTTTACAGAAGAAATGATGCAGGAAAGATTTATGTTCACATTTTCACAAAAAAAAGGTATTTTCTATATAATTGGTTGTTTGTGTTTTCTTTTTATTCATAAGTTTGGGGTTAAACTGTAAAATATACAGCCTCAGTTACATTTTTTGTCTTAAGGGTTTGATAACATCTTAGAAATCACTGCCTTATTAAAAATCATGTATATATCAGCTCATATGTATTCACCCAAATATCGGTATCGGTATCCAAAACTCCACATCAGTTGGGCTCTTACTGTAAAAAGTACAGAATATAGTTTTCACCTGATTTTCAAGGGCTTGTTCTATATTATAGTTTTTGTGTTCTGGTACTGTTAAGAGTGGAAACAACTTTAAATTTGCTTAGCTACTTAATAAGAACAAGTAAAATACACCTGTTAAATCGGTGGCCGATAGATGTTCGACATAAAGAAAGCACTGTTTTCTTTTTTTTGTGATTATCATTTTATGTTTAGCGTTGAATATCATTTCGTCGTTTTCTGGTGCCAAAGCCACTCAGACTCAGTTGCACCGAGTTCACCCTGTTGGCCCCACATCTCCAGGCACTCGTGGATGCTCAGAGTAGGGAACAGTTGAGCAGTGAAGCTCGTGAAAAACGGACGACAGGATGGTAAGTGTTTCTGGCTGACTGCCCCGCTCCTCGTGTGGTCTGAGAGCCTCAGCTTTCAGTAGGGAGATAGGAGGACAACGCTGGAATGATATGATATTTCCAGCCTCAACAGACTAGTAGCCACAGATGACCGTGAGATTAATTTCTGCTGCGGGGATGGACTCGAAATTTGCTTCTTCAAACTGTTGCAGACAAACAAATCCAATAGCTAACAAACCGTTGCCACGTAAGACGTTTGTTTCAACATCAATCTATCGGCGATTGTTTGAGTGTAACAGTGGATATCTGACATTTAGAGAATTTTCCACCAGCTTGCGTATCGCATTGTCCCAGAGAAAGCCGCCTGTTCTGTTTCCATGGTAGTCACTGGCTGGTAAAGCCTCTTTCCCTGCATCCCTCAGCGGAGCCGTAAAAACCTGACCTCCTTAATCTTTCAGTGTCTTTTGATTTCCCTCAGCTTGACTGGGCGTGAACACACATCAGCACTTAAGATGAAGAGCGCTGTCGCCTGTTGATTCCTGCAGGCGCTGGGTGACGAGCGGCGGAATTTGGATTTGATCCTTATATTCGGCTACATTGCTTTATACTGAGGATCCAGACTGGGGGGTAGGAAAAGAATCAGAAGCAAGTCGTACAGTAGCGTACCGTATCATATTATAAAGTATATCCCTGTATCCTGATATGATCCTTTTTTAGAATACAAAATAAAGTATAGTGTAAACACTCATTATAACCGGTGAAACTGACTTAACAGAAAAAAGAAGTGGCCGGGGTTACAGGGTGATGTTTATATTTATTCTACATCTCCACACCTCTCCCGCTGAACAATAACTGGGGCCTGGTTGCTATGGCAACTAGCGAGCCCATACTGGAGAGCATACAGGAGACATTAATAAGCTTACTGTGAGCTTCTTTGGCTCCTTCTGTTGGTCATGAGCACAGGCAGCAGCTGCAGGGGTTTTTAAACTGCATGTGCATTCATACAAAGAAAATATGCCAGCGCAATTTTCAGCGGATAAATACACACATACATTTATGTACAAAACCACAGATAGCGTTGGAAAAAAGGGGGATGTCTGCTAATCAACATTAGAAGCCATAAGGATGCCTGAGACGCCCCAAGGAGGTGTTCACAACCATCTGGTAATTTTTCCTATATCGGCATCACCGTACCTACGGTGAGAAGGAGGCTGTGGTGGCGAAGGCGAGGAGATGCAGCACGGGGAGGAGGGGTCGAAGCCTTGTTGAAAGCACAGGCAGGAACATGACTGGCCAGGGAGGGGGGTATTGTGAGGCTTTGTAAGCTACGGATTCCCCTCGGGAAAAAAAAGCCCTCCCCCTTTACCCGACTGCAAATCTCTCACCCCTATTAACAAAGCCGCTGCAAGCTAGTGTGTAGCCATGTTTTCCAGGCCGAGGGTGGGGCACTTTGTGTGTCTGTGTGTTGGTATGCGCACACATGTCTGAAAAGTCACGTGCATGTCAGATTGTGATATATATTCATTATCCACTGATATTGTGCTTTTATTTAAATACTCATCTTCAATTTATTTTGTAATACAAGAGGGGCTGTGGCTCGGGAGGTAAAGCAGGTTGGTGGTTCGATCCCTAAACCCCCGGTTGCATCAGGAAGATCATCTGGCATGAAAAAATAAAATAAAAACCAGGGCTAAATCGAATAAGCAGATGGTGATCCTCTGTGGTGACCCCTCATGGGAGCAGTCGGAAGACAGCAACAACACAACAACAACAACATTAGTCACCAAAAAGCTGATGGCCCATGATGTTATCATTGTCCAATCCCATGAGACTAAAGATAATTAAGTGCAATTAGTATTTTTTTTATGTTCCATATGCAAATTATAGAACTTAAACAGATATCAAATATAAAATCAGATATTTAGATAATAATGATAACTGCTGTCATATAGAGGATTTAGAATCATTTACTAATATTTATGTGAGAGCAAAACTCTTTCTCGTCAAAAAAGATTTTGATCAAAAACTGCAACGGCTGCAACAAACGGCTTGAAAGAAATCAGGTGATCAGTGGAGATCAAATGCATCAGTACAGTGAGACCAGTGACCGCAGCGTCCTGCACAGGCAAGAATACTGCACTGATTTAAAATGAGCAAACCTGCTGCAAGTAGACTCACAATAGAAAGGTCACTGGCAACAGGAAGATACATTAAAGTAAAACTACAACACGAGGGTCAAAAGCACGACAGGAAAAAGCCTTTTCAGACTGACGGCCATTTACTTTTCTGTACAAAGGACAAAAAACAGTATATCTTGTTAAGCGGTGGAGCCAGTCATAATAATTTTTTGTCAAATTACTGATCACAGAGCAAATGTATATATAATATACACTTTTGTATAATCAAAGTGGGCATCTAGATACAATTCAAATCCAAACTTAATCACAAAATTTGATTTAAAACTGTAGAAAACAACTAACAGCTGAAAAGGAATACACAAGATACGAAGTTACCCTAAAGTTGAAGTTGTGTTGGCAAAATACAACCTTAATTAAATGTATAAGTTATTTTTTGCTCGTACTTCTGAGCGACTGGCAATATATTTCCTCCACTGCTTCACGCTGCTATTTTTAAGCAAGGTTTGCTGAATTCTTTTCATTAGTCTTCCAAATTGTCATGCTGAGAGCCTGGTTAGCTCTCAGTTTGCAAATAGCAGAACACGGTAAATGGCTGGACCAAAAATATTCAGTACACAATCTCCAAAGGACTCATTTTTAGACTTTTGTTTGACAGAGATACCAAGAATCATCCCGCTGTAGCGGGGTATAAGATGGACAAGCTAATTAGCTGGATGAGGAACGAAGGTTAGCTTGATCTGGAGCAAAGCGATCAACCGACCGTCTGACCGAACAACAGGCGGTCAGTTGTCTCTTGAACATTGCCCAGCGCATGGCTTATAAAAAGCTAAGCTGCTTCATTTAAACTAAAGAGAGATGCTCGGTGGACCAAAGGTGTTTAGACCCTTTGGTTGGACAATATGTTAAAGCAGGTTCATTTAATTATTAATTAACAATCTTACATTAAGCAATGAAACATGAATAAGTCATTACATTTTAACATAAATAAATAATTACATTAATTTTGAAACATAATTGATATAAAGAGGATGTGATAGACGGCCTATGAATGCAGCTGCCATCATAATTTTAATTAGGGCGGATAAACTATATTGTTGGACGAAAAATAAATTTTCCCAGTATGTTCATGTGTAAAGCGGCAGGTTGTCACCTTATTTGCCACTTGTGCTGGTGCCGACCTGTTCAATTGCTCACCATGCTTTCAACACTTCCCATCCCTGTATTATGTACAATCTATTTTGGTAAATGTGTTTACTTGGATCACTCTCAGAGTTCTCCACTTGCCTCTTTTCATCTTCTCTGCTGCAGCAGAAGCTCAATTTCCCCACAGGGATCATTAAAGTTTTATCTCATCCACCTGTCTGATCGTCCACCCATTCTACCATCTGTCTCTGCTTCAAGTCAAGTCAAATCTCCCTCATACAGCACATTTTCATCCCACGGCAGTTTTATGTACCTCAGTCATTGTCCATCTATCTACGTCCATCACCTCACGCATTTTAGATCATAAAAAGTTGATCAATTGTACATTCTGTGTATGAATTTGTTGTCGCGCTGTCACATTGCATGAGCTCATGATTTACAGGAACATCAATAATACCCACACTCCATTTCCCATACAGTTGAAAAGCTTACAATCCCCCCAGGAAGCCCCAGAAACTTTCCATAGAGAAATGAACAGTTTTCAATCCAATGTTACTGACTTCCTGTCTTGACACACTGCTATCAGACTTTTTAAAAACAATTTTGAAGTCAGAAAAACTGATTTGCAGCAAATACTAAATGTCTCTTTGGCTAAGATTACTGAGAAAGTTGTTTCTAAAAAACGTCCGACTTCACCACAGTAGTAGATTAAAACGTTGGACAAACGGCTGAATACTAATACAAATTAGAAGGCCCGAGTTGTTTTGTCACGACGATATGAATCTGACAGTGTGTCTCTATGACGTGCGGAGTCCCCCAGGGATCAGTTCTCAGACCTCTTGTTATTGTTTAGACCAGATAAATGATTGGAGGAGCCAATACGATCTTTAACTAAAGAAGGATAAAGCAGAGATTGTTTTGTTTCAACCACAATATTTAGTATCAGTAAATTACTTAATTATCTTGCTCTAAAAGCCAAAGACACTCAGAAGTCAGCTTTATTGGTGTTCTAACAGACTCAGAATGATATCAAAGTAATCACTGAAACTATAAACTAACTATAAATCCAGGAAAATATGCCCAGAGTCAAAGGTTTGGTGTCCAAAAGTTACCGGGAGTAGTTTTGACTATTCTTTTTGTAATGGTCTCTTAACCTAGCTACCAAAAAAGACAATTAAACGTTATCTTCACTATGGAATTTAACACGTAATGGTTCTTGTGCAGTAGAAACATATACAAAATAAATAAATCAAAAAGGAAGAACTCATTGGCTGTTAAAAGTTTCTCGAGACCAGGGGCTGTAAAACCTCAACTCACTGAAAACCACATTACCCCCTTTATATATTAAGTTCTTAAATTCACCAAAACACACACATACTGTGATAAGAATCCAATGACACCTCCTTGCTGATCGTATAATTGAATCTGTATGACTAATAAGATTAGGAGAATCCCATTTTGAAATCAGATGCCCCCCCACCTCCCTTATTTAAGGAAAGGTTCAGTTAATGCAGTATAGCCGCTGTCGGTGGGTTTGGGGGGGGGGGGGGTTGCCAGGCTTAACCATTCAAACTGAAAGCCAGGGGTGTTTAGGGTGTGTTGGGTGAGGAAGGGTAAAATGAGTTTGTGAACACCCCCAACTTAACGTGACGCAGTCTGAGGCTCCAGGTTCACTCAGTTTTTAATCCTCTGCTGCTGTGATTGTTTTATTTCCACATTTATCCACACACCTGCCTTTTTCAGCCACATACCCCTCCGTCGCACATGCGCTTTCCTGCCACATAGAGACCACCCTCTGTTCCATCCAGCCCCCCTACTCCCCTCCTCCTCCTCCTCCTCTTCCTCCTCCTCCTCCTGGTCCAGGGACTAAGGGGGTTTTCAGCACTTGCCACAGCAGCTTTGCAATGGACAGCACCACAAAGACTCAGTGATTCCCTCGCATCACCCGGACGCTTGACGGAAACCACAGCTGACAGGCAATCAGGCGCTCAGTAGGGACATCTAGAGAGATAGTGGGAAAGTGAGATCCAGAGAAAGGCGGCAGAGGTGCTGTGTGGACTACCCCTTAAAAACAAATAAGGGTTTCGAGCCTGCGACTTAAAAGCAGCGTTTTTATCACACATCCCTTGTTGCTCTAAAACAGCATCAGCACAATGGAAGAGGACATGGACGAGGGGCAGACCCAGAAAGGTAAGAAAGTATTCAGCTCACGTTTGGGTGGATTCCCTTTAATAAATCTGACATGGGTGTTTTTGTCGGTGCTGCCTCCCTCCGCAGAGACAAATGCACAAATGTGTGCCTCTCCCTTTCTGAATAGGAGAGCAGCTGTTTGGGGGTAATTCCTTTGTCCATTGAGATTCAGCCACTCCACTGAAGAGTGCGTGTCTGTGTGTGGTGTTTGGGTAGTCTGAGGGGTGTGAACTGCTTCAGAGGAGAGGGCTGGGGCTGTCTTTGTTTGTGCGATAAGGTTTTCATGCCTGTCACGGGGACATGAAGAGTGAAGAGCCAAACCAAGCTTCTTCACTCGCGAATCCATCGGCTGCCAGATTCTGTCCTTTGTGTCCAGAGACACAAACACCCGGCCGGTTTTGCGGCATTCATGTTGATGCTGGAGCAGGGGTTTTCTCTGCGTTCATTACAGAGGGGCAGTGTTTGCTTTGTTCAAAGTGGAATTGCTATTTATACTTCACCCACACACCCCCCCACCCAGCACCATCACCTTTTCTCTGCATGAATGATTCAGTGCACTGCTGGGACTCACACAAGCGAGTATGTTGTTGATGTGTTTGTGTTTACCAGCGGACTGCAGCATTTTCAATAGGCTTGTTATTTTGAAAGCCCAAAATAACACACGAACACGGACCACCAGGATAATGCTGTCATGTAGAAAACACCTGCATCTCTATCTTTTCAGATTCACTTCATGTGTCAGGCATGGCTTTGTATGTTTGTGTTGTGTTTCTGCCGCCCCCCTCTCTCCTCCTCCCTCCTCCTCCCATCTCTCCTCCCTGCAGCCCAGCACTCCTCTCAGGCACATACATGAGCTGAAACAGTTGCCATGGCACTGGCCAAGTATAGTCATTATCTATTCTTTCTTCGCCCACTCCTGCTGATGACATTTCAATAACACAGGAATAGTTCGCAGAGATCTTTGAGTGTGGGAAGCAAAGAGACAGAAGGAGATACAGAGTCAGAGATGAAGTGAAAGTGAAGGGATGAGAGATTCGTGAGGTGCAACATAAAAGCATAATCATCTAGTAGAAAGAGAATCATGGTTGAGTGTATGTTAGTAATTCAGAGATATTATTTTATTCCTTTGCTGATGAAAGGGATTGATAAAATTGCTGTAAGATTATTTATGAGGGAGCTGTTCAGCCCACAATTCATACTGAGCCACTGAAAACAGATTTTGAGCCAATACCTCCTGGCCGCCATTACTAGGTGTGCACTCTCACGATCCTATTCAGAAAGTAAAAGCTGTCATCCTTGGCCACTAACGCAAATGCTCACCCAACTGGAAGATGCAACCATGCAAGCTGTGCATATGTGTCCATTTACATGGGTGAAGTGTGGGTTTGTAAAGACTCTGTTATTACATTAGCAGTGTGTATGTGTGCACATACACTGAAATCTCAGTGAGACTAAATCTGGCATTTTCTGGCATTTTCCTCTGGAAATCTAAAAAGATTGCTAACGTGCAAACAGATTTTTGTTTTTTAACACAGTCAGAGTTGAGAAGAAACGTAATTTCCCTATTTATTTTTTATTTATTTATTTCTATTTTAGCGATGACGTAATTGTTTTGCTGTATGATTAGAAAGGAAGGATGTGGAGCTTGATAAAATAGCTGGGAAAACAAGTCCAGGGTAAAATGTAAGATGCATTCATGGACAAATAAACAAACATTTACAGTTTTTGGCCACATATAATGTATTAATGGCTGCAACTTTCAATGCAATACACTGTCAGTGTTCCTATACAGTTTGTTTGTTTAAAAAATTAAACTAAAAAGGGGAATGCCCAACCTGTTACCAGCTAACGTTCAATCTGGTCCCTGACAGACAGATGCACCCTATCTCAGCCCTATGGTTACCATGGTGACACGGCCCCATGAGTCACTTTTTCACATGTGAAGAAAAATTTGATTCGTGTAATTTAAACTTTGTTGGTTGTGTTGATATGACCACATAGCAGGGTGACCATTACAATTTTAAACATTTGAATAAAACTGTGTGTTCTCATATGGGGACGGCAATGTTCAAGTGTTCAAGCCAAAAAAACGACTTTAGGAAAACGGTTTCTCTCGAAACCTTTGGAAGGTTATGTAAGTTTTCCCTGTCAGTGAAAACCCGGTGCTATTAGTAGATTTAAAGTCGCGTTCCCATCTATCACCAGGCCTCGGAGAGATCATGATAGATCATTTCAGGAGCTTTTTCTGATTGATGAAGTGACACAATGTAAGATAAATGTGTTAGAACAAGATCGCAGGGCTCACTTTTATCAAACGATTGACTTGAGAACTGACAGCTCTGCATTATATAAGATAACAGGTTGATGTGATTGTTCTGATGAGGCCTGATGAACATTAAAGATGTCCTGTCACGTTTCTCTGTGTAAAAGTAAGTAAGAATCATTGTTCATACTTGAGTTATAAGTATTAGAAGTTATAAGATGCAACTAGCAAGTGGTACCTCAGGATCATATTTGCTATTAAATAACTTTAAGAAAAATAATGACCAAGACCAACAATGATTTCCGTTGCTGTTGCTCTCTCCCAGAATAAACCTCAGTGCATCAAAGGTCAACACAGAGGTAGAGTAAACACAGGGATACACTGAATAATCTGGCAAACATTGCTCAGAACAGAAGTTCTCAAACACAAGCACTACAACAACATCTCTGTGCGGCCATAACACTTTTAAAAGCTCATGAATGTCAAGCCACATTTTCCTATGGATGAGGAAGCTCTGTTTTAAAGGGGCTTTAATGTCAACTGGGTCCTACCTTTGCTATGTATATGACAGTCTTAAAGGACAATGATTCGACTGATTAACATCCTCACCATCATCATAGCTAATGGCAAATTGCGAACAAATAGGTGCTTCAACCTGAGACGAGGTGTCGGTGTCAACGGGTGCACTCACAGCACGCTAATGTCCTTCTGTCTTCATTTTTCCAAGGTGCAAATCTCTGATTATGCGTCAGACGCACCAGGTGGGAACTGCTCACTTCAGCTGCTAGCCAAATGTAGCATGGCACACACCATGTACCGAATAGGGCCAAGAGCAACAGGGAGCGAACCAACACCCTTTGGTTGACAAAGCAGTTTTCCACTCGTGTGAACTCAGGGTTGAAATGACTGGAGTTTTGCAAATGAGCACAGTAAGTGCATGAGAACATGAGTTAGAATATTCTGGAGATGTAGTTCACATTTGTTCTGTTCTAGCACTGAATGAAAAATCGGAAGAAAGAGCCCAACTGTTCACCTTCTCTGTGCCAAGAATCTACTCTGCAAGGCACCACTTCCCTTCTGTTGGATCAGGATACTAACTTGGGAACACGTTAAATGTCGAGAATGTCATTTATATTTCTCGTTCATTTTCATAAAACACAACAGCATGAGATTTTGTCAGATTAGAGAATAAACAATGAACTTAATTTACATCTCCGGCAATGAATGTGAAATTTGCAGGCTTGGTGAATTTGGAAAAAGACGCTTTGAATATATGACGCTGTTGGGCCAGTACACAGTACATGACCATAACTGACAAACCTCATAGTCCCAGTCTCTTCAGGAAACCACATGTAAATTCACTACATCTGGATTTTTGTTTGCACCAACTCCTAAATATCAGTCCCAGATTTTTTTCATCAAGATCCCTTAAATTAACAAAAATGTTGAAAGTCAAAGAAAGTAAAACAAATATCCTGGCCCTGTGCCCTGATCCAGATCCACACCAAGATGTAACGGTATATTTCTTGACCCACACAACATCCTTTCACCAAGTTTCCACGGAACTCCATCCAGGAGTGTTTGTGTTATAGTAACAAACTGGAAATGCACAAGCTATGTGATACATAATCATATTTGCAAAAAGCATTTCATTTTAGGGCTTAATGTTGTGTTTGTGAAAGTGTTCTTTCATTTCTAGGAAGTAGCAGCGTGAGTTTTCCTGCCATTCACTCGCTGATAATGTTGCTTCTTATCCTAATTAATTAAACTGGTAAACACATCAATGGAGAGTTTGTGTCCCATGACGGCCTCTAAATGTCAACGGCGATTTCCTCCCCCTCTTTTCTCTCGCTCTCTCCCTCATTGTTTTGAATCCTAATTTTTCCCGAGCCGAGCAGAAGTTTGGGGAGTTCCACCAATTGTTCTTTGTTGGGTCTATTACCGGAGAACTGGAGGGTTTTCTGATTGTTCTCACAGGAATGACTCACTGCTACAGGTTTTTAGATCCAGGATAACAGGTGTTTAATATATCAATATGAGATTTTAAGACTGTAATATGATTGTACTCCCATAGTTGCTTTTACTTGTTTAAATTTAAAAGTAAAAATACAATTTAGACACATTAATGGGCATTTTATAGTGTTTTTCCTATATTTTATGGTAATTTCAAAGACAGACTTTCACAGATGGTTAGGGTTAGGGTTAAATGTCATTCATTTCAAAGGAGAGCGTGTGGAAACGGTTTGTGAACTGAACACAATTGCGCAGATTCAATCAGAAACCGAAGACAGGTTATTATAAAGATTTATAGTTTAATATCTGCGACTTCAATCCCTAAACCTCTTGGTGTTGGCTTCTTACAAAGTCAAGTGTACGACTTCAGAGTAAAAGAACAGCCCTGCTCTCCCCTCCTGAGTTTTTGACATTTGCCCTTAAGTTCCTGTGAAGTGAATTTGACGCAGACAAAAGACTCGTCTCTGCTCAGCAGTCACGCAGCCGTGTTCAGCCTCCTCCATCTCTCGGCGAAAAAAAAAAGAAAAGAAAATGAAGAGAGGAAATCAGCGGCTGAGCTTTTGGACCTGGCCTGTAACGTCCTTTTTGCCCAGAGGGGTTATCTGTGTATAGTGTGTCTCATTCACTATTGTCCCACTGAATTTGTTGACATACAGTAAGTGGGTCACGGCTCTGATGTACCCGGCCTATTCGCAGATTTTGTGCTGCGGTTGGCATGGCAACCATACTGGTTGATTAAACATGCGCAGAGGAGATGGGGGGTGTGAGGGAGCGGGAGAAAAAAAAAAAAAACCTGCCTGCTTCAGGGGAAAGGGGGGCTTCGCATTAAATATAGGAAAGCAACGAGACACGTATACGCCCATTACTCTCAGGCTGACACAGACGTACCATCCCCCACTGAGATCTACCTCCCTCCCTCCCTGCCTCCCTCCCTCCCTCCCTCCCTCTCCAGGACCAGGCTCGCTGCCACCCCACCCCCCATGCAAGACTCCTCCACTAACAAGGAACTAACAACATGTAGTTGGATGCTCAAACATTGAGTCTGATTCGACGTCTCGTGGTGTAATTGCAGTCAACGTGCAACAGACATAAAATTTGATTATTATTCTCTTTTATGTCACCTCCTTTATTCAATTTGGTTCATTTCCTCCTCTGGCACTGCGTCTTATTAATTTTTCTCTGCACCAAAAGCAAAGCTTAACATTCCTATATGATGGATTTTAATTAAGCATGTGCCAACAAAGACATGTATAATCATTACAGGCCAGTAGCTGCATTAAAAAGCATTAATTGGAATCAGCCTGATGTTAATTTGTGTAGAACCAGCAATTTATATTCCTATTATATGTATAGGTTTACTTTATGTATTCCATTTATAATTTACATGTAACTCTGACAAAATGGCAACAAATTAAAAGCGATTAGTGATTTTTAAGACATATTTCTTATTACATGAAGATAGATCATATAGTGAAAAATGTTTTACAGATTTTTATTCTCTAGCACTGTAGCACAGTATTAGGATCAGTAGTATTCCATTATTTTAAAGAAATATAAACAATAGCAATTAAACAATCTTTACCCAGGAGCAAAACTAACTCTTAAAAAAGTAATAATATAAATATTGTGATATTTATCATGAAAATTATTGATATAGACTTATCTTGACATAATATTTGGACATCTCCGAATGCTACCATTCCAGTCCATTCCAACGTCTTTTCTCTGCACTCACGTCAACAGCCCAACATTTACTGGTGCAAACAATCCTCATCTTTTGGTCTGTGTGTCTGTCGGCATCTCAAATGACAACACAGAAAATATGGAGGGGATTCGACGAGCTGTGTGCATCTGAACGGATGCTAGTTGCACCGCTTTGAGTCACTGTTTGCTTTAGGTTCAAGAGGGGAGGAGTCCGACTAAGGGCTGCATTCCCACCTACACCTGTGACCCGCACCTATTGGACAGTACTAGCTGTCAATCACACGGTATGCAAACCCCCAATGCCTACTATGCTTTATCGTCTATTTGATTATTAATAGTAATAATAATAATAAGGCATTTCTACATTCGCTTCTTTTTGTAGAGTCTGTCTCTACTTTTATAGATACAGTTCATGAAAAGTCTCTTACTTTTTAAACAGAACCCATTGGCTTGAAAAAGTGAGCTAAAGAATATTGACTGCTTAAACTGTCATGTGAATCCATCACAGTGAAACTAATAAACTTCAGCGAGGTCAAAGGACTGTAAATATAACAATATCCATCTCATTAGTACCTAAACAAGGGCAGATAATCTTTGGTTAATTAACTCCAATCGTCTGCCGCATGTTGGAGCCAAGTTTCCTTTGAAGGACGTCATTTACCTCTAAGGTTAATTCAAGGATAACCTCATCCCTCATGCGAATGTTGACTGGGTCAGTGAGAGTGTGAGCATGTGTGTGTTTAGTGTGTGTGTGTGTGTGTGTGTGTGTGCGTCCCTTTTGCCTGTCGGATATGACACTGACAGATGGAGGAGAAGTGGGAGGCAGGAGGGGCCTTGGGAGGGGGGTCATCCTTTCTCTTTGTATTAGGGAGACGCCTTCTGTTGATTGGACCAGCAGTGTTTGGGGTCATGTCGGCTTCACTTTTTTTTTTCCTAAACAGAGATGTTTTTGTGCGGAGGATAGAATATTTTAAAACACACATCAACTAAAATCCTGTCTCTTTGTTCAAATTTCATTATGACTAATCCACGTGTTGCCAGATTTTACATGATGATACACGTGAAAGTGGGAAGAATATCCTTTTTTTGCTCATGAATCTTTGGGTATAACCCTTCAAACTGTAATAATCTAAAGAAATTAAGCAATTTCAGTGAGAAATTTGTCTATTTCGCCATCAAAACTATTTTCCTGTGATAGACCTGGTGAAGTAAAATACATACAGCGCATGAGGGTCCACATCTTTGCCGCCATCAAATCAGATTAGCCAAAGTCAATTAGGCCAAATTCCCAACTCGACTGACATGTCAGCGGGGGCTTCAGAAGAGGAGTAGTAACTACATCTGCGAGCGTGATCAATTCAAATACTTGGAGGAGCTCCTCGTCAAGCTGAAGATCCTGTTATTACATCGCAGGTAATGTTGGGCTAAAGCAGAGAGCATGAATAATGAATGTGAGAGGCTTGCGCTCTGCTTCTCTGTGCCTCCTCTAAATTATGGATCAAGCATCCAGTCGCTCTCTCTCGAGTCTGTTCACGCCGCCGCTTTCGCCATTTTTCACCAGTTCGATTCGGCAGTCAGTTAAGATCAATGAGGAGTCACGGGGAGGAAATGAGCGGATGTGGCGGTATGGGAGGAGGTTCTGCTTAAAGCGACAACACTTGATAAGAGAACTACGAAAACAAATCACATCTAATTAAAAGCTGTAAAGCTATAAAGGCACGGCCTATATTTTTTATTGTCCTCAGAAAAATGTAAAGACTTTAAAAACAGAACAGCTGAATACAGAAATCAAATGTTGTCTGATTTGTTTGTCTGAGTTGTCTCATTTTTTTCTGTTCCACCATTATATTAGACTCACTATTAAACAGACATGTTAACCTGCCTCTAATTTTGCCCTTTTCTTACACACCTCTCTTTACCGAGTCTGAGGAGTTTCTCCTCCACAGAATTAAGAGCACACAATCAATTCTCCCATCCTACCCTGTATCTTCATCGTCAACTGTTTCCATGGAAACGCTCCCTCCTTCAGTCAAGTCACGTGCAATTTGATGTTGTTGTCGCTCAGCTCTGTTAATTAGAGTTGTAATAAGCAGCAGTGACTCCAGGTTCCTTATATGACCGGTGGTGCTACACAGCAGGGGGGAGGAAGTAAAAATACGATTTTAAAAGGACTGCCGAGATGCTGGCTTCAGCCGGTTGAATCTGCGTGCAGAAATGTAAATAATGCAGAGGTAGTAAACCTTGATTGAGGCCACGACATAAATCTTTTATGTTCCTGCTCATCCCTCTTCATGTAGAGCACAAGCTCCAATCATCCACGGCACCAAATTTAACCAGGATGTCCCTGAGGTGGATATAAAAAGAGAATGATTTTTTTTTTTGGGGAGTGAGTTTGCTCGTGGTGTGAGTTTATAATTTGCCTCCACGAAAACATCTCTATTAAGGTCTTTCAAAAGTCTGACTGGAGCAAAAACAGGAAATTAACAAAGAAACCCACAATAAAAAAGTGTTGTTTTATGATGTTCACCCAAATAGTTTAGGATTCAACGACAGGCAAAAGAACAACGCTACATGCAAATCAATGCTCTCATCCACTGGGTGAGTATTTCAGAAGATTGGACAGTCAGTTCTTACTGTGGCTTAAACAGGCACACTGACCCAGAGCGAGAGGGATAACTGTGACTGGCTTCTCTGTCACTCTCATCTCGTCAGTAAACACCCTCGCATCAATAAATCCTGTCACTCCTGGCTTCCTGAGACGATAAGGTAACTCAGGATAATGAGTCTGAGGGAGGAAGCGCTGACAGGATCACTTTCTGTCTTAGCGGCCTTCCGAACTGAAAAACCGGCCTGTGTTAAAACAGTCGGTAATTTTCTCGTGACGATCAAGAAAGTTTGTCGTCTATTTGCATAACTCAATGAAATGAATCATGGTACCACTTGCTAAGGTTCCACTGGTTTGGACTATCCTGCATTTGAACTAAACCAAATCAACGTGGGGGGGGGGTGGCCTTTTCTCACAAATTTTCTGGTTTTGGTTCTTAAAACTACAAATGTATCTCCTCATGGATATCACAACTTCAAATAGAGCACTCTACCAACAACTAATGACTGTGCAGAGAAGTCAAAGGAGGGAAAGTGGGAACTTTCACAGAGAGAACTTTTCCCTTTTAATGTACGACAGACAAAAAACACTATTCCTGTTCTCATCCATGAGGTGGCGTCAGTTTCACTGGCTGATAGGGAGTCCTATGTGCAGGTTGTCGGAGTAACATGAATGAAGGTGTGAATTGGTGTGAAAAACACCTGTGGATGTCAGGTGGCAATGAAACTACCCGATAGTCTAAAAGGCACCAAAAGGCTAAAGTGTTCCCTGAATTTGATGTCTCTTCCCAGGTGATGTCCCACTCCAGGGAGCACGAGCTGGTGCGAATGTTGTAGAAACACCAGGGCAGTGATGACATAGACATTTTGTATACAGCCGGCAGATGGTGTAAACTGTTCAGACAGGGATTCTCCATATTTGTCATATCGTGACGCGCTGTTCTCTGAGTTCTCAGGAAGAAGGGGAAGCCACAGAAAACCCTCCTATGCAGACTTGTATGTCCTTTATGAACCATTTGTTCATAAACTGGACATTTTTCAAACTGTACACAATTGATCTGAGAAAACATCCTCAAACAAACGCTAAAAATGTGACCAGCACATACACATATAATGCGAAACAGTGTATATGCACAGCAAACCTTTCATGGACAAAATAAATTGAGAATTAAAGGCAGAGCAGATATTCTACAGTCTGGCACTGGATTACATCAGCGAGGATGCAGATAATCTAGGGAAGTCTAGGCTGGGCTTGGAGCTGCTGCGAGCATCGGAGTGCTCTGCACAAGACCAGCTACTTGGTATTCCACTCAGGTTTAGATCAGAGTCACCAGCAAAGAGCTGAGGAGGAGGAGGAGGAGGAGGAGGAGGAGGAGGAGCAGGAGAGGGGATGTTTGCTCTGACTCCTGCTTTGTAACAGAGGCAAAGACAACGAGATAACCATAAAAGAGATGGTGCCGAAATCTGCCTTGACGAACGATCCTGAAATCTTTCATCGTCTCTATAACTGACGACTGAAACTGTCTGTGCCGCCATCGAGCCTCTGAATGCAGATGAATTTAATCATGGGCCATGATTGTGATGTCACCGATCGAGGGGAGTTTTCTGTTTTATGAACATTACATGTTGCACATTTCACACGCGTGTATTGATTCAGACAGTTTTGCACATATTTAGGTTGTAGGTAACCATCAACTGCGGATGAGGAGTCACAAATTGATTTAGAATGGGCTTGGCTTTGTGAAAAATGGGACTGTGTGGTTAATATATCGCAATGCGCTGCAAGACCCCATAAAGCCTGGTTATGTGCTGTGCTTCCACGGGAAATAAATTCCACTTCTGTTTCTGCTACGCTGAGAAATGACTGAGTGCCTGTGCCCCAAACACACACACACACACACACACACACACACACACTCACAGACATAAGATGGAGACTCATAAATCGAAAAGATTCACACAGACACAGTTGCGTGCGCCAGTATTTACAGTCTCAGCTTCTCTGTGAGCAATCTATGTGACAGCAGATTGAAGTTAGAACTGAGCAGTGATTAGTCACCTTAAGGGGCCCCCGGGGGAAAAGAAGCGGGGCCAAAGAAGAATAGGGCTAAAGGTCAGGATTACTATGTAGAGCTCAGCCGGACCTTTTTTAGTGCTGAATAAAATGTCAGCATCCTCTGTAGGGCTGAACCACTGACACAACAAATATAGTGTGTGGTCCGATAGAGTATAAGGGCAAAATGTGACGCTAGACAATGGCAGAGATAAAACAGAAGAGGCCATTAAATATCTTGTTCTCTTTTGTGGCTTTAAATACTACGAATTATTTCTGCTCGTACATCAGGGAGAAGATGTACTGTACTGAGGTCAGGCCACTTTAAGAAGTTGTGGTATTTTGCTCCACTGTGCACGCAAGCATGCATGGCTGCCGCCCAACCGTGGTCTGATTGTTGGAGATTCTCAAAAAAGTAAATGGCTCTACAGCATGAAACATGCAAATGCATTCGCCCATCGGCAAAGTTTTGTTGAATTATTCAAAACTGAAATTTCCTTTTCTGTCTTTGTTGACTAACAGTTGCATATTTTGTGTGTGTGTGTGTTTAGGATGTCTTGAATGCTGCATCAAATGCCTGGGCGGGATTCCAGTACCCATCCCTCATAGCCACCATCTTGCTGTATGCCGGCGTGGCTCTGTTCTGCGGCTGCGGACATGAGGCCCTTTCTGGCACCGTCACCATCCTGCAGAACTACTTTGAGGTGATGCGGAGCCCTGTGGACGCACTGGATGTGTTCACCATGTGAGTGGTAAAAGTGACGTTGAGTGGTGGTTAGATTGTGAAGAAAACATTACGACAAATGGAAAACCATACATGCATGACATGCTATCTTTGCACCACACTGCACCAGATCTCCACATTATGTTTTACCTTTGAAACAATAGATTATTTGTGTTGTCTACGTTACTAAGGACATGATCCCACACAAGTAAATTTAAAGCGAATATTGCAAGTTTTTTCGTAGCCGTTTCTGAATGCGTGATATGGTCTAGTTGTACAATTTCTCATTGGTTCTCTATTCATTCTCCAGGATTGACATCATAAAGTACGTGATCTACGGCATCGCCTCAGCTTTCTTCGTCTATGGCATCCTGCTGATGGTGGAGGGCTTCTTCACCAGTGGAGCCATCAAAGATCTGTATGGAGACTTCAAGATCACCACCTGTGGACGCTGTGTCAGCGCTTGGGTATGACTAACATTTTAGTACTTGTGAAATTTAGCTTGGCTTAGATTTTTGGTTGTGTCTATGGTCTCAATCTTTATTTCAAGTGTTTTTGAAAACAGCATGATGTTAATTTCGTAAATTTTGGTCCAATTTAAAGTAAAATGAACGATAAAGTAAGGTAAGCATTGGGGCGTGGATACAGTATGATTGACAGCTAGTGCCATCCAATGGGTGCAGGTCATAGGTGTAGGTGGGCTGCCACTTAGATGTATATACATGATTTCCCATTTTCTCTTTTGTTTTTAGATGTATTCGTCTACGTATCTATTCAGTGTCCGACCCTATGACTGTATTGAAGTAGACTGTGTAGCCTTCTGCTGCCGGAATCACATGGAAATCTAAATGTCAGGTAGTTTCCCGGGGGAGTTTCCTTTGAAAAAGGTTGAGAACGTGAAGGTTCCTGTAGGTCACACATTTTTGCAGTCACAGTGACAAACACCATGCAGGTCATTAGGTTTTTCACCCATCTCTGTTGCAGTTATTCTGAAAAGGGTTAAACAGGGTTACATTCAATGTTCCTCAAATGTTAAGGTTTTACTCATTTAGTGGGGACATGGGATCTAAGCAAGCGTGGCATTCAAACCAATGCTAATGGTTCTGTGTCCTGAAAACAAGTGTTGCACGTGTGCATAAATTCTAATAACAAGTGCGCTAAATTAGTTTTATTAAAAACATCAGTCAAAATAATTTTATATTATACTGCTGACAACAATAAAGAAATTAGGAGCACTCATCTGGAGCACATCACAGAGCTGGGAGCTGTCCTAACAGGATTATGGCTGGAATATAATTGCTCAGCCAATCTAAGGCTTCCACATGGAGGCAAAGGATGTAAGCCACGCTATAGTATTTGTGATGGATGAGTTCATTAAGTTAGTGTGGGTTAATCCTGTGCCCATGGAAATATCCACACCAACATGAGACTATAGCTGGCTGAAATGGGTAAGTGTGCCATGGAGCAGACTGGGAGCACCTTGTAACATACAATATATATCACAGATTAACGTCAATCAAATTGTAAAGTCTCAAGAACTGGAACCAAACCCATAATGTAGTGGAAGAAGTAAAAGTGCTCTAATCCTCAATCATTTAATCGTACACAGATTAAATTAGGGGTCTTGATTTACACGGTGTCTAGTTGTGATGCTTTTTTTCCCTCTGTTGCCATTTCAGTTCATCATGCTGACATACATCTTCATGCTGGCTTGGCTCGGAGTCACTGCTTTCACCTCCCTGCCGGTCTTTATATACTTCAACATCTGGAACATCTGCCAAAACGCTACCGTGCTGGAAGGGGCCACACTCTGCCTGGACCCACGCCAGTATGGTAAGAATGGATATTCTGTCTCCATCTCTTCCCTCCTACAACCGCTCAGATCTCAGTTTGCTCTGATCTCTGTGGCTCCAACTGCTGAACGTTGCACTGCCTCAACCGCTGCTTTTATTTCAACGTCTTGGAGAATATATAGTTCACGGCCCTTTGTGTTTCTACAGAAAAATATCTTTAAACTGTGGATAAATAACGCATTTATCAAAACACAGGGATGTAATAAACTATAAGATACATTTAATGAGATTTATTTTATGTTACCGAACAAGCAACTTTAATAAATAACCCCCTTTCAGAATAAAACACAGCAAAGGGTCCAATTTGAGGGCGATGCTCCCTATTTCCTCCTCATATTATTGTCCTGTAAACTTTAATGATCCCAAATAAAAATTACATTAAAACTGCTCCATAACAGTCCATCATATCACAAGCTTATATGGCTGGCTCGTTATTTTTAATTAGTGCCACCTCTTCCACTCCATTAGCCACCAGCTACCATTAATGCCGCCTCTGTGTCAACAACTATTTGTGCTGCCACCATCACATTAGAGACCTGTGTGTGACTGTATGCACACAGTATTGTAATGGTCTGTTGGTACATATCAGCCTCTCGACAATTTTTGCACCTGTTTTCTGTCAGATTTTTTATTGCGTGGCACTTGTTTCATGATTAACGTGACTTTTTTTTCCAGGCATCGTGCCAATCGCCTGAGGCGAAGACCGTGTGTGCTGGATCGGAGAAATTCTTCAAGATGTGTGAATCCAATGAGGTGAGATAAAAGCAACTTTAAGTAATCGAACAATGTCAATAATCAGTATGTATGAAAATGAATAGTTAGGCACTAGCAGCCTTCCAGAGGATCAGAGAGGAGAAATATAAAATTGTTGATATTACAAGCGTTAATGAAAAACACACTTTTATGTAGTGTTTTATTATTTTATGGTTTATTATCTATATGTTACTATTATTCATCTTGTTCTATTTTGTTTTACTGATATTTCAGTGTTGATTATAAACATGTTACCTTGTTGTTGTCTTTCTTATTATTGAGTCTGTGTGATCACAACTAATTTCTAATTTTTTTTGAACATTTAACAGGTGCCTTTTCATGTAGGTGTTTGATTGGCAGATATTGATATGTGATTTGTTTTTGCTCCAGCTCGACATGACGTTCCACTTGTTCATCTGCGCCCTCGCTGGAGCAGGAGCTGCTGTCATTGCTATGGTGAGACACCTATAAAAGTTGCACCTCCCTCTCGAGGGATGCGACTAAATCTCTCTTAAATCAAGCAGAGTGTTTGCACCAACGAGTGAAGCGTCTCACATTCCTCATAAAGCACTGATTTCCCCTCGTTGTTAGCAGATCATTTCCGCAGCGGTAGGAGGGAACTGTTTTTGATTAAAAGAGGGGGGTAACTGAGGGGAGATGCTGTAGCTGGGAAAATAGCTGTGTTTTGTTGTGGCCGCTTCCTACTTGGCCTGCGTCGTGCTCGCCTGTGAGAGAATAGCTGCAGATAGGATGGAAGGCATTTTGGCGCAGTGGAAAAGACAGGGTTTGTCTCCCTCCCTCTTTCGGAGGCGCCAGACATGTCAATGTGTTGTCATGGAAACAGGGAGAAGAAAGGCTCAGAAATTGTTCCAAACATCGCTCGGTAATTTGCGAGGAGCCATTTTCTGAGAAAACAGAGTGTTTCATAGGCAGGTATGATGGTGCAAATTATAGCAGGACAATGATAACTCGTGTTTGTTTTCCCAGCAAATGGTGGACAGATAAACAGATAATCTGTCAGCTTTGATGTCGGCAAACTCAAGCAGTGCTAAAAAAATATCTTTAAAAAATGCACCAAACAAATAAGCTTACCAAGAAAAACAAATAGAATATTTGTATTTGTCGTGATCGAATCCCAGTCGAATAATTATCTGTCTGACTGCAGACATCAGACAGCTTCTCACAAAGAGAGGCGGTGTCTCAACCTCAGTCATTAAAGCACAATACATTCATTATAGCCTTAGCTGCCATGGTAACAAGCCCAAGACCACGTTTTGCATTATGCTGCCCCCTGCTGGACCACTGGGAACATAATCTGTAATTTAAACTTTGAAATCTGTTAATTGAATTTCAGAATAATATGGAACTACTGTAGCTCGTTAATTCAAATCCACAATAGATAATAAAGCCGATTAAGCCGTTACAGCCATTAAACAGTGTTCTACCCTGAAAGCAGCAATGTTTCACACTTCCGAACTTTCCCCTCAGATCCACTACTTGATGGTGCTGTCCGCCAACTGGGCCTACGTGAAGGACGCCTGCCGAATGCAGAAGTACGAGGACATCAAGTCGAAGGAGGAGCAGGAGCTTCACGACATCCACTCCACTCGCTCCAAGGAGCGTCTCAACGCCTACACATAAAGAGCAGCGGGAGGCCTGGCCCTGACCCACTCCGACCTCTCTCTCTCTCTCTCCCTCCCTCCCTCTCTCTCTCCCTCCCTCCCTCCTCTCTCTCTCTCTCTCTCTCTCTCTGTCTCTCTCTGTCTCTCTACCATCCCCTCCCGAGGGGGGGCGGATGGCGCCTAGGGCCCTCACCACCGCTGATGTCACTGGTGCGTCATATGACAATGTGGTCTGGGGGGGGAAACGTCACTCAAACTCTCCAGTCACAAACAGCATTTCAGATGAAACAAGCCCCGTTACCTCTCTCATGGATGGTGTTACGATTATCGTTATGGCAGTTATACTATTCTTGAATACAAGTTGTTTAGTGCTGATAGTAGTGTTAGTGTAGTTTGTAGAATCAGAAGTAGCAGTAGTATTTCTCCTTTTTTTTTTTTTTTTTTTTTACTTGCGTATTATTGTTTTATTTTTCTTTTGAGTTTTTATTTGATGCTAAGTGTCATTTTGCTCTCATGCATTATTTATTTTTTGCTGATTTCTGAGGGGGTCAACAGGGGCTTAAAAAGGTTTTCAAGCACATTTCTCATGTCGTGTGTGTGTGTGTGTGTGTGCGGAGATTTCATCTTCAAAAACTATGTACTGTAACGGGTGGTTAGTTTTGGAAATATTTTTAAACTCACAATGCAACAACAGGAAGCAGCGTAAGCCTTTGTCATACCAGTATTCCCAGGGATCAAAAAACACTTTCACGTGAAAGTAATTCAATCAGTTTTTTTCTATTTGAAGTTACACAGTAGCAAGAAGACACAAATACCAAATCGTTAGATTAAAACAAATATTGCTAGACGTGCCAAGCCTGTTAAACAGGAGACCACAAGTTTGATAGCTATCAAAGATGGAAATTAGTTAATTAAATAGAAATTATGGCTTATTTTATAATAATCCTGCCATTTTAAATGTATTTTAGGACTGTGAATGATTCCATTGTCTTTGAATCACGAGCCACAAAAAGCACACGTAAACATGTTTTCATGACCAATTTTTTAATTTCTTAAAAGTGGAACTTTATAAATATGAAACTCCTGTTTTGGCAGAACTCTGCACTGTAAATACTGATATATCAAAGCATACCTATATGTTAACCACTGACATTAAGGGACAGTTCGGGCGAGAAGAAGAAGAAGAGGTCACTGTACGTCCACTTTTAGTCTCAACCGGAAAACAAACCCTGGCGGTGTGAAGTGTTGTTGGTGTGATGGCACTCTCCTTGGTGGAATTATCAGATGTCAGAAAGTGTGTGTCACGGTAATTTTGTTCATGACAGTAACTGTATTGCTTACACATCTCGATGCCATACAACTACAAACTGCCGGTTCATCGGCTGGCAACGTTTGTTTTTGTCAGTATATAAAAAAAAAAAAAGCTAGTTTCATGCACTTATTTGACCATTTCTGTGCTCTATCTCTAGATGTAAGCGCATTGATGTTCAACTCAAAGTTGGATAACTGTACTGTTAGTAAAGACTGTGAATTTAGATGTTTCTCGTGGCATGGACATGCATTAATATAGTCTTATTGACTCAAAAGTTACTTTACTTCACTTCTTTATTTTGACGATTATGACTGTCTTGCTGGATCAACCCTTTGTTTATATGTGCAGTACTTAACCCCCCCCCCCACGCTTACCGCATTATGCTACTGATAATAGAGACTGTAGTCTTTGATTTGTGTCTGTTTAGTTTGTGATGAGCTCTCAACCATGTCTTAAAACTAATACCAACATTGCTTACTCTGTAGTGATCTGAAGAAAAAAAAAACGCTCTCTGCTTTTTCCTTGTATTAGTCTTTTGTACTTTCACTACGAATGCTTCTAGTAGCAGGCTTTAAATTGAATCTGTTTTGTACATTCATGTGCCAACAGCTTGAGGTGGCTTATTTGACCTGTATGATCAAATTTGCTTGCATAAATAAAACTCACTTGTGTACTTGTTAATAAGTACTTGACGTCTCTCGTGTCCTTTGTTGTTTTTCGATGTCACTTCCTCCCACTGAAACATGAAACAACATGAAAATGTATGTTTATCAGTAGCTACCTCATACCACTAGATGTCTCCCTTTCCTCTTACTCGTTCAAAATAGAGTTAGGCTGAACTAATAGTAACAGGACCCCTATTATTAAATCCATTATTTAAAGTTTACTAACCAATACAGGGTATGAATAAGCACTTTCACGTGCTTATCGAACAAGTTATATAATAGCTTATTCTAAAGATGTATAGTTTTACATCCAGAAGACTATTATTTTATCAATTTATTTGTCCTGATATATTTACAAGTAAGACTTGAGATAGAGGACTGTCTGGAGGAAACTGGATGCTATGACCCATTCAAGTCAACACCGGTTTTATTCCCGAGCTAAGCCGACGTGTGCAGAAAATATGAAAGAGAGTTTGGCCCCAAGCCGCTGGTCTGCACCCAGTCAGGTAATAAATCACATCCAAGATTACACTTTGCACCCTGGTGCCAGACAGAGCTCGCTCACACATCTTACGTATGGCCTCTAGCTCAATAATACATTTACATTTAAGGAATTTCTTCAGAAGCAGAGGAACTTACATCAGAAAGCAAGAAAAACAGTCTCCTCCTTTTACAAGAAAGCTTACAACAATGGGTCAAAACCACAGTGCCGATCATTACAAAGGAAAGGGGGTTGGATATAACCTGACAAGGTTGATCCTAGCTTTGTTTTCAAATGTGTCCAACAATAAATTTGACTTGGGGAACATGGAGATTCAGCAAAACCTAGAAAAAGCACTGGCGTGGTTGGGAAGTGAATGGCTTAACCAGAGGCATGGCTTGATCATGTGAGGAGAAACATTCGGAATTAGCCGATTAGCTCCATGTCCAAGCAACTGGTCCTGCTCTGCTGTCTCCCTGTAGCTTGCGTGACCCAGCCAAACCCAAGAAATCCTCTGCTAATCCCCCACCCCTTCCCCCACACACACACCGTCAATCTGACAGGTCACCTATACTGTAATTAGATCTTCAAGCTTGCGTACCGTCGCTTCTGATGGACTCTGAAAGCTCTTTTCTCTATTTTCCGCTTGGTATTTTTCTTGGTTTTGTTCTTTTTGGGAAGGATAATTATCCAGGCTCTCAATGAATCCCGATGTCTTTTCTCCTGATCTCTCCTCGATGTGAGAATTTTGGTGCGAAACCATGCGTCGACTTCTCTGCGTGCACGTATTCCTATGCTGCCTCAGTATGGCTCATCCCTTCTGTCCGTCGCAGTGCACCTGTGTCTTCCATGGACGTAATGATGGAATAGGAACCAGGTAAAAAGTGCATTTCACTCATTTCACTTACACTTGGTGTCTTTTGTGAATTTGGAAAGTTATTGGTTTGTCTAATTAGGTCAACTTTGCTAGACCTTCGCCTACAAAATGAACAAAAGTATGGTCCAATAGAGGTCCTACTACATGTTCACCTGACTGTCGTCCTGAAATTAGTTTGAAGGACTGTTTTTTGCACTGTTGACCCATTTGAATGAGCACAAGAAAAAGTACCATAGCTCTCAGACCGCCTGGTATGTGATCCATGTTAAATCAATGGCAAGTCAAAAGGGCCTGCACTTAACAAGGTATATTTACATGTTGAATCAGGAGCATAAAGCTGCTAATGTCTATCGGGGTGTTTTTAATTTGGATGAGCGACATTTAACTAAAACGCAGAGCCGCCCATTGTACTGTTAAAGTGAAGATGGAGGGAAATTAGACCAGCATTAAGTAAAATAATCAGCTTTGAATTAGGTATCTCAGGGACGCTAAAAATAAAGGCAAGTCTATATCCAAAATCCACCACAGTGTTATTTGTACAGGATGCCCTGACCTGTATTGGCATAATGTACGTTCTCTGGCACGGTACCAATCCACTTATCCCAGAGAAAGATCTAATTGCCCCCTGCATGTTTAGTCGTATTAGCACTGAACGTTATTCCACAATGGATCTCTCTTCCACGAACAAGTTAGACAATAGAAACATAGAAAATGGTGTCAACTGAAGTCTACAGTTGTGGTGAAAAGCTAAAAGTCATAGCTCAAGTTTTTTTCCCTTGTAATCATGAAATGCTAAAGTAACTATAATTAAATCGTTCTCTCTTTGTCCACGACTATAATGAATTCCATATATTCCTCCTCCTGAAGTGGAAGTACATCCACATAATCAGTCATTACTTATGATGACAGTGATAAGCTCTGACCTTGCCATCCAGGAAGTGGCCTTGGACTAGAGTCATGTCAGAAACAGCATCCCACATCACAACAGAGGGTCTGGGTGAATGGATGGAGGGATGGATGGATGAATTAATGGACAGATACCGATAGATACTAATAACCTTGTGGAGTGATCATTTTAAATATCCATCACTTTTGACTTTGCAAATCAGTTTTCGTTATCTGTCCATAGATTTGAACAGTTAATTCATTTATCTTTTGTTCTCAGATCTGTGCTCTGCAATGACCCAGACATGTCTGATATCCCTGTCAACGTTCCAGTGGATACGGTTAAACTTCGCATTGAGAAAACCGCTGTACGCCGAGTCCCAACAGAAGCTTTTTACTACCTGGCGGATCTGCGGTACCTGTGGATTACTTACAATTCCATAACCTCAGTGGATACTGGAAGTTTTTACAACCTCAAAGTGCTCCACGAACTCAGGCTGGATGGAAATATGATCTCCATGTTCCCCTGGGAGTCTCTAAAAGAGATGCCAAGGCTGCGGACACTGGATCTGCACAACAACAGACTCACCAATGTTCCCACTGAGGCTATCCCATACCTCCTCAACATCACCTACTTGGATCTATCCAGCAATAAATTAGCAACCCTGCCCTCTGACCTCATGGATATCTGGCCTCCCTTCAATGGAGCCCCCATTTCTACGAACTCCTCGCAGAAAATCGTGTTAGGTAAGGAGAAAGTACTTGGTTGCACAGGATGTAAAAGCCAAAGAAGGACACTTTTGAGGTGAATTGTAATTACTTCATGAACTTTAGTCCATCACCTGCTAATCTAGCCAGACTTGTTCTGACTGACCCAAACCTGCCTTGATAGGGACTGCCAGGACACAGTTTAATAAGCTTAGTACCAGCAGTGGCAGAGTTGACGCTTAATTTGTATTATAAATGTTTTGTCCTAATTAATGTTGAATGTTTAACGAGGTACCTCGTGGCAAATCCAATCTAGGTTTAAGTTGCAAGTGGACTGGATCCCATATGACCATGCAATTTGGTAAACATGCAGAACACAGTAGAGAACATCTTTATTCCGTAAAGTTTCTAAAGGCAACATGAGATCTAATGTTTTAATTGTTGTAAAACAACCAAAAGTCTTAAGTTGCACTGTCAGCGATTAATCCTTTTAATTGCACAAGTATGCAGAAATGTTCTTTGTGTTCAACATTTTAGATGAATTAAGTTGTGTTCATGAGGAACTACAGATACAGATAGGTGGTGTCACCTACTTTCCGTTTCAAAGTCTAATAACTGCTAATAATATGTTGATTAGCTTGATTGGCAATAACTGGCAGAAATTACTAATAACTTTTTTGGCAAAAGAGGATTCATTTTAGAAATTGTCTCAACCATAGCGACTTGCTAATGCACTTTTGTCAGATGTTGTTTTTGACTAACATGCAAGTGATTGTGTGTTTGCTGTATCTGCATGGCACTGAGTGGGAGGGATATTGTCAATAAGCTGTATAAGGGCAAACTAGCTTAACCAGGCCACTGGTGTAGCTGAAGGATAAACAGGATTAGACATTAGGAAAAAAAGAAAAGCAGACTCCGTACAAACAGCTTCTTTAGCACGTGGATTGTCGTTCTGCTTGGTATTATTTCACAATTATATCAACTTCAGTACAAATAAACTGATTTTAAAATATCAAAACAAAACCTTAAATACAGTCTGGACTTAAAATTATAATTTACCTGATCACTCAATTTTCTGTTTGTTTTTTGGTAACCATACAAATACTTATAAGTCAAAAAATAAAACACAGCGATTTTAATGGGTTAGAGCTTTTAGTGACCCATTAACGTTTGTGCTAACAGAGAAGCTAATGGAAAGAGAGTGTCAAACTGGAGGAGGGCCAGAGGCGGCTTAGCTGCTTTGCCACTGTTAAGACAAACTAATCTGGTTAAGGGGCTTTCATATGCATCAGTACATGTGCTTACCTATTGCACCTGTGCAACTGGTATGGGAGTTGTTAATTAGTTCACTTCCATAGCCCTTGAATTTCAGTGTCATGGTTTTTCACAAAAGTGATGGTGGTTGTTAAAAAGTGGTTTTCAACTAACCTCAGACTACACAAAATGTGGTATTTTTAAGTTTTTACTCTGTACCTGGTTTGTGTGCTTCCCTACGATGCACGTGCTAGAGAAAGAACACTTGTAGACATACAGCCACCTCTATGACTGTAATAAAGTAAAGTAGTTTTTACTTTCCTAACATCATTTTATAGCTAAATCATCACTGCATATGTTTTAAAAGCGTGAGACTTCTTCTATTTTTCAAATATGGCAGACGCTACCCTTTTTGTTTTTCTGCTTTGCTGCTGCGCTGCCCTCGATTATTTCTCGTATGTCTAACAACAAGGGCTTAAAATAATATAATATATAATATAACATTTAAGCGATGGTGTAATGGTTGAAAAAAAAAGCAAATAATAATTCTGATCTGTCTTATCTTTTCACCTTTAGGTCTCCAAGATAATCCCTGGTACTGTGACTGTAAAATCTCCAAGCTAATAGAGATTTCCAAAATGACAGACAGCCCAGTGGTGTTAATGGACTTGTTCCTGACCTGCAATGGACCGGAGAATCTGGCTGGTGTCCTTTTTCAACGTGCTGAACTTGACAATTGTGTAAAACCAATAGTCATGACCTCTGCAACCAAGATCACATCTTATTTGGGCAGCAATGTTCTCCTGCGATGTGATGCCACAGGGATGCCAACACCAAATCTGTACTGGGCTAGAGCAGAAGGCTCACCAGTTAACAACACAGGTATAAAATGTAGTCTTTGGAAAGTTAACCCATTTTATAAAGGAATTTTTGGTGTAAATTCAAACTGCCTGATGAATATAAGGCGATACTCTGTGTAAGGCTGGTGCCACAAGGTCATAAGCCTTTTGAAAACAGGCAAAGCAGGCCAAGACTATATTAGACTTGTTCCATATACTGACTTTTGTGTTTTTTCCCCCCTATAGTTCAGGAGTCACCTGGAGAGGGCATCAAGTGGTCCATCATGAGTTTGCATGGAATATTGTCCAAAGACGCTGGGAACTACAGCTGCAAAGCTACGAATGTTGCTGGCAGCGCAGAAGCCACTATTTCTCTCTCAGTTGCTGGTACCATCAGTACCACGATGCCGCCAGTGAGGCAAAGCATGGAGACTGCACCAACCAGCCAAGGCACAACACTGACTCCCACTACGGACATATCTGCCTCACCTATTGTAACATCTACAGTTCCTCCGAGAACAACACCAACCCAACCTTCTGTACCCAAGAAGCCGAAGACTACCCCCAGCAACGGTTTACAGAAAGGCTCACTCAAACAAACGAAGAACCAGCAAGGAGGGAACGGGAGGAAGCTCGCGGCAGATGAAAAAAGCAAGAAAAGCGATGCATCGAAGTCCGTCAAGGACCTGAAGATTGTAGAGGAGACAGCTGACAGTGCAGTGTTGCTCTGGACAGCAGATGGCTTACCAAACGATGCCCCACTAACAGTTGTATATTCCCCCTATGGTGAGGATGACACCAAAAGGACAGAAGAAACTAATGCTGGCAGTGGAAAAGTCCTTCTTGAGGGTCTTTCCTCTGGGATGAGGTACTCAGTTTGCCTCATAGCAAAAGGTAGTGATGCCGGAAAGGATCCGTGCATTGACTTCTACACACTGGACATTGTAGAGGATGGTGGTCAGAACCAGCTTTTCATGATTATAAGCGGCATTGCCTGTGCTTTGGTTTTGCCTCTCATTGCTCTGTTGCTCTACAAGATCCTCGCTCTCTACTGCAAAGGGCGTGACCCAGCTCTGGATGAGGAGGAGCTGGAAAAAGAGAGCTATGTCAAGTTCGAGACCATTTCAATGAAACAACGAACTCTGAACTCTCATCCCACTGAGTTTTGGGCAAGGAGAGCAACCCATGACTCAGAGCGCATGCTCCTTTGCTCCAGGTCGAGCATAGACTCTCAGATGACCTATAAGAGTGACAGTTCCCGGTCTGAGTATCTCTGCTGACGCCAGGAATCCATGGCCAATGCCCAAATGCCACTTTAGAGAGACATTATGTGACATTCTCTTTATTTGCCTTTCATGACAGTGATATTAATTACAGAATAATTCATAAATCTTTATAAATACTTTCACACCTGTGAGGTGACACAGCACCGATTTGCTGTTCTCCACTTCCTATCAATTTATTAAGATTTATTCAACGGTTTAGAAAAACTTAATTGACACGGAAACTGGATGCTGTTTGTAAAACCACAATCAGATCCGTCAATGACTGACATGTTTTTTTTTTATTCATGCCCTTGTTTATTTTGGAGCCTTATATAAAATCTCAATAGTTGTCACTACAGCACAGCACCTTTGTTGAACTGAACTGTGTCTAGTATCATACAAAGAACCTGCTGTGTGTGGTGTTCAATACTATTTCAATGCCAAAGATTAAGATATGAATAGCGTGTGGTGTGTCAAAGAGGACCCATTAACCATAGCCCATCACATTCACAACATCACTGTTGCTTTAAGCATTGAGCTGATTGTTGCCTTACTGGACACAAAAGCACTGTCAGTGTGTTTGATAGAATCTTTTGCGACACATCTGGAAAAGCAATGCCAGTTTCTATTACTTTATGTATATATTTGAGGGTTTTTTTAATGAACCATTAATAAAACAGTTGAAGTATATTTGTGCCATGTACTTGTACCATGTTATCTGAATAGGTAAATGCATAACACTCTCAAATAAAAGATATATCATATTGTAAATGAGTTTTCAAAATCAAAAACAATTGTTCTTATCAGTGACTTTGTTTTACATGGACGACAATATACCAGCTATTGACGTTATTCTGATGAGTAGCTAATATATTATTCTATTCATATTCCAGTTTATATATTGCATTCATCATTTTTGTGATAATCTTTTTGCCTTTTCTCTTATCAGAATATTGTATGAGTTTTCCAGGCTTTAATGGGTGAAACTAAATGTTATTGTTACAATACACACAGCACTCCATGTGCTATATATAGTGCATCCATCATGCTATTCTCAGGCAGAGGCATACAGACTAAGAGGAGAGGAGTGCCTGAAAAATATGTATTATGTATTATTAACAGAATTTTAGAGGTTGCTACTAGCAAATTGGTATAAGTGTTATTTATGAATAGAGGTGAGACATGTCCGCTGTGCTCACTCGGTTATGAACAACAGCATTTTCCTCCTGAAAAAAATCAATGGGTTTACATTTGTTACGTCAGTTGTCTTTGCACGTCTGAACAGGCGTTGCTGTAAATCCCGATAAGACGATGGGTGGACCTGGGAAGCTGTTCCCATGGATACCTCTGTGCTCACCATCTGTACGAGCATGCAGCAATAAGTAATCTCTACTGCCAGCTGTGCTGTTATTGTGGCAACAGCCAGGTTTTAACCAACAGTATGAGTGGATGGTAGACAAGGATCAGCTGTTAATGATCGATAAACTATGACTGAACAGATGGTTAATGACCCTATCATTTTGTCTGTCTTTGTCTCTTTCCCCTCTCTCTGTTATCTCTCCTTCATAACTGATAGATTTTTGCCTTCTTCTATTGTGTCACAGATGCCAATTGGCTGGAGTCCATTAAATCAAACCTTCACATTGCAACTGCAAGTAAGATACTTCAAGAGGTTGCATCACAAATCTCTTCATATCCCGGAACAGCTCTCATATAGAGAAGTGGAAAACTGGTACTCATTACAAAAAGCTGGAGTGTATATACACTGAAGCAAACTAAACACACAGGAGACAGGTGAAACACATGATTCCAATAATAACACATTATCACAGTGAATCTTAAATGAGCGACCAATTAACCTTACTCCCAAGTAACGTGAACAGGAAAACAGTATAGTAAAATTGTAAATTTAGGATAGTAAGTGTGACCTGACAACTCTGGTCAGTATTGTCAAGTATAGTCCACCTAACACATTAGGTCTGTGTAGCAATGATTCCACCCGCATAACTCCACAAGGGTCCACCAGTCCCTTTCAATTCTGCACCTAATCATTCATGATCTTTTGGACATAGTTCTAAAAGGTTGTTGCCTGTTTCTAGTCCTCTCTGTTAATGTGCAGCAGCTGAAAACGCCTATAAAACCACATTTAAATTCACTAGATCTGAATTTTTATTTGGATCTGCACCAATTTCCATGGACGAAATGATATCAGTCCACTAAACATGAGATTCTTTTCAACAAGATCCATCACTTGGAATTGAGAGAAGAGCAGTGACGTGAGGTGGCAGTTTATATGGCTGCAGCATCTTCCCTCTGTTGCTGTATCCTAGATACCGATGTTTCAAACCCCATGTGCGGTTGTCATTCGGTCCAATTGTCACCTGAAGTGACATTAACATATTCATTGTGATCTGCAGAGGGTGATACCGTGGGAAAAGGTCAGTGCCCTTCAGACGGCTAACATTAGTCAGGAGACAAGGCAACTTTCTCAGCAGTGTAAATCTTCGACCTCTCCTCTACGAGCTTACTGATGACGTTGTTGCTGACAATATCCTAGTCATGTAGGGTCTGAATGGAGGTTTTGATTCCTGCTGTCTGTTAGTTGTTCTCCCGGGTAAAAGGAGGACAAACAATTAGGGGATAATCGGCTCAAGTCCTGCTCCGTTCTCTATAAATGACTAATTTTACAGATTCCCTCTGGGAGCCACATGAACGTCAAGCAGGAGACAGTCTGACACACTGACTTCTCATTCACACACAGGACACAAAACAGAGTGCCTGTTGTTTTGTGTGGCATGTGTAAATTATATTTGTACTGTAAGTGTGGGTCATTTGCGAATGGTGATATGGTTTTAAGAGTACAAAAGATCAATTTTTCTCCCAATGACTAAATAAATAAAAAATGTCAGGGTTGCGATCTCGGCTAATAGCCTCACATGCGACGTCTCTCTCTCTCTCTCCCAGACACAAAACCTCTCGTCCATCCACATTCAGAGAGGACATGGGTCAGGGGGTGGGGTGAGGGTAAGACTTGTTGTTATGTGGGACCTATCGTCAGCCCAGCCTCATTTCTTGCATATTCCACATTCTGCTTGAGACACTGACTGCAGCTTAAAGAAGATCCTGCTCCGATGCTGGACTAGCATGTGCAAAATTTACCACGGGGGTGTCAGGAATTTCAATCTTTGCTTCCAAAACAGACTGGCACTGCGGGGGCCGAACTGGGGAGCGAGCAGGATCCCACTCACTTTTTTTTCTTCTCTTAGCAGTACTACCCTCTGTATCCCACCTCCTTTAGTTCTCCATCTCTCTTCCATTGGGGTTCAGGCGTTGGGCTCATCTCTTAGTGGGACATTTCCTGGTATGTGAAGGTTCACTGGCGCTGCAGGTTGAAGACCTTGGTCAAGGATGCCAACAGTCAATGAGCAGACGTGGCTTAATTTTGGAGAATTCTTGGGCGCCAGCTCTGATAGTGGGAATGCCTGAGAAATAGTGAACAAGTGCAGCTCCCGGGGCAGGGGCCAGGCGCAGGATTATGTTTGCTGCAGCGATCACAGCAGCGCTGATCTTTTTTATGGTGCAAAGATCTGGAGCCTTGGCCCTCGGAACAACTTGCTGGGATGAACGCCTCTCACGAGCGGGGAGGAACAGCAGCTGTGTGGGTGAGTTTGACACCTCCACGGTCAAGACTGATAATCCCAACTCAGAGGACTGACAGAAGTGACGCCGAAAGTACTGTAGACTGGTTTAGATTCTGATGTGTGTTGACGTCTTAGGGTCCTTTAACCATCTGTGACAGTAGTTTAAAGATTTTCTTGAAGATTGATCGTGGTTGGCAAAGAAAAAGGACTACATTTTAATTTACAGGTACAGTATAAACCACACGTGTGTATGCAAAGTGCCATTACATACTCTGCTATCCGCTATCATGTAAAATAACAAAACAAGTTGCTTGGACGACCCCATCTCAAGTAACAGCAGAGCAACAGATGGTAAAACACAGCCACTCACTGAACTTGGCTTAACAGACAATACAACGCACTGTACCAAATGTGCACTGTAAGACGGCCTGTGATGAGTGGGTGTATCTCAGAATGAGCCCAAGTTTTTTGTGGGATGCCACAGGGACCTCACCTTGAGCTTACAAATGGTGACTACATTTTCTTATAGGAACAGCCACTGTTGTAACATATGGGCAGAGTGTAGCTTTATCTCAACAGAACATAAACAAGTAGAAACAACATAAGAAATCTTGTGATAAATTGTATTAATGTGCTGTTTTTACAAACAGTGTCAAGGGTCATGGTCAGATAAAGAAAATACCCCTCTGACCTGGTTTACTGTATTCTCCACTCCAGCCAATCCAAAACCAATCTAACAATTAAACAAATATTTGATGTAAAAAAGCCTGGAGGGGCACACGATGTGTCTACAACAGGAAAGATAACTATTCCAACACATGAAACAAGAGATAACAAAACATCCAGGGGCATGTTTTTATTATATTACTTTTGTTCCCTCTACTGTTAATGTATTTGTCACAGTTAAGCCCCTTAACCAGTTTGACCATGCTGTGGCAAGATGGAAATTATACCTCTGGTCACAAGAAGTACAGAAATTAATACCGCATGCTGCCTTCACTAAAATCATTCTACATATCTGGATATGGAAACTAAACATTTTCTTCAAATCGATATATCTGCCAACCGTTATATATCTGTCTCATGTCTTTGAAGTGCGTCTTCAACAATTCATCCACAGTTCCATTACTCAAGAAGCTTGATGTTTTGATGAGGAACAGGACTGCATTTGCAAACCCAATAAACTGGCTCAGCTGGCCAAAACAACCACGCAGACTGTCCTAAAGAATTATACCATGATATAAAATGGTAAATCAATGTCTACTGATTGCCTACCCATGCATTTAGAGCGACCTTCTGTTGTGTCCCTCTGCTGTCAGGTCCAATACCTATATTGTAAAATGGAAAATGTTGGTTTGACAGAAACCGAATTTGTCAACAACATCCAGTGAACTGAGCTAACTAGGTGAAGACTCATGCTGACCACCCTGTGAACTTGTCAATCAATGATTCATTAGGATGCTTCCATAGCAACTCAACACCAGTGGCCATCTTAGGGATGTCAGGCCAGACACTTCATTGTGTTGTTTCTCTGGTGGTGCTCATTGTTTTCCTCATTCCATAGATTTAGGAGCAGTATCCATGGTTGTACATGACCATGACTGACCGGAACACCTTCTATCTATTGCATTTCAGAGAAGCGAACATTGGCCTCAGAGCCCAGTTTGTCAAAAATGTAATTGTCTCTCAAGAAAACTAAGTGTTTAAACAACAGATTTCCACAACACTCATTTTGAAAGTAAAATATATATTTGACAAATGTAGAAATCACAGCTAATGCTAAGAGCTGTTTCACAACTTCAGGTCGATGCCAGGAGCAGTTTGTTGCTAAGAGACAAGGTTTTGTCTGCCTTGAACTTCACCCCGATACAGCCATGATTGAGCTTTCATCATATAATTTGACAAAATGAATGACACAAACTAATAAAGCTGCTATTGAAATGTTAAACGCTGCCATAGTTACCAACCTGTCCTCGGGATTCTCATCAACGGACGACAAGCGACTGCAAATTTTCTGTGCATCCAAATCTCAATTGCTACTTAAATCTAAATGAGTACATATGCTGTTGCAAATCAAGCAAAATGTGTCTTTGCCATTTTACTAATATTGTGTCATAATCTCAAACATGGAGTTTTTGCCCCTGTCCATATTCTTGTTGGTGGATTGGTTTGTTTGTTTGTTTGTTTGTTTGTTTGTTTGTTAGCAGGATTACGCAAAAACGTCTGAAAAGATTAAGACTAAACTTGGTGTAAGGATGGGACACTGGCCATGAAAGAGCCCATTACATTTTGGGAATGTGTGTGTGACGTTTGATTTTTTGTTTGTTTTTAAGCTTCGCAGCCTTTCCTGATATTCGGTCACGGTAAAGCCGTTCATCGGATGAACCTGGATGGGAAGCACCGGAGGAGACTTTTGGCCGGATGTGGGGAGCTCGGTCCTGTTCGACTTTCATTACAGAGAGGAAGATGTTTACTGGGCTGACAAACACACTGGGGTCATCTACAAGGCGTCAGTGGGAGGAGCACATAAACAGGTTATTAAACTGGGAACTCATCAGTATAACTTCCAAGAAATTACCAATAATTACATTTTTTCTATTTAGATTTTACAATTATGTATTGGTCTGGGATCTTAGCCACAACATATCAATTTTCATATTTGTTTTCCAGAAACTGCACTCATCTGACAAGCACATCTCGGGCCTGGCAGTGGACTGGATCTGGAACAGCGTTTATTGGACAAGTCGAGAAAAGGGAAAAATCAAGAGAATGGATTTAAATGGGAAAAACGAGAGAACTTTATTAAGACACTTGAACCAACCGAGTTCCATAGTTGTTGACCCCACAAACAGGTAATCAATTCTGTATTAATCTCATGTAGGTTCATTTAAAAAACTAATTTAAGATACCATACAGATTCCAGGCATTTTGTTTGTGTGTTACTACTCTACAGATGTTATATCTCCCTCCGTCAAGCACGGTTTGACACAGAGGTGCAAAATGCCAGACCGACTCTGGGGGCTCTATTTTAATGATCTAAGCACCTGGTCTGAAGTGTGTGTAAAAATTCCCCTTTGCTAGATTATGAGCAGGAATAAAAAGGTCGCAGCAGGAGGTACGTAGTTCCAAAAGCCTTCTTCTTAATCCTCTTGATTAATCAGAGGTGTGTTTTGGGCATAACATGCAATAAACCACACAGAGAGTCATTTCATATTCCTTTTAAGAGCTAAGTGCACTTGTGTCTCAGACGGATTGCTATTATAATGGCACATTTGTAGTAAGAGGCACTAAGAGGCCATCTGTGTATGTATCAGGGGCAAGTGTGTGTAGGTGCGTATGACTATCTTGACAATCTAGTAAAAAACTGCACCCCTGCACCCCCTGCCCCAAATGCCCCGCATTTGACCACAACTCATTGGGCGCGACATTTTAAAAGGGTTAAATTAGCCATGTGCATTTCACAACTTGGAAGCTTGATGGGAAAACAGAATTAGTCAGTTTCCATCTAGAGAGCATCTTACATTTCCTAAACATGACTATGACAGAATGTTTCGGAGGCTTCTGATCAGCAGGGTATGCTCCAATTTCAGGGACATTATTAAAAGTATCTATGGATATAGAGAAAACTAGGGAGAAGGTTCAGAATACTCCTTTGCAAAGTCCTCTCTCTCAGTTCCAAACATACTTTTTGCAGGTTTCTGTTTTGGCTGTCAGGTGGGATGACTCCCAGTATACAAAGGTCTGATGTGAGCGGCCAGGGGAAAACTACACTTATTAAGATGACAGAGCAGCTAAACTCACTGACGATTGACCGACAAGACAAGAGACTGTTCTGGGTTCAGTTTGGCCTCCAAGGAGAAAGCGCCATTGCCTCCTGTGATTACAACGGAAACGCCCTTCACATTATAGATCAGCCACTTCGGTGAGTATGTTGTATTCCAAATACTTACACATATTTTTTATTATTTTTATTTCTATTGATGTTTTACTACTTCTGTTTTTGGTTAGGTCTCGGGTGCTGGGGATATCAGTTTTTCTGGAGTACTTATACTACACTGACGCTGAATCTCGGATTATAAAACAAATGAACAAGTACACTGGTGGAAATGCACTGGATGTGAACACAAAGCAAATGACAAAACCCCCGATTGAGTTCAAGGTGGTGCATCCCCTCAACCAGCCACTGGCCGACTCCCTCTCTTCATTCCCAGGTAGCCACTGAACTTTGACATTTACGTTGCTCTGTAGCATATCATGATTTTATTACTTGCATTTTTATCTTATTAGCTATAACTCAAATGACAATGTTTTAGTGACACATATTTTGTAAACCCTTTCAAACAGGTTGTGACAAACAGAGTGGAAACTGTATGAATGTATGCTCCAACATGGCTGAACAAGGGGTTTGCCACTGCACTGAGGGTTTTGCTCTCAGTAAGCAAGGGACTCATTGTGAAGGTTCGTATTTTTGCATGTATTTTGTAGTAGTTCAGTCAGTTTATAGTTCAGTAATTGTGGAAACACATAATAATACTGGTTAAGCTGTTTGATTAAAGTGATCCGTTGACTGCTTCTCTAATCAAGGGTGGCTTGAGTCTCACAGATTTCATAACAACATACCAATCAGTTTGTCTGTGTTTGCCACAGACGTGAATGAATGTGCCCATTGGAACCATGGCTGCTCTCTTGGCTGTGAGAACATCCCAGGCTCCTATTTCTGTACCTGTCCAAAAGGATACGCCCTCCTACTGGACAGGAAGACATGTGGAGGTAGAGTGGAATCAGATTTGCTAGCATAACTCATTTCTATTAGCTCTATTGTTTTCTATTATATTGTTTTCTATTCTCTGTTAGGATTCCATTAATTATTTTATTATAAAATAAGAAATAAATTAGCAGAATAAGTTTTATGGCAAGAAACTCATATGTAATAAGGTCACTTAGTGTAAGCCGCTACTTGGGGATTGGCAGGATCGCTGCTGACGGACTACTAGACTTAATGCAGTTTTACTTAAAGGTTTTAAAGATTGTAAATAAACTTCTGGGTGATGCTACTCAAATGTTAAGAGTATCTATGATACATTCAAGAATCTTAAATATATGGAATAAGAGAGAAGAAACATTTTGTTTTTATTGAAATAACAGTTGTGCTTTGTTTCGGTCAGTATAATAAACGTAGCTCTGCTTTTGAACTGGAGCGTCTTCCCTTTTTGGGGACTATGAAAGGTGGCATTTGTCCCCCAGACACTATCTTGACCCTGCTGGGCCAATAAAAAGCCTGGGTCACAGACAACCAGACAGGCTGGACGTACGTGAACTGCCAATTGTGTGTTAGGTTACGCGGGTCAAAACACAGACACTTTGTCACACTCCCTAAAGGCCCAGTTGTGGTTAGCCTGAGAAACTGTGTAAAGACTGAAGAGACGAAAAACAAGGGTGTCCCAGTGAAGATAGTAGTTTATTTACAATCTCTGTCTGTAGGGATTAGATCAATACATCAATTTAAAGGCCTCCATTGAAAATATCATCGTGGTCATTTAAAATGCATTGTTATTGTAACATTCTGCAAAGATAGGCAATGTGTTCGCTGTTTTTAGTTGATATTTATGATTGTATTGTCTTCATCATCTTTTGCCACCAAAAAATTAAACAGCAAGAGTTTGAAGTGTCCAATTCACCATTAATGGCTTTAATGTCTGCCCTGTGATTAACTTCCGAACATATTAAAGACGTTATCGTAATCTCTTCTCTTCTAATCTCGCTGCTATGAGGCCAAGAGCGGAGGAAAGGTTCACAGACACAATGAGATTAAATGATGAGGTGACATTTGCGATCGGGAACATATCTGGTCAGCAGCTTTGTCTGTCTAAGCTGTTTAGCAGACAACCTTTGCCAAGGTCCACGAGAAAACAAGCATGCAGCCAAGCAGCAGCAGACTAAACAATGGAGGCAGCAGCAGAGGATACATGCAGGAGGATATCCATGCAATGTTTGAATATTCTACTTCTCACGTTGCCTTTCATTCCTTCATTATCTTTACGTGCAGTGCAGCTTTTCCTGCAAATGTAGTCTTCAGTTAATGTTAAAACCACAATATAGACTTTTTTTTTACTTGAAAAAAGCAAAGATCAACCTTCCTGGAGCAATAATCGTACGAGTAGGAAGTCAGTCAGAGGCACAGCGACAGGTCCCGTAACTATTTCACATTACATCGATACCTGTACCCTGCCTGTGTATACAGTACCTGGCCCATATTGACAGATACAGGGACATACCACATACCTGTGAGGTAACATTACATCACCGCGAGGGCTTCACCTGCAGCCATCACACTTTCACCTATTTTTATGGGATTATGGTTGACTTTATAAAAAGGGATTTTAGCAGAGCAGGGAATAAGAAGCTTGTTGTCCATCTGGCTCCGTTGGAGTCGACTACCTGCTGGGCCCCAAGAATAACCCAGGAAATAACTCCACATGTAACATCACTACATGACTCTCGTTAATTTCCTTCAGCCTGTAATCTGTTTGTCTGAGTTAATCTCCCTTGGATTAAATTCATCAGATTTTTTACCAGAACTGTCACAATGAAAAAATCAGCAGTGTTTCAAGACGTTTTCTTTCCTCTATCAGAGATCTTGCCGTGTGAAGGGAATATGACCAACTGCGGCCATGGCTGTCTGACAACAGATAAGGGCAACGTGTGTGTGTGCCCTGAGGGATCTATACTGCAGGATGATGGACAAGCCTGTACTGGTATGTACAGTGTTAGTGTATCAGCCCTTTGTGGTCGGCTATAAGCCTGACCACAAAAGCAGTACGGTACCCTGGTGGCTTTATGTTATTGGATAACAGATAACGGTCATAAAAATGGGGGCATAACTTTAGAGTAGGTCATTATAATGATTGAAGTTATGTTTTATTTCTTTATTTGCCTTCTAGACTTGAGTTATACTGGAAACTGGTGTTACACTGGTGATATCTTCCAATATGAGCCTTTCACAGACACATCGGTATCGGTGTTTATGTTACGTGGAGCCTGTTTGCAAGAGATCAAATGCTCATCGGTGGAACACCTTCTTCTCTGCTGCTGCAGGCTGCTCATCGACGGACATGGGGGGCTGCAGCCAGCTCTGTACTCCTGTCACCCCCAGTACGTGGCAGTGTGGTTGTCTGCCAGGCTACCGGCTCCACCAGGACGGCAAGCGGTGCATTGCAACCGGTGAGTCATACCGTGGCAAAGCAGAAGGCTGAGGCACACGAGCCCACGCAGATAAACACACTTCCTGTCTGTCATATTCTCACTGTTAACTGGGTTGAAATTTGCTGCAGGACATAAAAACAAACACTGCACTGGTATTTTTCAGGACCACCACCGTATCTGCTAGTTGCCAATTTTGTAGATGTACTAAGAATTAACCCTGATGGCACAGGGGACCAAACCCTGGTGGAGGAGCCCAGAGGAACAATCGTAGCTTTGGACTATGACCCTGTCCAAAACAACGTAAGATGAACATTTCTTTTGCCTTCTTGTGTCTGACTTTTTTGTTGTTTATTCGTTGCTGGTGTGTGATTCTAACCTCAGATGTCATAACTACTACAGAGAAACTGAATTTAACAGGAGCAGATTCAGGTGCAAACATCTACTGCCACTTAGTGGACAGATACTGTAACTTCATGGTTTTTAGCTTCACAAGTGACACAAGCAGGTTTTGGTCTTTTCTGTCTGTCTGTTTTACCATTTAACCACTTTATTCGATAAACACATTTATTTAATTAATTTCTATACATTTTGAAGGTGTACTTCTCCAGTATAAACCGAAAGACAATTGAGCGGGTTGATTTGAACGGTGGATCCAGAGGCGTTGTCATTTCTGAGGATCTGATCTCTCCGGAGGGACTGGCGATTGACTGGGTCCATCGCAGGATGTACTGGACGGATGAAAGGTTCGTGGTGTGTGAATGAGAAAATAGTGATATTAACTTTGGGTCATTTTAGATTCTGCTTGTCTGTTTTGTATTTATTTATCTCATCTAAATCCTGTGGGACATTTTCATTTTATGTAATTTTGGGATTGATAGGGTTTGATAGGGAGTATTTTCAGGCTCTGTTGCTAAAAATTAGCAAAACTGGCATGACTTTTGTTTTCAGTTTTACACTTTTGTGTTCCAGTCGGTCAACTGTTGACTGCAGTAGCTTGGTCGGACTAAGCAGAGAAACTATTGTGAGCAAAGGGCTGGAGAAACCAAGAGGAATCACAGTCCATCCCCTGGAAAAGTGAGTTTTTAAGAAGAAATTTACAGTGACTCACTAGCAGAATATTGTGTATTTTTTGTTTTAAATACTGCAGAATATAACTTAATTTAAAAAAGACATTTCTAGTGCATGTGTTAAATACTCTATTTCAATTAATCACAAAAATATGCTGAGTCCTGCTTCATAATGATTGGACACATCTTTGTGCCTAATTGTGATAATGGACTAGAGGGAAAGGGTCTGTGGAATTAATATATATACACGTAATATACTTCTTTTTATTGTTTTGAGGAAGTTGTTCTGGACTGATATCGGTGCCCAGCCTGTGGTGGAAAGTGCATCTTTGGAAGGAAAAGAGCGAACCATCATTGTCCAGCACCAACCTTGTGTCGCCCAGCGGCCTGGCCATCGATTTCACAGAGGATCGTCTGTTCTGGTGCGACCAACACCGGGGTCTGGTGGAGACGGCTGCCCTGGACGGCTCCGACCGACGGATCCTGTTAGAGAACCAAGTAGGTGAGGCTTGTTTGAAACGTGCACAAGCAAACATGTAGAGGTGTACTGGGAATAGAACACAGCTCATACAGCTAATAATAATACAAATATAGTTGGCTTTCTTAGCTACAGCTGAGAAGCTATAAGCCCATCTATCTGATATATCTGACACACACCCAGACAGTGCTTGCTATACGTAGTGCATCCTCTATGACTGGCACAGCCATTCTTACACTGCCGGCACAGCCCTCAGAAGCCATTTGGAGTTCGCCGTCTTGCTCAAGGACACATGCAGACTGGAGGAGCTGGGAATTGACCTTACGATTAGTGATGACCCGCTCTTCCTTCTGAGCCACAGCCGCCCACTCAGAACGCTAGAAACTGAACTCAAGCAGCATCTGACCGAGTTAAGCCTAACAAGCTGAGCTTTAAATGCCCCGAGCGGCCTCCACAGAAGGGGAAGAAAATGTCAAACAGGTCAGAACAGTGAGAAAAGTTCTCAAATGCATCTTTTTAAAACGTTTAACTACTCCCATAAGTTTAGTATTACCCAGGTTAACAGATTTGTTCTTCCAATAGATGAGAGCGGCCCATCATGGAACTTTGCCCTTATGTCACGTCCCTGTTCATTTTTGGGTGAAAACATAACCTTCTGATTTAACTGGCGGCAAATACAAGAAAAACTGAATAAAACAAGAAAAAACTATATTTTATAGAAGCTGAAGTCCTGTGGCTCTAGAAAAACTTGTATATTATGTCGCTGATTGCAATGTTCAACATCTCTACATTAACAAAATTAAAGAAATAAGGGTTAGGGTCACTTAAAAGGGGAAAAAAATAACTCTAAAAACAAAGTAATGGTATTTTAAAAATGTCTTCATGTGGCCCTAATACTTTTGTGTCTGCCTCCATCTATCTACCTTATTAAAACCCCAGGTGACCTAATATCTGCCACATCATAAAACTGTATATTGTTTAATTTAATACCATTAAATTCACTCTGGTGTCATTAACTGACGTTAGCTCTCAGCTCTCTTGTCTTTTCACTTCTACAATCCAACATTCTACCGATAAAACTCTTTAGAAAGTTAGTTTGGAGCCTTTGTGCTCGCCAGAGTACCTCAGTGGTACAAGCTCACATCTTTTTACTTTCTAATTATTTCTTCATTCAGTTACACCCCCACTAAACTGTCCATTCCCTGGCTTGACCCATCCTGTGAATTTGCCCTTTAACCAGTGTGATCTTGCCTTTACTGTCATCACTGAGTTAACAGCTGAACAAAGAGGAAACGACTCCCACTTGGTTCCACCAATTCAATTCAGTTGTTCGCCTCCTCCTCTCTGATTTGTCCAGGTCGACCTTTTGACCTGGCAGTATTCGAGGACAGGCTCTGGATCTCTGACCGGGAGCACCGGCAGCTGACAAGCGTGCACAAGCGGACTGGGAAGAAACTCCAGAGTATCCATGGCAACATGGTCCAGCCAGCAGCCATTGTGGTGGTTCATCCTCTCGCAAAGCCAGGTACAAAGAGACCACTGGGATGAGGCTCTGACCAGTCAGGGGGTTTCAGTTTACAGCTCTGATTAGGAGGATTAAAACAGAATAATGTTTTAAAGCAGGGTGGAGGAGAGAAATGTTGTCTTACCCCAAATAGTGCTTAACAGCGTTAAAACAACAAACAAATTTCCTTATATTTCCCATATTTTTCTCAAGCTGCTTTCAGACACGTACTGAGGTCCAGACATTTTAAAAAGTTCTTGGGAAGTTAAAATCCACCCTAAGATGTAATTGATTTATTCTTGGTCCATGTCTCATCCTTCCACCAACTTCCGTGGAAATCTGCGTGGTAGTTTTTGCGTAATCCTGTTGAAACACAAACAATCATTACCCTGTACTGACTTTCATCATTGTGTGTCCTCATCTCCAGGAGCAGATGTTTGCCTTCATCTGAACGGAGGTTGTGCTCATGTGTGTGAAAGCAAACTGGGACTGGCTCACTGCTCCTGTCTCTCGCGCTACATCCTATCAGCTGACGGGAGAAGCTGCTCATCTGCTGACGCCTCTAACGAAACAGCAGGTGATTTCATTTCCTGTCGTCCTATTTCAGGTGGAGACACTGGCGAGTTATGTAATAAAAACTAAACCCTAATGTTGACTCCATGTGTTACATGTGTAGAATCTGGAGACAGTGACCCCACTGATGTAGCGTCCCTGAAACGCAGTGAGCCAACTCTCTTCACCGACAAGATGGTCTCAGGTAACATCTTAAAATCAATCTATTTTCACTTATCACAAACCCGTTATCTCCCTCTCACTTAAAGTCACGTCCCCTCGTGGGCCCTTCTCTGTCAGACCAGAACGAATGCGACTCACTGCGTTGTGACGTGAACGCCCAGTGCCTCCTTCAGGCCAGAAGCCCGACCTGTCTGTGTCTGGAGGGTTTTACAGGTGATGGACAGGTGTGTGTGGGTGAGTATCTCAGAGGGATGAAGTTAGTTCTGTACACATCCTGCAGAAAAGCCCCCGGCATTACATTCGCCTCAGAGAACTCTTTATCTCACCTCCTGCAGCAGGGGTTTGAACTGTAGCCTTCGTTTTAGCACAGGTGCTGGGAACGGAACTGAGTTTTTGATGTAGAGACTTTATTCAGAGGCAGAGCTGCTCTGGAAGAAAATTATATCGAGCATAATTTAAAATAAATATGAAAGAGAGGATCTTAGTTTTCTTGTAGTTCCTGTTATAAATTAATTTGCAGACTACTTTATTTTTCCTGGGTTGCTAATCAATAGGAATAGTGTGACAATTAAGTTGATCAATAAAACAACACTTTTAAATTGTACAATGTTATTTGACTGTATGTCAAATACATTTGTAGACTTGTGCTCCTCAGAATACGGTCACATATTATATATTATTAATCTTTTCTTCCCCCTTGGTTTCAGACATCGACGAATGTAACCTGGGAGCACACAACTGTAACCGAAATGCAGAATGCCAAAATACTTTGGGGAAGTATCTCTGCAAATGTCAGGCTGGATTCCAGAGCGACGGGCAAACATGTCACGGTGTGTGTCGAATATTTACAGGCAAATATTCAAATATATTGTTTTTATAAATGAGATTATGACAACGACTGAAACCAGGACGATTATATTCACTCTTGCTACATATTACTCAATTTGAGCCTGATGTCTCGTCAATGTAAATAGCGTATGTGATAGTAGTGGTTTAAAGGATCAAGTAACCTGTATAACCTGTGTATACTTTAACAAACACACTTTATTTGACATAGCAGATTATAATTAAAGATGCACAGCAGTGAGATTCTGTGTATTTGTCTAATTCAATCTGATTTTCAGAGCCGGAGGCGGCATCGACGTGGGTGACGACCGGGAGCCCTGCTGACGTCACCACCCTGCACCACATCAGCAACTCAGTGGAGAGCTGCCCCTCCACCCATGAGTCCTACTGTCTGTACCAGGGGGTCTGCTTCTACTTTCCTGAGATGAAGTCATATGCCTGCAAGTAAATAAACCTGCTCATGTCACAGTGCAACCTCCTTGTTAGACAGTTTGCTGATATCTCAGAGGAAGTGAGTGACAATGATGCTTGAGAGAAAGGTTTTTGTTTCTGATTGTCAGTAGTAAAGAAGTTTTATAATAAGCTTACATTCATATGTTAAAGAGTAACCATGATCATTTATACTGTAGAATATCAAGTGACTCAAACTTCTAACAGGAAAATCTTTCTTTTCCCAAACTTCTTGTCGCATCTCGCTTCAGTTTGGAATGAAACCCAACATTTAGTGATTTTATTTATGACAGCTGACAACCAGTAGGTGTCACTATTGTCCCATGATAAAAGCCACTGCATCAAAAGGATTGTTTTATATCAGTGGTGAAAAGAAACGTCAATTTTATTGCTTGACTACATATTTCAATGAATCTGCATTTCTTTCTCTGGCAGTTTGACATTACAGCTCATTAGGATATTCTCTATGTGAAGTTTGTAACGGGAACTTTCACTGATCATTTTGTGATTCATGAAATTTGGCCTAAGATAAAGGCAGCAAGTAGATTTTTAGCACAGTGTAAAATATATTTTTGTTATGATTTTGTTGAATGTGGCATTTAAACTTTACCCACTGACTTGAAGTGTGCACTTAATTGCTCAATAATAGATTCTAATAGATTCTGGTCATTAGATACATGACATTACTAAATGTGCATAAAGTACATTTAGAGAAAGAGAGAGAATAAACTTTCATTTTAAACCTGTGTCTTTTCAGTTGTCTGTTGGGCTACATGGGCGAGCGCTGTCAGTTCAGTGATCTGGAGTGGTGGGAGCTGCAGCAGGCCGAGGAGGAGAAGAGGAGGAACGTGGTGATTGCGGCCTGCATGGTGCTCCTCATCTCCCTGCTCTCCATCGCTGCCTGTGTCACCTACTGCTACGGGTGAGAGGACCAGGGGTCGGAGTCAAAATCTGCATTTGAGGGGGGATTTAAACCATTTGATCAAACGTCTTTCTACAAAGGTTAACCTGGTTTTCCTCTAAAAAACTTGCCTTGTTTGGACATAGTGAGACCAAAGATGATTCAATTTAACTGGGTTTTATCGAAATGTTAAATGTAAGGGTCTTATAGGCTTTAAAAACATACTCTAGGGGAAGTTCTGCCATGTAGATCCACAAATACCTAATGTCACAGTGTGTGCTTGTGTATTCACCCCTGTAAAGATGTATAGTATCAGCAGTGTTGTGTGTAGTCGTCTGGACAGGGGCAGCACAGACGGCCTCAGCAATGAATGAGCTGACAGAATTTAGAGGTGTCTATCAAACCCATGGTGGCATGATCCATGTAATGTCAGTGTCTCGGCATGACAGCAGGGTGTCAGGGAGCAGATCACACGTGGAACGAAATGGCAGCATGCAACCCTAACCCAGGCCGAGCGAGGAGCGCATACGTAAAACCACACACCCTCCTCTTCCTCCTCCTCCTCCTCCTCCGCCCCCCTCGGGTTTCCACCTGAGCTGTCTCTAAGTAGCTGATTTGTTTTATGGTTGTTTCGCTGGCTTACAGACAAGGCTGTTGGCATCCTCCACTCTTTTGACTCACAAAGCACACTCCTCCTCCTCCTCCTCCTCCTCCTCCTCCTCCCCCTACACGTACCACATCCTATTGCTCGCAGCCCTTGGTTCCCCTGTGGAAGTGGCACGCTTTCAATTACATGCTTGGTTTAGCTTGTTCTACAGCAATTACACATAAAAATAGGTCATTTCTCGGCTACAAAATGGAAGCCGCTGAGGTATGACCCCAGTGGAAATGCTACATGGCCGCCAATAGCTCTGCCTCAAATTGCCTTCTGCACTTGACTGCAAGTGCACTTGGGCAGGTTTTGAGTTTGGTGGTTTAGTGTCTTCTGAGACACAAACAAGTAAAGCATCATATAGAACCGTGTGGAATAAAAACGTGTGTCTCGTGCTCGGTGGTTTTACACCAAATAAAACAAATGTAGTGAATCTAGACTCTCTCAGGTCAACAGGTATGTAAAAGTACTGAGAGATGAGAAACATCTAGAGCTGTGATCATAACTTAAATGGGTTTTACACCGTTTGTGTGTAAAACATAATCACTTTCACAATTATAACTTTAGTTATTGAGAACTTTTCAAAATCTTTTGTTACAAATTGGGGCAGCAAAATAAAACAGGTCATAAAATCATGAGCACAACAAATATTAAAAGACAATATTAACTTAAAAGAACTAAATTCATTCTTTTAAATGAATTTAAACAAATAAAATTCAGTAAAATAGAATCAAATTTTCAGGTTAAATCAGGAAATCCATGACTTGTGAGTCTAAAATAATGGGTTGAATTTGAGGACTAATTCATAAAGTAATTAAAATACTAAATGACACTGATGACTGTTTTACTTTTCTCTACAGAACCCGAAGGTTCTTCCGCAAACAGCCGTCAGTGGATAACGTGAGTGAGACCAGTGTGACAGACGAGAGCACGTCAGAAACCGGCCCTGTGCCTCGGGTAAGGCCGTCATCGCCGTGGTTACAAGTTAATCAAGCAATGCTTGAATCAGTTATCTCTCATCATTAAATACGTCACTGTGTGATTATGCAGTTCTACTTGCTGATGGAAAGTGGTGCAGAAGGAAAAGCCGTCCCTGCCATGGGCTGTCCCAGGAGAGCCATCTGTCCGTCGTGCTCTTCAGACACAGGTACCTCAAACTGACGCTTTATCTCCTTACTTTCAAAATGTGTCTGAAACTAAAGTGTTTAATGCTCTTTTCTTCCTCGTTGATGAATTATAGTGTTGTTTTGTTGTCCATCAGGTGACAACCACGTGTCTGAGGAGTCAGAATCATTGTCCAAACACAACAGAGGGTATGAGTGTTCCATGGTGTCGGCTGTTGCCATGGAGATCACCCAACCCACAAGTCCACCATCAGCAAGTTCATATGCGTGTTCATCTTTCAAGCCACAGACCACGGCACCGGTCTCCCAGACAACGAGCCTGGAGTCCCCCGCTTCCTAGTTCAGCCGAGGGAGCCGACACACCGCTGAGATATCTGGTTGATGTACGAACTGCAGGTGAAGAGTTTCATTCCAAAACTATCAGTCCCCTTTAATTCAATTAAAAAACTTCTTTCAGGTCTGGATCAGCACCAACACTTAATGGGCTCTTTCTTGGCCCATGTCCCATCCGGATTCTGCATAATAACAAAAACAACCAACGAACAAACATGACCTCTTCAGTGGAGGTGAAGAAATTGGAGCCGTTGCTTTCACACATAGAATCCAGTGCATTGAAAAACAGCAACGAGCGCTCCTACATCAAAACATAATGAAGCTGCAGAATATGTACATAGAGTAGAGTGAGTGTCCTTATCCACAATATGATGGAGGGAGAAGTATATTCTGGAAGTAATATCGTGGTAATGCAGCAAAACGCTCTGATTCTTAGTTATTTGAGTAAGTTTATTAAGTGATATTCTGAACTATAAGAGAAAAATACAGTATTTGGACTGAAACTCTTTCTCATACTAATTTACCAGTAGCTGGCAAAAATACTTGCTATGTAATATACATGTGTACAGTTCGTCTTTCTTACAAACCTCTAGAGTAGAGGCCAAACTACACACACACACACACACACACACACACACACACACACACACACACACACACACACACACTCACATTGAACATATCTTTATCATGGATCTGGAACAAGAACAGCAGTTATTTGAAAAAAGGTTTTTAATTTTCTATTATCCAAACAAACGTCTGAGTTTCCTTGGATCACTGTGGTTGTAGGAGAGCAACTAATAAACCGTGACTGCTTGTGTGTCTGTGGGGATTCTCAGTCATGTACACATGTGCAACTGCTTGCTAGTGTTATAAAGGGACATACTTTGTGTTGTTGTGTTTTGTTGTTTAGCAGTTATTTACATGTTTTTGTTACATATTATTGGAGTAATTGTAGGACAAACGTTTAGAGCCTGAGCAATATTTTCATTTTTGGAGCCGATGGCGATGATAGGGAGTAAAACATTTCTGATACCGACATATCAGCCAAATGTATATATTGAAAAAAGATCAAACTGTTATGACAAAGAAATGTAACTGAGGTTTGATATTTTACAGTTTAACCATAAACTTTGCTTTTGTATCAGCACACACAGAAGCTGGTATCGAAGTGTGAAAGACTCATATTAGATATTGGTTTATATTATTATATTATCGGGTTCTGGTCAAGAAAAGTAAAACTGGTCGTTTCTTGCTAATCAAATTTATTTGCATTAACATGTTCACATTCACCCAAGAACAGCTACATTAAATACCTAACATGACAACCGTGATACTGTTTGCAAAGTTTGTGCTTTGATTATTTTATTCAAAAGAGTTCTTGAATCAGTGCTTTTAGGAATAAGACCAGGACTGCTGAAGAGTTTGGAAAAAGATGTTGCTATTGACTTATTTCTCATTTCAATAAAGCAAAAGTGGGAAGCATTTTTTTATTCGCATTGTGTTCAACTGGGATTTAGCTCTGATTATCTGACACTTTCACTGGAATTCGAAAATTACAAGATGAAGCTTGTTTTTATTCCAATAAAACTACATTCACCGAAAAAATGGCTTCGTTAATAACTTCAACTCATTCACCACTAAACTCAGTTTGCATGAGAATTTTTACCATCAGTAAACTTTGTCTCCGTTCGTCTCTGTCGTCCACTTCCATGTTAAAAACACACGTTTCTAATGACATTACCTTTGTTATAATTGAGAGATTATTTTGTCCATTCACAGCTCGTCACAGCCCATCACTTCTTCAGAGCTCCTGCCCTTTGCTCCACTGACGATGCTTTTCTATCCTCCACCAAATCTAACGCTCTAGTGATGCTGGTACCACTGCTGCCACCCTCCACCACCACCACCACCACCCCATCTGTCTATTTCTCTCTGAGTCTCTGTCTGCGACTCCGTCTCAAGGTTGACTGGGGATTGTTAATAGAAGCAGCCGCAGCCTCTTTGTTTCGAGGCAGTGGCAGAAAACAAAGCACTTTCACTTGAAAACCATCAGCCGCCACATAGATATTGATTTTCCTGGCAAGACACACTCATCTATATATATTGGCCTCCATTAGGGCAGACAGATAGGTTAGGGCACCGCTCTAAACAGCAGCAGATCAGCCTTCAAGTAAAGATGAAATTGGGCCCAGTGTCAATTTATCTTTCATTACTCCTCAATTGGGGCAACAGGGGGCAATAGAGTCACTGACACTGTAAGTAACAGGGGCCTCGAGGGTCGGATTTATGGAAGCAGCATTGATTTCAATGTTATTAGAAATATACAACCTTCATTACGGTAGAATAAATCACAGGAGTGTTGTATCAGCCTGTATTTTATCTATAGAGGTATCTCATAAACTGACAGATACAGCCCCACAGGTTCATCCCTTCAAATCAGTGCAGACTTTATGAAGCTGAAACTCTGCAGCATGTGTGATTGGAATATTTATTGTTCAGTTCAACGACCTGTTGGCAATAAGCAGTGAGTTTGAATCAGGGTGAATGTGGCTCAGCTTCATTTATACTGTATGAAAACCTTCTACGTCCACTCAGTCGATCCTGCAGCCGTTTATTTAAAAGTCAGAATATGAGTCATTTATAAACTTTCTCCTTTGGTTGGATTGTCGCTGTTGCACATTAGGTTTAATGATTAAAAGACATTGGTTGGGATTGTTAGGTTTTAATTGAAGTTTCATATTGAGTAACAACATGGGTTGAGACGATTGATTGATTTTGTAACGCAAAGCAAATTAGTATATCTTCATATGAAAGTCATCAGATGAATTAGCCTTTTTAATTCAGTGGTAATTAAGTTACAGGTTAGTTCAAACGGTTCTCTCTACACTCACAGGTCGACAGCTCCAGACCTCCAATGACACAACTGTCACACATGTGTGATATCATAAACTTTAATGGACAAAATTACAAAATGTAAAGATCCATGTAAGAGAATGAGAGAGGATAGTTTCAAAACCATCAGCTTCACTCGACGGGATCTCACGTCACTTATGCTGTGGACGTATTCAACGTTAAACCTTCAGTTTTGGGTTCCGAGTTTTTGTCATTTAAAAGTCAGATGAAACAGATGAATACAATTATAAGAACAGGCAGTAAGAGTTAATTAGTTGAATAGCTACTCTGATAAACTAAAATGATGAAAGGAACGAGATGTGATTGTGCGAGTCCTCAAACAAATGCAGTGTTATAATTCCTTCTCTATTAGCGAGTTTTAGTATGTTTCTGCCAGATGGGACTAGCTTTGCTTGATCGCTCTCGTCTCCATCGCGGCCCGGAGGACAGCTGATGAGGGCTAAAGAGGGAATTAGCTGCCCACTCAAAGGCTTTGCTCTGATCCTCCAGGTCAGTAGTTGGTCTCCTCGGCTCTTGAGCAGGACAGAGTAACACTGGTTTGAAAGGATTTTGGCAGATTTAAAGTCTAAAAAGTGAAGGGGGGGGGGGGGGGTGGTCTAATACATATATTAGACATAGATACATGAGCCAGAATCTATGCGGGAGAGAAAGAACAGAACCTGGGAGTTCCCTTGTTAGTTTAATCTCCTGAGGGGCAGCAGGGAACCATTAGACTTCACTGGTTTAAAGCCTGAAATGGTTCCTCTAAGTGGTGCAACATGCATCATTACAGCATAAATGTGTCTCATTTACATTCAAATATTGTTTTGAGCTATTTCAAATTATTAAATAATATGAGAGGATGTATTTGGAGATATTTGATTTAAGAGTTTCAGTCTAAATATATATTTTCTTTTTTCAAATACTGTATTAATTCAGGCAACTTACAGCTGCTGATGGAAAATGTTCAGTAGTTTTAAAAGATGCAACTAGTGTAGATTAAATAGATTTGTATGAATCATTTTGTCTGTAAAGTGACAGTAAATGGTGAAAAATACCAGTTTTAATTCCCTGCAGGTCGACGTGATGTTTCTAATGCTCTGTTTTGTTTGACCAACAATTCAAAAACTCAAAAATATTCAGTTCACTGTCATGTATGAAATAGAAGCATCCTCATATTTTAGAAGGTAGAAACAGCTAAAACTACTATAACAATTGTTTAAATTGATCATAATAGTTGTTGATTAAACAACTTATAATTGTAGCTGTAAATTATTTTCATATAAATTAATTAATTAAGTATTCTGTCTTCCTCCTGTGTGCTTGTGGAGATAAAAATAAGTTTATCAAACATTTAATATTCTCACATTAAAACCATGCTCAGCCCAAAGTAAAATCAACACACATCATTTATTGTGTAGACACCTTGTTTTAGAAAGTCCATGACCATATCTACCATACAGACCATAATATTACATATTAGGATTTGTCTGTCTTGTTCCAAATCATTTACACGTGAGGCTTCACTGTCTTTCTTCCAGCAGATGGCGATAGTGTGTAAAGAAACCCACTCTGCACAAACTGTGACATTTAATTTGTAAAGAAATAAAGTAATAATCTATCCAATGATAATAATCTATAATCAGTGAAGGGCAAAAACCTTCATTTGTGAGAAATCTTTCGTATTATGAAATTGGTTCGTGCATGAAGTATAATTCATCTGCAGTTGTTCATGTTTTATCTTGGAAAATGTCCCTTAAGGGGGTATTAACCTAAATTCATTGTCTGTTGTGTAAGTATATGAAATGGGGCCTGCAAGATTCAACCATGGAGCAACTGTTCAGTTCGAATAAACATTTCTCACTGTAGTGAGAAAAGAGAAACGTCCCTTTTCAGGCCGGTCTGTGTGAAATTCAGTAACAATAAAGATTGAAGAAAATACCAGTTTTCAGAGATAAACAACAAACACACAAACAAATCAGTTCAAATAATCGAGACCTCAAAAGGATCTCTCGCTTCTGTTCACTTCCTCTTTTTCTCCACCAGTTTAACGTCTTCCCAGTTGAATCCACACATTTCTTTCTGTCACTTACCTCAGTGTCAAAGATCTGTTCAGATTCCTCAGACTCCTTTATACAGCCAGAAGGAATTATTAAGTTCACTTGGCAGTTAAGATTTTAAACATATTGTTGTGACTCAAACTAAGAGACACGGTTTTGTTTTTGTCGTCCTTTACTCCTGATTTTCAACGACCTTTTTTAAAACTTTTGTTATTGAGTTCTTTCGCTGGAGCGGTTTATTAAATTTGGGTAAAACATTTTTTGTGGGTTCGTTTTCCCTCTGTGCAGTCGAGGGTAAAGGTCCGAGGACATTCCACCTGTTTAAACCCTATGAGGAAAATGGGCTAAACAAATAAAAGTTTGATTGCCTCCATTCCCTCCCATTGTCCATAAAAGACAGTGAAGTTGGTTTTAGGTTGGACTTTCACCTCGGATGACAGGGCTGTCATTTAGGGAGCATCAATAAATTCCAGTTTGAAGAGGAGATAACTGGATCACTTTAATTTTTGAATAGTAAAATTCATATCAAATATAAGCAGCATTAAAATCTACAACCAAGAGGTGTGTCCTGTTTAATATAATACAATTCAGCAACGCTTTGGAGTCCTTAGGTCAAACGAGCGGTTTTGAAGCTCAATCTTTTTAAACAGCCGAACAGATAAACTGATATTAACGACTGATAATCGCCCTCTGACCTGAGTATTACCAAGAAGAAAGAGATTTGTGTAAAACCAAGACATCACAGCCGAGACACAAAAGAAAAAAGCAGACGACAGGCACGTCACATTTGAGCACTCTTTGTTCGCACGTTACGTTTTTCAGCAACACTTGTTTTTGACATTGACACGGTGCAAATGCACGATAGCACAACAGACGCCATTAATGATACATACTAAGTCAATAACAGCAGATTTTGACAATTTGCATGTTTGATTTTGTTTTTTTTTGCCTTTTGCTAAACATAAATATGTTTGTCCTTCATTCGTGATTTCAGTGTCCGACAGACTCTTCACTGGTGGGGACCCTTCAACACGGACAAGCGTTTGGAAATCAATGGCAAGTCCTTTGTCCCCCAAGTGTGGTCGGCAGCTTCTGCAAGGTCCTGACGAACGGTGAAGCAGGGCACTGTCAGCGTCTGGTTCCCCCCCCCGTGCCCCGGAGCGGTGTGATCATCCGGGTCAGTCCAGTCATTGCCCAACCTTGCGGCCGGACTGTAAACCCTCGCTGATGTTAACCCACGTCTACCTTGTCTTGATATGCATATTGTATTAAGGAGATAACCTAAAGACCTGAGAAATACACATCGCGTGTTGCAACGTAAGACACAGAAGATCCAGTGCCGTTCACCAACCATCGGTTTCACATCCGCCGCCAACGCACAGCAGCTCCGAGCACTCGCCGGCGTCTCAAACCTTTTCTCCAGACAGATCCCAACAAAACGACAAACACAGATGACGAAAACATACTCAGACGGCTCCAGTTGACACTGACTCCATCCATCTTCATATGTACGGATTCATTTCTTCTTCTTTTTTTTTTAAATATCGAATAAACATATGCTTGTGGCAAATGTAATACTTTCTTTAATATTTTAAAAACGATTTAATATTGGATTGAAAAAAGGGGGGATTTTTACACTTCGGGGGGACAACTCATGGCGATGGCTTCTGAAAGTGGCGTCGCGCAACAGACACGTCACCTCGGGACCAGGCGTATTTTAGATCTGCACATTATTAGTAATGCTCAAGCACAAACACCAGCCATCCTCTTGTCCCTCCCACCCCCACCCGCTTCCCCGACCTCCACCCCACCTCTTCATTATCCACCACCACCACCACCACCAGTCCCCCCCCCCCCCCCCCCCACTCTCCCTCTCAAGTCAGTGGTCCCTGCTCTCCGTTTCAAAACTGCCTCTTTCGTCATTATCTTCCCGTACTTATGGCATTTTCTTTTACTTGCTCTTCTTGGTGATGGCCGCAGCTGATGCTCTGGACTTGGCGATGTAGGCCTCGAAGAAGAACTGGATGAAGAGCACAAAGTAGCTGAGGTACATGAGCGAGGACCACACAATGTTCTGCATGTGGGATGGACACTCCTGCCCCTGCTGCATCCACGAGTACACCCAGTAGTTGACGACACAGCCCATGACCATCTGGGTGATCTGGGTCAGCGTGATGAACATGGCGAAGTTGCGAGACACCTTGAAGCCGGCCGCCCGCAAGGCGTAGTAAGAGTACATGACGGCGTGGACCAAGTAGTTCATGGTCATGAACCACCCGCCGCCGGCCACCATGTCTTTGTAGGAGTACCAGGAGTACAGCAGCACGGTGATGTGGTGGTACCAGTGGAGGAAGATGAGCTTCTGCTTCCTCAGGACGATGAAGAGAGTGTCACCTAGAGGTGGGAAAGGAGAAGAAGGAGGATGAATGAAGGGATGGGACAAGGAGGAACGAGACCATCATTACTGTTACTATTACTGGCCCATTCAAAATGACTGGAACACTCAAACACAGCAGAGATAAAGCCACAAAGCTGTTGGCACACGAAGCTGGACGGAGATGTTTCAAACAACTTGAAATAATAAACAGAAACCAAATATGTATTTACAGCACACATTAATTATCCAGTATAATGCTAACATCCATAAGCTTTCAAAAATAAACCAGTATACTTCTAATTAATCTAGAAACAAACGATGCCATAATAGAAAAGAGTAGTGAACATATATTTTCAGCTGCATGTCACTAAAATGCCGATGTTTATCTTTATCATTTATCTCAATCTGTTTACCTGCATGTGGTGTTTACAACATTTAAGATGGGTTGTTATTGTTTTTATTAGTATTATTTCGAAAAAGCATGTTGTGTTACATTGTTTTTAGTTTTACAAATAAAGTCTGATTGATGTGAATAACTTCACATCAGGTTTTTATTTCATTTCAGAAACTAAAGAATAAAAACGAACCACAGGAATTTAAGGAACCTTCATGTCACGTCACTATGACATTATATTTTTAAAATACAGGAAGGAAATGTACACGTGTTTGAAACATTTTCGTAATTCATGACCTTGTGTCTGAGTGGAACCACTGCTCTACGTTTAAACCTGGAGTTTGTGGCATTTAAAAGTCAGGAGGACATAGATGGGAAAAGGGACCACACACAGAAATAAAGTTTTAAAGTCACATTTGATGTGAAAGATGGAGAAATAAAAGGTTCTTCAATTCTTCAGGTATTAAAATGAAATCGTGTGAAATATTGAATGTAGAGGCGTACAAAATCAATTATCAAAGATCCAATTTGATGAAGAAACAATATTTAATATTATTATCGTTTCAAAAATGAAGGAAAAGCAAAGCTCTAAAATCAAAGTTGTCAGTCACACATCCGTTGGATTTTTCGAATGGATTTTCCTAGAGAGTAACTGTGGTTCACTAACATGCTGTTAACTTTATCTTAACTTTAAAGCTAAGATGAATAAAAGGAGAAACGATTTTTGATGAGCAGTTGCATTGAACTGATGAAAACATTATTACCAGTGTGCATGATGAGCAACGTGAGCTCTGACTTACCCAGTTCTGGTGCTTTACTGAGTACGAAGGCGTACGCCCAGAACTTGCTGACAGGCCCGTTGTAAAAGCTCTGATCACAAACTGACTGTTTGAGGCCTTTTGTCATCAGGATGTACGTCATGTAACTCCCAGTGCGGATGGCACCGAATATACTGCACACACAGACACACAGTACACACGTAGCAGAGTATTAACGTGGAGAAATATTTAATACATCTAGTTAAAACCTACTATATAGTCACTGTTTAATTTCTTATGCTGCATGTTTTACACATATTGTTAATAATTTGGGTTAATCTATGCGATAAAAAATCCACATACACTTAAAAAACAAATAAAAAAAACTCTTTCTGACCTGAAGACAGCGAGCGTGAGCGACCACAGCACCAGAGGTTTCCTCAGCTCAAACTTCTCCCTCTGCTTCATGACATGACGGCCGCCGAGGATACAGGCAGCGTAGAGTGCGGAGAAGAGAAAGGACTTCTTCCTGTAAACACAAACAGAAAAGAGAACAACTTTAATCTCTCTGTGACCATTTAAAGCGCCAGGTTTGAGTGACGAGCACGTTGAGACAGAAAACACCAACAGCTTAACAGATGTTCTGCAGGAAATGAGTGAGGAGAACTATTATATAAAAGAAGAAATCCATCCTTAAACTACAAGCAGCTATTTACTATGCACACTGCATTTCAAGATCCACCAAACATTGTAGGTGTGTTCAAATAAGTTCTTTTGACAGTTCACAACAACATGCTGTTTACAACACAAACCCAAACTGCAGGAAATACCCGAAGTGATGATATAATTCACTTTTCTGTGCAGCTCCATCTGTCGCCAAACGCTTAGCTTTCAGCTTTCAGAGATGCCGGCTGTGCCGTGTGAAGCTGAGGACTTGTGATGATGCATCACCTGGACCAGCTGAATTTTGCGCTCAGCACAATCACACAGCTCAGGTGGTCGGACTTGACAGACTCGCTGCTGAGTAGGAGATGGGGCACGCTGCCGAAAGCTAGAGCGACTCTGTCCATGAACACTGTTTGGTGTATTGGACGGAGAGCAGAGTAACTGTTGGACCGGTTTGCAAGTCCCCTTGCAAAACCACATTCCAATCCACTAGATGTGGATTTTTATCTGGACCCAATTGCAAACATTCATGAATATCAGTCTCCTACACAGGCCTGATTCAAAAAATAATAAAAAGCCATGAATAAGGGCCCTGTCACACATTCCAATCAGCGGTGATTCACTTTCTGTGGCGAGGCAAATGTCAACTTTGGTGAAATTGGACCCGCGATACCTAATTTCAGTATTTGCGTATGCGTGTCCGGGCCCTTAGTCTCTGAGAAATATGTGAAAAGGTCAAACGACTCCTTATCCTGCAATGTTCCATAAAGGGTCAAAAGTTCCTGGAGCTCGTGGTTATTTCTTGGCCCTATGTCTCCTCCTTTTCTTGGAAACCCATCCAGTGGTTTTTGTGTAATCCTGCTGACAAACAACCCGACCAGCCGTGTGCAAAGCATTAGACAGTGTGCAGTCACACGTGTTTAACTATAAACTTAGAGACAAAAGAAGCATATACAGTTTACACAAATAAATAAATCAGGGGAGTTTGCACAGGGACCAGGAACGAGGCATTCAGGGACCTCAGGGATCTACAGCGCTGCAGAGAATGAGCTGTGCAAAACTCGCTGAAGGAGTGATGATCCAATTCAGAGATGTTGTTTTTAGTTCTGTTTGGAGGTTACGCAACATGACGTTAAAGCCGTACTGCAAGTTGTATTACACTCGAGGCAAGTTGTATCTCTGGATGCCATCTAACGTCATCTGTCTTTGCAGAGTGCAGTTCACATGCCCACAAGTGGACTTGACAAGTGCTCTGCATACTTCTTCCAATGCAATTGCAAACATTTTTCACAGAACCGTGACATGAGGAACCTGCAAAACCAGCAGTAGATCCCGTTCTGCAGCCTCAGCACAGCTCAGCTACAGCAGCACTGAGTTTTGCTGATCAGGTGTGGAGCTATGCAAGAAAGAGAAAAGGTGTTTATTCCCCTTAGCCACACAAAAATGACAGAGTTTATAATATTATAAACTTGTCTGCTCTGGTATAAGTGCGCAGGAGTGTGGATATCCCCATTTCCCACCTAGATTTTGAATACATTTGGAATATAAACAATTCTATATCAAATCAACACTACATTAAAATAATAGATTATAGGGTTAGAAATTGAATGGTTTCTTCCTCTCATGATGCTTCACCCCTCAAAAAAAATTCATGAACATCGGTTCCAAAGTTTCAATAACAGTCAATTGTTAAAAATAATAACAGACTTCATTGTGTGTCGCTCCTCTAAGGACGAAGGATGCCAACTCCCTGATCCTCCCAGATTCAGATTCAGGCCACCTCCAGTGCACAAAGGACAATGCAGCCCAGTCAATGTCAAGAGGAGCCGCAATCACCACAGGCCTGGACAGCAGAGTGACAGCACTGTTTCTCAACCACACACTAATGAGGGGAGAACAGAGACGCACAAATACACGGTGGCCTACATACTGTAGCCTGGCCGGAGGAACCGCAGAGGAGAAACAATGTTGGCATTCCCCTTCAGTGTGCTGCCATCCAAGCTAAAAGGTCAAAGTGCGGAGACCTCATTGTTGTGGCCCTTGTTCAGCCAAAAAACGAATATCTTCAATATCTACAGTCTGAACTGGTTTGAAAGGTAACTTTACAAACCCCCTGAAACTGAAAGCTACAACAAACATAAATTCGATGTTCTTTCTGTGTCATTCTGTATTTTATCACTATAATTATGGACATTAGACTAACTCAAAGATTAAGATGTGCACAGCCTGATGCAGTAGGTTTAGAAGATGGTTTCCACTGCAGTCAGAAGAAATAATGCAAGGGTAAAGAAACCCAGGGGCAGGGGCAAAGCTGGCAAAGTGGCGGAGGTGGTGGGGGAGGTGCTGCTGTTGTCTTTGCAAATGCTCCGAAGTGCCAACTGCAGCCGAGCTCCGTGTGCAGCCACAGGAATGCGTTTCAGACATCAGTGTCATTTCACATCACACCTTCATGCGATGGGTCCTTAGCTCCGCCCACGAGCTTCAGTAGTTAAATTCATCTGAGAAATACGACGGGATTACTCGAATTAAACAGGATTTTCTGAAACTTGAAACCGGAATGCCATCGGACAAGTGATAGATTCTTTAAATCATTCCCACGGCCAAATGAAATACCATCACTGCATCGCAGAGAGAAACGGACCCTCCACCTGTGCATTCAACCCATTTCTTCACCACCTGCAAATGAAATACCATCACTGCATCGCAGAGAGAAACGGACCCTCCACCTGTGCATTCAACCCATTTCTTCACCACCGCCTTTTATAACCCGACTTTATCAACCGGCTCAAAACCACTCCGGACCAACTCGAGGATAAAGACACTGATCGTCTACTGCACCAAGTCCTTCTTTAAAACCTTTAACCTTGTTCTAATCACAGTATGTCTCTTAGAAATCCATTCTGTGAAAATAGAGAAATGGAAGAGATAGCGTAGGAGGACATCTCTTCCATCATTGGTCTCTGGTGCAGGGAGATCAGACAAGTATTTTTTCTTTATTCTCATTTATCAACAACAATTAGAAATGTACAATAGGGGAGACTACAGTAATAAGGCAAATTAATCATTGAAAGGCTTAAGAGGACCGCTCGTCCTTTGCTGGAGAAAAGAATACATATTAGAAGGGTGTGGGAAGAGGCTCGTTTCTGCTGTTAGTGAAAGTGGGCCACGGCAGCACCAATGAAAAACTACAAGGCAGCGCTCTTTTGAGGAGGATCAGCAGGAAGTAGGGACAGAATCAGCAGATATTTCTTGCCTGGTTGGAAACCAGCTGTTTTCTTCCTGCTGACATTTCCTCCAAAATAACAGTAAGCAGCAAAGTCAGTAGGTGTCCTAGATCCGCTGCATACGTATTTTACATGGTCCAATTCTTTACCGTTTTTATGTTGGTCTTTTTACAGAGAAATCATACTGTTTAGTCCTTATTTTGTTGGAACACTGAGTCAAATATTAAGTTTACGGGAACATTGCCAACGCCAGAGGCTGTTATCAATGTGCACAACCAGCACAGTATGCAAGAGCTGCTCAGTTGGGTAGGTTAGGCATCGCCGGCATCTATTAATGTGAGATTATCATCACAGGGTGAGATGCTGGGCACTGGCCCAGTTTGCACCGCTGCCAATTTCTGCTAGATATCTGAGATAAAAAAAAATAAAAAAAGGATGCTCATATCTGAAAAAGTAAAGAATATAAATTCAACAAATTAAAAAAAAACAACTCTGGAGCTGCCCTGTGCCCAGGCTCAACAGAACTGTTCACATCAAAAAGCTTCCTATAAATATAACGTTTATGAGGATGGGTAACGCAGGTATATTAATATCTTCATATCCAGGTTCACATAATTTGCAATTACTTGGAAAAGGTTTACACGATTTAAATTTAACAAAATTGCCGCAGCTGATTTCAGCAACTGTCTGAAAGCCTTGGTTTTAGCTCCTGTCTCTTTAAGCCCCCCCCCCCCCCTCCTGAGGAAGCCCAGCCTGCTCTGATTGGCCAGCTGGTCCACAGGTTGTGATTGGTCAACTGGTTTCCAGCACGTGTAGGAAAACGTCAGCCTCCGCTCTCGCTCTACCTGGCTGCGCTAAGGCCCACGCCAGACTAACTGGCTGTACGTAATGTAAATGTGGGGCATCATAGTGTCACATGACATCACGATGATGAGGAAGTATCAGTCGGGCTATGATGAGCTTCTGGAGCAGTGTTTCCTGTGTGTGTGTAAAAGCATCATATGTCCTCCTCTGCTTATTTGAACTTTAAACAAGACTCCCAGACGACTAAGAAAAGGCATCGCACACATTTTGACAGTAGATGTCCAGGTCTGGACACGAGCTCAGAGTATTGTCAAAGTAAATCACAGTGTGCACATTCTGTGTACTTGCATGTGTCCTCTCTGGAGCACTGCATAACATAATGAGGATGTTGATCCCTCGGACCCTTCCCCTCCCCCACTGACAGTGTCGCACAAAGCCGCCGGGTAACCTGCTGTGGAACTTGGATCTGTATTAGCTGGTCCAGGAGATTTCAGCCGTTACGTAATCCTGAGTTTGCAGTCTGAGGATGAGTCTGCACGCCTGGGCCACTGAGCTGCTCTCGAACTGTCTCGGCAAAGCATATGCTGTCACGTATGCAGACACAACAAATGCATGAGCATACAATTGTGCGCGTGTGTGACTACAGTATATTTTCTGCTGCATCTAAAACTGTAGGAAGCTGCCAGAGCTACTGTGCCAAAGTGTGGGATGAGCAGCAAACCACAGCATCAGACCAGGAGGTGCTGGAAATAAGACACAGCTATTACAGCATCAGTTCATCCAGGAAGAGCCCAGATATAATCCAGTTAGTGACCCCTCCCCTTCCCTGCATGCACTCTCAGGTGGGACATAAAACTACCAGCAAAACTATGCATCACTTTTTGAGTTCACTCTGCATCTGGTGGCCGACATTAAAATTATCATTCGTCTATTCATGAAACCGCACTTTTGTTGAGCAGCAATTATTTCAGCCTGTTAAGTAACCTGAACCCTTAAGAACATCTTGAGTCAAGCTTATTTCAAGCTGTAAGACAAATGGCTTGAAGGACACTTGTAGCTTTCCACTTTAAGCACAATCCAGAACCATCCCTGAGTTATGACAGTTTTTATTCTATATTAAATCAAATGATAAAACTCCAAAACTAAAAAAAGCTTAAGCAAAAACCGACATGTGCTACTATACTAGCCTTCATATATAGAAGCTGTTCCTTTCCAGTCCAGTTCTGGAGGTTGCTCTTGATCGTCACACACTCAATCTACAGTCTTGGTCGCTGGCATTTTAACAAGAGCAGCACGAGGTGATCTTAATAGGTCCTGACTAACACAGAATCCACCCCAGGCCGGATGTTTGCAAGCCAAAGATGAGGATGTGGACTGGCTGCTCAGAAACTAAAAGGTCTGCCGGAAGTGCCACTGCTCTCTGGTTTCACTTTCCATCAGTGAAAGGCAGTTCAGGGGAAACAAAGGACGGAGCAGTTCATGTTTTCATCTAATTTCACTGGGAACAAATATCACTATCGTCCTTTAGCAAGTTAATCACAGCACACTAGATGTCCTTTAAGCTGGATGCCTCTCAGATCACGGTCAGGGTGAACTAAACAAGCCTGTGGTGATTTCCTGCCATCTCTGACATGCATCATGGCGACTGCCAAGAAACAAGAAGTCGGATGTTACGCTTTAAGAAAAATGGAATAACAACATCTCCTTCAAGTTAAGAGGAAACCAGTGTGGCTAGTTTGTGGGGAGAGGCAGAATTAACAAAACAGAGCACAGCGATCTCATTGTTAATTCTCAGTGCAACATTCTCCGGCTCTGGATCTCTTGTTATCAGTCCAGAGCCCAAACCACCAGAGATCCATCAAACGTGCGGAGCACAGCAGGGGGATGCCGACTTTTTCCAAAGACGGGGAACACAGATCTCCAGCAACCTGCATGGCAATGAGGGGCGATGACGTCTGTGGGATTGCACTGTGAGTCAGCAGGATGAAGATAACAGCAGATAGCAGTTCTCCTTAGGACAGTGATGCCAAACTGAAACACACGCAACCTCAATACAGAACAGGGTGAACTGCAGGTTTAACCCATCACAATGAATTGCATTTAGTGCATTAACAAAATAAAACACAAACGCAACGATACAATGCAAGAGCTCCATCTGGATCCATCCATTATCTATATGTTCATCCTTCAGAGGATCACAGGGGGCTAAAGCAAATCCATCTGAATGACAAGTAGATCATTCTCATTCCTATATTTAAATCACTTGCCTGATAGTTGTTTATTTGCTATGATGTTTCTCTCCATTTGATTAAACAAGTAATCTGACGATTCTATTATTTTGTGTTGTGTTCTTTTTGCCAATGTCCCGCTGATGTAATTGATGAGTCCAGCAACAATGTGGAGCAGAACAAAGAACCTTAAAATCATAATCATGAGAAAGGGAACACAGCAATCTCCACAAACTATACACACGCATTGAAATGTTTGATATAACATCCTTTATTTGGAAAGATCCGACAGTAAATGTGTAAACCTACAGCATTTCATAGAAAGCTTCACATCCACCCTCAAAAGGAAAAAGAAAAGAACACGACCAAAACTTACATTTCTACATTTCCTGTCATGTATAGAGAAAAGTTCCCCTTTTCAAATTCTACAGTATATCCAGAAAGTACAGTGGATACAATTTCTGGACATAATAAGTAAAGTTAATATTAATTAATAATGTTATTTTCATATTTACATCTTCCAATTAGTTTCTAATTAAAATGTAAAGCCAACATATTGTCCTGCTCCTTCACTGCCTCATGCTTGGGTCAAAGGGGTCGATACTGTTTCCACATCTTGATCCATGTCCACTCCTTCCTCCTCTTCATCTTCTTTTGTCTTTGCCTCACAATGCTGATCTGTTTGCAGCCAGTCTCCAGGAAACGCATCAGATCAGAGTACCAGTCTCCAGTCAACCCTGCAAAACAATGACATGCACACACTATAAACACACAGCGTCAACACATGTATCACAATGTGCATTACTCAAGGTGAGACAAAAAAAAATAGCTTTACTGAAACGCAAACATATTAATTTACTGTGTCGCCCCCAAATGTGACAAAGTGAAAGTGACAGGATGAACCAAGAGCAGTAAATGAACTGGATTAATTAACATAACAATATGAGGTGACCTGAAAACATCTGACAGAAAAAATTACTTATGACTCATCGAGCAGCTCAAATGACGTATGAAATATGAGAAAAAGAGTCAAAAGCAAAGCTGAGGTTTCAATAACAGATTTAAGAAATGCAACAATGTAATTTAGCTCTCGATAAAAGTAGCAGTTGTGTTTATGGAGAATAAAATGGAACAAAGTGATCATCACATAAAGAAAGATTCTATAAGACATACTGATGGATAGAAAGAGCAAGAGCCAGGGTTGTGTTATCGCAATTAATCTGGAATAAAATAGTCTAGATGTCTTACCTTTGAGGCCTGAGTAGTTTTCTTCATTCAGCAAAGCCGATCCTCCATCTCTGGTGTCGGCTCCGCCTCCGCAGCGTCAGAGGTTTTTATATCAAAATGTAAGATGTACCACCGACAGCAAATTTCATATCTATTCAGTCCTGGTTTTATCAGATTTCATGGGGAATGATCAGGGAAGAAAGGGGAACGGTTCACCTACAACTATAGGTTCAGATTGTAAGGCATGTTGCAGTTCTGGCCTCGCCCAATCCAGTTATGTCACTCCAGGTATTTTTTAAGAAAGGGTGTCAAAGGTAAAACACCTGCTGTGGCATCACTCTCTCTCTCTCTGTGTGTATGTGTGTGTACGTGTGTACGTGTGTAAGTGTCTGAACCCATTGAACATTTTTCCTGACAGTGACACTCTGAGTTGCTCAACTTCAGCACAGACACAGTGTGTTTAACAGGGGATTGAACTTAGTAAGAATGACAAAGCACGACGAGCTCAACCGATAAATTGCTCCTGAGAATTACGTCTGATACTTCTATCCAATATTATGTTGGATCGAAGTATCTGTTTTAAAAACATTGCAGCACAAAAAGCACATTTTGAGCGTAGAATGTAAAACCTGAGGAGTCCTGAGCTAATTTAGATTTTGCCTTTATATACCACATAAATGTTTGTTACACTTCAGCACTGCATTGCCTACATGACTAGACAATGCATTTTTCACTTTAGCATAGTATATCAACATATTATAATATAATAATATATAATCCGACATATTAAAGAATATTGTGCTGGTTTTTTTATGCCATGTAACATTTGCAGTTATGGTTATGATGCCTCAGAATCTGCTAAACCGGTGAGTACATCTTGACAAATATTAAAACAAAACAAGAGGTCCTACTTTCTCTCTCTCTCTATATGTAATGATGCATTAGATGTGCTTTCCCTTATTACACAATTATACCGCCTGTGTTGCACAGTGACAGGAAACTGGCAGAAAATAGAGTGAGAGAAAAGTGTCCTTGTATTGAGGACAAATATGGATTTTAAATGCTAACAAAAGAAACTTTCCAGAATTGCGCAGCCCGATCTGAACGTCATAAAACTGATTGATAAAACACTAAAAACTTAAAGTCCAACTCAGCTCAGTGATCGTTCCTCGGCCAAAAACTAATTTAAAGAGCATTTGAACTTGACTGAGTGGAGGTTTACTGAAGGTGTCTTAACCCTAACTAATAAATCAACGTGTGTTGCACAAGTGTGTGAATAAAGTGTGTATTTCTTTCTGTTTCTCCTGCTTCAAGCCTTCAGATGCTTTCACTTTCTTTCCATCTCTTCCTTAAATCATAAAAAAAAAAAAACAACACGTCACACTGAGTCATCTCGGCTACATTACGGCTGTTTTTCTCTGAAACTCCATTTATTGCGGTGGTTGCCCCTGTCGGCCATGTACACCCCCCCCCCCCCACCAGTCCAGACACCCTCCACCACAGGAGCAGCAGAGAGGAGTCAGCACAGATCATGCCCTGACGTGATTGGCCAATTCTCAGTCAGCAGACATCAGAAGATGAACGCTATTGGCCGGCTGTCAGTACCAGGGCATGGACAGCTCCTGCACACTGCTCCCATGCTCCCTCTCTCCCTCTCTCCCTCTCTCCCTCTCTCTCTCTCTCTCACACACACAGATTTATTTCAAATAGAAATAATAAAACTGCTCTGAAATGGACTCTGTGAACATTACTCAATCCAGATTCTGCTGAATGTGAGCTTTCCCCCAGACGACAGAGGAATCCAGACGAATGCCTCCTGCTCGGCCTGTGCTACTTTTTTTTTTAACCAATCCAGTGCCACTGAATGCCTAATGAAGCCTGTACCAACTTAACGCATGACTCATTCCGTTCTTGCTCCGAAGCTCCAACCTGGCACAGACCTGCAGCGATAATGGCCCCTTCAGTGAGTTCATGCAAAAAAAAAGGGAGGTTTTTCTGGACACAACTTACATTTGAGATGCACCGGCGTTGCACACAGCCGCAGAGCAATATTTACTTAACCCCCACTATCAACAGTGAAACATTAGTCCAGGGCAATATTGCAGTATGTGCAAACCCTGCCAGACACTTCCCTGGGTAAACACACACCGGTCTAAAAGCAGTTTTGATTTTCAGTCAGTGATTGCGTGGGGTTTCAAATCTGCACGTTCATATACTGGAGATTGTTTAGCAATTAATCATTTGTCAGTTAATCGGTGTTCTCTGCTCCTGCTTTGGCTGAAAACCAGATGTTAAGACCCAGAGCGACGGTCTGATGGTCGATTGCAGCTACTTTTGATTTGTTAACATTGCAAATTATGGGCAATAAAGTCAGTAGCAATATAGCAAAAGTTTAAAACACGTCACTATATTTATGCCTTGTGAGACATGGTATAAGGAAGTTGGTGTTAAACTTGTTTAGCAGTTTAAAAAGTTTATCGTGATAATTATTGATATCGAGGGGGCATGTGCTGAGGCTTGAGGCCTCCTGTGCCGTCCGCAGGTTCGATTCTGACCCGGCCCTCTCCCCACTCTATCCCCATCACACACTTCTGCTGTCCTGTCTATAAATGATTATCGATATCGACTAATATCAGTGTTTTATTGCCTCATCCAGTCCGAATGAAAACTTCTCTAATGTGCAGATATGCTGCTTTGACAGCACTTTAAATAACATGTCTTTGAGTCTTGAACTGTGAGTTGGACAAACCAAGCTTCTGAGCCTGATTCCTGCAGCACAGATCATTTGTATTCAGCCCTGAACACGGTTTGCATTGTTTTCAGCGACTTTAAAACGACACTGAATCAGATTTGAATCGAATATCCGTGCACGGGTCTAACAAAGTGCAGAGAGTTTCAGTGAAATGAAGGAAGGGAGCATCTCTCTCGAGGCTGATGCAGATGTTGGAGGCTGTAGGTTCCAGGGAACCTGCTGCTGCTGCTGCAGGGCCAGTGGAACATGGATGAGGCAGCTGGTGACCTTTGCAGCTGAGGTATCGCGGTAACTGGTGATGATGAGGATAATTAATTACAGGACAAATCCTTCCTGTGAAAATGATGCGTAATGCAACACAACCCCTAAGTGCGTGTGCGTGTGTGTGTGTGTGTGTGTGTGTGTGTGTGTGTGTGTGTGTGTGTGTGTGAGATCCGGCTGAAGCGTGGCTCAGCATCGGCCTGTGAATTTGTCTGAGGCACGGTGTGCGGCTGATGGGCAGAGAGGACGCGGCGGGGGGTTTAATCCCCGATGCCTGTGCGCCGGTGCAGCCTCCCGGTTCCCGGTTGGCACGTACGCACACGTTCGGCGGCCGGGGTGTTCACGGCGGGTGCTCGCGGTCCTTACCAGTTCTCCTGCATCCATCGGATGGCTTCGTCCTCGTTGAACTGCCTCTCGAACTCATACTCTTGCAGAGCCAGCACCGACATGCTCGCTGCGCCGTGTGCGTCCTCACCGCCGCTGCTGCTGCTGCTGCTGTAAACGGGACGTGACCGTGGGTCCAGCTGCGATCGGTTTTAGTCTGTTAGTTTCCACGCGACCCCCCGTCTCGCATCGCTCGCGCTGTGCCCGGGACCTCGCGGTTGTGCGCGAGCTGTAGGTGGCGGCGCCTTCTTCCTCCAACGCCCTCTTCCTCAGGGAGGCGTTCCCCGGGTCCTAACGCCGCCGGATGACCACCCCCCTCTCGATAGGGTTCATTGTCAAGTTGCCGTGAGACAAAAGTGTGAATATGAGCTAAACAAATACAATCTGGTGGATTGATTTCATTTGCTGTGGTGTGTCAGTGCAACCATGATTATAAAATATATTAAAAACATATATAAATATTGCAAACACAAGAAACCAGGACAAAATATATCTGCAATATGAACATTACATATTTACAGTTTACCACCGATACACATGCTCGACCAATTGCAACTCAGTCTCAGCTGTAAATCATGATGTTTCACCCCATTCTTGTACAAATCAAATCAAATAAATGTACCTCAAAAATTATACTTGAGCTAACATCAGTGTGATTAAAACTTTTTATTTCAACTTTTTGTTTGACCCATGTTATTTTGACTTTATTGTCTGGCCCTATAGCTCGCCTCCAAGCTGTGGAATTTACAGTGCGATGTTGCAGTTGCATTTTCCTTCTACAGCAAGACAACGATCCCAAAGAATCTCCAGTGACAAGAGCAACAGCTGGTGTGGCCCCCTCAGGGGGGGGGCCCTGATCTCAACTAACTGAGAGACAGCATAAATCCAACTTAGAACAGGTTTCCATAAGTTAGACAAAAGGAAGAATAGACATTCGAAGATAGATTTCCCTGATTTTCACATTCACAAATTTAAATTAAAAGCTTTGTGATAACTAATTAATTTCAGTTCATTTCAAATTCTTTAAAAATGGAAGTTCCAGCTGTTTCCCAACGTTTAGAGAAACCGATGCAGCGCCTGCTTTATCAGCCGAGGCAGGCGGAAGCTTCATCTGATAAAAAGGTAAACAGGTGGAGTGAACCATTTATGGCACCGCCCGAGGAAACTTTCACCTAGATCTACTTAGATATATACAAGACATACTGTAAGTACATGAAGCCATCTTCATATGGCTAAAGGTTGTATCCTCTCAGCACTGATATGCAGACTGTGCCCTCTGGAAGACCTGTGTACATACATGTGTGTTTGAATTGTGACCGGATGATGGATTTTGACTTTATTGCAGCTTCACATTGACTTCAGGCACGAAGATCTCTTAGAAAAACACGTGGGTTCTAAACCCCCTGATTCAAAGATTTAAAACAGTTTCAGGACACTGATGAATAGATTATTTCTTTCCTCAACCAACAGATGAGAACAGCCTGCCTGAACATGCTCTCGGTATCTGGATATGAAGGATTTGTTCATTCTTTCATGACTACATGAAACCATCGGACCTAAATGGGGTATATAGGCAACTACTGTATCTATATGAACTTTTAAAGTTGGTATGAATGTAGGTTTAGAAGTTTTTCTTTCCCAGGAACAAAGAAAGTTAACGTGTTCATTTAAACATTGCGTTTTATTGGTGTCTATATTGTATGACGGAGTATCAGGGCCACATTGAAATGAAACAAAATTACACAACAAAAATTCCTGACTTTTCAAGACTCGATTTTTGTAATTCTATTACTTTTTCAAGGTTTCCCATGACAGCGACAGTCATAGAATATGTGGGCAATCTGTAACAGCAGGTAAATCCGGTCTGGTGAGTGAGACAAGCCTCTTTACAAGCTCTTCAGTGGGCTCAGCGAAACTGGCTCAGCGAGATCAACGCATAGTCGGTTCTGGTCCACGCCTTGACTGGTATCTTGTTTTGATAGTTTGCTATAACAACAAGAAGCTGGTTGATACTGCCATGTTGTCAGAGGAATGGTTTCTAATAGTTTGTTCTCTTTGATTTCTCTCTACACATGTATCCTCAACCATACAATATCCTGAGAGACCAGCACTTTGTCATTAGACAGCTGTGACTTTTTACTGGGTAAAGGTGGTCTGTAAACTTTGGAGGGCACCAGGTCTTCGATTATGAATCCCCTTGTACAATTCTTCGTCACTGACAGAGCCCGAAGACAAGGAGGAAACCAAAGTGACATGTGGTGAAACTCCTCATTCCCTCTAAGGTGGTGAGGGATTTATACAGTGAAAACGTACGAGTACAGATGAGGAAATCGGACAACTCATCTCTGCACAGTCAATATGGACTTGAGTGTCAGAGGACTTTGAGTATTGACAACCCTGCTGACAGTGGATGTTGAAACGATCGCCCACATCTGTCTCCTTTAGACCCAGTGACAGGTCCCTACACCAAGAACAGGAACAGCTCATCAATCATCGCAAGGCATCAGCTCCATCGGCGGGGGGGGGGGGGGGGTTGCTTTGTTAGAATGAATTGCATCATAATCTCAAAATGTACAGTATTTGTCTGTTTTAAATCACCTGGTTTAAAACTTGAGCAAATGAACTGCACTTGTACCAGCAATGATTGAGTGAGTGTAGATTTCCATCATGTTCAACTTTATCTTTATTATTGTTTATATGTAACTATCTACACTATCTGCACTATCTATGTAACTCACTTACTGTGGTCATGTGTTCACAAGATGACCAGATAAAAACTCTCATTAGTCTTTAGTATGAATGAAAGAAGGAAATTTACAAAATCCTTTTTGAAATGAAATATTATGTGTTGGCTACTTTTTTTTATTTTAGAAAAAGAGGTGACACAGATATTTCCTCTCACTCTTGTTCATGGTGACTTCCACTGTCTGTAAGTCAAGTAAACAACATAACTGAAACTTTACTTTGGTAACTCAGGTGAGCTCCGGCAGTCACGTGACTGTCTCCACCTGCTGGCTCGAATATTTAACGCACCCTTTTTCTGGCGGGCTCTCTGTTTTGGCGTATCTGGTCATTAACTACTGTGAATGTGCACAAATACTTATACTAATACTACTACTAATTCTAATAGTTATACTACTAGTAATACTAATACTGCTGCTGCTGTGTCCTGATGTGGCCTCAGTGGAGTGGACTTGCATCCAGCTGTTGCTCCTGATGTTTGGAGTAAAGTTTGGACCATGTGGCCCAGCAGCTTCTCCTCCCCAGAGACACGTCACTGCACCAGGTCAGGTTCTGCTGCTCAGACACTGTGAGGTGATGTTTCTCTGTGCAGGTGTTTCCATCTGTGTGTTTGCTCTCAGCCACTTTCTGCTCTGCTGCTTGTTGGAACGTGGCCGCTAACTTCTAGCTTCACCTGTGAATCCACATGTTGTGGCTGCTGAGCTCATTTCCCTTTTCTGTTCTCGTGTGGTGGACGAATTCTGATGCTGATTAACACAGAGCTCACATATTTACACCCCTGTTCTAATAAACTTGTCAGTATTTTGTATGCAATGCTTCAGTGGTTTGGGGGGATTTGTTATTGGCTCAGTGGAAACTAGGCCTGTGCAGAAGGTGGATATATTCATTCATTCGTTCATTTCATGTTTTCCTCTCGGTCGTCATATTAAGATGTTGTCCGCTGCTTTGTGTTTAACTGAGCTTTGGAGAATTGTTTTAACTGTTTTAATTTAAGTGTCAGTCTGCTCTGCTCCTGGGTCTCGGATGCACCTGCATTCAGCCAGAATGACCCCCAACATTTTGCCTATATATCCATATCCATGGTGGTCTGTTGACTGTCGGTGTGACGTAACATTCTGAGGGTTGTATGATATAAGTGAAGTGAGTTATTATCGTTGGTTTCTTTATGACACAAAAACTACTGAATGGATCTCCTTGAAAGTTGGTGGAGTGATGGGAGGAAACAACCCATTAGAAGTTGGTGTGGATCCACTTTCTTTAACAGTTGGGAAATGGGGATTTTGTGCAGGGATACAGTGTTCTTTTTTTGACATTTCTCTCTGGAATAGTAATATATAAAATATGGTTTCTTGGCAACAAATTTGGCATCGATTTGGACCAGGACATTTTAAATCCCTTTCTTTAACAAAGTGAGAGAGGGCCCTTGGCTGAGGTCTGTGCTCTGCTGAGGAGTTATACGAATTTCTGGCCTGTAAACATGTCACATTCTCTGCAGTGGATGATGATGATGATGATGAGTCCTCATACTGGCTGCCACTGGACTCTCAATGTGTGTCTACTGGTTTCTTTTGTACAAAGTTGGACGCAGGCTTGTGAGGAGAGCTGAGGCTCGCTGCCAAATGAACTGCTCTTATGTTCCCGCACCTTCCGTCTCCCTTTCTCCCCGGTTACCTAATTATGCTTCCTAGAATATCATCTGTTGGATTTCACCATTGCATCATTAGTTTCCCACGGGTCTCTCGGGTGTAATTTAGCCGTAGAAGCGAGCGGTGTTGACCTCTCACCTGTCTGTCTAAACATATCATCTTAACGTGTCCCGGTGGAGCATCTGCCGGGGTTGTGCTGCAGCATCATGCAGGGATTTCATCATCACAGCCCGTTCTCTCCGCATCTAATAAATCTCCTGCGCTGTTGAGGAATGTGCGCATGCATTGTGTGTGTGTGTTGTGAGTTAGTGAGTGCACCTTTGTTGCTGGTCTGCCCTGAAGAAGAAGTTCAGCAGGTATTTAAAGTATCTGGAGCTGCACAGAGGTATTTGTCTCTCTCTCTGTGTGTGTGTTTGTGTTCTCCTTTGTGTGTGCTGTGTGTAGTGAGTTAGTGAGTGTAGCTGGTCTGCCCTGAAGAAGACGTTGGGCAGGTATTTCATGTACCTGGAGCACCACAGATTTTATATGTGTTTGTGTGTGTGTGTGTGGGAGAAGGCAAGACTTCAATGTCTCAAGAACTTGAGCTGAAAACACTGACGTTTGAAAACCAGAACAAGAATCAGTGCTCGGTATTATCGTTGAATCACAAAACAAGAGCTTCTGTTGTGAGCTGCCGCTTCAGATCAGACAAACCACAGCAGCTTCAGTTACAATAATCTCAGCAGATAACCTGTGACCGTGAAACAGCCTCCTCACTGTAAACAGCCGGTTCTTATCTGCTAGAAACACACACTTCACGTTTTTTTGTGAACCTGTTTTTCCCATGACCGCACATGTGGGATCATAAACCTTTATGACCTTTTTGTCCATTCAGCTCTTTTACCTTCATGGCATACTGTTCCTATACTGTTTTTGTTGACTGTGTTTTGAATGCACAAACCCGTCTGTCCTGAAACAAGAGTTTCATCACTGATGGATTCAAATTGTCTGAAGTGTATTTACAGTTTCCCCTGAACAACTGTAAATTTATAATGGTGTAAACTGTATGAAATAGTACATTTTGTAAGTGAAATTTAATTATTAACTCATTTATAATAAGCAAAAATGACAACAAATGTTATCTCTTTTTGTTAATAGTGAATATATTATATTCATCATATTATATTTTGAATGTTCAGGTTTTGGAGTTTTTTTTTAAGTCATTAATTGATTTTTGTATTATGTATTCAACGTCCACCTCTATAAGCATCTCTTAAAGAAATGAGACGGGCAATAAGAGGCTTGTTTTCTAATCTAATTAAGTGCAAAGACTTATAGAGGGTGTGTGTTTGTGTGTCTGTGTGTGTCTGTGTGTGTGTTCTGATAAGGTGTGTGGTCATCAGTAACCCAGTAACTGTGGTGACAGACCTCCAAGCTGCTTAAAACCTCACAGTACAGACCTGAAAAAGGCCCAAAGTGCTTTCTAAAAAAATAGTATATGCTTCAAAGTGCAGACAAAATTAACATAAGGTAGAATCAGAGGAGACGACACATTATATAGAAATAAACATGAACAGTAGGAGAATCTCGGGAGTAAAATGCTGCAGGATATTTAAAGTCAGGTCTATTTTTTAAAGCACATTTAAAAACAACCACAATTGAGCAAAATGCAGATAAATGGCTGTGAACTGTGGCTTCATTAAATTAATTATTGTCCATTTTCAAAATGGAGCAATGAATGTGCCTTTTTTAATTGAAGACGCCTTTATTAGAGGTTGACTCATCATCATTTGGGTGATGGTGTCACACCTACTTACTCTAGTTTTAATACAAATGTTTTATTACCATGGAAACCCTCCTCTGGGCCCATATTCACCAGCCTACTGCCACCTGGTGGCCTCAGCGTGACTCTCAGGCCGACCTGTTTTGCTCTTGACATCCCTGCTGTGGCCCAAACAAATTGGATTCATAATGTATGGCTTACATTACACGGCCGTTCATATCATACCCGAGGCTGTCGGGCAGCAGTAAATCTATTCTCTAATATCCCCCGGCAGCGCTCGCTGTGACATTGCCAATAAGATGGAGAATTGGTGATATGATGTATGAGTGGCCCAGGTGAATGTACTGTTTTAACCAAAAGGGCAGCAGCTGCAGTCACAGAGTTGTGGTGTGGAAAGTGGAAATCTGACCTATTGGTTTAGAGCGGATGAAAACAAATTCACCCCCCCCTGACCTTTCTGCTTCATTACCCGCCGTGATGCCTGGTAAATTGAGGAGAATACGGAGCCAGTGTCACGTCACAACCCTCAGTTTTATTCTCTCTGCCGTTTCTATTTCTCACTTGATGCGTCTGCTTGACTTTGTTTTGGCGTTTGTGTTTGTGAGTCTGTAAGATCGACGGTAAATTAAAGACACTTGCAATGTCAGCCTAAAGAAAGCTAATGGTCTAATGATAGATATGTTTAAATAGTTATCCCGATATTTTAGGGATATTTTATTACAGAAAATGAGAAATGGCATAAATTATTAAAACATTATGTGCAGTTGATAGATATTGAGGAAATATACAGCATAGAGATTTGATGGATATTATATCTTTAGTTTACTGGACTCAAGCATAAGGGGGATTTTCAAGAACAGAAGATGCTGAACTACGTTTAAAAATAATAATTTTAATATCAGAGGAGCTAATTGTCTAAATCAACTGTCTGTGGCGCCCTCTGCTGGATCATGTGGTCTAATTACAAGGCTGAATAAGTGGTGGTGGTGTGTTCACTGACAGATCATCAAGAAAACAACACTGACAACTTTGGGTCATCGAACAACCCTGTGGAGAAATTATTTCATATTTCAAACCTGAGCTTAAATGTGTCTAAATATTATCATAACATTTACAATTACACACAATCCAGGTAGATGCATTTCAGCAGCTAATGTCCCTGTTACATATATTAAGTGATCTCACCATATAGTAAATCATATTTAAACATGTTGAAACCAATAAAGTTTAAGGAAATGTAAAAACAATTAAAAAACCCAAAGGGTACAGGTCAAACATCTTGGTGCAATGCTGTGGCTGCCCTCTAGGGGTCGTGAAATAGACCTGCCAGGTCCTGAGATGAGTGGATTCATTTATTTCTGCTGCACAAACCAGTGGCTGCTTTTCCCCCCCGACTCCTTTTCCTGTTGTTATAATGTTGTGAATGAATTTCTGTCCTCTAGATATAATTGAAATTAAGTAGATAAACAGTCTGTTAAAGGAGTAACACATATACATAGCTCTTTCTTATAGAGGGTTGCAAGTTAAAGGGTAATTTCCCTGCAGAAATCCACTTATATTTCTAAAGAATCATGATTTTTGCAGCTTTAAACAGAACTGAGCAAATGGCATTAAACAACACAACAGTGTAACACATGTCCCCGACAACAGAGTAATGCACGTGTACAGCTTCCTACAGAGGAGGATGATATGAGCGACCATAACCTGCAGAGATATAAACCTGTAGCTGTCATCTCCAACATGCTGCTGCTGCTGTAACCATTAATCTCTCAGCCAATCCTGGCCCTGCATACAAGGTGTGTGTGTGTGTGTGTGTGTGTGTGTGTGTGTGTGTGTGTGTGTGTGTGTGTGTGTGTGTGTGTGTGTGTGTGTGTGTGTGTGTGTGTGTGTGTGTGTGTGTGTGTGTGTGTCATTAATGACAGTATATGGTGACACCTTCCAGCAGGGATTACCACACCGTGCGCTCTGGCTCTCCCACCGTGCGCGGTAATGAAGGGGAGCCGTGGAGACCTGGAGGCGCAGGCAGCACCAGAGTTTACATGGCAGACGACAAAGATGGACGTGACTGTCTTATCAGAGATTAAAACTGTCTGAGACACACACACACACACAGATACTATGTTAGTGATCTATGGACTTGCTCCGTCAACCTGCTCGGGCGATTTAACAGCAAATCACTGGCTCAGTGCTGGAAATCAAAGGTAAACTATGACAAAATAGGTTGTTTTTATTAAACTGGATGAAAAACGTGCAAAGCTGCAACTAAATTCAAAAAATTGTTTTCTCTGCAGAAACGTTTAACCTCATAGTTTTGTCTAAAAGAATCTAATATTTATTAGATTATTCTAAGATCTGAATAATCTGGGGAATCACAAGTCAAAGTATAAAGTGTCAGAATGAGCTCGGAGTGAGATTCCAGCGGCTCCTCTCCCCTGCAGCTCTCTGCATATGTTCAGACCCTGTGGAGATCAGGCAGAGGGAGCAGATCTTGCACAGATCAATACTTCTTAGTGAGTTTCCTATATCAGCCCCACTGAAATCCTGCCATCTGTGACATATAGGTTGAGCGTATAAGTCACTGCTGGGTGGGAATCGAATCCAGTAAGTCGCTCTCCTCGCCGTCTGTTCTTGTCGGGCTGGAAGTGCTGCAGGGCTGGTGGAGGTGCAGAGCGACCAGGTACACCAGGTGGAGCGTTATTTTACACCTCTGGCGTCTTATATGACGTCACAAACGGGTGAAAACAATCAATGGAAATGGGGAATATATAATTTTGTAATATGGAATATAAAAAACGGGGTGAAACATCAGCTGAGGCTGACTCACGATTGGTCAAGAGCGTGTCGGCTGGACAACGCTACATTTCCGTACAAATTTTGACGAGCGTGACCATCCAACTTAATAAACGACATGATTATACGATGATAAACACAGATTGCAATAAAACAATAATATTTAATGCATACTTCACCGTAACAGACCACATTAGAATGAGAAAAATGAAGCACGCATTCAATATTTAATCAATATTTACTGTTTCACAGACTCGGTCTCAGTTAAACATCTGCTTGTATATAACTGTTGCTTGTTTCAAACAGCTGCTCGTCCACAGGAGAGTGAATCTGACATATGTTGTAACCACTGGAACGGAAATCAAATTTCAGAAATTGGAATGAAAAATCATATCTGCAGCAGGAAAACTGCAACTTGCAACTTCTGTTTTTCATATAGATATTATTTTTTAGGAGGAGCAATCCTCTTCATCTTTCAGGGACTAACTAGGCAGAGCTTCTGAGTTTTGCTCGACGTCTGTGGATGGAGGCACATTATAGCTCGTCTCCAACCACGGAGCTGCTGCTGGCAGGACGGACACAGGCAGCAACAGGCTCTGGAGACAGGGGAGAGAGAAAAGCACATTGATCTCAGGAAGTCACATCCAGTGTAAGAAAAACCCAGAGGATTACATCACGTGAGAAACAGCCGGTTTCCTGCCGACGTTTGTTTATCAATAAGCAAAGTTAGATTTTCTGTTGGATGTCACTCCGCTCACTCCGACACTGATTAAACACTAAGGGAGATTTAAAGTTGTGATTTAAATCAAGGGGAAAGTAACTCTTGTAACCGTGGTTAAAACTGAGCTGCCGGTCAGTTCCCTGGCTTCAGAAAGTTTAATTTAATTTCTATTTACTGAAAATGTGAAGCTGTAGCACTTTACTGTAAGGGAACCACATTTTGCATTGCATGAGCTCCTATTCCCCTTTTTGCTGTGAGAATTTAAACCTACACTTGCCGTCTGGAAAACCAAATATATCTGATACATCTAAATGAGAAACTGCTTTACGCTGTTTAATGATTTAAATCTTATTCAATGTCCCCATTTATTTCTTATTGCTTCTGTAACTGGATCACATGCGAGCTCTGAGGTTTTATTTAGGAAACACTCATTTCTGACTTCCAGCTTTGAACTGAACTGTGGCATCAGGCTGGATTATTGGACGTAAAGCTCCTCTCGAAGTGGTCCTCTCTATAATGTTGTGCATTTTATGCCCAAAGATGTTTGCACAGCTGGAGTCAGATCAGTGTTTCGAGTATATGACATCAACTCTGCAAGTCACTTTAAACTTGTCATGCGATGTTAGTTTCTGTATTATTTGTATGTTCTCAGTTTTTGATACAGTCCCTGATTGAAGCATGAATCAGATCTAATCATATTCAAGAGGTAAAATTAGGGATATTGCCATGAAACGGGACGGACGGGCAGGATTTCACTCGCATCAACTGAGAGGCAACAAATTTATTTTTCTGAATTCGCTCTGCGTGTGAAAGACCCAAAAAATTGTCCAACACAAAATGAAAAGAAGGGGGGGACCTAAAACAAACAAGCGCTCAGGTGTAATTTTCTAACTCGAAGCCGGAGCCTGGGAAACTGTGCTGCCAGGCTGCTCGTCAGACTCCGGGTGGCTGACAGTGGCGAGCAGAGGTAAACGTCAATTAAGACGTTACAGTAGATGACAGGCCTAAAGAAAACAGTGCTGAGAGATGCCATCTGGGGCCGACTGTGTAAACTGAAGGTGTCTGAACACGATGCTGCAGATAAGGCTAAAATGTTAGCAGCTTTAGACTTGTCAGGTTAACATGAGGAGGCATGAGGAAGACTTTTAGGCGGCTGGTGTGCCTGCAGGCTGCCTCTTTTTCTGAATTATACCTTGTTTCTAGGCATTTTTATAAGTTCCCATAGATTATGCACAGAATTCATTCGTGGATATGATCTGATAGAAGAATATAGGACGTGTTTCATATGATCAACGCAGGAACATAATACATGATTCCCTGTTTTTTCCTCGCAGCTGGGTACGTCGACCTTAATGCTGCGTAATACCACTTGAATGGCATTTTTATCCAGAGGAGTTTGAGCATGCAAGCTTTTTCTTCTGCAATAACACACACACACACACACACACACACACACCCTGGCTCCTGAAAGGCTGCCTCTCACAAATGGCGAAATACACGTGACACCTACAGGTAAACTGTATTCGTAAAGATTATTTGTTTTTAAACCCTTCCTATGTTTCACGAGTCTCTCCTGGTGGATCATTTCTCCCCCCCCCCCTCCCTATTTCAAGGTCCATGAGAGCCGTGCTGCTGATCTTTCCAGCACGCTTAATGTGCAGAAATTGATTTGCAGAGAAAACAGCTCAGATGTGTGTTTTTGGTTTTCATCTTTCTTTAATAGAACTTCAGCGAGCAGGAAGTGTGTGCGTCACGAAATTCGCCCTGGTTATCTGCTTTCACACGCTCAGGCCAGACGCCTGCCCCTCGAACAGCACCGAGCCCCCACTGCGCGAGGAGCTGATACACACATCTGCACGCACATGTCCACATACATGTATGCACGCCAGATGCACACACACGTACACTCAAGACGCATGCAGCACTGAGGAAGTAATGCGTGCCTCTGTGGGCTGACTCTCAAGCATGGAGGCATAAATGAACCAGCGAGTCAATATTTTCACACAAAGCAAAGACATACATTTATTTTTCCCCTCTTTTTTTTACAGTCTGCAAACAAACACGAATGTTGTTACAGTGAATAAAAAGCAAACTCTACAACTTATCTTTCATCGATTTCTGTAGAAACACAGCGAGCAGGTCAGAGTTAGAGACGTCGCCGTGTGGGTTCAGCTCAGATGTGGACGGGCCGTGCGTCTTGTTATGGAGGAACGTCTCCTCAGGCCTTAGGTGAGGGTGAGAATGTGTGAGGTCACGCCATGTGACCTTTAGCTGAGGCCGCCGGGCCGCCATTGGTCCAGAGCCAAACCCCCATAGCCACAAGCACCCACCTCCCCCAGACACACAGGAGTCCTCTCTGCTGCACTTAGAGGGGACAGAGAGGAGTCCCGTCTGTGTGGTGGTTGCATGTGTAGCAATTTAATTATATATCTATATGGAGGGAGTTTTGTCCTTTGATCAAATACAGTCGCTGAATAGATGAAAGCATGTGTACAATTTGATGTACTTGGGGATTTAACATATATCTCTGTACGTATCCATTATTCAATTCATATGTTAAACATATAACCAACAGAAGGATATCTAACAATATAAGGATGTGTGTGTACATTTGTATGTAAATAGGTGGAGATTTAAGAAAGTTGTATCTCGATACAATTCCATTATTCAGGTCTTATGTGAATTATTTATAGATGTATTTATATAGCGGACATATTTAAATTCAATATCTTGCTGAGTCCTACAAATACTCTACACGTGCACGTGTGAGTATTTATGTATGCAAGTAGGGATACACAAAAGGTGGATCGCTATTTATTTCCAGTATTCAATTCTTATATGAAACATCTAGAAGTATATACGAAGATAGAAGGATGTATATTTTGTCCTTAAATAAAAAACCTTGGTATGTGCAAGTGAATGTGTACATGCATGTATTTAAGAAGGAAGGGTACAAGAAACGTGCGTCTCTATACATTTCCAATATTTAATCCTTGTACGAAACATGTAGAGGAATATACGAGGCTATAAGGATTTGTCCTAATATAAGTGGAATAGTACACATGTGGCTGTGTGTATTTGTATTTCCATCATTTGTACCATCTTTATTTGTTGTATTTGTGACCTTTCAAGACTGGAATCATGTGCAGATTGTGTGAAAATAAGAATAAAAACCATCTTATCTGACTTGTAGATACAAATGTGCCTTTAACAACCTGCAAATTGCTGGTTTCACTTGAGACCTTGGAGGTTTTGAAGCTGCTCTGTGTCAGAAATGGATTCCTCCTGTGTTGTGATTTAAATATTCCCCTGTTGCCTCATTGCTATAACTTCAAAATGAACCTCTGCATGAATCCAAGAAGCATCTGAATTCTTGCACATGCACCACTCCTCCTTTTATTACTTAAACAAAGAAAAGAACACAACCTGAGATCCAACTAAATAACCTGTTTACTCTCTGAACGAGTTCATTCTCCGAGTGCATAATCTAAACTATTTTGTCCATTCATAACATTCATAGCATCGCACATTTAATACCTGCAACTAATCCATGCAGCTGAAAGTCACCATTTCCATGTGTGCGATTTAAATGTTCAGGCTTATGCTGTTTATGTTTTCATTTAAAACCAGAACTATTTTTATTTATGTGCGTGAGTTCATTTGTCTCATGCACACAAAAAACTGTCTAAAAATGCAACAGTGGAAATCCAGGCCTCATCAGCGTGTAATTAGCAGAACTCGCTGCCTGATTCTTCGCGTGCAGGACGTGCAGGCGCCGCTTCATGAATACTGACAGCTTGTTAATTATTCAGATTAAAGCCTGTAACGATACATGTTTGGATATTTGCACTCGCTCGCTTTTTTATTTGAATTCCCATCGTTGTGGAGGTGAAAGCTGCAGCGTCGGGGGTGGGTGTGTGTGTGTGTGTGTGTGTGTGTGTGTGTGTGTGTTTCCTCGAGTTGGGTTTTATTTTTAATCACGCTGGCGGAACAAATCTCACATCAAGATGTACTTGTGCGTTTTGGGTGCATGTGCGCAAACCGAGATGTGCGAGTATAAATTTGCTTTAAACATGTACCGAGAATTACATCTTTGCTGGAACATGAACTACACGAGCCTGGCGTTTATTGAGTGTGTCTCTCTGGCGGTGTCCTACCTGGAGACGTTTCTACTTTGACCCGAACTTGTTTTATTTTGATTTATTTTTTTTTTACGCACAAGATGACCAACGATTCACTAATTGATTTCTGATCAAACGCAGCCACGGCACAAACCAAATCCTCCCGTTTCTCTCTGCAGAAATCGATGGTTAAAGTGCACATGCAGCCACAGCAGCTGATTAAGTGTACTCCATGTTGTTTTCCCATTTAAACTTTAATAAGCTCTTACCTTGTGCAGGCTGGAGAGGAGAGGGGGGTGGAGGTCCGCAGTCCTGTGCGCCGTTTCAGCCAAATGAACATGTCCCACTGAAGCCTTCTCTCTTCAGGGTCATCCCCTGTTCACATGTTGATGTGTATTGAGGTCGCAGACTTGCGTATTCGTCCCTATACAGCAGCCGAGGCTTATCCCCCCCCCCCCCCCCCCACACCCTCCTCCTGTCAGCTGATTATTGCCCCGCGTTACCGGCTCCATCAAAAGGTGACACAAGGGGGGAAAAGAGAACAGAGGCCGCAGCTTGTCTTTTCTTTTAAAGAGAGAGGGAGGGAATGTGATTGTGGAGAAGTGGCTGCGCATTGTGGCTGCAGGGGGGAAGCCTCGTGGGTGTGAAGACAGAACAATGCTTCTCTCGTGTTTGTTGTTACACATTTTTTCTGAAAACAATTTGGACTAAGTCTGATTTATTTCTCTTCATAATAACCCCCCACCCCACCCCAACCAGAGACGACCTCAGGCCTCTTCCAGCCTGACACCAGCTCCTAAATCGGCTCCAACAAGAGGCTGCCAGCGCGGTTTTTCCCCTTTTTTTAAAAACAAAATTCCCGGATATTTTAATGGCTGCGACACTTTTATATAATCACACAGAGCAATTAAACTCCAGAACAGTTCACGCGATGGACAGGATTATGGAGCAAGGCTCAGACTCTATCTGTCTGGCTCTTTCTTTCTGCAAGGGGCCCGTGGCGGTGCTTCCTCCCCGGTGTCTGGGCTCTGCCTGCGGCCACGAATCTGCACTCGTCCCCCCCCCCCCACCTCCGCCTCCCACTGTCAGCATCGCCCCACATACCTCCGTGTGTGTGTGTGTGTGTGTGTGTGTGTGTGTGTGTGTGTGTGTGTGTGTGTGTGTGTGTGTGTGTGTGTGTGTGTGTGTGTGTGTGTGTGTGTGTGTGTGTGTGTGTGTGAGTGAGATTTGTTTGCTTAAGCTTGTGAATCAGAGATAGTTTCCCTTTTGTTTTGCTTTGGCACATTTTGCGTCAACATTACGCGTTAATTTGGAGTGCAAAGTTTCAGAAGGAAGGCGGATAGTGAGGCTGCGTAAAGATGTGGAACAACAATTATGACCAATTATCCTGACGGTTAATTCAAATCTTTTAAAATTCTTGGTTAAATACACACAATTTGGACATTTTCACTCGAGTAACATCCCTTTTAAATTAAAGCATAAATTCAGTGTAGAGTGTGGACTTTGTTGCCCTTTTCTAATGATCCACTTCAGAGACTCTCGTGAGTTCCAACACACGCAGGGACAGAGAGAACCCCACCGGCTCGAATGGACCCTTGTCATTGTTGTGTGGTCCAACTCCTGTTTGTTGATTCCCGTGTTATTTCAAGCACCAGTGCCCAGCCGAGGCCCGAGACATGTATTCAGCAGTTAATCTGACGGAGCATCTCGCTGCTATGTGTATTGGAGCGGGCCCATTGTTTTTCCTCTATAGATTAGGCGGCACAAGCACCTCGCGTAATCGAAAGGCTATAGACAGACTGTCACTGGCCCTGCACTCCACTAAACCCACCGCGCAGCACAAAGATTCAATAACAGCAGAATGTTTTTGAACAATATATTTACTTCCATTAAATAAAACACAATAGTTTTTTTGGATGTTGGAAAAAAAAAAAAAAAAGAGGAGAGAAACATAATTCCGTACCAAATAGTATACACAGAGCAAAAAAACAAATAATTTGTCGCAGGAACATTTTTGATGCGTCTTTTTTCTTATTTTTTTTTTTTTGTTTTGTTTAAATCCAGAATTGCTACTCTAAATCGATATTCACACAGACATTAATAATAAATTTATAATATGTTAGAAACACACAACTGGTGCGTTTTTAGTATGTACATTCCCTTTTTGTTTGCAAGCAAAACATGATTCCTTTTTAGGGTTTTATTATTTTTTTTTTGTTGTTGTTTTTGTTTTGTTCTGTTTTATTTTTTTTTCCCACATGCGTTGATAAATTGAACCTGGAGAGAAACTTGGGAGGGATTAAAGCGCATTCGCCTCGACAGACAGGAGATGATAGTTCAAATATATATATACAACCTTATTTTTTTTTTTTCAGTCAACATTTAACGTCCAGAGAAAATAAAAATAACCCTCATGAGGAGTTTTTTATGAAAAATGAACCAGGCTTGTGTTTCTTCTTCTTCTTCATCTTCTTCTTTTTGACGGTGGAGCAAACAGGCCTGGACTCATCGAAGGGGGAATAAACCTAAAAACCTCCCGGAGCTGAGCTTGATGCAGTGGTTCAGTCTCTAGTGCCCTTTTTTCTCTTTGCAAAAACAAAAAAAATTAAAAAACACAACAAAAAAAAAAGAAGAAGTAGTTGTAGTAGTCTCTTGTTCCTGTGGCCGGCTGTTTGTGATTACGCACACACACACACACCCACACTCACACGCGCACGCACACACTGCAAAAAATGACCACCATAACAAGCCAACCTTCAAATCTTATGTTTCCTGCTGAAATGAAATTAAAAAAAATCTAACAACAGGGAGCGGGTGGGATAATCTCACACGGTTCTTTTAATGTTGGGGAATGTTCAAGGGGCAAGTGGCGATATGTTGAGGAAAGAGGGAAAAAGGCCAAAACAATGCACCATTCCAACTATAGAAGAGGCCAGTCGATGGAGGAATTTCCCTAAATGCATTTAAAAACCAGTAAAGTAAAAACCAGATTTCCTCACCCCCAATTACGCGCAAAATCACGCCACTTCAGCCTGTAATGACTTGTTAGGGTGGTCGTTTTTGGCAGTGCAGGTCGGTATTAGACGGGTCTGTCCACGGCGTACTGGCAAGCGCTCAGATTCGTCGCCGGATTCTGCACGTATCCAAAACTCGAGTGCTGCTTGGCTTTCAGTCTCAGGCTGGCCAGGCTGGAGTTACAAGTGTCCCTGTACACGTAAGGAGGGGTCGGCGGCGCGTAGGGGCACGTCGGCGTGGGCACCCCCGAGTTGAGCGACGGGTTGCTGAGGTTGTTCAAGTTGTTGAGGCTGTTGAGGCTGGAGCCCGGCACGCCCGTCACCGACGATGGCACCATGCTGGAAGTCATGGAGGATATGGAGTTGGGCGGCGAGAACATGGTCTGCGAGGACAAGGGGTTGACGTTCATGGAGTTGAAGAAGGGGAAGCTCTTGGAGGACAAGGAGGCCGACGTGAGGCCCTTGGCGGCCCAGTTGTTGTACGTGTAGCTGGGGTACATGTCTTCGTAGGGCTGCATGAGTCCGTTGAACTGAGGGCCGAAGCCGTTTTTGCAAAGCTCGGCTTGTTGGTTTCTTTCCCGCTTCCTCCACTTGGCTCGCCGGTTCTTGAACCAAACCTGGAATAAAGAAAATTGGAAAGTGTTAGAAATTATTTTCGAAGATGAATTATCCATTCAAACCTCGATATTTCTCTGCACAGTATCTGTGTGTAAACCTATTTAATTAATTTGTAATTGTTTAAAAAGTTTTAAGTTAAATAAAACCCCTTTTCCCCCATAAAGAATCACCGTCCGTAAATCCACACAGACTTCATTGATCCGCTTAGACTGTGTCTGTTATCTGAATACACACACCGGGCTGTCACTGCACCATCCTAATGTGGCGTGGATGTGTATTCCCCTGCAGGCTCCCACAAACACGCTGACCTTCATCACACAACACCAGGGCGACAATCGCAAAATACAAGCTTTGCACCTCTTTCACACGAACAGGCGAACACGACTGGTATCTGTCACCGACTCAAACTGTTAACGTCAATTGTTACACCTCAACAGGCAAATAACAAACAGCTCGTTTGGTCCTGTTTTATAATAAAATAACAGAAAAAGGTTTGAGTCTGCAGAGCCACAAATTAATTTGGTCCAAAAATTGATTATTTTGCATCGTGTAATTCTATTTAGTTTATTACCTAAACAAATACAATGTAATTAATTAAATTGAGCTCGAACAAGTAGTATATTTAAACAAGAATCTGATTATTTGTTTTTCTTAATCTAAAATTGTGTCCTTAATTATTTTCTTGGAAATTTCAGCCGCGCGTAAAGATTGGCGTCCGTGCGTAAAATTACTAACGTCCAGGATATTTGTAGTAAAACCGGACAATTGGCACGAATTCCCCAAAATGATCCACACGAATTGTTTTTGTTTACACCCGGGGGACTAACTCACCCTGACCCGGGCCTCTGTGAGGTTGGTCCACACGGCTATCTCCTCCCTCGTGCTCATGTCCGGGTAGCGATTCCGCTGGAAAGTGGCCTCCAGTTCCTGCAGCTGCTGGCTGGTGAAGTGAGTCCTCTGCCGCCGCTGCCGCTTCTTTTTCGAGGGGTCATCCGAAGAGTCGTCGTTCTTACTCTGGTTCTTTTCTTTTTCTGTGGAGAGGGGAGCACAGTCAGTTTAGTTCAGCGGATTAAAGGCCTTTTTAATGCTTCAGAAAATAAAAATCCTGAACCCACGACTCTCCTGGGAAACGAATGAGCTGTTTGTTCCCACTCCGATTCACAAAACAACCCCACGTTTCATGGTCTGAAATTAGTTTGATTGGATCTGTGTTAATCTTCTAATTCCGTGTTGACATTGAGACTAATTGTATTTAACATAAGAAAAGCCCTGCTCCATTAACATGACACGGAAACTTCTCACTTCAACACCACACACACACACACACACACACACTCAGGCCAGAGTCAAAACTAACTATCCGAGGAAAATGACAGCTGTAATCTTCTATCTGCATGCATGTAAAACCGGGAGCCATCTTTTGTTTGGAGACATCAGCGGCTCCTCGCTGAGAACATCTGCACCCCGGGCGGCTCTTACCGACAGACTCCGGGCTGGAAGTGTCCGACACGGTGTGCACCTCATGCCGGTGCTTCGAGTCCACAGACCGCTGCAGCGGCTGTAAACTAGAGGCCATCGCCAGAGCCGTGTAGTGCGTGGAGGCAAGTTTATTCCCTGTGTGGTGGTGGTCTGTGTTTAATGGATCCCTCATAGAGTTCATCGGCAAAAATCGCACCACTGGCTGTCAAAAAGCAGATTAAGTCCCTCTCAGTGCTGGAAGGATGAGCGGAAAGTCCGAATGCGGAATGTGATCAGCGGCTCTCCAAAATACGCACAGCGGCGCAGTTCCTCTTGCGGCTGAGTAGAAAGCCCCTCGTTGTGTCTGAGCTGATAAATGCTTTAAAATAGGCCATTGAGCGCTGCCATGGCATCGGTGGTGAACAGCGGCTACCTCTGCTGACTATCAGAGTGACAAGGACAGGTAGGTGATATTAGATCCAGAGGCATACACACACCACACCGCTCTGTGTTCATTTCAGCTGTTGCCTCTATCTGCGCCTCTATCCAGATTCCACGTCACCACGTTGCGCCCGCCCAGATTTTCCTCTGACAGGCGCATGCATGTGGATATGACAGTGTGCCCGACCAACCGGAGCTCGCAGAAACGAGATATGTCTGCCAATGCGTTATGCCGGGCTGGGCGCTTATTTTTCTCTTCCAAATAAAAGCATGTAAAGAGAGCAGGGACGCACGGTGCACCCGCGGCGCTCCGAGGTGCCTTTGCGCAGCAGCCCAAGACCAAATAAAAATGAAAATAACACAGTTTGGCCTCGTTTTATGAGCTGGGTCCAGTGGCCCAGCAAAACGACGCAGTTCTATTGATACCCGAGCTGAGCCGCGTACTCACAGTCCTTCTGGCACTGCAGTTTACTCAGGGACTCAGTGTGGATACAGCGAGGCACTGAGAGGATTGTATTGAAAGCTCAAAGAAGGAAAATAAAGATGCGCACTTGAATAGCAAACACAACAACATACAACAGAATGGCACCGTGAAAGGACAAAGGGGAGGGGGGGGCTAATGGCAGCCTCAAAGGGAGGGGGTCCCGGCCTGTCTGCTTCGAAACAGTGCGCACTTGTCAACTGACGCTAACTACCAGACATGTACAGTATGTTAAAAAGAGCACATGTGCAGCTGGTGCGGCTGCAGAATTTCCAGCTATCGCATGTTCATCCAAGATATAAAAAAAAGAAGTTAGAGAGGATCTCAAAGGCAACCCAACAAATTCAGTTAAAGTGTTTGTTTCCCCCCCTCTGGAACTCTAATCCTCTGACACCGAGATGAATGTTATACAATATTGTCCAGAAAACTCTGACCAGTCTGACCTGAAGTGTTTCACTGGTCTCCACAGCCCCGGTTACGCGCGGGGGGTAAAAAGCATCGTCAGTCATATAGTTGTCAAATGAGGCCATCCTCTTGACCCCCCCAGAGTTAAGGTTCACATATCCATTAAATCAACCCCAGCGGAGCCGCAGTTAGCCGCGCACACTCGGGTTTGTTGACGACGGATTACTTCATCAGAGTGCTTAACTGGATCTCTCTCCTCACTGTGCGTTTGGACCCCTCAGCCAGGGAGCTCTCCTGTTGCGTGTTTTCTCTCGTTTTAATCTGATAAGCCTCTCATTTGCCTAAGAATTTCTGGAAAAGGACTTTTAATGAGTTGGAGCTGATGTGCAGTAATTTTTTTTAGATTTTTGAGTCCCTAAAGATTGTGACGCGTCTAAAGGCAAAGTAAACACGGTTAATCAAACAGAGGTGACTTTAATTTTCAAGGTGGGGGAATTAAGGCTGGTGGTGGTGGTGGTGGTGGGGGGGGGGTGTCAGCTGGGAGACAGGTGAGGAGCCATGGAGCAGAGAGGAGGCTGCGTAATTACGCAAATTCAAAGCAGTGCCAGTGGGAAAATGTGCGTAAAAGTGCAGGCTGGTGAGATTCTGGCCAATTTCTCTCATTCCACATAACATCATCATCACCATCATTAGATAATCACACACTTCCCAGATCCACGTGGTCATTTGGAATCGGCGCTGTTATGAAGGTAGTGGTCTAATCCCGCCAAAGCCCCTGATATATATAACACACACACGCTCACACACGCTCACACGCACACACACGCTCACACACTCTCATACAGAGCAATAACCCCTTGTCTGTTTGAGTGATGCAAGTTTTTTAAAATTATCGTCGTTCATATATTTTTAATTGACAAATGAATCCCCCAAAACATTATTCTTTTATAAATACACAATAAAATCCTCCTCTTACATTTGTCAACATCCTCTAAAGTGAAGGTTAAAAGAAAATGAGGCTCGTGTATAATATCAATCTTATAAAGGTCTAAATCTAAAATATCTATTTTAAAGGGCTTACAAACAAAAACTAATAACATCACGTCTTCTGTGTATTTATTTCGTGACCGTCAGTAAACAGCGAGCTGCTGCTTTCGTCTCCTCCCTCCACTGTAACGCCACTAAACCTGAAGTGGATTATCGGTCTCCTCTTCATTTCTACCTTGTGAATGCTTTATCTCTCTTCTGCGGATTACCGCGCGCAGCAGGCCTCTGTCATAGAGGGCCATTAATTAGCGATTCAGTCAATACAGGAGGAGACGAGCAGGCTTTCTACGTAGGATTAGGTCAGACATCACATTCCTCCATTAGTATATTCCTCCTCACGAATGGGGCTTCCGCTATACATTTCGTTTTTCTCTTTTCCCCGGAGTCGATCCCACGAGCGCTGCATATTTTACTGCACCGTGCTCGACGCCTCTGCATCGTCCTCCACCTCTGTTATTTTTTTATTTTCTTATATAATTCATAATCAATGATCGCAGCTATGTCCTGGCCGCGCTCTGTCCCACATCGACGCTGGATAAATGGAGCAGAATGAGGAGTTATCGGTTATTCGTTTACCTCCCTAACAAGACGTGATGTGATTTCCCCCTCTGCGGAGGAGAATAATTAATAAATCGCACATTTAAATGCAGGATCCCAGATTTTACCTGTTATCTTGTTATTTGTCTCTCCCCCCCCCCCCCCCTCTCCCCCCGGGGACGTTATTTTGGAATGAGAATTAGATTTGAAAATGCTTAAGGACCCTCGTGTGTTTTGCTGCAGCTTTATTGCAACACAAGTCCTTTAAAAACCAAATTAAATCCTTTTATATTCATTAATAATCATATTGGTTTTAATTGCATCAAGTATCCTCCTGATTAAATCATGCTGGGGTGATGATGCTCTGTTTATCTGCATGCTTCCCCGTGCAACTCTGGAGCTGCATGTCCCACATTTGGCCGCCAGGTGTCCCTCTAAGACAGAGAACAACCTGGAGTGACCCCCCCCCCACCACCACCACCACCATCATCAGTTCTCCACATCACCTAAAGGCCAAAACTACCTGAGACCACCACTCATTTAAGAACAAACTAGTACAATTATCTGTGGAGTATTCACATAAAGCAGCTTTTTCTAATAATAAATTATTAATCTGAGATAATTTTGTGAGAATTTCCTTTTATTCTGGAGAAATCTGTGTAATTTAGCATTTTAATTCATGTTTTTTCTTTTGTAAAAACAGTCAATTGAACAGAGACCAGTGTTCATTTATTTCAAATAGATTTTAAGGTTAAAGCCACGTCTAAAGGTACAATTATCTTTATTAATAATCATTATTATTATCATTATTACCTTACTTATCAGGGGATATCAAAATACTTTCTATGTTGTAGATTTTCTCCTAAGGATATTTACCTGAACCTAAAGACTAGTACATCGATTATTCCCTAGAATTAATAAGCATATCATTTATATGTATATATTTATATTATGTGTAAATATCTTCTTATTAATTCCCATACAAATTTGACATATAAAATCACAATGCTGTTAAATCCTGCTGTTTTCTCGGGGTCGAAAACGCACCACATCGATTCCCATGGACCAGACACTCACCTATTTGCGCACAGGTGGTGGCCAGTTTGCGGCAGTGGGAGTCCATTATGGCAAATTTGTTGGAAACGGCTCCTGAGAAAGAAACAAAAAACAAGACAGAAGAGTCGCATTTAGACTTTAAATCACAACAATCAACGTGGAGTTATGAGGCCTTAAATTCAAAGATTATTCTTCTCGATCTCATTTGGATGAGGAAAGTGAAAGAAACTGAAATGAGTGAGTTGAGTTGTGTGTTGAAAATGCAGAATTCAAACTCTGGATGTTCAGCTGTTGCACTACAGTTGGAGAAATGTGCATTTTAACGAGTCTATCTGTTCTGCACCTTTTTAATTTGATTTAAAATGATTCATTGAATTTAATTCCAGTTGTACTTGACCACAGCTACAGGGAGCGACACATTTTATTTTACGCAATAACAAATATGTGAAAACTAGAGTATTTTTACGAGTAGAAAATTCATTATCTCCCCAGTCTGATTCTGCTTTTTTCACCCCACTTCTTTAAAGACTAAAATTTAAATTTATCGCTCGTGCATTGTTCAGTATCCATCCCCCCCCCCACCCCCCACCCCCCACATCAGATTTCTTCTTGCGCATCGCTCAGATTTGTGTATCGCAGAGAAGCCGTCGTGTTTGGCCTGAGCCAGGATCTTGTGTTTTCGCCGCAGCCTGCAGCCGCGTTGGGAGAGCAGTGGAAATCACGGGATTAGAGTCTGATTGAGATGTCTGTCGCTGGGATATTACAAAATTCATTATCGCAGCCCTCATACTACCTCGATATGAAGTTACACAGATGGGGTTTTATTAGCCCAGGCTCACACTGTTTGCTTATGATAATTCAAGTCGGGGGGAATTTGCATGCAGTCATGCTGTTAACCATTTTCCTCACTTCTTCTCTTCACCTGCTCTACATCATCTGTGGGGTTGTTGTTTTTTTTTAACTCTGCCTTTAGATTCAGAGGATGCAGATATTTCCAGGTTAAGTTTTACACGGTGAGTCTCATACCTGCTCAACCCCCCCCCCCCCCCCCCCCCCTCTGTCTCTCTCTCCCCGCATCTCTCCTCCGCAAAATGAAATGTTGCGGGTCAGGCTGTCAGGTGTAAGGTCACCGCATGAGCCTCCGTGTTATCTAATCAGGGAGATTTAATGAGGGGCTGCCTCCAGTGTTTCACTCACACCCGCTGCTATTTATACAGTTTTGCTGCATTTCTACGTCTTCACCTTCAGCCTCGAATCATTCGTTTAAATCCATTTATCTTCGGTTTCTGTTGAAAAATATATATTATTATATTATTATTATGATATATTATTTTCCTTAAATGATAGAAAATAGTGAAATAACCTGTTCAAAATAAAAGAATACGAAACATTTTAAATACCAATACAATAATAATATAGCCCAGATTAATAAGATGCGTAAATACCTTGATAAATTGACCTTTTAAGTTAAATAAAAACGACATTATTGTGCTAATTTGACAACACGTCAGGGATGAATTATATAAATACAGTGATATTTTCTTTTCAATGAATATTTTATAAATTAACAGACGTTTTAATATATACACATTCATAATAATATGAATATTGTTGGTTAATTGCTAAAAAGAAATTCCTTAAATGCGGCAGTGTTCTTCCACCAGATTTAAACACATTTCCGTATTTTAATATTAATTATAGTTTATATGAATCTCATTCGCCCGGGATCCTCTCGGCTCTCAGCACCGACAGTGGGTCGGTGAGTCAGTGTCGTGGCACCGGGCCCAGCGAAGACAGAAAGCTGGCACCGCTTCACACTGGCTCCACTTCTGAAATCAGCACAGTGCACGGAGCATGAGACTGCAGCCTTTACCGGGAGATGGATCGACTAACCTCCACCATATGGTCCCGTATTAATTAAAGGCGTGAGACCGTGAACGTCCCCCACACGCACCCCCCAATCTCTCACCCTCTCAATTCTCGTTACACCGTACTGCAGAGGACGGTAAAAACACCGGAATTCACTTTATAATCACTTTCCACTGTTGTTTTTATTTTGCTGGAGAGACTTAACTCCATGTAATTGTATCTACGAGTGTTTAGATGCTTTATTTGTTGTCTACACTCACGTTTTACGCAATTTGAAACCCAGAGAATCAAACCAAAACGCACAGATTACGCACCAAATACGCAGTTTTTCCTTCCTTCAGCTGATATTTCTTAATTTTCCCAAAAGCCTCACCAACCAAAGGACAGGACTATCAAACCCTTAACCTCCCCCTTGTATTTCTTTTACTTCCCCACACTCCATCACCTCTAACGATACACCATTATCACCCGCCGACCTGTGAGGCGCACTCTGCTCTCACATCACTTCATGTTCCTTTATGTGCCACAGCCACAGCTTTTGAAATTCACATCAGAAACGCGCAGAAAAAAGTGGAACAAATTCCTCCACTTGCATTAACTCACAACCCGCTTCCTCTCACAGCGCCTTCAGCTCCTCTACACTTCACTTACCAGTCGTGGACACCGGTGCGTCGCCCTGCAGCCGTCGGCGTTTTATTCTACAGCGAAGAGGTAAATTCCAGCGTCCAGGACCCACTCGTGTTTACAGTAGTTGTGTTCTACAGCGACGACTGAGCAGACTTCAAGGTCCAGTTACGCACAAGTCTGAAGTTTCTGTCCGGAAACGCGTGCGTAATTGCGCGGATCAGGCTCCCCCTCGCTATGTTATCCAAAAAAAAAGCGAGAGAAAGACGCAGGATAGTTTCATTTATGCGCATAAATAACCATCTATTTACAGTGTGAGGAGAAGCAGCGAAGGAGGCGCTTTCATCCGAGTCGCCCCTTGGTTCGTCCTCTTCTGTCTTCCTCAACTTTTTCCCTCTGGAAAGACGCTTCAAGAGTGGCGCATTTTTTTCCTCCTTCTTTTTGAGCTCAGAGAGGGACCCCGCGCGCGTGTGTGTGTGTGTGTATGTGTGCGTGCGCGCGCGCCTTTTAAAGGGGTGTGTTTGTGTATGTATACGTCTCTCCCTGTTGTAGTCCGTCAGACGACCAACTTTCAACAACAATAACAAATTTTTTACCAGTGGCGTCTTTAAAAAAAAACGCACATGCATGTTTTAAAAAACAAAAAAAACCATGTGAGTGCGCCCTGACAGGTTTAGTGATGCACTGCACCATTTGTGGCACAGATACACAAAACAGGATTTGCGTGAAACCGAACCTGCAACGTAAATCACGCGAATCAACGTCTCATTATCTCAAACTAATAAATAAACAAATAGATTTATGGCTAAATATCAAATTACTTGAAATCAAACACAGCGTTTGAAGATCCCTGTTCCAACTCACGCGTAATCAACGAAATCTGCGTCTAATTAACACCCAATTAACATCTATTGGGTCATTTTAGTCACAATTTTTATTACAATTGCAAAACAGAATATTTAGAATATTTGAGAGGGGGCTGGGAAACAGAACAGACGCAGTTACACGAGGCTCCTTCGCGAGGCCAGACAGAGCAGCAGCGGTGTTGCGGATTTATGTGCTCGTGAAGTGAACAGCTGGCTCGGATGCAAATGTTTTTATAGATCCGTTTCTTGAGATGCAGACTGTTTTTTTTTTTGTTTTTTTGTTTCCATTCGCATCTTAACTGAGGAGAGCAGACCGGACGTAGCCCCCCCCCCCCAACACACTTCTCCTCCTCCTCCCCCTCCTGGCCTAATCCTTCTTTTACATTTTTAGTCATACTCCCATTAAACCCTAATTAATGCGCACATCCACACGGGAATTTCCAGGCAAAAGGGGAACACTGAAGCAAACCGTGCGCATCACGCACCCCCCCCCCCCCCCACCCCTTCTCCAGCAACCGAAAATTTGGAGAATCAGAAACTGGCCTCCCAGCATCACATGTGACATGATAAATTACCAAATGCGTAATTATAAGAGTGGGTTTAAAACACATAAAGAAATGGCTCTTCCTCAGAGGCCCATGAAGGTCCAGAGCTTTTCTTTTTATTCATTTCAGTGCGTGTAGTGCAAATGATAAACAACACGAGAGGAATAAATACAAAAATCAACCATTTACCAACACATGCTCGTTCAGTGCAGCGCAATTTGACCTGTTCGCTTTAATATTGGATTGTGGTGCACACACACTCGCACACACACGCACAATACATGTAAACGACCCCAAAGCACGTGCAGATAACATCATACCCCCCCCCCCCCCTCCTGCATGCACGGAGAGAACAAGGAGGTTGAGCTGCGTCTGGAGAGTCATGGTGATGGTTCGGCTGCTATATTCTCCTCTTACCTTCTTATACAAAGAGAGAGGAGGGGAAACACACACACACACACACACACACACACACACACACACACACACACACACACACACACACACACACACACACACACACACACACACACACACACCAGAGCCTCCTCTTTCTCACGCAGAAAGGTGCAGAGGAATGCCTGAAGTTCACAGGAGGCTGGCGGGTATGAAATCTTTCGCCTCGGGGCCAAACCGGCGGCTCCTTTTCATTTCAAGCGCTTATCGATTCGCCGTTGTCATCTTTGGCGACGCAGAAGGACACTTGAAAGAATTTCTGATGGGGCTGTGATGTGAGAAACGGGGGTGACCTGCTCCGCCGGCGCTCTCTCCTGACTCTTAACGAGCACATCAGCCTCAGTACAGTTGGACATTTTCAACTTTTCCTCCTCGTGCTGCAGCAGCGCGCACGGACTTTCAAACAGCCTTTTCCCAGCTTTCATGCACGTCAGCACGCATCCATCCAAGCCCTGCACTTTAAAGAGGAGAGATGATTGACTGGCCACACTAACACAACCTCCCAAACCTATAGGACAAAAAAAAGAAGAAGAAGAAGAAGAGAGAAATCTGCTTTACATTTTGATTTGGAAGGAAATTTCAGCTTTTTCTGCTCATTATTTCCCTCTGGGATTTATTACAGCTTTAAACTGCACTTTTAAAACCTTCTAAGAACCGGTTATGTGCATAATATGATGCTTAAAACTCAATATTTCCCTCCTTTGGAAGCAGCGTTTACATCTGCAAACCATATATACTTATTTAAAGTGGCTAAATGCAAAGATTTAGGCCACAAAGCCACATCAGTATTGTGAAAATACACATGTTCAACCAGAATATGGGCCTATATTTACATTTCCAAGAATACAGCTATTGCATCAATAATAATTGTTAAATGGAGGGTGTATAATGCTAAACTACCCTGTGATGCAAAGATATTAGTCTTATTGTGAAATGGAACCCCACCTAATTTCTAGAAAAATGGTTCGCTGTGACAAATGCCTTTTCCTCCATCGTACAGCCTTTGCATCCTGCTCATGCCACAAGGAATCAATTACAGTCAAATCAAAAAAGAAACAAAAATCCATTTAAAGGGCGCTCGTCTCCGACTTCTCCCTTCACCTCACACCACGACTTCAGAATTCATTCCAAATAGGCCGTCGGTTAAAATGAATCTAAAGCTTTTATTTTTTCCCTTCTTCCCACACAGCATTCAGTGATATACTGTTTACCGTCCTTGTTTTATAGATGGTCATCATTCTGGTGCACCGGGAAGCTTGAGTAATGCAGATGTGAAGTGGGGGGTTGGGGGGGGGGGGGTTCTTTGCCTGAGCCTGGTTTTTCTTTTTCTTTTCAGCTTCAGCCTCAAACCACACGTGATTGTCGCCGAGCGCTCTGTCTGGCCAACGCTCTGTGGCCATGTAATAAAATTTGGAGTCAAATTGGTGTTTCCAAAGCCACAAATCTTTAAACAAATCAGTTTATGTGCTGCTAATATGTTAGAAATAAAGCAACGGGCATGTGGATTTAGCTTCGTTCTGGGGGTGGGACTCCGTTGTAGGAGGAAGAAAAAAAAAAAGAAACCGAACGTTAGACGAGTCTCTCTCTCTCCTCCCGAGACAGAAATACCCTGTGTGTATTTCCATTTGTCAAGTATCACTCCAAGAATGTTATTAGCGAAAAAGCTGCCTGTAAATTAACCAAATTAAAAGGGTGGCTCTTTGATAGCTCTTGAGCTTGTTGAGCGGCTTTATGCCTGATCCGTACCATTCCAGCTCTGTCACTGTACCAAAGGGAGATGAGCTACACCAACGCTAACCACTCCAACTCAGCAACATGGCTTGTGGTTTAGAGCGTAATATGCGAGGCCAGTGAATGACTTGCATGTTAGGCTAGCCTCACTTCTCCCGACGTGCCCGGCGAACACGGTGTATATTTAAAAAGTACTCAGCTCTTCGTCTTTGTCTTCTTCTGTAATTATCCCATCCTCGGCGTCCAAAGAAAATGCTTAGCTGATGTCACTGTGGTTTTGGCCCCCAGACTGCTCTAATATTAATCCCATGCATGAGGCGGCTTCAAATGAGCAAGGATTACTTTGAATTAAACTCTGGTCCATGTTTTTATGTGAGCACATTAACTCCTGTCATTGCTGGTCAGTCAGACGAGCCCGCCAGCTATTTTCTCTTGACTTTGGACATGACATGGCTTTGGTCAAGCGTGATTAAAAATGTCCCTGAGACCAGGACGGCATTTATTACGCTGACAGCCGCAGACGGACAGCACCGTGCGGCAACGAGTTTTACTGCCCGCACTTGATCTCGGGGAAGGTAATAGTCCGTGCATGCATAAACACATGCGGCCTCAGCCTTAATCACAGGTGCGAGCGGGCCGATAAATTGCTCAAGCAGGTCTCTGATCAATTACGTGAAAAATCAATGGGAAGCTGCCACTAACCTGCCTAAGGGGAAATCGGCCAAGAATGAAATTGGTGTGATAAAATGACTATGATGCCTCCCAGCCCGTCAATAACATGTAAAACAGTTCAGCTACATGCTAACTCTCCTGTCAGCAGACCCGAGGTGGACCCAAAGGTCACAACTGGAATCAGCTTAGGCCTAATTGGTCCACTGTGGCAGAGAGGGATGGAGGAGAGAGAGGCAGAGGCTCGTCCAGACAGTGGAGAGTGGAGAGGATGGATGAAATGTGCTAATCAATCCCGTAAAAATGTGTAAAGAAATAAAGACATGCATGTTAGGTGGAAGTATATCGAGGGAAAGACGGATCCAGGCAACGTTCACACAAATTCACGAATTAAATGTGACCCGAGTTTTCAACCACAAATAACTACTTACATTCTTGTAAACACTCTAAATATGACCCCGTCTGAAGGCAGCGCTAGTCTTTCACTGTCACGTTGACATATAGTGTGAACTGCAACATTCAAGAAAAACCTTCCAAAGATTAGTTTCATATAAAAATTCTAATTACATGACCCAATTGATGATGGTTGGTGGTAAGAAAAGAATTGAGGGAGGGGATGAAGCAAAGAGGAGAATATACCAGGCATGATCCAAAGAGATTTAAAAAAAGAAAGAGACAGATGTGAAAAAGACCGTATCCAAAAGGAAGACAAAGAGAGAGGAACAGAAGGAGGGAGGGCGCGTACGACATGGCTAATCTGAAATCAGCATGCTAGTCCCATGTCATGTGTTCTGATTAGTTCCAGTGTTTCATGCTCATCTCTGCTTTTCATGGAGACACGATGCACGGCTGCACTGTACACAAGACGCAACACAACATGACGAGACGACAAACCCCGAGTGACACACCAGACCCTGACGCTGGGTCTAGATCCACTCACGCCGAGTTGATCTGTCACCACTGAGACGCAGCACAGACTGGGATTCTTTTTAGGAAGCAGCGTCACGACTGTGAATCTCAGACCTCAGCAGCTCTTTGGCCTTTTCCCTCGATCCGGTACTCCAGGTTCACTAATCCGCCAGCGGGCAGACATCACAGAGAAGGTGACGGAGGGAGGAGGCTGTGCGGAGACTCGTAACTCTTCATGCTGGATGCGAGATTTGCTGTGCGACTGATTCAGTGTGTGTGTGTGTGTGTGTGTGTGTGTGTGTCTGTCTGTGTGTGTGTGTGTGTGTGTGTGTGTGTGTGTGTGAGGTGAGGTGGGGGTGTCTAATCCAGTCCCAGTGTGAAACTGTTGACATTTGTGCTTTTTTCCCCCTTCATTATGTGACTGGGGCTGTTTTGCGCTGGATTAGCTGCAAATCTCCCATGCAGCACATTCAGCATGCCACTAGTAGTTTAACTTCATTAATAATGGATGAAGAGATTGTAATCCAGGAGTAAGAGAGCATGCAAGAGCACACACACACATATACACACATATACACACAAAAAGAGAGAGGGCACCCCTATTGTAGAATCCGTTTTTTCCACGACTGTGATGGGGATGGTTATTATTGGTGCCCACATGTAATGTTGCATCAATTGTAATTTGTGTGGAACCCACAAAGGTTGAGGTGTGTAATCGAATATATGTAGGGTTGAATAGAACAAGAGGGGGGGGGGGAGTTGGTAAGTCTCTGCGGTGCATATGCTAGTATCTTCCATTGATTGTGTTTACTCAAGCTTCTCATTGCAGACTATTATAAAAGACCGGGGGACACACCCTGGCCTAACAGCAGGATAAGGGGGATTAAAGGTATACATATTCACTATTTCTCTGTCTGCGGCCACTTTGATTTCCCGTCAACACAATGGTGATACAAGCCCGAGGAAAAGTAAGGACCAGTGCTGCGCAGAGGGATGGATGTTTAGGTTCTAGTCCAAGAACCAAAACGTACCTGTCGCAGAACAACAATGACCGATGGAGGATTTATGATGAGACATAAGAGTAAGAATAATTTCATATGAGAGATAGTTAACGAATTGAATTTGGTGATAACTTTTCCTCTATAACCGGGTTCTAAAATCACCTGAAATAAATCAGCATCATGCCCCATGTGTCTAAATCAAACAACCAACTTCAGACTCCTGGTGTCAAAACATCGACCACGGTGCACTCGTTGACCCTTAATATGAAAAGGTTTAAAGTTGAATAAAGTCTCAAGTCTCTAATAAATCTCACATGAGGTGACACAGGATATCAATAACACGTTTGTAACCTAATGATGTCCAGTCTGAATGAAGCATTGATCCTTTTATGCTAATATTTCACAGAAATCATTCAATTTCACAAGGTAGCTCTGCCGTGTAACTGATATTTTACTGGAATGAAGAATGTGAAGCCCAAAAAAATAGGTTTCCAACACGCTGCATCACAACAAAACCTTGTAGCTTCACGGCTGTCGTTATTTCTACAAACATGGAACAAGGAAATATCTTTCTTTTAATTTGCGTCAGTCTTACAAAACTGAGCTGCGACCCTCTGATGTGGTAAAAAGTAAAACATACCAGCAGCTTAAACCTGTCACATGCCACAGGTGGAGACGGTGGCATAGTAACCTGAAAACCCTTTTGTGAACTTCCTGCTTCCATCGAACAGAAGTCGTGTTTGTGCTTGTCGTTCTGAAAGGAGCTGCGTCGCTCTTCCACTTGAAAAACGAGATCACCTCACAGGGGGGGATTTCAAAACATGACAATTAATCAAAACTTTTTTGTCGACTGCTGTGTGAAGATTAAAGTCGCAGAATGGAAAAGATGGACTGTGTTGATCCCAGAGGGCAAATGTGTGTGTGGAGTCAAAGTGTGACTGTGATACTGTTTTCATGCAGCGAAAGGGAAACGATGGTTGTGTATTTGTGTTTTATCTGATTGACAGAAAGAATGAGACAAGTGGCTTCTCAAAGAAGAAAAGTTCTTAATGCTTTTAACTGGAGGCCGATATTTAGAGGCCGATACAGATACACAAAATGTAAAATATATTGTATACAACTATAGATAAAAAGAAAACACTAATACAAATATATAGAATAAAATAAATGTTCTTTATCTAAATTGTGAACATAAAATGACATATTTCATAATTTATTCCGTAAAATAAAATGGTGGCAAACCAATAAATAGGTCAGGTTCTATTAGTAAAACAAATGTGTGGCTCTTTAAAAAAATACAATTGTAAGATATGAGCATATTTAGAATGATAATAATATTATGACTTCAAAAACATAAATGAATAAAATATAAATATCTTGTTTTATGTGAGTTGAGTTCTGTAGAGGCAGTTACGCCTCATCAGTAAATTGTGTCAGTCAAACATCAGTTTAACATTATCCACTGTCCAAATATCCGATGATCAACTCCCTTATAAAAAGGGTTTAATCAATATCTCGGAGCTGCCCGGTTCATAGGCTGTCGGCCAATGAGCAGCTACTGGACTGGTTGTGGGTTTAGCACTTTTGCTCAAGGGCACAGCAGCTGTTGTTGTCGCAGAGGCAGCGGTGAGTACGTTTACTGTCCCAGCAGTGAGCATCCAGTCACAACCTTCCTCGTGTAACGATCAGATCATGTAATTAGCTGCAGGCTGTCGGCGGCGCAGGGGGAATACCGGGCGGACAGCTTTGATGTGTGAGGTGACACATTGCTGCAAATAAATGCTTATTGGTCCAAGCTTACGTGATGTCATAGTTCATTGTAATCGCAGTTGCTGGCCTCATAAATAATACTTAAGATTGTTTCCAAGTGCGTTCTCCTGACTGACGTGTCAGTTCGCTGCGGCCTGGGCGCTGCTGACCCCTGGCATGCTGTGAATGTCACACGACAGTTTCCATTGTAATGAACCGACGGAACACACACACACACACACACACACACACACACACACACACACACACACACACACACACACACACACACACACACACACACACACACACACACACACACACACACACACACACACACACACACACACACACACACTGTCACACTTTTGAGATGCACTTGGTCAATTTTGTTCCAACAGAGTCTAAAATTACATAATCTGAATTTTAAAAGTCTCAAATATGTTTAAATATCACATCAATAGGTCTTAATTACGTTAACATTCATTCAATGCTTCTTCCATCACCCTTGCATTTTTTAAAGATATGTTTTGGTGGCATGAATAGTTGGAAATGTCTGCATTGTAGTTCTTTCTCAACCATACAGATATTATGCTCGTATAAAACCATAAACAAGACCAATGTGGAACTGACAACTGAGTCCACAAACCTTGAGGAACCCAGGCACCTTCCTGTCTCTGGCTGTAGTTTGCGTGATATCGTGGCGTATCGAGGAGTTTATCTCAACCAGACTACTTCACTTTATCTTCAAATAAGGAGAAGTGTAAGTATTCTGGGACTCTGATATTCCTTCATGTCGGTCGTTCTTGACATGGGTATTAAATTTCATTCACGATGGTCTTTAAAAGTTATTACAAAGTCTTAGCCTGCAGATTTTGCAGCCACAGATGCACACAGAAGTTGGTGCCCGCAAGGCCTTCACTTATGGATATGAATGGGGGAAAGGATTTCAAGTCAAAGATCAGATTTAATTACTTTCATGACAGCGCAGTTAGTTTCCTTGAACTGGTGCAACTGCAAACCGCAGATTATGACGCAAAAATAAATCACCATCACAAAATAATGGGTCAATGGGTCAAAATGTGTTGGAACGTCTGAGTAACCAACAAAAAAACAATCTTCTCTCAGGACTCTGACATGAATCTTGCACACGACTCTTTCATACTTCGTCACTTCTGCAAATGTTTGCTGAAAGAGAGACACACAAGCTGTGGCTGAGATTAAACCTCTTATCTTATGGTCTCGCTCTTATTGCAAGTCCATCCTCTCGCTCTTATTGCAAGTCCATCCTGCTGCTGTCCACACATACAGCTCCGTCAGTCAGGGAATCATATGTGCGTCCTAAACGTAGCTTTCGTGAGGAGCTGCCTTCCACAATCACACACGCGGCCGAGCGGTAACCTCGTCACAAAAGGATGTTTCCGTGGCGGCTGCCTCCACATGATACGTGTGCTAATGCTGAGTACCGGGTTACATCTGGTTCCCCCTGACTGGGAGGAAAGCTAGCCCGCTGACACTGAGGCTAGGCTAAGCTGCCGCTGGATAGCCTGCGCTTTCCGTGTCTTTTGGGGGGCTGTGGTGCATGCGACGCGTCAGCCAAGGCCACATGAGCCCCGGAGCATTCCCCCGTCTCTCTAATGTTTCAATTAATTGCAGGGCTGTCACGAACAGTGTTCAGCTAACAGGAAACACATTGGCTTTGACATGAAAGCCCCAGTTGTTGATAGATCTAATTAGAAGTGTAAAATCTGGTTCCAGATTGTTTCACACAACTGCAGCCTCTCGCTCTGCCTCCCTCCAGTCTGAGACAGTACACTGGGTTTAAGTATCAGAGGTATTATAGATATTGCTAAACATAGGTTCATCAACCGTTTTACTGACGAGCTTCTTCTGCTTCTCTCTGTTTGTTTATGAGCTTTTGAAGTTTTTGTAGTTTTAACTCAAAAAGAAAAAAGGTTACAAAGCAGCTTCACAGGGGCCAATGACATCACTGTGTGTTGCTCAAGGGCACGCTGATGGAGGTTGTGATGTACTCATTCAATCGCCCCCCACCCCCACCTCGGTTTTCATTGCAAATCTAGCAGATTCAGACTGTGGTGACCTTCCGGTCACAAGAAAGCTCCTCTAACCTTCAGGCTACTCCAGCGTTGGAATACTTGTGTAATGAAAAAGGGATGAGATAGCTTATTATTTGGGAGGGGGGGTGGAAAAAAAACCCCGTCTGAGGAGTGTGAGAGAAAAGAAAGCATGGGAGTGGAACCAAAGCCTTCATTACATGACTGATAATGTCTGATGTGATGGATCACGCAAACTGTGCATCCCTGGTGGTGCACATGACTTCATTGTGCATGTCTGGTGGGGCCGGCGCTCACTCCGGGCGACTTCACAGTCTCCGTCTTTGCTCTTTTCCTCATGTTCACATGCTACTTCAATAAATACGGCACAGGCAAAAAGTTTGATTACGAAAATTAATCTGTGTGTTATTGAACCGCATTCCATTTTTGTGAGATTCAGCTGCGGACGACCCGGTGAACTCGGCCTGTATCTTGACAGAGCTATCTGACATTCGCAGTCAGGAACATATAGAGTAGGATTGTTTAGGCCAAACACAGAGAGGTTATGTAGCTGATAAATTTGACCTGAGAGGTTTCTGAGCAAAATTGTTATATAAGTACCCCAAACTGTAAAAAGTGTAGTATCTTGTGTCTTTATACAAGTAGTGAGGATCTTTTTGAAGTTTTTTATTTGTTAGAAGCAGATTAATTCTTCTTTGATTGGCAGACTGAGTGGAAATCGCCTCGAAATGAATAAAGTGATGCAACAAAACCTGTTTTCGTCTTTTACTGTGGTATTTTTCCAACATATAATTGAGGCTGTGCTGTCATATTCAGCACAAATACATAAATTTCGCTGTCAACGAACTAGTTTGAAGCATTCAACAGACAGTCATCGGACACTGTTGCTTTTCAAGTCGAACGTGGACATATTTACATATATAGACTTTTAGATTTTATTTGTCTTTTCTCTGGGTGCATGAAACGGTGGCTATTCTGGAGGTTAATCTAGATTTAATGTACACGATTCCCTCCACATTTAATCCAGAAGTCAGTTTTTGGGTCAGAGTCAGTAAACTAATGAAGAACATGCAGAACCCCAGACAGAAAGGCCCTGGAAGCAACACAATCACCCAAAGCTAAAGCTGTGAGTGTAAAGATCGGATTCTGGAGGTTGGGAAGCACTAAATTTAACAACCACCTCTGTGCGTTCACTTCTTTGCAGTACTGGAAGTCATAGTATGCTCCCACCACACATATTTGGTACATAACATCACCAAAATACTTACAGATTTACACTAAACTGACTTAAAAGGAACAAATGACCAAAAAGACCAAACTGTAAAAAGCTGGAGGCGAGTGAAGACAATCATACGTCTGCCATTTCAAATAAATTCCAACTTTGGAAGAATATCGATGGAAACACTGAAACGTTTCTTCTTCTTTTTTTTTCTGAAGGATAAAATGTTTACAGACTGGATTTGCTGCCCTTGAATGGTGGGCTTCAGGTATATTTTCCATCGGCCAGCGAGACATGAATTTAGCAGAGGTTGACAGGTTGTAGGTCCATGATCCTCACAAAGAGAACTGCAGATCCTCCAGTGTGTTGAAGGCTTGGCCCTTGCGGACCAACTGAGTCTTAACCCCTTCTCTGGTGCTCATGGCTATAACACAAAGCATTCTGATCACTGGACCTGAAGGGCAGTTCAAATACCGCCAGGTCACCGGGGGCCCATATCAACAGAACCGCGGCTTTGTCACCAATCCCACTCAACTTCGAGGATCTTTAGGGGAAACAAATCGATCAACTCCTGACTCCATAACTGGTCTATGGCCACAGAGAAGAAAAACAACACAAAGCTTATTTTTCTTTCTGTGTAGCTCTCGTGCTCGACGTTATATATCTCAAAGAAATCTATAAAACGATATTATACCTGGTGAAAAATGACGATGATTAAAAACCGTGCAAACTGTGGCAGGAGCGACACCTTTTCAACATTTCAAGGTTGATTCTGATATTTTTAAGACAAAGAAAATGGCACAAAAAAAAAGAATAGAGCGTCTCCTTTTTTCTGCTCATACACGCACAGAGATTTTTTAGCATGCCCGCCTGCTTCGTTCTCTCCTGACACCCAATTAGATATCAGTCCAATTACCTCAGCATACAAACCACAAATCCCCTCAGCTTTTGAACCAGAGCAGCCAAATCAAAGAATGAGTTGGAATCAGATCAGACTCCATCTCTAGTTCAATCATGTCTGCTGGTACGCGACAAGAGAGGGGCAGCTTCTTTTTTCTTTTTTTTTTTGTTAATATAAAGTCTAACAGCAGAGGCCTCAGTTAAAAACATCAGGAGCCTGCATTCACCATCGTTCAGTTTAAAATGACTTCGATGACGTGTGGCTGTGATATGTCTTATTTCCCTCGCTGATGATTTACTCTTATGATTGTGATTATTGTCTCTTTCCACCAGATTTCTGCTAACTTGTCGCGACATAATAACACATTTCTTTTAGATATCTTCCGATAACATCGTCGGAAATGCCAAAAATGCTGAGCCAGGCATCGGCGAGTACACAAATCTATGTACCGATGTGATGCCACGTCTTTAAAGTTCGCTCTAATGTCAGCAATTTGCTAATATTTCACGCTAGAAAGTCCCACGAGTAAAACGGTACCGTATGCAAGATTTCACTTTTGAGCTCTTGAAAGGAAGTAATTGTTGTGTATTCCTAGATTTTTCCGTTATGACTCTCAAAGCATAGATAATAATAAAACCTCCATGGCATTCATTCTCAGTATGTATTTATAATTCATATATTTATATAACTATAATTCTCAAATATTTGTCCACCTCCCCCCCTGTAAAAATGTTGGTTCTATCCGGCTGTAAGTTAAATCAAACCAAAGCTCTAAGACGTCAACGCATCTGAAACCAGCTGCGTTTTGTCCTGTGCACTGTAGCACTATAGGACCACAGCAGTGGAGTAAAGGGCAGACGGCTATTGGTGTCTCAGAAGGTCACAGAAGAGGCTTTAATGTCCTTCCCTACTCTGTCGGTATGCCGTGCAGCTCCCTGGCTCTCCTGATAGGTTTCCTCCCTGCTGGGACACAAAGTAACTCTGTCCTGGCTGCGGAGCAGGAACTCGGAAAGCGAAGACGTCAGCTATGCGGCTCCCGGCAGAAACAGCGGAGCGGTGGAACGGCGCGGTGGGGAAGAGGAATGAACGGTGCCACCTGTTCACCTCCACTGCACCGTCTAACCCGTGGGCACTTGAAAGGAGAGAATAGGTATTTCCGTTTAAACAGGGAGACGTTGTGATTTATAATCGTCCTCTGTAAGCACAAGATGGCCACGATGAAGGCAGGGGATCAGCAGACATGTCAACCTACACCACTGGCTCAGATAGTAGCTGGTAAATGTGCTGTGATTTCTGCCTTAGGAAAAAAAAACTTTCCAGTCTGAGTAATGTGAAACAAAGTCTGCAAATCCACTACCTGCAGTGTTCAGTAGTAAGATGGAGCGATCAGATGAGCATTGAAAAGACTGAGGCCGGGCCCTAAATCACTCACTCGTTCACTGAGTTTGCCACAGTGTGTTCAGTGAGTATCATTATATCCCATATAGACAGTATCCCACAATGCATCATGAAAGGAAACGTGTAAAGGTCAAATCAAATATTTACCATCATGCATTGCACTCACGCTGACTCAAAGAAAACAAACAAGGGGAGAGAGACCCAACTTTAAAATTTAAAAGCATTTCGACAAATTGTTAAATAAATGTATATAAATGGATTTTCAGTTAAGAAAATTGAACTTTAAGTAGAATAAGACACTGCAAGAAGTAAACTAATCTGATTTAAGAAGCAGCAGCAAACAGAAAAGTCTTAGTGGCCGACACAAAATTTTTTGTATTAATTCATTTGTATAATGTGTTAATCGTAAAAATGCAGGTGTGTATTTATTGCTGTTGATGTGGCACGTTTTATATGTAGTGTCTGATATATAATATGTGTATAATCCTCTTCTTAGAACTCCACAGACAGTACAGGGCGTATTGAATGAAGGATTTCTTATACATGCCGGGGTCAGCCAACAAGATATTTTGTTAAGATGGTAACTGCGTCACATTAGGTGATTATAGAGCTGTAAATTCTCGCCGCGGAGAGACTTGACAGACCCCCACATTCAAACTTCCTCGAATGACTTCCTGCAGGAAACCTCGAAAACACAGGAGCGTTGTTGCCGCCACAGCCTCAGTTCCATCTTTTGACACCACCAACGTCGTTCTCCTTTTGCTTCGCCATGTTCGTATCTGTTTGTGGCTTCATCTCTTCTAAGCTTTAAAAAAAAAATGTAAACATGCTCGTCTTTCTGTTAGAACTGAGAAATCTTTTTGGACTCTAGTTCCCGGGTCACCTGACGTCCTACAACTTCCGGGTCAGACTATAATCGGGTAGAAACGCTAGAATATTATGGGACAGATCAGTTTTAACTTTCTTAAATAGCCAGATATTGCAGTGGGCTGAGCTCTCGGCCTCCGTATGTTTCACTCCTACCCTCCTCTTCCTCCATCTCTTCGCCCACATTCATCCCACAGCCCCACTTAAAGAGACTTAACAAGGTGAGAAGTGCCAGATCCAACAACAATTGAAAACAGAGTTGGTGAATCAGCTGTAGCCATCAATCATACTCCGATCAATCACTGTCACCTGGACCCCCCCCCCCACTGCGCCAGCTTCACACACGGGTCTCTCTGTCGCGCCCTCGGCATGTAGCCCTGAGGAATGCTGGGTAATGAGGGATGGCAAGGGGCATCCAGGCGTCCAATTACGAGCCATGCTGGGAAGAAAGGAAGTATGTGCCATGCGGGGGCGTGTGAGCGTGTTTACGTTTACACCCGAGGTTCCGAGCTGCTGCTTTCATCCAGGGAAACAGTGGGATGAGGTTTCTGAACATTGGAAGCAAGTCGGTGAGGAGAGGAAACCTCACAGCACGGAGGTGACGCACCAGAGGTTTATGACCGGGGAACAGTCTGGGATTATTGTTGACATGTGGGGTGATAAGCAGGGACGGTTTTATGTTGTGGTCACCTGTCAGTCAAATGCCGCCTGTTACTGTGCCGGCTCTCTGTTCTGATGAGGTTTGACTTTCCTGACGCGTCATTGTTTTTTCTTTGTCTGGAATCGATGCTCATGCTCATTGTTTTGGTTTCTTTAATAAGCAGAGGACAAGATGCTTCAATGTTTCTTGAACGACAGGACATTTATGACCAGTGTTCAAACTCATCAATGGATTTAAAATGTAGAAATGTATTTTTACTCATGTACATCACACATGTAAATATAATCTATTTTTTCTTTTTGTTGATGTCGATACCAAAACAATACTTTTCCTCACTCTAAGAAACAAACTTTCTATAAATCCCATTTTTATTTAATGCTAATAAGCTAAAGTTCTCAAGACGAGCAGTTGCACAACGTTTCCTTAATAAAAACATTAAAATTCAAATATGAACATACAAACTACAAACTATACCACAACTATATCTGGTCCCACTACTTTTGATTCAAAACAAGTTGAGGTTTGATACTTGGGACACAGTAAAATACTAGAATCCGTTCAGGCCTCCATAAGGTTCCACTGTCATATGGACCCACACCAACAAACCTGACAAACATTGCACCTGAACAGGTAACAACACATCACTAGTTTGCCTATATATATATATATTTTTTTTTCTCATCAACAACAAATCCGTCATTACAAGAACATTACCGTCAATAATTATTCGCAATAAAACAAAAAAGCTTTGAATTTAGGTACATAATCCTATTAGAAAGGACAAAACATTTTCCCCATCTGTATAACTAAAATCATAATTGATATTATTCAAATCGAGTATTGCTGCCAAAACAGTAATATTCTGTGATGTCTACGGCACAAAGTTTATTGGATCAATGACAAAAAGACAGAAAGACTAGTGAATTGTGTTTTACCCATGTAATAGTATGATGTCATTGATGTATCAGTGTTATTCTCACAGTATTACTAATGAAAGTTATGCTTTTGTCTCCAAAACAAATACATGAGATTTAGATGTGTAACGATGTAATTTTAGGCCAAGATGTGTTTATTTGCTGTGCATTAAACTTGTGTATTTTGCAAATCTTATGATTTACCAATATTTATTCCTCGTGGCAGCTGCTTTAATTCAGCTGGAACATCTGAAGATTTGAGTCCTCGGACTAAGTATCTCTTTAAATGGCTGCAAATATCACATCATGCCACGGAGGAGATGGAGATCTCACCGTTAATCTGTGCTACAAACAGCCACTGTCGGAGGGGCCACTGCAAGGTATTAAGTGTAAATCCTCTTTCCTGAAAATTGTTCACAGCACAAATGGAAATTCCATCAGAAAATTCAGGCTCATTTATTATTCATCGTCAGCCCCCTTCGCCGACGCCCTCGCTGGAGGTGGTGGGGGAAAAAACCCTGATGGCGGATGCGCAAGTATATCATGTGGGAATCTAATATGTTGCTCTCAAAAGCAGTGAACTGGAAAAGACGGGATTTAATATGGTATCTGGTCCTAAGTCCCAACTAATTCAATAACATTATGCCACAGATTTATTAGGCATCCCATTTTCCGATGCAGGTCGGGCTGCGATATGTAAAACATCTCCAACCTGACGGAGGTGTAACATATTGGGCTGAATACACCTTTTAAAGGGGCAAACTGGAAGATCCACTTTTCAGTTCTACTCCTCTTCAACTCCTTATTTTCATTTTCTACAGTAAGTAAACGCAGTATCGTGAAAAAGGGACTCGTAGTTATTCTTGCAAACTTTTAATCAAACCCTCTTTAGTCCGATGATGTAAAAAAATATGAAGAGTTTTCTTCCCTTTGAAAAAGTGAAACGTAGCCTCTCTCGCCAAACCATCGCCGTCCCCTGATCCGTTATGATTTATCGATAGTAAATGTTTTTTTTCCTCTCGAAATGGACTCATTATTTTTTTAAAGGGGAGACTGCATGGACCAGAGAGGTGATCTATCAAATCTCAACTGGAGGAAGTCCAGACCGGCAGAGGACAGATGTTTTCCTTTTCGTTTTTCATTTTTCATTCTCTTTTCTTTTTTAAATCAATTATTATTATTATTATTATTCTTCAAGGAGCTAATTCACTTTTGTCAAATCTGCCACCTCAGTTTTGAGGATTATTTTTGGAATTGAACTTATCATTTTTGGACCGTGACGCTGCCGTTGCCAGATTACTGCAGAGGCCGTCATATCATCCTCTGTCACCTATCAGACCAGAACTAACCTCATTACCGAGGAATGTGTCTAAGTCCTACGAACTCGCCTCCTGCTCCCGACAATATATCTCCCCCTCCAGGACGGTGCTCCCGGATCGAAGAGAAATCACGACTCTTGACGGATATGGAAGTGGGTTCCTCTCATCTTTTCCAAACTCTGGTGTTTGCCCTCTCCTTTATGTAGAGCTGTAACGTTTTAAAGGTGACATGGGAGTTTCAGAGAGACACACACACACGATAGATGAGAGCCATCCTCTGCTCTGGAACCCATTAGGAGACGTATAAAAGGCCTTCCTACCAGTTTGATTTGTAGTTAGAGGGTTAACCCCTCAAATGTCTGTTTGCGGTTGAGGAGAATTTGAAACCCCTGTAGTGAGTGATTGTTTCAATGTAAATGGGGCATGAAAGCCGCTCTATAACTTTTCTTTTTGGCTCTTGTCATGTTCGATTATAAATCCCACAAGTGACTTCTGGTTTTCAAGTGGACATTTTACACTTTCAAAGTAAAACCTTTCCTTCAAATATACTTTTTTTTTGGAAGAGGCAGTATAACAAACGAAAGCATTGCCTTCGGGGCATGTTGGACAAATAGTCCCAAAGATTGTAGCGGGGGGGGGGACCCTGTGTCAACATGATATCTGCTTGTTGTGACAGTGGGGCGGCTGCGTGCACAAACACATGACTTGAGTTTTGTGGGGAGGTATAACTGAGGCTGGCGCGGTGTTGACATCTCCAGCTGTCTCCAGGGTCGGAATAAAGATCTGACACCCGCAGCGGTGCAGCGTAGACACCAGCTGGGTCTGGAGCCAGACAAAATGTCTTTCACCTCTCCTATCAACACCAGCATTCTCCCTGCGCCACAACCGCACGTCTCGCTGCTCCGCTCCCGTCTTTATTTTACTTTGGTCCCACAGAACTTTTTTCCCTCACCCCCTCCTTCTACTCTCTCTCCCTCCATTGCATCCCTCTTCCGCTTCAGCCACAGTTCCTCCCTCCCTACTTCCCCTTGTTCTTCCTCCTCCCACTTGCAAATCCTTTCCAGTGACACAACACTGATTTTTCTGCCAACTTTTCTTCCCCCCTTGAACATCAGTCTCTGTGGCACAGTAGCTCTTGACTTTTGTGATGACTTCATACCGCCTCTCTTGGCTTGGGTGGCGGTCAACTCAAGCGGAGAATGAGGACTCTCGAGAGTCGCGAGTGTTTTCTGCTACAAGTGCTGCAGAAGATGCAATAGTGGGATAACATTATCAGACACTTGTGGTACATATGAATGTGTGGCCTCTGCATTTTCACTCTCCCTCAACAGAAGTGAATTGTAAGTGCAGAAATGTGGTGAGTGCTTGGGTTCATCATAGAGAAATATCCTTTTGAGCAGAAAAGCAAAACATCAAACAGTTGAGATCAAGAGAAACTGATCTTTCTGACATAGATAAACATCAGAGTTTTACAAGAAAGTACAGGATAAATAATTATCTGCATATCCTTGAATATTATTTTTTGCAGAATTCCCAAAGTTGGTGTTTGTCTTAGTTCTCAGGGGCAAAGTTGATCTGTGTGAATCTTCCCCGTCGAGCTCAACTTTGAAGTTTAACATGGGAATTTGCACCAACGACTAAAGCTACATCCACATTACTACGTTTTAGTATTAAAAGATATCACTATCAACACCTTTACGCTTGTCAGTTGACACTTCAGAGTTTTCTAGCACCTAAAACAGCGAAGGTTGGTTAACGCTGCTGGGCCAGTTTTATTTTGGTCCAAGAAAAGAAATCCATGCTCTTACTTTCCACCATTGTTTTAGTAGACAAGCTGCTTCCTGTTTACACCGGCACAAAGATGCCCAGTGTATGTGAATGGTCATGGGAAACACATTTTCAGGTGTATTATAGCTTGTGTGGCCGGAGAAAGTTTTAGTTTTAATAAAATGCATTGAAATGGATATAATGTCTAATGTTAATGACATTTCTGACCTTTGAGGGAACCATACAGAGGATAATCGCCATCTTGCTCCCTGAATGCCTACACTATATGTGCACCAATGGAAATTTGAGGCAGGGGGATTGGACTTTAAAAAGTGTGAAAACACACACTCTCAAACCCTCCTGCAACATCCAGTGTGTATTGGATGGCGTCCTGCCCCGACTTATAAAACACACAGAGAGTTTGATACTTCTGAACACTTCAGAAATTGCACCAGTTGCACTTTGAAGACAGCCTGAGATGGCTACACCATTATATCAACTTAATCTGTCAATCATTCCAGCCGGAGTCGTTCTGTGGGAGAAGCTCTGTGACCACAAGGTATCAGCTGTTGCCAGTGCATATATATGTTCCATCTTGGTAATTGTGTTCAGCACTCACTGTGTTGAGACTTCCAAGAACATTAGTGGAGCCATTGTGAACATACTGAGAGTGAAGTGGTCTTCATGAGGCAGAGAACAATAACCAGTGAATCATTACTTGAGATAAACAATGATCTAGTCTAGACAATATGGACAAGAGTCACATGAGACTCATACCTCCGCCAAGGCCTTAAATTACATACTTCTTAAACTATTGGAGATGCATCCAAACTGTAGATTCCCTACTGAATCCACATTGTATCACCTACACATTGGTGGTAGTTTCAGGTTTATAGCCCTTTTTGTTACAGCGCAGTGTGAAACCAGACTTAAATCCACTAGCTCTAGACTCCTATTTGGATTTATAATTTTCTAAATTAAAGGATTTGTCACCTTTTGAGTTGCCCTGATTACATTCATCAACCTCTTGGGCCACAGGCGACTTGTTGCTTAATTGGATTTCTCACCCATCTTCCTGTGAAAGGAAACCACTGTATGTACTAAAACATCCAGAGTTCACAGTAAAATCTAGTGTGAAACACTGGAATAGTTTTGTTGTTGAGATAGAAACACGTTTATCCAACCTAAACTATAGTTTTTGTCTATCAACTCTCTGTGGTGTTAAACTATTCATCACTGAGTTGGGTTAAGATTTGAGGATGTTTTAATGTGTGTGCAGTAATCGTACATCAGCTGCTGAGGTCTTCTCGTACTGGCTTTGATGAGGGCTCTGTAAAGGGAGCAGAGCGGAGAGAGGAATGCCTTCGGATTTCATTTGGAGCGAAAACGCTGACGCGGTGGTAAGCGAACGCAGACGAAAAGCTGGAGAAAGGAGTGAAATCATGATCACAGTCTTGACGTGGTTCACAGACAGATTTTTGTGGTCACCCTGCAGCGTTACAGAAGCAATTCCCAGTTTTCGGCTCCTTTCCCCAAATGTTTTCCTATCCCCGCTCTTACACTTGCATTTTATGGGGCTCGTATTCTGCGGCCTGATGCCTTTAAATTGGGCTGATGTAGAAGAAATGACTGAACTGAAGTGGGTCTAGTTTGATCAGGACTTTACAGGACTGCATGTTTTCAAGGTGATGATGGTAGTAAATCCTCGAGCATGCTCTGTAGTGCTGTTAGAGATCTGGACATTTAGGCTTATTTGTTTTTTAAGAACAGGAAAAAAGGAAAAAGATAAAGGAAATTAGCCCTTTTAGAGATTCTTACAACTCATTGTTCCTCGTTGGCTTTGCAAATCATTTGAGAACCTTTTGACCTGTTTGGCTTTTGTACGAACGAGGGGGGAAGATTCTTTGGTGTAAGCCTTTTAGTGACAGGAACTCTGGGCCTCGGGCCAGCAGTTATGACTGATGGAGCGAGTTGTCTCCTCAGCTGTACCCACTGAGAGAACAAGCTAAAGATGTAGAGGCCAAATATAGAAGGCTATTTCTCACCCTGGGTTGATGGATTACTCTAAAGCCAAACTATGTACAGTGCCCGAAGGGGTAAAAATGTAACATTCATAGGATGGGTTGTCTATTATCATACACAGTGACTGCGTCTCTCTTTTTCACCTTCTTAGTTTTTCTGTTGGCCCGCCACACTGCTATAAGTTGCTTCTGCACATGGAGATCATAAGTAAGTCTCCCGGCTCTGGCACTGAATAAGACCTCGAGCAAATTGTGTCAGAAGCCAACAAAGCTGGTGGCGTTTGTTTTGAAGGCTGTCTGCTCCCGACTCATGCCGACTCCTTAGCTGGGTTTGTGTTCTTTGGAGCCGAGTCCGACCAGATGTTTCTTTTTGAGCCACTGAAACTGATAGCTCATGACACAGTGTCATTTTTCACCGCCCGTATCTCCCTGCTCCGCTCAACACCCACATAATGCTTCATTTTCTGCGAGCGGAATCAATACGTATTTTGAAGTAATATTCTCCGAGAACAATTTTTCGGTACGTGGCTGGCATCTTTAAACGGCCTGAAAGCGATCTTTCAAAAAAGCAAAGCCTGTGTGGGAGGATTTGGCTGCGAGTGGGGAAAATACGAATCAAAAGGGGCAAAGATCAATATGATTTTCAAACAAGGCAACAGTAATTCCTGCTGTCTGTATGCAGCATACTCAAAACTGAATCACTTGTGTGGGAGAGGTCTTTCCTTTCTGCCTTTTCTCATATTCCTATAGTCCTTAATATCAGCTCCATGTCAGACAATAAGAGAATAACGCAGGGAAGAGGGCTCACTCTGTTTGAGGTAACGATTGACCTTGTTAATTAAATGAGAGCAGCTACTATTTCATGGCATTGAACTGTTAAAGATTGCATACGGTGAAGTTGCACAGTGAGCCACGGAAATCGATACGCAGCCGAGAGGAAGATCAAAAATTGCCCGATGAAACGTTTTTTGTTTGCTTCTCTGTCCACAACTTCCCACTCCCACTGCTCAGTGGCCTCTGTGGTATGTTTGTATCTTTTCAACGCTATGGATTTATAGACCCCTCGGCATTGTAAATCATCTCCGAATCAAACATCCACATGCTCTGTATCTATCACTAAAAATACCTCAACTTCTTTCTCTTTCTTTTTTCTTTTTTTCCAGGAAACTCTCCTTGTGTTTAAATCAAGAAGCGTGTCTGAGCAGAATTCAGGCCCAGAGCCATGTTTGCCACAGAGTTGATGCAATGTGCAATATGTTACTTCTGTCACTAGGGGTCTCTCAATAAAAAAACGATAACAAAGACGAAGTGTGATGATGTCGTGAAGCAGAGTGGGATCATGGGAGTTTTTGTCCTCACCACCATTACCGATGAAAATCTACCTGATGTGACTCAGGCACAAAACTTGCTCACGCAATGAAGAATCGTAATCAATACGCCAAATGGCTAACACTCGTACGCTGTTCGCTGCAGAAGTTAAAGACGGGCAAAGCTGATATGACGCAATTAAAAGTCGACCAAACTGAAACTTTGCATTTCTTTTGGGGATTGGGGATTTCTCTGGGTTTGAACATCGTCATTAGACATTTGAAATAAGAATTGTTCCATGTTATCTCTTTAAGAACAGATGCCGCAGCTCTTCTGAGCAACCAGACAGAAAAAAATGACAGCGATGACCCGTAGCTACATTATGAGGACCTTTTGTAAATGGTTGGTATGCTTTCTAAAAATAACTGACATGGATCTCCTTCTAAACAATGCTGGCACTAGTGGCTCCTATTCGCCTGTTGATCAAAGCAGGTTTCATTCTCTCATCAATACTTGTCAAGCCCGGTTTCTTTTATTGGAAGGCGGCAGTGGAGCTGGATTCCAGGATCTAAAACTGAGTAAATAGACATGAGGAGAGGACGGTGTCAATCCTGAAACAGTGGTGGTCAAAAAAACACAAGTCCCTCTATTTTATAAAGAGCCAAAAAGTAATTGACACCAAGAATGAATGTGTTGTTGTCCCGACACTGGAAACTGTGCATTGTTAGCTCTGTCCTCCTCCTCCTCCCTGTCAGTGGGTCAAGTTCATGCCCCAGCACTTGTCCCTCATCTGTTTTTAAACTGTCAAGGTCAAGCTTGTGTCTGGGCCACGTCAAGCATTTCACGAGGAGACAATACGGTCAGGGTGCAGGCACTGGTGATGGTGATGTCCGCAGCAGATGTTATACGGCCAAAAGGACTTTTAACGTAGTTTCATGCAAAAAGACTCGCTCCCGAAAAACTGATATTCGTGTTTTGTCCTCACAAAACGGTCTTTGTGAGTTTTATCCTCATTTCACGAAATCTTGTTTGTCAAAAACAGGCTAAAGAGCTCATATAGATTATAACACACAGACACAAACAATCTGTTTTAACGATGCCCATAATCTTCTGTCTTTGCATGGTCAGGAAAAAGATCTGCTCTGGACGACCCCTTGTGTTTTTGCATGCATTCTTCAGCAGCTTTAAATTTAACCCAGCGTCCTAATCCCATGTATTGTCCTGTTAGTCTGGAACAATGCGAGACATGTTTTTGGGTGCGTAGCGCTCGCAGCTTCCATGCGGACGGATCAGGTCCAAGTTCACCCCCCGCGCCACCGTGTCATCTGCCAGACATGGAGATGACTCATTGCACAACTGGAATCAAGGGGGCTTCGGTGTCGGGTGTCCCATGTGCTCAGGAATAACCAATCAATGTCACGAAAACAAAGTGAAGCACAAATTAGCCCGGCACAACCGGACATGGACGATGTATGTGTAGAGTATTGTTTTCAGGCTACACAGCTTAAGAAATACATGTGTAAAAGACGATTTGTCATGTTTGGGTATTTCTCTTTGACTTCACTATATAAAATATCCTATATTTTTTTTTCTAGCTGATTAAATGTACATTTCACAGACTTCCTCCTTTCCTTGTTTTTTCAAAACAAGCGCAAAAAGCCCTTGTCGTGGGGGACAGCGCCGCGGGAACCCAACGCAGGCCGCTCCTTTTAACACTGGGCATGTCCGCCTCACCCTCCTAAAACAATAAAGGGTTAAATTTCATTTGTTTTCACACATGTTAATCTCTGCTTGTAAAACTTACACAACCCCAAGGAGGTGTGCTCATACAAAAATTCCTCTGCGAGTTTGTCAGACGGCGAGTGCGTGGCTGGAGTGAGTGAAATTAATGAAGTCTGTAATGGGTTATCAAAGGGGGGAACTCGATATCTGTGGCGGGGGAACCCCACCTGTTTATGGGGGAGATGCATACACACACACACATATGCGCACACACACACACACACACACACATCACAGTCTGTCAGAACAAAGAATTGCAGGTGGGGTTCAAGTGCTCCCCCAGTGCCAGAACAACAGGTGGATAGGCATTTTTTATGATGTCTGCCCTCTCTCCATGTGGACTCCTCAAGCCGAGCAACTTGAGACTTCAGAATTTCCAGGTTTGAAACAAAGACAGACAGACAGACAGAGAACTATATACCTTTTGGCAAGTGAAATGTTCATGTCTCAGACGGAGGTCAGCCTGACATTGACATTTGGGTAAATTATCGTCCTGCTCAACAAGTGCTGATGTCTGTTGTTTCTGGGAAAAATATCTTTCACTGGCTCTGTGTGGTTTGTGAAAGTTACACATTTGCTTGCTGCTCCGAGCAGTCATTTTCCTCAAGGGCCCTCTCTGAAAAGATGTGGCAATATAGCCGCAGCGATTTGTTTTCAATAAACAGACGTGTTGTTAGCATGATCACCAAAAGCCACCACAGCTGGAAACATGAGGCAAAGCCAAGATAAATCTTAAAAGTGCGTAGGGTTAGGGTTATGTTTATTTTGTTCTTATCCTGCTGCTAAATGTGGTTTTGTGGACGCTGGAGTCGGCTCTTGGCGAATTAAGGAAGGTAGTTCGATGCTTATTATAAACTTAGAAAGGGCACATTTTACTCAAAGGAAATCCAAGTCATATTTGGGGTTTTCTTTCAGAGTTAGGTGAGAAGATGCCACTATAACGTCTGTATTGCAAACACAAACCTAGCGCCAGCAGACATTTAGCATAACTTAGCGTAAAGACACTGCGCAGGCTGAAAGAGCTAGCTTGTCCAATCTGCCTTCGTCTGATATTTAACGTGAACAAACGCCAAACTGTAAAAACAAGTTTGGGTTGTATGTAGCCGCTACTGTTTAGTAGCTGATGCTCTAGTGTTTGAGATCTGGAATGGCAACCACTGATTTGATATTTTAAATATTAGAAGGGTGTATTCCATCTTTATTTCTTTCCCTCTCTCTGAATATTTCTGGCACCACCGTGGATGAGAAAGTGTCTGTTTACAGATGGATTACTGAAATATTTCTTTTGCATGCAGGTGATGTGAGTAACTGGCTGTGAGCATGTGCTGAAACTCAGGCTACAGGAGGAGAAACATGGTTTTACTCGAATCCTTTTTACACATTTCTACGCTTTTGCTGTTCAATCATCTCTAAAGTTAAAGTTCTGTGCACCTTTTCTGCTTCAGCACACAAAAGGTTGGGAAAGTGGTTTTATTCCACAACTAAATCTCCTTCAAATCAGTTCATGCATAGTGGCTTTAACAAGGTGACGATTTCAAGATTATTATGAACTGATCATTTCCATCCAAGGGGCTATTTACCTACCATTACATTACCTACAAGTCAACCGCGCTGGTTATTTGCCATGGGCACATGCCAGTTACAGTCGGCCAAATGGCAGGATATGTGGAACGCCTCAGCGAGCAGCCAAAGTGTAGGTAACACCCTCCAAAACCACTTGGAAAACAGCACAAAATTTCCACTCTGCATGTATTATGAAAATCAACCCACATGTTGAGCACTGCTCCTCAGCTGATGGGTCTAAAGTGACTGTTGATCTGCAAGAGTTATTTGCACTACCTGAAATATCCGTCTACTGTAAAAGTCTCAGGAAATGGACGCATGTTTCTTAATGCTTTGAGTTTACATGTTAGATTTAGGCTAAAGACTGAAATGCAGATTATTAGCCATGGATGTGGCTAAAGGCTCAAACCAGACAGGGTGTTATTTGAATCTTTGGCAAAACAGGATGACCTTGTTTCCTTTTTCAGTTCAATAGAATCTGGGTCTTAGGTTTGAAGTGAAAGGAAAATTATACTTTTATAGTTTGACTTAAAAAAGGTTGTCTTTAGCTGGGTCAATTTCATCCGTCGCTATCGCCATTTTTTAATGCACCGTTTTTCTCAAGACGTAGGACTGTGATGTTCCCGTCCTGATCCCTTATCTGCTAATGCTAAATAGTCAAACGTGAAGATGAATGGTGAGAGATAATTTTGCAGCTGCAGGGAGTGCTGCTCTCCATAACGCAGAACCCGGGGCCAACGCAAACTCTCAACGTACAAAAACCCAAAGGAAAATAAAACAAGCCCTTTCAACACAGTAACACTCGCACTGCAGTTTACATGTCATTAAAAAGCTCAACGATTATGGAAACCATATTTCAGTTGTAATCGTCCTCTTGATACTTGTGGCATCGCACTCATATTTCATTGCTCGAGCCTGAAAGGGGTTTTGTCATTAACTCACTGAAATGCAAAAAGAAAATCTGCCGTTAAAGTCCATATTCAGTTTATTCTCAGCATGCAGGGAAAAACTAATTATAACTTGAAAATGTCTTCAAATGAATGTGTTATGTATAATTAGTTATTAAATAATGAATACCAATGTGTATTAATAAATAAACACACTCATCTCACTAAAACATCACCAAGGTCACCATCATTCCCTCGTGTCGTAACTATGTTCCCTAACCGAAACTTTCCATTCGTTTACCGAGCACCCCCCCCCACCCCACCTCCGTGTACTTTCCATCCCACTGACTTGTGGAGCATGCACTGATACTAGCGGCTCATCATATTATGTCCTTTAAGTTCATCTATATACAGTGTGTCCTAAATCACTGTACAGAAGTGCTAATCATTTTCAGGGCCAGCCTATAGTACCATCAAAGTTAAGCTCAGCCGTAGCTGGAATTTGTTACCCTCTGGGTTATTTTTAGGTTCTCCTTGCTAACTATCTGCCTTTTGGACTTGATTGGAGATTAGCGCTGTTTTCATTCTGGCTCTGAGTAAACATCCTTCCACTTATTTTCAAGCTCTGAATCCTCCCACCGCGGTGAACTGGATGGGCACCTGCTATTTTTGGGAGGATATGTCGAGGGGTATTCTAAAGAGAGACGGGCTTGTTTTACACCCTGATCAGAATCTATAAATAATATCTGTGGGTGAGTGTGTGGGAAGGGGTGTCGGGGGGGTATGTGTCTCTGGGTGATGATGTGTGTGTATGTGGCGTGTGTGTATATGCATGCTGAGCACATGGGTGTGTGTTTCTATGTGAGGCAGACAAACGGAGACTAACTCGAGTGAGTGTTGAAATATAACTACATACTCCACAGTTTTGTTTGTGTGTCGTCCGATTGACGTTTGGAAGAGTTGTTGATTATTTTGCAGGTCGTGAGACACTTTACTATGTTATGAAAACAAATGATATATCATGTGTTATTGTTATCAAGTTAAATAAAGTTTATACAGTTTGGACAAAATTAGGATCGTCAATATTCGCTTAGAGACATGAATGTTTGTAAAGATGGACAAAAACAAAACAGTTCCTCAAAAATATAGCCAAAACATGTTGATCGCCCCCTGGTGGCGGGCTGCATTACAGGTCATACAGTCCGCCTCCTGCAGATGGGACAGGGGCCAAACACAAAAATAAATCAAACCACACATCAAGTCCGTTTGTTTCCCATTGTTTGTTGTACGTATCGCGCTGGTGCACGTTCAAATCTTAATATTTCTGATTTAATCAAGTTATTTGATGCCATAAAAACAGGATGAGACGTCATGATTGACAGCTGAGATCGACTCCCGGTGGAACTATTAGTTTGACTTAGATACGACGGCTCCACTCCACGATCCCTACCACGCAGAAGTGAAGACGTGCTATCCGTCAATATGATGGTTTTAACTGCTATAAGAACGGCTAGCAGTTGCTATAGCAACACAAAGTACACCCGAAACCTAAAAACATTCAGTCAGAATGATAAAAGAATTAGACACATTGAATCAAAGAAGTCACAATGTTTGCTGCAGTGCTTGTAGTGTGTGATTGCGATCACAGGCCTTGACAGCTGGTCTGCTTCAGGACTGTGAAGGTTATGATCACAGTGACTGATTTCTATCTCAGCACTCACTCCCAGTCCACATGGCCCCAAGACCCCTGCTCAGACCCTCAGACAGCTGGACCCTGGTTCTGGTTTCACTACTAGTTCAGTCTGTACAACTACAAACGGGAGGTCGTGATCACCGGTCTGTTCCGTGAACCACGTCTCCATGTGTCCAAATATCTCTTATAATTACACTGGCACTTGTTGCAGAACAATATCTAAAAGCAGATATGAAAGATCGAGGAGGCAAAGAGTAAAACCTTCTCCCTCCTTCTTTCTCTTTTCATGACTAATGTCGATTTTTCTTTTTTTCCAAACCCCCCCCCCCCCTTCCCCTCCTCCCCCTTTCCTTCCCCTTTCCCTCCCTGTACTTTCTCCACTACTTTCTCCAGCCCCTTCGCGCCAGCTGTGGTCTGCACAAAAACTGATTTTCAGAGTGTTAACCACCATGTTCTTCCTGCCGACGGCAGGATTTCATTTGCAGAGCACAGGGGGCCAATATCTAGGGTAATTCCCAGGGTTTAGTGGCACTGATCTCTTCCCAGCTCACCTTGGGGAGAAAAATTAAAGCGGCGATAAGGCCTTACCCTGCCCAGGACCATGTTCACCCTGTGCTGCCCGTCGCCTCACTGCTGTCAGCTACTGGAGACTCACACAGACAACACCTGGTCCGTCTCAATTTCACCTTCTGTAGGCAGCGGTACACACACTAAAGGTGATATGATCAAAAATATAATAAACATACTTTTTTTTATTATTTCTTGTGAGTAAAAGGTAATAGAAAAAAACTGTTTCTTTTGCTGTGTTTGTGTTTTATTGTCTTTTAATGTGTTAAAGCTGATTTATTCTCCATTTTATTCCCGGCAAGGTTTTAGATAACAATATTATTATCAAAATTTGTAGTGTTTAACATTACATTTTTTTGCTCTTTGTCAATTCTAAGAAGTTAAGTTGAAGCTTCACTGCAAAACAAAAGGAAATAAATAAATACATAATTATTGAGAAATAATAACTTCAATGAGTAACAACATCTACACTGGACTTTTATTAATCTACAGTGCCACAGATTTTAGCAGTTAACAGCATAAATGTGTTTTCAAATAAGGTGTTCTCTGTAAATATTGTGTATGTATTTTCCTTCATTCTTTCACAGAATAAAGTGAACCATCCCTGAAGAAGGGAAACGAATCCAGTAGTTTCTGTCGGTATAATCTTCCCAGCAGCAAATTACTTCTCCACCATTTCATAAAAACCTTGTCCATGACCATTTTTCAGGACTTGGATAAATGTCATTCCTCCGTGAATGTGACATCTGCAAAAAAAACTCCTAATTTTAATTTAAATTGTGTTCAAAATGACAGCTTTCCATTTAGAGGAGTGAGAGACGCATCCACTAATGAAATGTCAAAAGATTGAGTCTCGCTTTTTTCCCCCCAATCCAATTAAAGTGGGGAGGTGTATGTGCTTCCCATGTACTGTATGTTAAATGAAATATAAAATTGGTCTACAGGGGTTGGAAATTAAAAGGAAATTGAGTTTGACTGAAAGTTTCTGATGTTTTTGGGCCTTTTCGAGGATGTTGCTCGTCGTGTTCGTCAACTCGTGGGAGCAATTAAAGGCAAAGTGGAAAATAAATAGCAACAGGAAACACACATGCACTTTACAATAGCCACCTTCATTCATTTATAAAGACATTTGCTCTTTCTTCTTCATTATTTACTCTCCCTGTCTGTAACACTGTGGTTCTCAAATGGGTGGAATCAGATGACTATCGGGGTAAAATATGGATTGAAACCAATTGAACGTGTGCCAACCTTTTATTTCTTTAAAAGTCAATTTTCATCCTCATTAATCACTTCCACTAATGAATGATTAAAATAGTTGGGTCAGGGGGTGGGAACTTTTTTCGGAGGGTTCGGGCGAGATGCCAGAAAAAGTTTCAGAACCGCTGTTCCAAGAGGAGTGAAACATAGGGAGGAGAAATCTCAATAATCCTCTGACACATTCATGTAAATAAGTTTTGAAACTATCTTTGAAAGCAGACACAACCGCACACACAGTTTATTCCTTCACACTGGTGGTGGGAGGCCCGGAAAAAAAACCCATTTCAGCACATCAGGGGGTGGTGGGGTACGCCTTGTGGGTTTAAGTGAAACCAAATGAGCTGATGTCTCCCTGATTAAATGCACGAGTTATTGTTTCTTTAAAAAAAAGAAAGTGCATCACGTCATGCTCCCTCTCTGCTTCATACATGACGGGACTGTTAGTTTGACAGTGTCAGCGTGCGGAGTAGCGCTGCAATGTGTTTCCAATCGGCGGGAGATGTGAAGCCCGCGATGGGGCATGCACGCCGCCCCTTTGAAATGATGCACCAGGAGGAAAACATAAACAAATGTTTGCCACCAGGCACGTTCAAATCTAACCCCCCCACCACCCCTCCACGGGCCTCCGCCTTTCACCGCCCGCCCACCCCCCGCTCTGCAGAAAGCCACAGCCTCACATGTGAGACATTATCAGGGAGGCAGAAAACATGTTTTTGGAATTAAACTATTACGAGCCCTCCAAACAAGATAAATTTCCTAATTGGGTCCTTTCACAACATTTACATATTGCCCCCCGTCCTCCTGTGAGGTGGGTGTTTGCTGGGTGTCAAGTCGAGGGGTCCCACGGAGGTGCAGAGGAGCAGCCTGGTGGAGAATCACGGTGGGTAAGAGCTACACCGGGAGAGAGAGCGCGGCCGTGTCGACATTCGAAGCAAAACAAACAGTCTGACTTCTAAGCCTTGGCAGACCCTGCTGATGGGTCCCTCGGTTTCTCAGCTTTCCTCCCAGATGCCTTTTTAAGCCCTTTATTCTTTTTCCCTTTTTTTTTTTTTTTTTCACTAGCACTCTTTACTCCTTTTCTCTTTGCACTGCTTTTAGAGTGTGTGCGCGTTTCAATAATCCCCTCAGTGATAGGAGGAAAGAGAAGGAAGGGACAAAGACGGAGCGATACAGGGCACAGAGTGAAAGTGGCAGAGGGGTTCCTTAAGATGCCATTTTCAATCAGCTATATGCTCCACTTGAAGACACAATCACACACATGGACACACACCATGCAGCCGTGCGAACGCTCGTCGCTAATGTGAAACCATACTCTCAAAATGGCCAATTCCCCGCTGAACCCAAAATAGCTTCACTCCGCACTTTAACAACTCCTCACTTTCCCTGTCAAGTTGAGCAAACACAGACGTCACGACTATCAGAGGAGTCGTCCCTCTCCCCGGCCCGCTGCCGCTGCCGCTGCAGGGAAACCCAATCTATTGTTTGATGTGACCAGACAGATTGTCTTCCAAATGCTTTGTGTAAACAAGCCTCATTTTAACCTTCCCCAAAGTGTGACTTAATAGAGATGAAACCAGGAGGTGTCCGTTTCCAGCCTCCTCCAATGGCAGGGGAAGGGCGGAATGGAAACCACATGCGTAAATACAACCCCGGTGCGCGGCGCTAAGTGTGAGCATGAGAGGAGAAACAGTAATCAGATTGGTTTCCTGTGACAAACAATAACATTTATTTTAAAGCAGCAGCACTTTTTTTTTTTTTCTCAGGCTGGCCCAGTAGCTCCCATGGTAATGAGAGCCAGACTCCCCTTGGCTCCGAGACGTTGGGATGTTGCTACCTAGCCTATACGTAGTCTTTGGGCTGGAGTGGTGGGACGAGTGGGAGGTCACATGCGGTGCCGCTCTTTAAGAAGAGCTCTTGTTGGGAAGAGGATTCAAGGGGAGTGAGGTCATTGGTGGTGATTTTAAATAAAAGAACTTGAAAAGGTTTTATCACCTGGAGTTTTCAACTACTTAAAGAACTCATTGAAGTCTGGCCTGAGGTGGAAATGTGATGTCGTGTCAGGAGTTTACTAATAGACCTGAGAGATGCTTGGCAGGACAGTAATTCCATAACACTATTACTGTAATATGTGTTATTATTAACGTTATTAGGAGGATTGGCTGATTTCAGATGCATCAGTATTGCTATATTTGGGACCTGATAAGTACAAATAGTACAAAACTGCCATGAATGGAAATTAGAAACGATATTTCCATCACATAAAAGATCCATGTGTTGCTGCTGTACAATGTTCTGATCATTATATCATCATATCTTGATTAAACAAACCAAGGTATGTCCAGCAAATACTTTATTATATGCTAGATAAAAAGTCAAAAGCTATTGCTGTGGATATAGTGAATGAATCAAACATGATCATCAGTTTTGTTGAAATTAATGTTTCCAAGCTTGGATTGTCAATTAGCTTGGAAACCCCCCCCCCCCCCCACACACACACATTTGAAGCATAACATAATCTAATGTAATCTGGAACAGATGGCAACTGTTTGTTGGATATCACTTTTATTGTTTTTTTTATAGTACATACCATCACATAAGTCACATATGCTTATTGATATTGATTCCAGCTTTATTAAATATGTTTAGTGTCGAGCAGAGTCTACAGTTTAAATGCTCTGGAGTAAATATTGAGAATAAAGGTTTACAGTATTGGAATCATATTTTACCTCTGTCTGAATCGCTCCCTGTGAGGATCTGCTGTAATTATTTAATGTGAAAGCTTATCTCGGTTTCCCTCTATTTTCATATTGAGTGATGGCTCTGGTGCCCCATGTAGCTCAGATTAACTGTGATCAAGTGGAGGCCTGTGGGAGCTCCCAGCATGCTTACGGTCCCTTAACAGACAAACGCGCCGGCGATGATGGATCACGCAGGTTTTCATCACAAACTCATACGAGTGTCTGCTCACCTCAACTCGAGGGCTTCTGACCTGAGAGTCCCCCCCCCCCCTGTTGGGGTGGTTTTAGTTGGACAAATTTCAACCCCTACAGGGTCTCTGCGAGGGGAGTGGCTGCGAGACTCATCTGCCTCTTATTACGCACCCAAATTGAGTACGTACACAGTGGATGTGTTAATGGATAGAAATGTGGAGCGGGGACATGGCGTGCAGGGCAGCAGGAGAAACCTCTCCCGCAGCCTGTTAAACTGCCAGGGACTCTCAGTTTATCTCAGCTATTACGTCCAGTATTCGGTTACTTGGCAGAGGCTGGAAACGCAGATATTTCTGTCTTATTTATTTACACACTGCACATGTGAGATTTTCCCTCAGAGACAAATTAAGAACTTGAGAAATGTACAGTATTTCTCCTTACTTTCACTTTTGTGGCCTGATGATGTGCCCTAGGATTTCGTGCCAAATGCTAAAGTAGATACTGGAGTCGGGGCCCAGCTGCTGTCTTGTATAAGCTTAACCTTCCCTGAATTACAAAGAATATCACCACAACCCTCAAGAGTTACCTAAAGAAAGTTTGTAGATTAACACTGTCCAACAGGGGGAAAAAGCAGATATCAAATGTTGTTAATGCTCGTAGGCCTACTGACTATTTAAAACATGGCATGGTAAACATCCCATTTTGTATATTTCAGAAGAGCTGGGCAGGAAAGTGAGGAAAATGAATGTCCTACTTTGAAATCCTCTTCCTAATTTGACGAGCGGCTGAGGAATATGAGTTTCACATGCTGCACATAAGTGGGCGGGGATTACCTTGTGAGGGCTGTTGGTGGCGGGAGCAGAGCAAACAACCTGTGGCCAGTGTGGAGAAACTCTCATGGCCACAGTCTGTGCCAGTTGTTTGATACTGTAGCTCGGCATGACGAGCGCCTCGCTGAGCCCACAATGGATCATGCATGACCACAACACTTAAATATAGAAGTGCAGGCTGTAAAACTGCAGCTACTGTAATGTACCAGTAGCTGATGGTATATGTTGATGTGCAGTGTTCTCTCACCAAATATGTAAATTACCAGCATATCCTCATTACGAGAACCCACAGTTTCCTCCAAAACATATTTGAAGTTTACTTGTATAGAGAATACATTTGTTGTTGCACTATGGGAATTGTAGGAGTCATATTTTTTAAAATAGACGCATTATTGAAGATAGATGGTATAAATATTTTTTGGGTGACCTCTCGGTGCTAGCTGCACAGGCCCATAGATGTTATTATCTCGATTGCCCCCTGGTGGCTGGCTGCAGTACAGGTTCATAAACCCCACCTCCTCCATGTTAGTGGATAGAATGTGTACTAAACTTAAAATGGAGGCCACCCATGTATTTTTACAGTAGCCCAAACTGGACAAACTAAAAACCTTTTTAGTTTTCAATACAAATGAAGGTTACCACAGGTAAGGGGGTGAGGTGGGGGGTGTTCAGCTGCAACATGCAACTTCACCACTAGATGTCACTAAATTCTACACACTGAAGCTTTAAAAACGCGGTGAAATGTAATGATTGACAACTTACGATTGGACGGGCATGCCCATGTGATCATGGCTCTAAATTACGTTTAAAGGGCAAGATGGCAACACCCGTATCTGGATATTCTGGCTTAATTTCTCTTCAACGGGAGGATGTGGAGATGCATCGTCCATCTTTATTCTTAGTCAATGCACAGCCACTGAATGCACAGTTGACAATAATAAATTAGTTTCAGGCAGTGCTGCTTATGCAACACCGTCTGATCCATGCAAGATCAGACTCCATGTTAAATTACATGTGGCACCACCCATTAGGATGCTGATCCCTTGTTAGTCAACACTTGCACAGACATTTAAAAAAAAAAAAACATAATCAAAGAAGTTAGTGAACTGTCCCAATTAACCAAGGTGAGACATTGACAGACCCTTTACTTCTCGCTCTGTGGCAGCAGCTGTGTCAGAACATTTCACCATTAAGAGACAATCAAACAGCGAGTGTTCTGGTATTCATACGACGGAGTAAAAAAACCGAAGGGAGCGAGGATTAGAAACAGCTTGGAGTGCAAATTGAATTAGCCCTTTGGAGATGACTCGGGCTAAGAAATGAAATGTCATCCTCGTCCATGCAGGCAGAAATGCAAAACATGTGAATGTGAAGAGCGTCTTTCTTTCTCTCCCTTCCTTCCTTTCATTCTCTTTTATACGCTGACTCTTTCTCACTGTACAGAGATCTGTCGGGCGTAAATCATCGCAGCGAGGATGAGAACCAGCCGCCTGCAGACAAACAGACTCGCGCAGCACGGCGAGTCGCACAGCTGTCTGCGAATTATGTGTCACAGCTTTTAACCCTGCGTGGACCGAGTGCCGCTCCCACCAATGAAAAGACAGTTCTCAAGGCCGATTCATAAGTTGGAGGAATTGTGCTGTGCAGTAATCAAAAATACATGTTTAAGAATGAATGTGTAAGTGTGATAGTCATTATGAGTTATCTGCTAAAGACACTTGCATTCGGAGTAATAATCCACCAGTAAATCTGAGACTCAGACGTCGGGGTGTTTCAGTGACCTGGAGCTCAAGTACGCAGCTTGTAGACAAAGTGATCGAGTTTCACGGAAGCATGTCACTATTTTTATAGACCTGCAATCCCAACCTGCTTTTCTCCTCTGTTATGTGCAAACCTCCCCCCCGGTGCTTTGATTTGAAGTTGATATGCAAACCTCATCGCTTTTAATAATGTGAGCAGCAGACGAGTGGGAGCGGGCCGGGTGTTTCTCAGCTGCTGTGCCGGTGCTGGTGTTGACACCAGAAACTGGCTCAAATGAGGGATTACGTTTTTTGAAAAAGTTGGTTTTGGGCAGAACACGCAAGCTGGAGTCATAAGGGTGTGATCATGAAGCAAGAATCTGTGTTTTGTGGTTTTCGCTGATGATTTACAGTCAGTGGTATTTGTTATTACTATAATTTAGTTAATGTGTAAAATGTGTATTAGGCTGTCCCCAGCTTTATGATGCCGCTACACGAGGTTGAACACCGACTTCTAAGGCTCATGCACATACACACGATTCAGAGAAGTGCTGCAAGTAGCGCAGACGACAATGGAAGTGATTCCAGGGGACACTATAAAGCGATGGACCAGGCTGAGAAGAACTTGTCAGTAAATGCTTTTTAAGTTTTGAAGTGACTGAAGTTTGCTACAACCACATCTGAGCCGCGTTCATCACTTTTTTCTGTCCCCCCGGAAACATTTCCATTGTCGTCTGTGCTACTTGCAGTGTGTTTCCTGTTATGTGCTAAAATCGCACATCTGCAGACAAACATTAAATGCCTGGAGCAGCTCTTATCTTCTAATTTTTAAATGATAAGTCGGTCCAGCTCTATCCTGTTGATCAGCTGTGGCAAACTGCCGCGTTTGTTTCGATGTCTTGAATTTCTCCATTGTCTCATGTTGTTATGGTTCTTAATTAAAAAAATGAATATCTAAATACTTATGTGTTTTAAAAATCTGACTCTTTACTAATTGGGAAGCAGCTTTGAGTTTGTGATGGAGGTTTAAAGTGTAGTGCAGCGAACAGGACGTCACCTACTGTATCTGGAGCTGCTCAGTGGGTGGAGGGCTACTTTGCCACAGATACACGGCACATGCTGTACGGTGATGATGGGTCTGAAACTAGGTTATCAATCACCGGCCGTCCTCAGTCCACAGGTCCCACTCCAATACCACATCCATTACCCCCCCCCCCCACCCCCCCAAACAGGAGTCTGCATTAAAAACGTATGGACAGATGTGGGAGTCCGGCAGATACTCTCCAGTTTGAGGACACAAACTCGGGAATGTCTTCTTGTAAATGATGAGGTGGTGCAGAGGGACAGACATGACCGTAGCTGACTTTTAAACAAATAAAGTAAAGAAAAAGGTACGACTGGTATACAAAATATACTTTTTTTTTAAGCTGAAGTACACTGTATGAGTGTAGCACAAGAAAGTACAGTGTGTGAAGAAAACCCGTTTTTTCCTCCGCAACATGAGGCAGAAAAAGAAGAAAACCCAGACTCGGCCAAAAGTGCTTTTTCATATTGTAAATTAAGGAGAAGACTGCGGCTTTCAAAGCAAACCATTATGATAGTTAACGTAGAACCACTTAAAAGACCAGCTGCGGGAGTGACGTGAATAATAGTGTTTAATTTGTCTAATCTTAGCAGGAGCAGTGGGTGGCTGCAGTGGGTGGGTAGTGGGGGTGTGTGTGTGTTTGGGGGTAGGTGGATGGGTGGGGGGGGTCGCTGTTACCCTGCTTGCACTCGAAGAGAACTGCTTCCACCACAATGTGGTGCAAATGCCCTGAATTACCATTTGGCTCTGTCGCTGTTGTTTTTTTTTTTTGTGCCATTTCCCCCTTTCATTTGTAGTTTGTCTGTTGTTAACGTGTGGGACAACAGACACACACACACACGTTGGGACCACTGCGGAAAGAAAGTGAGCGCGGGATGAAGTTCGCCACGAGCCAAAGATCCCCTGATTGAGGAGATGATTTTCCCGTTTCTCCGTTCAAGGAGACTGTAATTTGCCCGAGCGCCCCATAAAATCCCTATAAATAAATAATGTAAGAACTGTACAGATGTAGTTTGGAAAGTATTTACAAGGGAGAGCTCCTCGGACCCCGGCGACATTCACTTGGCGGCGTTACAGCGCTGCACGTATGGTGGGCCGTATTTAAAATGCCAATAAAATTGTCTCCGCTTGGACGCAGGTTTGTCTGTGGCCGCGCTCAGCGTGCGTGGTTTGAAAAACACAAAATAATGCAGATATCAACAGTTTTGCGAGTCTTCGTCATCCAAGGCCTGTGGTTTATGCAGAGCTATATTTCCTTTATTTTATTTTCCTAACTGAATTCAGTGGTGCTGCCTCTTGTTCCAGCCAGCACCAGTTTGGCAGTGGAAAAATCTTCTTTTTTAAATATATATATATATATATATATATATATATTTACTGCTAGTTTTCAATTTGACACAGTTTTACTTTCCTGTGAAATTCAGTCGTGGAGCCGAGACACCCCTCCTGTGATTCTCCGACCGGCTCTGCTCGCTGTTGGTTTACGTTGGAACGGGAGCAGCTAGATAGTCTCCTGCTATTTATTGTTGTAATCCCTCGGCACACATTATAATTATGTGACAGGGCTAATACTTAGCGCGGTGGAATGTAAACTCGTGTGACATCAAATGCTCGTGTTGAATTTCACACGGGCTGGAAGAAAAAAAGGAAGAAACGTCTTTTAAGTGTGAAAGTATAAACACTCAATATCATCTGCAGCATCAATGAAAACAAACCGTGGTCGTGAACGGCGGACGAGAGGGGGAGACGGCACACACTATGGCGGCAAAACGTGTGTGTGTGTGTGTGTGTGTGTGTGTGTGTGTGTGTGTGTGGATCTCACCTAAATTAAACCATGTGGTCACCAAAAGTCCCCCCCCCACCACCTCAATCTCCTCGTTCCTTGAACCCAGACCCCTCATTGACCTTCCAGGCGCTCATTGTCCCAAAGTGAGACTTGATTAGTGGCCTAAGCCCTGTGAAGGTTCGCCTCAGTGGCCACAGCTGATCTTTTATACTAATTTCGGATTAATGCGGGGTCTGCAACACTGCGTAAACACCGCCACTGAGAAGGCCCCTGCCACACAGAGCTAAACATTAATCCTCCTTAATGCTGAGAGTCAACTTCCAGTCCTTATCAGAATTTGTCTTAATCTCTGCCTAGGCTGTACAAAACTCCACTGCTCGATAAGTAAAATGTACACCACCAAACAACAAATGAGCCAATGAGGCTGGTGCAGGAAAGAAAGAAAGAAAGAAAGAAAGAAAGAAAGAAACACACACACACGGTGTTTGTGGCGGAGAATAGAAATGAAGCCAGACTTACCTTGGAGATCTTTAAAACAGCTGTCCTCGGCTCGCAGATTCTAAATGAAGATTTAAGGAAGACAAAGGGAGGATGGCGAAGACTACACGCTTTGCTTCTAATCAAAAACCATTCACCAGTTAATTTCTAGCTCTGTTTCGTGCAAATTTCACTCTCTCATCCCTCGATTCAGCAAGTTTCCCTGCTCCCCTTTCTTATTTTTCTCTCTCTCATGCCGTTACCAGTCCACTGATGTGTGGGTTTTGACCATGTGGGTCCTAGTCCCTGTCTCGTCTAGCGCCCTTCCCTACGACTGAGCGCGCTCGTCTGTAATTTTCTCAATGTGAGATATGTGATATATTATTTCAGCAAATATCCAGGCTCAGTTCGGCAGCGTTTCAGATGCTCTGATTTATGGCTGGATGTTTTTGTATCATAACCACTGGCATATTTACGGTTTATTAAAGCGAAAGACGTCGCAGGTTTAAAATACTCTTGAAGTGAAGTCTTTTTGAAACTTTGAGAAACAATGAATTGAGTAGAAGTGCAACAAGAAAACATCCCCATTCATTCCATGTGTCCTTAGGTCATTGCCAAAAACTTTTAATTTAATTCATGATAATAAAAAGAGGGAGTACCGCTGGTCGTAATGCTTTTTTCAGGCTCCTACTGAATTTCAAATATTTCAGTTTACTTACGTTGGGGTAAACTTTGGAAACTTTGACAATGAACAATTTAAGTGTAATCAATGAATTCAGACGCAAGGAAAAGTAACAGCTCATTTCAAAATCAGAGGGAATTCCCCCTCACCAGGGTCCGATTTAAAAAGAAAAAAAAAAAGAGCCTTCTGGGGGAGGAAACGTTAACGCTGAGGCACCGGCGGGAACGAGGCGTCTAATCTCCCTGTGGCCCAGTCCGACGCTCACTGCCACAGAGTGACATGTGGATGCTGGGGAGATGCGTGTGCACGGTATAAGCTGGCAAATGTAAACACAGTTGGCTCGGCGAAGAGAGGAGGCCATGTAATTATAAAGTTATGGCAGAGCGAAGCGTATAAGCTCTTATAAAACAGAGCGGCAGGGACAGGAGACGTCCTGCTACGCACATACCTAAAGGGCCTTAACGGACCTGCTGTTAAAATCGTCTTTACGCGTTCACACACTGCAGCCTGACAGTTTCTTTCTGGCCACGCTCTCCTTTCGCAAAAACAAAATTATCCCACTGCTGAGGTTTCCGGGGGGGGGGGGGGGAAGAGCTTTTAATTTCACGTTTTGCGTTTGGCACGAATCCTCGTCACTCCGCCGAAAATTCATCACTCTGAATTTTTCTGTTTTCCCCCACATGAAGATTCATCTCGCTGCTCTGTAATTACGCTGGTGCGGAGATCAATGAGCTGGGAGGCTCGCTCCTCCAAAACTCGGGTCAATAACTTTTCGTATTCTCCGAGACGGCTCCTGCGCTGCCTCCAGCCACTCTACATTATTCAATTTTTACTGAGGTTAGTGCAAGTCCTTTATGAGCTGTGAACTGACCACAAATGTTCGGCCTGCTCCGTCCCAAAGCACATCCCTTACCCCTTCTTCCCATCCTTTCTCAGCTGCTCCTCTCAAGTCTATGGGAAAGGGCAAAAAAGACGGCAACAGCTTTAAAACGGAAAAATCCTTTAATGCAATTCCTACCTTATCTAAAACACCTACATATCTGTCTCCAGTCTGCGGCCTTTGAAAGGATATTTCAGGCCTGGGATTGAGAGGGGGGAAAATCTCCCTTCAGAAGCAGGGACTAGGGATGAGTTATAGGCATCTAAGAGGCTGGAAATCTCTGGGGCCTGCATGGCTTTAGCATACAGCTCCGACCATGGCCGGGGCCTAGTGCAGAGCTGCCCCCTCCCCGCCCTCGGCCCCCCGACTAAAGGAAGAAATATAGAGAAGCACGAGAAGGCAGCGCTGATATTAGGAATTAAGAGGGCCAGGTTTTGGCTTCACGCTGTTTTTCAGATTCACACCCGGTCCAGTAAAGTGCGGCTGGTGACTAGTTTTAAGTTCTGCTCTAACTTTTGCTCCTCCGCCACTGTGAAAAAGATTAATGTGACACAACAGGAAGTGGTTCGATTGGGGTTAATTCAAGGTGTGAAAGAGCTTCATCTAATCCCACAAAGAAAACAAATACAAGTGTTATAACCACGTAGCAGCTCTCTCTGCAGTTTTCTTATGCCTATCAAGGTCAGTTGGGATATAGAACTAACTTTTTTTGTAGAATTTCTAGATATCTTCCCAGACATGAAAACATTCCTATTTAAATTATCATTGTGACTGACATAGTTTTCCCAGATTTGAAATTTGACCCTCTGTTTTATTTGTATGGCCCTGTTCACAAATACAAATTTTACCTCATATACAATCTGTACGAGGCTCATCATCCTCTGACCTTAACACAAAACACATAAACGTCACGTACAACAGTCGTGTGCAACATATAATGTAAAAACATTCTTCATACAGTAAATGGACCATTGGGCCTCGGTTGCCTCCAAACCTGTCGTGATTTCACAGAATCGTGAAACAGAGAAACTTTCCTGTTTAAAAACATCCTCTCGTGTCAGAATCTGCTCAAACTCTCTCTCTCTCTTACAAAAACTATGGTGATGTTCCAACTTTTTTTTTATTTATATCTAAATTCAGAATAAATAATCGGAATAAAACTTTACTCACAGCACAGAACCTCTTCTTGTGAAGCCTTCGTGGTCTTCGACCGTCTACCAGCCGGGTTCCACAGTATTATTTGGATTTTTAATATGCTTCATGACACCCTGCTGAAAAGGGGATATAACTTACGTGCTTGACAGGGTTATATGGTAACTGCCCTGTGCGTGGTATAGGCCTTGAGCTCTGTCCTGCCCAGTGTCTCAGTTGTCTTTGCCCCTGCGTTAGTCAGGCTTTAACACACTTCTCTGGTCAGAGTCAATTTTCCAGCCGGGGATAAAGTTCAAGAAGATAAAATCAAACAGATGTCAGCGCGAGGGTGAGTCTTTGTGACCCATAAATGTGCTCTCATCAAAGGGCCGGATCATTTGTTTTGAATTATTACATTGTTATCGAAAGCGACGGCAGCGGCCTGTTTGAGGAGGAATCCGATCTGTTTGTCTAAAAACACGGGCGGGGAGGCTCCGGCCCTGTGGAACCCTGGGAAAAGAGTGACGGCTGACAGGCCAAGGCAGCTGGGGATGGGTTTGATTGACAGCCGTCAGCTATCTTTGGACCGCGTGTTTACTTTTGTTTAGCGGAGCCCAGTGTTGGCTATCTGGCACCTCGCTCCGCACGACCCCAGTTCCATGTAAACTTTACCCCCTGGGCAGAAAAACAATGTTTTTTTTCCTTCCGCACTACATCACACGTTTCCTCTGTTGTGAATCTGATTAAGTTTCACTAATGAAATTTGCGATAAGATCAAAAGCAAACTGAGATTGTGGACGGATAAGTCCGATAAATGTTGATTCTCTCGGAATCGTTTGGCACACATTGGACTTATTTAGTCCAGCACCAGAGGAAGATCATACCACGTTGGGGGGGGGGGGGGGTCATACGTTCATGCACAGTTCATGTTAAGGTTACATTTCTGCCGTATCTCCTAAATCTTGTCTCAAGTGATGAGAGAGGTTAAGTATGGGACAATAAAATGTGGCTCTTCAGATGTGCACCTACACTGAAACGGGTTTTAATGTTGAGGCGAAGAAGGAAGAGAAATACACAGAAACTATTTATATCTGCTGTTGAAATTCAGGCTCGCAAGAATTTACACCATGAAAAAAGTGGCGTGTGTTGTCTTTCGAAGGGCCCAAAAAACAAACTGGATTTCAAAGTCTCCGCGACTCGAGGTCAGTGGAGGGGGAGTAAAACAACTCACGTCTGGTGTTTGCACACTTTGCTTTTGTGAGCTGGGGCTGGACGAGGCACGCAACTGCCGGTGGTACAGTAACAATGACAACACGCTCGCTGTTTTGAGGTTCATGCATTTAAAAAGTATGTGAGATTATTCGGCTATAATCCAGAGAAAATATGACATTATAGATATTATGATGATATATAGATAATATTTTATATTTCCTCTCCTGACCAGCAACCGAAACATTAACTTCCTCGCAGAGTGAATCACGAGGGCCTGTAGCTCGCTGTGATCACAGGAAGAGACGTTTGATAAGCAGGCCCCAGAGCGCTATTCTCACGTTCGCAGTGCGGGGGCGTCACGCCAGTAGCCAGATTACTCACCACAGCAGTCGATGCAGCCGTCCCAGTCCACGCTGGGGTTAGCTGAAGCTCACAACACGTGGTCCAAGAGGTCAGTAATAATAATATCATCTTTTAAATGTGCAAAATACTGAAATAAACGCCGGTTACTGGGCAACTTCAGCCTAAAAACTCTGTAATAAAGTATAAATAGTAGTTTTAATTGAGAAAGAATATGCTACTGTAGTCTATTATAATATCTCGGCTTAGAAAAGCTTGTTATGATAAGATGCAGATGAGGATCAGTTTTCAAGCACATTGCTGATGTGATGCAAACTAAAATGTGTTTCTCAAACAGACAATAGTTCCCCTCCTCACATAACAATAACAATAAAAGTCTTTCATTCTGTTACGGAGTGAAAAGTGAACTTTAGTAAACAGCTTTAAAACCTTCTGTGAACCCCATTCCAATCCTACCATCAGAGTAAAGGCTGAGGACTGAGGCTGCTGCACACTACGGGACGATCGGGCGGATTCCAGACCCGATTTGATCCTTCCAACAATCGCGAAGGTGTTCTAGACCAGGGGTCAGTCGGTACCGATTATCTGCTCAAATAATCCTGCAGTGTTTACAGATTGAGTCGCATCTTCCCGATCTGGAATCGTAAATGTTTCATATTAAGGATAATCTGCTCCAACAGAAACCTGCAATAGCGAATGTGAGCAAACTGACCACAAAACCGGATGTTGCGTACTCGTGTAGCTGCGACTAAACACAACAATACATTTCAAACTCACCTCCAGCTTGAGCTGCAAAATGTGTAAAGCCAATATCGCCTTCTCAGCCACGAGTTCATGCATAGTGTTCAATATCGTGTTATGTCTATAATTTTCATACCCGACACCAGACATTTATTGAGTTAATTGCAAATTTCTGTTTCATATGTGGTATTTCAGGTACAAGTTTAGGGAGGATGCAAGTTCAGAGAATGAATCTGTTGTATTAAAGTTATTGCTCCAGCCGCACAGAAATGTTTCTTCTCTTAGACGCTGAAACAAAAGTAAAACTTTCAGTAAGTGTGAAACAGTTTGAGGATGGTTCCCTAATTTAAATGTACTGCAGTGGCAAACGACTGGGAATCTGTGGATGAGTGAAGTTTTGCAGAAAGTTGGTGTGTATCACCTGTGCATGAGAATACTCCAGCTCCAATCAAAGTACCCTCACACGGTGACTTGATATTTCACATTGACATTTAACAATAATCAGCGATTCTCTGCAGAGAGACGAGCTGTCAACAGCAGCAAACCCCGCTCATCTGCCGGAGGCGACGTGGGCTCATAATGACTTGCGGAGGATTGCTCCCGGACCCCCTCCATGCCTCGGTTATTGATATAGCAGGGTGGGAAGATGACTCTATTTTCTGCAAAGGTGAATGATGAGTGCGGCATCGTTTATATACTGTATTTCCCAGTGTTTGCCCTGAGGAAGGGAGCCGTGGTGGAATTTGTATTGACTCTACAAATGTTTAATGAGCAAGCAGCAACAGCAGCTGGCTGCATGGCACTGATGAAATGATGACACAAGACACACATGTGTTCCTGCAGCAACTGGGCCTGAGCAGCACACAGAGCACTGCACGCACCAAGAGTCGTAGTGGTAAACATCTTCTTATTTTGCCTGTTTCCTTTAGATCCCATCCCTGTGAGCAGTGTTTGTAAAACCACTCTCTGCTTCTGTACATTTATTGATGCGCTACACCAGGCATGTGAATGTGTGTTTAATAGAAAACATTACAAAATTATACACATCATTTCAAATTGGAGATATTTGACACAGCACAAAATAAATATATATTTTGTTTTATTCATAAACTGCGAGCTAAAGTCATGAATTTCCTCAATACAAAATCATAACAGGGAAAGCATCATATAGAAATTTGAATTTTACACAAAATTAATACAGATAAAACCTCATGAAAATATGCAATACAAAAACAAGTGCATAAATTGCCTCTTCTCGATGTTTCACGGCTTTTCAACCTGGTGTAAGTCCCCCGACTCCAGAGGAGTGAAAACTGCAGAAACACTGTGGTACCAGGCGTCGTGTCGATCTCGAGGAGAGCGTGGGCAGCCACAGTCCACAAAGCTAACCCTGTCATCTGGCAGCAGATTTGCAAGAGAGATAAACTGAGATCCTGCAGGGGATCAAACCCAGCCTCTATCTCTAACAGAGGATTTAGCCAGCAGAGACTAAAGGGGCTCGAGCAGAATTACTGTGTATGGAGCCTGAATGGGTCGTCGGCATTTACCCTGCAAGTTGGATGCTTTTGTGCCTGGATACTGTTTTAGCAGGATAACACAAAAGATACAAAAATGTATTTTTATCCAGTGTTACAGGTTAATGTCTAGGCCTGTTTTTAAAAGGGGTGATTTTTAAAATGTAACAGTGGCACCTGAGACACAGTTTTTGAATTTTACAGTTAAATATCGTGACTTTGTTGTCTTTAATCAAACTTAATTGGCAAAACTGGTTCTGAGTGATAAGTTACACATTATAATTACTTCTCTTATTAAATAAGGAGTGAAATTCATTATTTTTTTAAAAGAATTGTTATTGGTTCAATAGTTTCTTGTACAGTTATAGTATCTATAGTATTTATTTCTTTATAAAAAACATTGTAATGCAATGATCTATCCAAATGTGTTGAGAAAAAATAATGCTGCTCTTAATTCACTGTGTTTTGTTCAATAAGGATATTTAACAGGTGCAGCTTCATTGTATTCATATGTAACATTATCTACCTCGAGCTGGATTTTTACAAGACTCCTCACTTTTCTTTCAGACGAATTGTGCACTTTGAATTCTTCTATGACCTTTTTCATGGAACAATATCCGATTTCAGGTTAAAAACCTCCAGGGTTTCACGAGGCCCACGCTTATTAATGCTATTAATAGACATTTAGATGAGGGGTGTGGTGGAGTCGGTTTGCTGCGGCGTCAGCTGGATATTTGATTCTGTTGACCAACCAAATAAGAAACCAATCAAAGTGAAGACAATTTCCCTCCAGGACGTTTCCAAATGTCAAACAAGTCACTAAGTTAAGGAAAAAATAAATAAGGCCTCTACACTATCATGTGTGAATGGTTACACATTTAATAATGCACTTACATCTTAAGAAATGAATTGTTTTGATGCTTTTATCAATATGTTCATGTGATGAATACAATGTGGGTCTTTGTAGCCTTGAATCTCATTGTCTCCCATGGTCGTTTTACTCAAAATGGCAGAAAGCTGCAGAAACCCAGTTGTCCATGAGGGGCTAACAGAAGTGTGAAGGTGTAAAGAGAGTTCACGTCCTTATTACTTTGGTGGTGAACTCCACCAGTTGGTTTGGGAACCCGATCGTGGGTTATGGGGATGCGGGGATAGTGTGTTAGCCTGCGTTATATGTGGTGGCCTGCGGAATCTCTCGGTTTTAATTTTAGTGCCCTTGTATGTTGTGCGTGAGATGCATGAGGTGCAGCTCGCGCTTTGCTGCTGCTGCTGAGGCTCATCTGGAGTTTCGTCGCTTCGCCTATTTTTCACGAGGGACGTGTTCAGGTCCAAGCAAAACGATATCGAGGGAATAAGTGAATATGATACAGACATGAAAGAAACTATTTATTACTAACTTATTATATTTTTCAGCCATTTTAACAATTGCATGTGGTAGAAAGTGGATGCCACGTGTGCAGATGTTGGCACAGATGTTACTTTGGCCTTTACATATTAAAGTTTATCCCCCTGCCCCTCTTTTTCAAATGGTTTCCCCCAAAGATGCTAATTCGACTTGGGCCCACTCGCTCTGTTGGTTAATCCAACCCGTCTTCAATCATTCATCAGAAGATGATATTCTTAATATTTAGATTTAATTTATTTATCATTAATTATATTGTTATTTTATGACACTCACTCACCATGATTACATCAAAGATTAATCAGTAAATAAATTATATACTGAAAAGAATCCAAACATTAAATTGCTGAAGGCCAGTGTCTGAACTCATGCTGCCGTGTGGACACATGAACTCACCCCCATGCGAGCGTGTGAGCGGCAGCAGTTCGGTGCCGGAGCCTTAATGCTCACTCGTGTGTCCTGGGTGTTAAGTCCTGTGAATAAACCTCCAGACTGGCAGGAGAAAAATCAGCCGCCGGTGACACCAGGCCCACTCATTTTGTCTGTCGGGACCCGGCACACGCTTTTCACAGTTTGTCACGTGAGCTGGAAACGAGGGGGATTAGAAGGTATATGTCATTATGCATTATTTATCTGGGGGGGGGGGGTTCAATCACGATCAACCAGTTTTTGCTGCTCTCATGTAGCAGTGCGACCACAAACAAGAGGTACTGACGATTTCCTAATGTGATTAAATAATAAGGGAATAATCGACTTGAACACAGCAGTTGAGAAAGAGGCAACATTGAGATATATATTTGGAGGAATGATTAAATGTTATTTCCTTCTTGTTTAGCTTTGTGAAACTGACATTAACTGCAGTCAGAATAATGTTGTGTAGTAATTATTGTGTGGCCTCTGACCCAGTTTTCATAACGGGTCATTTCTGTGGATGTTCTGTTCTGTAATTACTAAAAGTGTAGCTGTTTTCATTGAGGAAAAATAAGCCGATAAATCACTAAACGACAAAACTGAATATATAACATCACGCCTCATAACATATAATCTTCCAAGAAAATGTATTGGTTCGGGTGAATCGATTCCCAGCAGCTGTATTGTAGAGTTTATGAAATAAAAAAAAACAAGAACGTAAATTAATGGAAACAATCTTTCTCCAATTTTATTTTCAGGGTTTCATCACGGAGGGAAAAGAGCGGAGAAGAAGAGTGAAGATGCAAATGAGCGGGAGGAATCGGCATCGTGGATCGTGTGTGTACATTGGAGGTCAGAGTTGCAGTGCAAACTATTAGCCCACTCCCCAACCCCTGTTGCACAGCCCTACTTCTTATTACTACAATGGTGGTTTCACCTTTTCAGTTTAATCATTCCAGTAGATATTAAACTCTCCCGGCAGGCTGCGGGCTATATAGTGTAGGGATTTACTGAGGGATTTGCATCCTCCTTTCTGCTAGTTCAAATCTCTGTGTCTTCTCAGATCAAATTATCATAACCATCATCGGGCACAGCTCCACCATGAAAATACAGAGCAGGAAAAAACGCCGTCAGCGATTCCATGTGCCCCTTTTTCTCAGGGAGATGAAATATGGTTATTGTGCAGTGTTATTCCGTGGTACCAGAGCCATTGTGGAAAACATGAGTTATTGTGAAAAAGCTGCAGTGTGATTGACATACACGTTATCCTTCGGAGAAGTAATTTATTACATATTTTTTATGGCATATTAAATCATATTTCGCCTCAATAGAATAAAAATACTGTTTGTGATTATGTTGCTTCACAGAAGGACGGTGAATTTTTTAATTGAACTCCAAATATGAAGGGTCTTCATGTCGCTGGAATAAAGCGTCTCATGAGGCCACATTAATGTGATTAACAGGGGAAATTCTATCGGGTTTTTCCACGCCTGGGAAACGGGAAGCTCTGCATTAAACAGAGCTGAATGCCCCAAACACAAGACGGCGAGTGAAAGTTTTCATATGGGCGACTTTCATCTATTGCAGCGTATTATATATCCAACTTAATACATCATCAAGGGGGGGATAACACACCATCGCGTGACTAGCTGTGATGCCATAAGACTGAGGGTAAATGAACGTGACGCGGCGGACCCCGGGACCCTTGATAAACGTGGAACCCTTTATTATTATTTATCTTATTTTGGGCGTGTAAGCCGAGAGCAGACGGAGGCGGGTCGGCACAATGTTGGGATTGTTACACGCCGCACGCACCTACATACTGAGACTGGGAGATGAAGCTCTCCACCTATAGGGGCACCGCTCTCCTCTGCAGCCTGCAAACCTTGAATATGGCTAGTGTGGGAAAAAGTGCGTTTTCTACCGCTCTGCCTCCCGACTGCAAGGGAACAGGTCAAATCCTCTGCCAGGTGCCCCGGGCTATTTTTCCTTTCCTCTTTTTTTCTGAACACCTCCACACCAAGAGAGCAAAATCACTGTCAGACAGAGGAGGGGGAAGGGAGGGGAGGGAGGGGAGGGAGGGAGAGGTAGAAACGCTCCTCTGTTTTCACTTTGTGTGTGTGTTGAACCCTCTGGGGCTGAAATAATTAAGATCAATATATATGAAAGTTCAAGATGATTTTTTTTCCAAAGTTGGTTCATTTCAAGGTAATTAAAGCCCTGGTCTGGATCTCGTGTGAGTCTGCGGCGCCTCATTGACATACAGTTTCACCTGCGATGGGCAGGTTTACCGACCATATTGCTTCAGCATCTGCTAATTATACTCCTCTGCTGAATTGGAGCCAAAGAGTTATTGGAAGCACAGACGTATACAAACCCTCTCTTGTACGCATGAATTCCATGAATTCCTAGTAATTTTGACATACTTAATAATTTTAATAATTTATAGCATTTAACTCAAAAGCAGAGAAGAAGAAAAGTTGTTTAAGAGGTGGATGTATTTTTTTTAATTTATGTAATTTTCAGAAAATAAAGATATAAAATATATAAAATCCAAATTAAGAAGAAATTGTATTTTTGTTGAACTTAACATATTTTAAATGCAAACATAACATTCGAACATGTTTTTTTAAGGATGCATGTTTAACATATGCATGTTTCATACAACCCACCTGATGTATATTGTTAAACGATATGAGGGATCAAACAGTAAATACATGCACTAGATGCTTGTTTGGTGAGTTTGTGGAAGGGATATAAATTTTTCATTTTCTTTTGTCATTGAATCACTTCAATATTAGATTAATTTGACTTCTAAGGCCTCATGGTTGTGAAATTTTTCGTAATTACATCCAACAAAACGACCGTGTCAACGTTCACTTTCAGCAGTTGAGAGGAGAGAAGAAAAAAAAAAAACATAAATTGTTGCTCTGCAGGTTGTTGTTTTTTTTTCGTACTCTCCAGCATCGAGATGATATCATTACTCTGCCGAGCATCTCTGGTCAGAGTGACACCAGTCCATTACACCGTCAAAGCCTTCAACTCTACCCCCCCCCCCCCCCCCCCCCCCCCACCGCCCCTCAGAGGTCACCTTGGGGAGGATTCCACTATCCACCGAGCCCGCCGAACAACACCCTTCCCATCATGCCATTGTTCAACCCAATTCCACCTGGGATACACACAAGAGGACTGGAGATGGGCTGAGGAGAGGGAATGTGTGTGTGTGTGTGTGTGTGTGTGTGGGTGTGTGTTTGTGTGCGTGGAAATGTTGTGGTGGCGTTTGTGTGGACAACCGGCTGTCCTGCGCTTCTCGGTGGACGGCTGCAGCTGTTTCGGCAGCTTCATGCTGATAAAGGCCGATGGAGGCAGACGGAGGAAGTGATGAGACGCGGTGGAGAGAAGAATTCAAGGAGACGCGCACATTTACTTCACTTAAATCAAACTTCAATCCATTCATTGATAATTGAACTGACTCCAGGTTCCCGCTACTCTGTGTTAAACCACGTCTGAACTGACCGGTAGTTTTAAAAAATGCGTGTAAACTGGTCCCTCAAGGCAGCGGCAAAGTCCACGTTGTCCGAAAATAGAAATACAAGCTTGTGTAATCTCACCGTGACTGTGTCTTGCTTGTTAAGCACATTGTGCAGCAGTGGGGGTGAAGACTAAAGAGGTAATCTAACTGTAATCCAGAAATAGATTTGAGAAAATCCGAAAGAAACTCGAAGAACAGCAAAGGGATGAGCAACAATGGCTGCCAGCTAAAAGGAGATGTGCAATTAAAGGCCACTGGTGGAGAACAAGTATTTGGATGATGAGTCATAAAGTTGCAAAAGAATCTGCAAATGAAGTTTATTTGTTTTGTAAGGATTTTTTGGGACTTTGTTTGAGAGAGTCAGCAGTTGAGAGATGACAGGAAATGAGAAAAGAGAGCGAGAGAGAGACTCAAACGGAGGATGTTGCATTTAACGGTCTCCAACTTAAACCCCTGGACCGCCCTGGTGCTCCTGCAGAGAGTTTGGATTCCGTTGACAGAGCTGAACCGCACATTTTACAGAGAGACATCAAACTTTGAACGAACCAGAGACAGTTTTCAATCGACAGCATGAATTTAATAGACAACAAAATACACAATATGATTCAGGGAGGATATTTTTGAATATGTTAATTTGGTGCGATTTGATGTCATATTATTTAATCTCATCCAATTCTTTAAGTGTCGACTTTCTATTTGCCATCATTAATTAGAATAAGCCAATTCTATCCCAGCATTCATAAAAACCAAGGAATCCCAAGTGTTAATATCTGACACAGAAGAAAAAACAAGACAAAAACAAAGGATGTATGTTTGTTTGTATGTTTCCAGAACTTTATGCCATGTTTATTACCTGAATAGACACAGATACACAAAACGACAGACTGGCCTAATGTATGAACAAACACGTCTGGTGGAGAAATATGAAGCAAAAAGGCAGAGGTCTTAGTCCTACATTGGAATTCATGAACTTTTCAAAGCCCCTCGAACTCCTCGCCTGCACAGGTCCCAGCTTTCCCTCTTACATACGGTCAGACGTTTGTCAAACTCTCCGCCCTTCCTTGACTTTAGATATAACCGTGTCAGCATCGTGTTTTCCTTGCTGATCAAGCTATGCTAACAGTCGGCATATTGATGTAGTTGCATCTCTTACATTAACACTGATTTCCAAATCCTATGGGTCAGGTTTGATCCAGCGGGGGTTTAGGTTACAGCCCTAAACACAATCCATCTGATTCATTGTCTCTTTATTGTACATTATGGGATGTTGTACGGAGAATACAGATAATATGTGGGTCCAACGTCAATGAAAGACACTGGTACTGTTAAAAGTTCCATTTCCTGTGTGAAGCCCTAAGCCTCGACATGTCCTGCATTTCTAAACTGATTTGCACTCGAGTCATCCACCTGAATGTACATAGTCATGGCATCCACAAATGGGGATATAGCATGAATTACATGAATAGTGTTTGAGCACCTAAGTCACCGGGATCAATGTGTCCTGCTTTGTCCTTTGCGCGCCTCGCCTCGGATTAGCCAAAGCTGGAACATCGCGCGGTCACCGTGTGCCACCTAATTTACAGCTGACATCCCGTGTCTCCTACTGTGGGCGCTTGGATGGTACAATGTGAGACACGCCTGCCTGCGAGAGCCCGGCATCATGATAAATTTGGAAACAATACTCGTTGCGGTGCCGATGATTAATTGCAAGTGTTCCTAACCTTTTAGGGTAAAGCCCCTTGAGGTGATGAATTCCCTCTCAGCAGCAGCTGCCCCGTCAAAATCGACTTCTGTCAACTGATTCCTCGGGACAGCAAGAGGAAGTCGAACTGTCGTGTTCCAAATGGAAATTTAAGGTATGAGGATAAATAGTAGTTTTAGAACCTGATATTAACTGATATACAGTTTTTCATCCTCGAAAGATGGTTGTTTATAATATCACCGTCTTGCAACAAGATGCTGGGGATGAGCCCCATTGAACCCAAATGATCCGTTTTTTGTAGAGGAAACTATTTTAAGGTGAGCAGGATTCAACAGTTGGCAGATTTTTCAGATCTTACCGACATTGTAAACGTATGCACAGTTATGGAAGACTCTAAATCCTGTTTCATTTAGAGAGTAAAGTTGCAATATTGAGAATAAAGTCAAACTAAACTTGTATATTTGAGAATAAAGTGGAAATGTTGAGAGTCAACTCCTCTGGTCCATTGAAGGAGCGATTGAAAGTTAAGTATCTTCAAACACCTAACAGTGATACCACAATGTGTTTTATCTAGTGCTAATGTCAGTAGTTTGATATGTTCTTAAAAGTTTTCCAGTTCATAATTGACATTTTGACTTTACTCTTCAAATGCAAAATACAAAAAAAACGTATTTTTTATTACTTATCCCTGACTCGTCCATGAGCAGGGGATAAATGATGTAATCTCCAACTTATGAAAACCACATTTGCTGTAACAGGACTGACCAATGTCTCTTCTTACATTGATTATAATACAAATTAAATGGGATATCTAACTGTTCCCTCACCATATGTCTCAATATCCACCCATTGTTTCTTTTTTCATATTATATTGATGTGTATACATCCAATTTTAGATACTCCCGATATCCTCCATCTATCAGCTTCTGTTGTCCTCAGTTTTTAAATATGAAGAACAGACTCAGTAAGTCAGTGTCAAATGTCACATGAGCCGTGGACCTAACACCTTAAGAATTATTTAATATATTCTATTAAGTTGTATAATTTGATAACTTGGATCAACACGGCCCCCTAATACTCACACAATGTAGGATTAGAGCGAGGGACTATGCTGGTGACATACTTGGAAAACTTCAGCTGGGCCAATATACAGAACGCGCAGAGAGCTCTTCAAATCCCCGCGGACTTAACTGCAGTGCTACACACGGCTACAGGTTTAAAGGTTTGAAATTAAATTTTATTGCTGCAGCCTACACGCCAATGATGTTCACTGTAACTGAACATTTCATTTGATTTGTAGTTGGAGTTTGTTTCTGGAAGCAATAAGAGCAGATGGAATATTCTGCTTAAGTAAATGTCCAGACAGGGAGGGTACGACAACTGACTTTTAAGAAAGAGGGTGAAAGGAATCGTATTTATGTGGTGTTTTTTTTTATGTAACATACAGTATCTTCATGAAGACAGAAGTCAGACTGACACACCGGGGACAATGCTCGTCTGGCAGATTGTCCACGGTCGTGCACAATGAATGTGATCACGTCATTTGAAGAAAAATAAAAAATAAATAAATAAAAAATCTAGAGCAGGTCAGTGACGTGCCAAAGTAAAGAAATATCATTCCCAGAAGCTTTGCTAAGGATTCGGAGAAGTCTTTGGAGTTAGAGGCAAGGTTAGACGGGGGGCAGCCAGAACGGGTGTACGGTTTTGTAGATGGAGTCAAACAACAGCCACAGAATGGAAAAGATACCGAACCATAATTCACCTTGCATCAGGAAAAAACGCTGTCGAGACAGAAGCGGAGGAAGCCAACGGTTCAATACGGGGCTGAGGTGCAATATCCAAGTGAATATTGCACGTTAGTGTAATGAAAAGTGTTTTCAACAAGTAAAGCAACTTTTTTCTTTTTTATCCTTCCCCTATCTGGAGGTAATTTGGTTGGAGAGTGGCTCACCTGGGAGAGCTGGCTGTTCTGACTGCAGCAGGATTTGTGTACTGGCTCTAAGGCAAGTTCAGCAGTACACACAAACTCTTATTAAACTTCCTGTTTTCACAGAGCGAGAGCACGCACACGCATGTGCTGGCACACAGAGACGCACATACACGCAAAATGCAGCGTGCGGCCCGACCTCGGCGACCTTGTTTTTGTTGGCGATCGGGGGGGAAAAATTGTGCGTTTCATAAAAGAACGATTTCTCCTTCGTGATAATGACTGTGTGTTTTTATACGTACCCGGGGCCATAAATTGGTATTATCCTTATATGGCAGCAATCATCGCTCGGCTGTAACACTAAAGCTGCTGCTCCACATCGGCGTCCATACTCCAAGGTCAAGTGAGGACACCAGGAATATCAGTCACTTAGACAAGTAGAGATGATCAGACGATGAGCGCCACCATTTAAAAAAAAAAATATATATATATAAATTTAGCTTCAAATTTACAACCTCAACCTTCTCTGTCTCTTATTGGACTCACAACGTTCCAATGGAGAAAAAATACAGTAGTAAAAGATCTAAAACCACAACTGCGTCCAGTCAAATCCCATCTTCATCACAAGTGGCCCGTCTTTATGGTAAAACAAAATAAAGCAAAGCTAAGTAAAAGTAAATGGGTTTTCCTATTGAATGTTATTGCTTCAGGAATGGGGCGCAGATGGCTATTGATCTGCCTCATCCTTGGCCATTACCGTTGGGATGGCAATCAGGGAGGCCCGTTGGTTTCTGGGTAAACAAGCATTTTACTCCTCTCGCGGCGCAGCGAGCACAGAGATTGAGAGCAGTAAGAGGCTTGGAAAAACATCTCTATCTGTCCCCCCCACCCCCACCCCCACCCGCCCTCCTGTGCTGCTGACAGGACAATTGAAAAGTATCTGTCATTCATGGATGGCCTAAACATGATTGTTTCTATATGCTCGCTCCGGCCCATGAGAAGAGATATATGACTGGGAAGATGTTTGCTGATATGATTACTTGTCTTTAAAGGCTGAACCTCCGACTCCTCCTCAAATGGGACAGTCCCATCATAATGGCATTTTAATGGAGATCATATCATATTGAGTCCATTCTAGTCAAGTTGAAATCTGAACTTTCTTCATTCACCACCATATGGCTGTTCCGACTATAAGATAACAAACTGGTAAGTACCCTCAGGAAAGTCAGGCAGGCTCCATATTTGAGTTCATTTTCAGTACATTTTATCAAACATCTTTTTGTTAAACCTAACTTGACCTCTTCACACAAGCTCAACTATCCTGTCAATGTGGCAAAGCCGCCCAGGAGGTTATGTTTTCATTGCTGTTTGCGTGTTGGCAGGATTTTGCACAAAAGACTGAACCAATTTGATTGAAACTTGGTGGTCGGGTCGGGTACGGGCCAAAGAAGCTTTTGGAGCAGATTCGATTATGGGGATGGATCCAAGAATTTGTTTTCAGTTCCTGTAACATTTGGAGATCGGGCGTTGCAGGTATGTTCTCTCCCTGTGCCTTTGTAGTCTTTAAATCGCTTTTCTTTTGTTTGCTGGTCGATTTCCATCACACTTTGCGGAGGGGTGGGGCTCGACTCAAGGAAAAAACCTGTTGAATTTTGTAGACATGCTCTCTCTCAGTACCCTTCAATTGCAAAACCCAATACAAAACATAGTACGTTTGACAATTTAAAAAGAAACAAACCATCCTAATCTCACCAACACCTTAAGTTGCCTAATATAACCACACCGTGCTCGGACAGTGCAACACCTCCACCGAGACTAACACCCTAATGCTCAATATTAACTGAGAAACTGAAATTCATATTAGCTGTCTTGATGATTGTAAAATCCTACATGTTTATCCAAAACAATCCTTAATGGAATAACGTTATTTCATAATATGAACATTCTTTCTTCTCCAGTCTGAACCAAGCATCGAGCTGTATATTCACTATCTGTTCTTTCTGAATCTATAGTGTGACGAGCGGGGTGCGAGTCCCGAGCCTGTCCCTGCTCTAAATGCCATTCCAAACTCATTACCTCTGTCTCGTGTCTGGCCATCCAGCTATCATGTTCTGACCTTGAGAAAATAGATAGAAAGGTGACAACTGCTCTACAAAGGAGGGGAAGAAATGGTGCTTGAGGGTAAGTATATTCCTGCCATGCTCCTGTGGGGGGGGGCATAACCACAATGTCTAAATTTAGAGTTGTTGTGCAGTGAAGTACTTGTGTAGTTAGGTACGGTAGGAAGAACTAGTGTGTTATGAAATTGCAGGCTAACAGACACTGATTGGGGTGAATGTAGATCTGTGACGAGGTGATCATGGTGCCACTCGGATCAATGTTTACACATTTGAATTATGAAATGAAATACAGAAAAATATAAACTTTTTTAACCAAGCTACCTCAACAACTAGATGACCTCTCTGGAGTTCATACTCACCATATCATGCCCATAGGCAGTGTATAAAGATGGATGACATTACTGCTCTGCAAAGGTGAAGCCAAAGCGTCAACTATCACCACCTGGTGGCTGCCTCCTCCATGGTCGTGGATGGGACACTGACACATAGGGCTGGACAGTATTTCAAATGAATATTACGATAATTTAAAACTTTTACCTCGATTAGGATTAATGAACAATTATATTTGCGATGGTTTCTGTCATTTTAGGTAGATCTCATTCGATTGGCAAAGTGTGTGTTACGCTACCTTAACTCCATCCCCCGATCACCGCTGCACATACCCAAGATGGCAGCGTTCGTATCCAGGATATTTTGGCTTCACTTCCGGATGGTGGCAGGAAGTGGAGACGAGTCGTCCATCTTTATCTACACTCCATGGTCATTCTTCAAACCTCCACATAATTTCATGTAAATCAGCTCAGACGTTTTTGCGTAATCCTGCTAACTAACAAACAAATAGACAAACAGATGCAGATGGCAAAGGTCAAAAGTGTTTAACAGCACATACAATGCAAACATGAGGCATTATTGCAAAGATTATTACGACGAAGCGAATAGTACTTTAAACAAGGAAAGACTCACTGGATTTGAAATGCGGCAAAAAGCTCCACACGTCTTTCCCTCACACAGCACAACACAACACGTCCTGCAGCAACTGATGAACATTCATCCTTGCAAATATCTCATTTAATGTCTCCAGTAGTATTTTGTTCAGGTGGAGGATTACCACAGCAGCGTTACCTCAAACAAAACACCCAGCTACAGTGTGTTCCACTAACTTAACCGCCTCGGTTTAATAGTCTGGGAAATCATGTTCTGTCTCCGTGTATTGAAAAGGATTTTACTCCCCACTGTTCACTGTCGGTAATAATAAACGTGCTGACGTGGCTCGGTGCTAACAAGTGCTGTGTCTTAAAATCCTATTTGTCAGAATGAAAAGACAAATCTGCTCCGAGGTGAATGCGAATGATTCTTGTGCTCAGGTAGATCAGGACACTGACGGATTTGCTTATGACGATAATTAAAAAAACATACATTTGCTGTAGATGCTATAGATACGTTAGCAGTGACATTACCAAGTATCTTAGCAACAGGATCACACCTCATTTAAACTCTCTCTCTCTCTCTCGCCGGCTTCATGTGATCACCTCAAAGCAATCACCTCCTTTCTTTTTTTCTAATTTTCCCCTGACTGCCATTTTACAGATACATGTGTTCGGTGAGTGATCTTTATTTAATACGATTTGGTTGAAGATTTGCTTCGTGTCACGAGTGGACACATTAAGAATCTGATTGAAGTTAAGACCTCACCTTGTTAGCCGTCTTATTTTTTTTGTTTTTTTGGTCAGAGATTGACAGGAGTCCTATACACCTTGATTAAGCCACGTTTCTCGGGCTCATCTTTGAACTAAGGAAATCAAAAACCTGCCGTCGGGAATCCTTAATATGGAGGTGTCATTTAGAGTCAAATAGAATGCAAATTACTTGTACAATTGAAATGTCAACTTAAACATGCTGCGCGCCTGGCCTGTGGCTACCCGAAGAAGTCATTTAAAGTCATTTCGTTGATTCCGAGTCCCACTAATCCTTTTTCATTTCCTTATCGTCTCGGAGGTTACAGGAATAACTGGGAGAGGATGGGGGTTGAAATGGGGGGTGGGGGGGATGGAGGGCTATCACATCTGGGAATCGGGTTGATTTCTGCCTCCGTCTGGCTCAACAGAGATGATTTGTCATGAGTCATATGCTCATTCACAGAAAAATCTGCATTCCGATCCCAGTGAGGCTGTAATGGGATTCCTCCTAAATGACCAGTTCATTAAACAAGCCAGTTGAGTTGAAAAGGCAGCAGAGACTATCGCTGGTCACTGCAATTTCTCCTTGTGACTTAAGTTCAGCCTCTGGACTATATTTGATAATTTTAAGAAAGTTCTCCTCTTGAAATATAATAAAACAAGAGCTTGACTAATAAATGAACCATAAATAAATACATAGATGACTGGAATGTCCCCATGTGCTGCTCTGATGTACTTGTACCACATTAGGTGTGAGGTACAAACTGTATTAGAAGTGATGAGAGAGAGGTAGATGGATGTGTCTCTTCTTTTATTGACTAGTGCTGGCGCAGTGGAAACGTTTTTCTACGAAGGGCCATTTCAATTTTTATAACACCCTTCAAGGGCCGTATTAAAATATTGATCACATATATCACTCTAACGTCTTGCATGCGCTGCCTGGAACTGCCTCTCGTTGGGGAGACGTCTGATGTCAGATGGTAGTGATGATGGTTTTCCAGGTTTGAGTCAGTCTGACTCACCGAGGTTGCTTGTACTCAGACTGGGAAAACCGTTGGGACATGCATTTAGTTCCACGTACTTGATTTGCGGGAGGTTGTTGTATTTAGCTCTGAACTAATGTTGCTTTGCAGTTTGATGATTTCATGCTGTAGATTGTCAGACACATCAGCTGGTTCCACATTTACTTATATGTTCAGTTCCTTTTGTTGACGTTTCATATCCACACATCACCGCAGACTTTTCTTCTTGCAGAGAAAGAGAAATGCACAGTGTGTTTCCAGATGCACTCAGATGCTTTAACTTCATTTCAAAATATTTCACTTTTGAAAACAGAGAGCCCGTGAAGCTGGGAGCTAGTTTGACGCACAGCTCTGAGAGGTAGTTGGTAACTATGAGTGTTTTTTCCCACGTTTTCGGACTTCTTTCCTCAGTTGTGAGCACGTTGGCAGGATGTGCACCTCACAATGCTGAAACAGATTTCTTTGCTTGTGGTGTCATGTATTTTCAACGTCTTGTGCCATATTTATAATCTGCTCTGTGACGGTTCTTTAAGACAAGCTGACAGTTTTACTTTGTCATGTTCTCGCAGCTCTGCAGTGACAACGAGGCAAATTCTCATTTCAGCTTCGTCGCTCCTAGTTCTCTCACCACAAAATCTGCCTGGTCTGTCTCTGTCAGAATGTGGTCTTGTAAAAGCCGCCTATTGGACAAACTTCACCGAAGAGCGTGAACGACATCCAAGCACATTTGTCCTCACGACTCATCCAGTTCAGCTGCAGGTTTTCCAGCTGTAATAACACAAAAATTTGCCTTTTTCATCGCCGTGCTTTCATCCCCACAAACTAGGGACACTGGCTTAAAAGGAATTGTCTCTCAATGTGTCTTTAATAGGGACTACAATCTGCGTCTTTTATTTTATTTTTCTTGACAGTTATCGTGTCTCGTTCGTCCTTTCTGTGACCTGACAGGAGGATGCAGCCACAAGTAACAACCCTGAAGTACATTTCAGTCTATTTTATGTGATTTCCTATTATTGCAGATAAAATATTTTTTAGTTATTTATTTCTATCTTGCTTTTGTAAATTTTTATGAATTGTCTAGTGAGACTGATAAAATTGTCTCGTGGGCCATATTTGGACACTGGAGGTTTCCCACCCCTGGTCTAGTGGCTTCATCCTCCATCATTCATGTCTCTTTTTTATGACTTCAGAGTCTGTGTCCAACTGTGCACTCTCATGTAAGTTATTGTTTGAGTTCATGAGCGTTTATAATTTAAGATATTGTTCTATAATTGTCCTTCTGATAGCAATTCATAAACATAGGGTTTGTTTTCTCCAGGCCCAATTCCCAAGTGGCTAACACAATGAATTTGATTAGTAATGCCACATCCATCATCTGATTCGGTCACGTATGAACGGATCCATTCCAGTGGCATGCCGTATATCCACTTCCATTGAAATTTCTAAATTGTTATTGCTTAATAAAATAGGTGAGATCGCTCCAAAGGGGCCTTAAACAGCGGCGGCCGCGAGGATATTCATGATTTACGCACACACAGTAAGAGGCCCAATGTAAACTTCAGCCATGCCCATGCACAAACATCTACCCTGGGACATTTACTCATTGTCTCCATCTCATTGACACGTGGCCATCAATTTCTGCAGCATCTCGCACTGGATCGTCTTTAAGGTCGATTTGATCCGTCCACACAGTGGCCTGATGCACTGTCCCCCTCCTTCCTCCCTTTGAATTGCCTCTCCCAGGGGAGTGCTTGTGTTTGCTCCTGGTGAGGGCCTGTGTCCACACCGTTAATTTATAAGGGACACAAAATGCTTTTGTGACTTGTGCTGGACTGCGGTGCACAGCTGCTCGGCAACGAGTTTGCCCGTTTTATTTGTGCAACAATAAAGTGGAGCTTGTAAAAAGCAATATTCTTGACGTTTTGGGAAATATGCTCATTCACTTTCTAGTGGAGAGAAGGTCGATAACCTGCCTCTCCCTTAAATACGAGGCTGCAGTCAGTTTGCTTAGCAGAACCTGGTGGCAGGGGACGACATGTATTTTTTGTTCAAGCTTTTTAAAAACTGAAGTGTCTCTTTTCTCTGATTTCTATGAGATATAAGCTGGATTTAGATTTTTTGGGGCAGAGCCAGTTTCCCCTGCAGCCTCTGTTCTTAGCTAACAGGCTGCTAATGGTATCTTAATGGTCGGATGGACGTGTGGTATCAATCTTCTTATCTTACTCTGAGCAAGAAAACAAGCTGGCATGTTTCCCAACATATACACAGAGTCCTTTTTAAAAGTCACAGCTGCAAACTTCATTCAAGAAACACGCTGGGATGTTAAATCTTTACAGAACGACACATGAGGTTTTGTGTCTGATGTCGTTTCTTGCAAACAGGCAATAAGAACTGAGGGGAACACATGAGTTACTGAACTGCCTCAGGATTCTACACAGCAGGGTAAACGCGTAGAGATACCACATTTCAAAGCATTTTTCAGTGAAGACGGAACTTCGTAAATGTCGATCATGTGACAGCGGAAACAAATTGCTTCGTCTATCACCTTCTTCGGTGTCCGGGGGAATGATAGGGGACGGACTGCCAGCCCACTTTTCTTTCCTGGAAGGCAAAAGTGATTCTCATGAAACCTACTGATGCCTTGACCTCGGGGAGCTGTTGGACCCTTGTTGTGTCCCCAGTAACGACGACGTAGACCACTGTGATTCCGGATTACAGACTTTTTTTTTTTCTTCTATCTTGTTCAGTGCGATTGGACTGCAGAGAGCCCCCTGCCACCTTATTGTGCTTCTTAAGTGTTGCGTCTTCAGGGAGCCATTGAGGGCCCCAGCTGCCAAAGAGCAGCAAGAGAAACCATTTGTCTTTGGCTCAGCCCCCCCCCCCCCCAGCCTGGAAGACAGAAGAGAAAGCTGCACTGAAAACCGAGGGAATTCTTAAAAAAAGGAAGATGTCTATAAGTCGCTGTGGACATTCATGGGCACAGAATGGGCATAATTTTACATTTCCATATAAAGTCTGAATACAAGATTAAACAGCTTGTTAAAATGTACATTTTTCTGTCCTGTGTGCAGACGGTCTGGTGAAAAGGAGACCCGGGTCTGCTTCCTGCCATATGGACCGTGTTATCACTTGTTAGAGCCTCAGTATGTTGGACGTTATGATCTTATTAGACGTGTTGAGCGACAGATGTGATTTATTTATTGCATGCACTGCATTTGTGTCCCGGGTTCACTGCGAGGCCCGATGAACATGAGACAAAGTGGTACTTTGGTAGGGAGATAGTTACTGTAATAGCATATACTGGTTTTTATATCGAAAACAAATTGGTTTTAGTACCATTACAAGCTCATACTTCTATTTGATCTTGCAGTTGAGTAACTTTTTAAGGTAGTTTTGGCTTCACCTCTGAATGCACAATAGTCTCATTATAGTTTTTTTCTTTCTTTCAGGTCTAAATTTACTCTTTTCTGCACCGTTGAATAAAACAGAAACTCTGTCACAATAATCACAAACACCGCCAAGCTCCATACAGTTTTACTTTATGTGATATTTTAGTATAAAATTCATATCCGTGATGTTTCAGATGTCCGTAGCAAAGACATCACCACCAGCTCATCTGTCTTTATACAATAAATTAGAATCCGTCATATCCTAAACAAACCTGGGCCTGTCAGACCTATCGGCTGTCCCCTGCTCCGTTCCTGACTATGACCTTTTCTTTTTCCTGCTGAAATATCAGAGGTAATAAAAGTCTGGTAGTCGGATGCTAAATGTGTTTAGTTTTTAATTATCACACTGATCCGCTTGGCAAATAACAGTACCGATCAATAGAGGCTACTGGGAAATATTCCATTGTGAATGCATAGTGGGGATTATCTCTATCTCCATCATTGTCATCGTCAATGACAAAATCAAATTACTGCTGGAGCTGAGTGGACCTCGCTGTGGGACATGTGACAGATGGATGTGGGGGAACGCAGGAGACGACGCAGCGAGACTCTGCGATGCACTGTTGATGTTTTCATCCTACATTCGGTGTAGCACATTCACGGATTTGTGTCTTTTTCTTATCACATCTCTTGGTTCAGATGTACAACACAGACAAAGTTACTGGACTGAGGAAGCATTGGGACTCTTCTGCATCATGACCCCTGGATTACACCCAGTTATAAACATTTCCCAGCTTCTGTTGAAGACGTATGACACTTCTTACAGCGTCAGACACTTTAATCTGAGGGAAGATGATGAGACATTTCACAATGTCACATGACTTATGTGGCTGCAGTTGCTCTCCTCCGTCTGCATCGGTATTCAAAAGCTCGACTTCTTTGTTCTAAAATTTTTAATTTATGGCCCCTGAGTTTTAATTTCTTTCAAGAAATCCGTAAATAACAGTTTAGTTCAGTTTGTTATGGTGAAATAAGCAATTCCCTGATAGGTCATATGTTCTATTCTCAAGATTTCATTTCTTTTAGCCCTCCTGGCAATATGGTGACCCTTGTTTTTTACTCTCAGGTTTATGGTTACTCTTTTCCATATTCAAATCAAAACCCTTCTTTTTTTATTTTCATAAAACATTACTTAGATTTAAATTCACGTGTCAACAAACAAATGTTTCGTTAAATTTTGTTTTAGAATATACAAAACAGATATATCAGAGGGTAACACTCTACATACAGAACAGTACATGGACCCCTGCAGTCACTGGTTCTTCATGTTGACCATCAGATCAGTCAAAGTCATTTTCTGCTCTATGACTTTTGACCGGTCACCTTCAACTTAGTTAAAATATATAACACTAAGTCACTGAAATGATTGTTATTGATTCAGATTAGAAAAATAAATTCCCTCATATCTATATGATCTATATGGTTTAAAACATCATACTTACTGGCCTGTATACGTTATATTTTATTATCCTACGTGATCAAATATTTGTATCTGCTAACATCTGTTCGAACATCTGTCTGACACACCTTCCTCATCTTCTTGTGGTAATTTACACTTGTTATATCTTTTTTAATTGAGTCTTTATTGTGCTTCTACACTTTCCAGACGTCGCTGGGGGGTTATTCTCACATATTTTAGTAAATCATTTTATTTTTAGATTTATGGCCATCACTCTCTTCCTTCTCCATGTATAGACCGCTATAGGCTACTAGGTTTTCATGTGAAGTGCTACAGGACGGTAGAATGCGATAATTCGTCAGGCCTGCTTTAATCTCCCTGTATTATACGGCGTTACAGAAGCCAGCTGTGGTCAATAACATTTCAAAAATAACTCTGAGGGGTAAACCAACATTTAATGTGCTTCTCCAAACATCGGCCTCTCGCTGACCTTTTGCCTCAGTGACAAGAGACTAAGTAAACTGCACTTATGCTCTTAAGAAAGTTTATAAATGTTGCATGTGCGCCGAATGTTTCCATTGCTAATCAAGCCCAGCCAGAGAAAACAAACCGCCTTTAATTTCAGCTTATGACTTGTGACTTGTGACTCGTGAGAGGTTAGCGCTCTAGTTCACCAGAAGGGACACATTCCAGCGAAACATACCAGCGACTAAACAAGACGGCCTGTTTGTAATTTGTCCTCTCGCCGTTGAACTAAGTGAGAAACTCAGAACTTGAACGGACCGAATAACAGACTATTATTTAGTCAATGAAGTCTTTTTTAGTTCCTATTTTAACCATGACTGTGTGTTTCTGTCCGACAAAATAACTCCACATGCATTATGTCAGTTAAAATACACATGCTGCACATTTCACAGTTGCTTATCCAGCTAATATGGAAGATATGAGTTATGAGCCTCAGTCACTTCTGTCAATATCATGTAAAACGTTTATCTCCTCAATTGATACGTTGATTTTTAGTTTGTAAACTCACCTGATCCAGTGGATCATCAGTTGTTGAGCAGACTAATCAGTTTAGTTTAATTGAGTTTGTTCGATTATTTAACAAAGACCATGCACAACACAACCATTGAGCCGATAGACTGTCTATAAAAATAAACGATCTTGTCCGTCTTGTTGACCAATCACGAGACAGTCTCAGCTCAATCATGGTGTCTCATTACTAACCCTAACTCCATTTTTATAGCATCTAATATCTAATTAAAACCAAATTAACCAGAAAAAAAGAACACTTTGACATTCATTACCTGAAATGACCTGAAACCATCTTTATTTGTATTTTTTAGTCTGGTCCATGTGCCATCCACTAACACGGAGGAGGGGGGGGGATCTATGACCTATACTGCAGCCAGCCACCGGGTGGCAATTGAGACACCTTGGCTTCACTTTGTGGGAGCTGTCATGTCGTATTCAGTTGAAGCATGTTAGCTGTAGAGCTTACTGCGGCCCCTGGCCAGGAGAATACAAGAATGACCAGCAAAATACTGATGTACTTAACAAACGGTACATGACAAATAAAACATCATTGTCCTAATGTTAGAAAATGGATCCAAAGGTCAAAGGTCACATGCATGATCTCTCACTTGAATTTTAACCTGTGGCTGCAACATGAATGTGTGAACGGTTGATTAATTGATTAATTGAAGTTGCTTCACTCCCCGATCAGTGCAGGGAGTTGACAGTGTGATCAAAGCAGGGGGCTGCTGCTGTCAGGTCTGACTGTGCTTAAGTGTCTCATCAGTGACCCTTGGAAATGTTTGGTCCCTCCTGTTTGTACAAGGACGTCTGCACCACGCCAAACCTGCCCATCCCTCATACAAACAACCGGTCGTTATGGGACAAAGCCTTAAATATACAGTTAGTTTGAAGCGTTTTTCTTTTGAAAGCTCCACATTCAAAGACAAACTCGCTAAGCTCCAACAAAGCAGCAAAGCTATTCCTCTTTCCTGACTAAGTAATACATTCATTTCTCTTTGCGTTGCCCAGTGGCATGTCTAGTCTGGATGATTTCTTTTACCTCCAACAGAGCTTTGGGAAAACAAGTAAACTCACCTTCTCATACTGCCTTCGCCCTGAGCTACAGTCTGAGGTTAGACATATTACGCGGGTTGTTTTGCAGTTTAAAAGAAATAACTGTGATCATGTACGTGTAAATACAAACCATGGGCTGGAGAAGGTGGCGCAAAGTTGTAAAGTCGGCTGTGCCTCTGTGAGAATAACACTTGAAACTGCTCTGGATCCAATATAACCTTTTTGGGAAACATGCACAAATGTTTCTTGATCAAAATCAGTGACTCAGATGAAAGTCTGGCTTGGGCAATTCCAAATATTCAAATAGAATTGCACAGACCGCTTCCGATAAGATAAGATAATCGTCACTATGGGGACATTTGCTGTGCTTCAGCAGCAGAGGGTAAAAATAGATACCAATTCTGAATAGATAAATAAGTAAGGGTACAATATAAACACAATGAATTAATAAAAGAAAATTATATAGAATATATACAGTGTAATTTACTTTAAACTGCAGTGTCCAGTTACATCTTAGAGCAGAAAAAAACATGTTTAACATGTATAAGTATAAACTTTACTTTAAACTGATGTATAAACTTTGTGAATGCCAAGTGTAGGAAATGCATAATTCAGAGTAAATCTACACTAGTGCACGTTTGAAAGGAAACTTTATCTAAATTATAGAATAATGGCCATAACTCATACGTCCGTACATTAGTCTGGTCTGGAGGTCCCACTACTCACAGGAAACTGAGAGCAGACCCACAACCCCAGCAGAGAAGAACATCTGTCTCCCCCCCTCATCACCTGAGTGATCACGGAGTGGCTATAAAGTTAAAGAATTCACATTTTTCACAATTCTGCATGATACTTGTGCTGAAAGCCCGAAGTGCAGCGTGTGTTGTGGCTTCGTGCGAGCGAGCCAGTTTCGGGGGTTTTTTTCGTCCCTCCCTGACCCGAAGAACGCTTGGTCCACATCAAAGCCGCAGCACATCTGGTTCTGAGTAGAGGCAGAGGGCAGGTGGACACAAGAGGTCTTCATTTTAGCAGCGGGGGGATGTTAGAGGGTACCGAGGGGTTAGTGGCAACACAGAAATGTTCACCGCACACTCCGGGAGATTAATCAGAGTTTAGAGGAACAGGATTGTCATTTCCTGGATGAGTGTCGGGAAATTAGCCCGGCAGTAAATCTCGATAGGTTTAGTCATCTTGTCCCAGGTTTTATCAGCTTCATAAAAGCGTTAAGTTAACTGCGGCAAAGTAGGAACTTTGTGTTGCATGATGGGTCACAGCTATTGACTCATTAGGAACAGCAGCAATTACCATTTGCTCTTTGAGCATGTGGTGTTTGGGGTGAAGCCTCCAACTTTGTATGTGTCAACTTAGAAGAAACAGAACAGATAACTTCTGCTAGTTTAATTTCTTGGTTCTGCTTGAGGACACTGAACATAACAAATAAGTCACTATATATTTGATACTGTATAGAAATTATAAAAGGAAATGTGGATTTTCTTTGTGGGGCCACAGGCTGTGAGTCAGCATGTTGACCTTATGGTCTCATTTGAGATCCAATGTGCTGAATCACCCAAAATAAAAAACCTCTGAATTTTGATTTTAGTGACCCTACTATAGTCATCTAAAGCCAGATCTGTGATGGGAAGTCTCCACCCTATTAAATTAAATGAACTCAAATCGAATCAAATTCAATGTTTACCAAAGGAAGTCTAAAAAGTGTTTTTTAGCCAATTCCATGACCCAGATTTTACACATTTGCAGTAAAGAACTTAAAACAACAACAGGTTTTTAACTGTTCTTTCACCACAGACCCTCCTTTCAACACATCAATGCCGACCAATGCAACAAGTGCATAATAGATCATCGTAATTTGTGGTTTGGTGCATTCACGTTTGCAAGGTGGAGAAAGTAAGAGACACAAAAAGAGACGGTGAAAAAATGAGAGGCAGAGCAATAGTGTGTGTCCATGTGTATGTGTTGGGCGCATGTAACCTCTGGAACCACGGCCAAGTCATCCTGCGGAAGATTGCTGGCAGGCCCGGGGTCAGGGGTCGCCCCTCTGAGGGAATTGTCCCTTTAAAAGGTTATCTGGGGCCTCAGTTTGGTGCTGTGATGTGATTTCAGTTTGTAATTGTGTATGATTGAAATAATATATAATATCAAACAAGCTCTGAAGGTCATCTTTTTTCCCATGGTTTCACTTTTTTTTTTCTTCCTCTAGTGAGAAGCATTCTCCAAATGTGTGACTTGTCTGGCAAATCCATTAGCAAGGAAAAAGATGAAATAAAGAAAACATTGGTAATTTAAAACATGCTCGGATGTAAAAACCTGCGAGAGGAGAAGACACAACATGACACGACTGTAATTTCCCCCCTTATCTGTGTCTCCCTTATCTGAACTGTAAATATACTTATGATGAGGCATTATGTGTGTGGTTTGTCCTTAGCTGGGAAAATCCTCAGTCGTTTAAATGAAAGAAAGACATCCCTATCTTTGTTCTTCCTTTTTTCTTTTCTTTCTCCCGCTGCCTGTTTGTTGGTTATTCCTGATTAGGAAGGATCTCCATCAGCCTGTCTGCTTCTTGTTGGGCGAAAGCTCAGCTAAATCCGTGCAAGCCCAATGTTTATCCGATGTGAAAATAATTACTCAAAAGTGTTTTTCTTAATCCCGATAATTAGAGCGTGAAAAGGAAGATCAGTGTCACTGTATATCACGGGGGCCCGGGTGATTGACTTCCTGGTCGCTGTAAGTTTCAGGTGAAGATGGGAGCGGATAAAGGTTAGATTAGGCCTAATCCAGAGCAGCAGCAGCCCTTAATCTGTTATGATACAAGGATGATCACTTAAAAAGGTCTGGATCCAGGGCTCTGCCTCCTGGTTGGGCGAGAGAAAGCCCGACTGGGACCCGTCTTAAAACCTGCTTAGTGGCACGGTGGCGCCAGCAGCTGTGAGCACTTGTGGACGACCACGGGTAGAAAGCAGGAGAAAGAAAGCAGGAGAGAGAGAGAGAGAGGAAGACATCTCAATATCATCCCACGCCTGGGTTTCCCCATCAAGGGTGGACGGGGCTTAGGGGGGGTGGGAAACCTGTTGTCAGCAGTAATCTCAAGATCAACAAGCAGGTTTTTTCAGTCCAGGGCACATTTCACTGTGGCACATCAGGGATCTGCACAATGAAGCCCGGAGTGGCATTAAGGGCCCAAATGGAAAAGAGCTCATCTTGTTAGAGAGCACGGGGAGGCACGGGACTGTGGCGACCCTGGTGATATTGGACAGAACGGGGGGGGGGATTCAGTCATCTCGCATGCAGATCGAATTACCAAACTCCGGCGGGACAGGAGTGCGAGCAAAGGGGGGGATTAGGCGAGAAAATCTGCGTGGCTCGGTGACTTAGGGTTGGAAAAGACGGCAGGATGGCATGTCGCAGGGTTGGCATCTCCGAGATGCTGAAGTGGTTGGTGTGGATGTGCCCGCGGATGCCAAGGAGGGCGGTGATGATGACACACACACAGTCGTCAGATGAAGTATCACATGGAACGGCTGGATGGAAAACTAAAGTAGAGGAACACAATTAAGGAGAATATCCATGGGAACAAATTATAACTGTAGAAAATGCAGTTTGAGCAACATTTAATCTGTCTCTCTACGTAAGAATCAATGGAAATATTCAAAAAATACACAAAAAAAGAGCAAATAACACCAGAATTTTGTCTCCAAAACTAATTTATTGATAAAAAAATAATAACGTATTGAACGTTGAGTCATGAGCATCACTTTCACAACTTATCGGATATCGGAGCGTCACCGGTAATTACTTGCATATTTACCCGGCTGTTTTATATGATAATAAGCAGATGGAATCAATTTACGCATATGTTTATTGACTTTTCTTTTTTCTTTTTTTTTTAAACAGCGTATTGATCCGAGCGGAAATAACTCGACACCCCAGTTGCCTAAAATCGCTTCATTATCTCATTTGCTGTGTGTTAGCGTGACATCAGAAATGACACTTTGTTTTACCGCTCGTGACTCTCACACGTGGCGACAAACACGCCGGTGTTTATTCTGCTGTCACCAATCTGCAACTAGCCTAATAGATGGTTGGGGTTTGCGATTGATTATTGGTTATCGGGGTTGCGACAGATTCATTAGCTGAGGATGACATTCTGCTCACAGCTCTCTCTTCACGTTAATCACCCAATTTGTTTGCACTAATTTGAGTTGATGTCACGTCCTTTATTAAAATGATGGCCCTCTGATGCGAGTGTCACATTATGTCTAAACCTGTAATGTTACGCAGATGCAGCGTCTGAGTGTCACGCTCATATTTAACAGGATGATAAAGAACATCTGCTTCCCTTTGATGTCCAACTGCAGGGATTTTTCTCTTTGACACTGATGATGGTGACGATGATCCTTTATCATAACAAAGCACATGTTCCATATAGACATAAGGAAAAAGGAAGCAACATCTCCACAGTGTTGTATTTTAACCTAGAAAAGGACTCGGGGAGATCATACATCCAACAAAGCTGATTGGCCACTTTATCATCATATAGAATAAACATGTATTGCATCAGATATTTCCAAAATATTAATTAATACTAATTGAATGAAGATGCATATATTTAGTTTTAAAAAATCTGGATCATTGTCTAGATTCACTCGCTAAAGAAATTGTAATAATTTTGATGTTTATCATTCTGATGCCCCTTGAATAACTTTATCAGAATTTAATAGGGTCAATCTTTTATATCTGTATATTTATATATTTTTGGGCCTCGGGACTATAAAAAATGTAAATACAAGTAAAAAAGACAAACAGCTCGCAGTGAGCTCTTCACCTGTCAAAAGCAAAATAGGATTACCCCTGAAAAGACCTCGACATATGTTTAACATCTCTGCCATTCTCTGGGAACTGTTGGCGGGGGTGACCCCTGCTTTGTTTAAGAGAGTGGAAGTGACATCACATCTAATATTAAAGTGGATTAATGCCGCCGCTCCTCAGAAGGACCCCAGGAGGAGTGTGCGTGACCAAAGTGAGCAGCACAAAGTGATCACAGAGGAATTAATCTTCTTATTTCCGGGTGGACAAAGATAGCCTATACTTTTTGTGGCACTATGGTAATTTCTTCTGTAATTAAGAATCTAATCAATGCATATGCTAAATTAGGCTTTTAATAAACACGCAAGCTGCTGCTGACGGAGGACAGGGAGCTGTGGAGTTACGTCCACGTTATTAGATTCCTGCATGTAATAAAAAAAAGGGCAAGAAGAAGAAGAGGAGGAGGAGGATGAAGATTAAACTTAGCACTGTCACCTGCCATGTAGTTTATTTCTGAGGACAAATCAGCAGAAATAACATTTAAAATACGACCTGTAAATAAATGAGTGTTTCATGATGTTTTTATATTTTAGAAATCTGAAACACAGGAAATAATGCATGAGGACGTGTGTGTTCAGCACAAACTGTTTAATATTTGACAAATCTCTTAAATCTGAGATGAAAAACTGGATAAATACAATTATAGATGAATAAACAAATAAATCAAGATCACTGCCGACAGTCAGATTCTCCCCACATGCAAAGGTTAGGCCTGCATTTGCCTACGTTGTTTATGCCAGATTATCGCCAAAGCTTTTGTGAGAATCTTCATAATGGAGTCTGATTATATTCGGGCTACTTCTCGCTGATTTACCGGAGTGACTCTGGCGAGCACAGGAGGGCATGTGCAATCTCTTTTGTCTGGATATAAAAGAATAAATATCCTGCTAAATCCAGAGTGCCTGCAGGGCCGGGCTAAAGCTGCCGCTCAGTATTCACCGCTGTGTCTCTCTTTGCTCTTTGGTTCCACCATCCTGGAACTTTCCTCCTCTTTGCCTCCTCTCTCGCGGCGAGATGGAGCGAGGTGGGGTGGGGGGGTTGGGGGGAGGGAGGGAGCAGCGAGGGAGGGGAGGGGAGGGAGGGAAAATGAATTGGGGTTGGCGTTTGATGTGTTGATCGGGAGAGGAGCAAGGACAGCAGCTGCACTCAGAAGCCTCCCTGGGGAGAGCAGGCTTGATAGCTAAATGAAGACCTCTAGTGCTTTCTTGTCAGCCAAGATGGATCCTGCGCCCAGATGAAGCACAATTAGTCAATGGTGACGGCTTTAGGTGTCCGCCGATCACAAGGCACAAGTCGGCGCTTCTCAGGGGCGAAGTTATTGGCGGCTAGTGCCCCGGGCTGTGTCCTAGCCCCGCTGGCCTTTTCGGGGCTCTTTACCACTACAGAGGAGAGAGCAGAAATCCTGAGTCGAGAGGGGCTGCAAATATCTCTCGTCAAATGATCCCTCTGGCATTTGGGATACAGCTGTGCACATCTGATTAGAGCGAGGCGGGCACGGTCCAGTTTGGCTAAGAAGTGCTTTCTCTTAGATCTCAGCGGCTTTCTCATCTGACACTTAAAAAAGGGGGGAAATTCTCAATAGAGTTGCAGTTTGCCCATCAGTCAGCTATTAAATCCCTCATGTCTGTGTGCGCGCGCTGGCATTCTGACAGGGGCCAATTGATCTTGTGTTTCAGAGAAGTGCAATTTGCGCTCAGTATCAACTCGCTTGGAAATACGTCTTCGGTTTGCGTTAGTGCTACTTCTTCTCATTTCTCTCGAGCAATATCTGTTACTTCTTTCCCCAAATTTAACCTCTCGGAGAAAAACAAACCAGACCAGTCGTTTTGAAACTGCCAGACAAACACGTTTTTTTTTTGTCTGTGCTGTACCGGTGCTCCATCCCCTCGGCTCGTCCCCCTACCTTGGCTGCCTGCTGCTAATGTCACTGGAGCAATGCAACATGGGGAAGTTTGTGCCACTGCATGATGAAGCGTTCTATTTATATTAAAATGAGGGAGCTCCTCTGGGAGATATAGAGGAGAATGGAACAACAAACATGGAGCTTTAGAGTCGAAGGGAAGTGTGTGTGTGTGTGTGTGTGTGTGTGTGTGTGTGTGTGTGTGTGTGTGTGTGTGTGTGTGTGTTTTAGGGGGGGCAGTGACAGCAAAATGGCAACTCCTCCATACAAAGTGGCCCTAAGGACCTCAGGAAGAGTTATAATGTGAAGGGTGGCATCTAGAAGGGCCTTGTGGGCGTAGCGCTCGCACGCTGCTCTTTGCCATAAAACAACACCCACGGTAATAAAGTAAAACCCTTAAATCCACACACCATAACACACTATCCCCTTAAATTGGTGTTACTTGGATGTTGCTGTTGTCTTTTTTTTTTTTTTACTGTTAATGCGTTGACCAATGGTGTCGTAGCATCAGCCGACCTGTGATGGATTGTTGAGTCCTGCTGTGTTTGTTGTCGTACGTGTCAAAGCCTGTATTTGTTAGTGTGTTGAGGACTGTCAGTCAAGACGAATGACTCCATGGGGCCGTGTGGGTGTGAGAAACTGTTGCACACTGTCATCCTTCAATTAGATTATTGTATTGTTAGATTATATGTAATAGTATCGTTGTGGTTCAGATAGTGCTCAGATAAGATATAAGATATTAGCATTACTTTGATTAGATAAGAATAGATAGAACAATAGAACGATATATATAGATGGATAGATAGATACAATAGATAGATACGATAGATAGATACGATAGATAGATACGATAGATAGATACGATTGATACGATAGATAGATAGATAGATACGATTGATACGATAGATAGATACGATAGATAGATACGATTGATACGATAGATAGATGGATAGCTGCAAATATTAGATGGATGGATAAATACCACTCATTTTTTATTCTCAACATACTTGGGATTTTTTTTACGAGGCTGTGTGTCGGTGTTGCGCATCAATATAACAGGGACCAGTAAAAAAGACCATCCCTTCCAACAACCTGCCCTAATAACCTATATTATCGTTCAGCCATGGTAATAAAGGCCAGTGGGCAATAACAGCTGGGCTTTCCTCTTTCTCTCCAAGAGCCCAGTGAGAGTGGAGGAGAATGGACCCTGGCCCCGCAGCCTTGTCTAGTTAATTAAGCTCAGGGGTGAAGGTGTTATTTGTGGGAAAGAATCCAATTATTTTGCCACTCCACTCGCGAAGAAGAGAGAGGGGTTTGTGTGGTGATGATGATGAAGATGATGATGATACCACTCAGCGGCAAGATAGCCACTTCTCGACTTAAGGAGTTCATTCCTTCTACCTCGCCATGTACCCCCGCCCCCCTTCCCTGGGATTAGCCAATTCCCGTATGTAACCTCTTGGCTTTTAACAGAAACAGTGATATTTCATTTGGTGAAGTGCTAATGTGATTCTTACAGTTTCAGGAGACACACACACACACACACACACACACATAAAGTAATTGTACGTTTCAGTGCAGTTTCTCTACATTTGTGGTGGGAAATTCTCGAGATGAATAAAACAAACAACCCCCCCCAAAAAAACAGCAAAACCCTGTTAATTGTAGCTTCAAAGAAAAAGGGGCTTATATGAAACAAAAGAACCAATTAAAATCCCCGAAACCTTAATTACTACTTTAACATCTAAAAATAGTTGTATATCCCCGTCTGCCTCGCTGTAATAGAAGGGCCTTGTTTGAACACACAGATTTTTGCATTTCTCCGTGCAATTAGTGGACTTAGGTGGGGATCAGCGAACGCCAATCTGAAAGAACCAACTTAAACAAATGCAGCTGCTTTTTGGTTTTTGAAAAATATCTCACTTAAGCGGGCACTTCAGACTGTACTTCAAAGCGGCGATTACTCAAAAATGTTCTTGTCGAAGATAAGACCCCAAATAGACGCGTTTCGCTTTGACTCGCCAAACGTAAATATCACACGCGCGTAAAGTGGTTTGTGTTTTTATTTGGTGTTGTGTTCGCTCTGTTCTATCAGGGGAGCTCTTCGCAAACAACGGTGGCATTTTATTCTCGTTCTGTTCCAGCATGGTGGCTACCACTGCTAATGCTAACAGCCTGGTTCTTACTCTTTCTGCTGCTTGTTGATGCCGATGCTAGAAACATGAAGTACACCGCTGTCTCTTCACCAATGGATTTCCTCATAAAGACGTCTCCGACATGTTAGAACAACACAAAATGTTGTCTATCATTTTTTGATTGACTTTTAATTCTGTTTCAGGGGAATTAAAGGGAATCTTATGAGAAACATGAGTTAATACTGTTGAGATTCTGCCTTAGTCTCTTCTTGATGTAACTTGATGGTGAAAGACTGAATTAATCTGATGTTTGTGACTGATGAGGGGCAGTGACGACACACACAAGATGCTCAGGGACACACAACCTGCAGAGCATGGTGAGAAAATATAGTTTTGGGACAGTGAACACAGACAAGTTCACATCTAGACAAAAATGTACATATTTGACCAAAATTGGCACAAAAACCATCAACTGTGGACGACCGAGTTAAGTCAGTAATGAGAATTTCATTGTAACGACAAAGCAGTTTGTATGTTTACTTTCTTATTTGCAGGATGTGACTTTTTGAATCAATCACTAAAATAAACTAAACTACACTATTCTAAAATTTCCTTGCCTTTCTCACAGAGAACAACTTTTAAATGGCATTGATTTCGACAATATGTTTAAGTACAATTATTAAAATATGTAAAACACAAAATGAAATCACTTTAACTCCTTCAACTGATTGACCCAACACGCTTCCTATGAAACCAGATTTAAATTCACTGGTTGTTTTCTCTATGTGCACCAAATTGCACACACTTATAAATGTCAGTCCCCTAAATATGCCAGATTTGAAAAAAATCTATTAAAATGTTGAAATCTCGCAATGTAAACAAATTCCTGGACCCGCCCCCTGACAGTCATCTTGTGTTTCAAGGTATTTGTGTCACTCACAGAAATGTATCTGCCTCTCACATGTGACACGTTTTCCTAATTGGAGTTTTTGCCTGAACAAACCTGAGCCTGTTTGATGTGACTGTTTGCGTGTGCGATCTCCCGCTCGGACAGAGACGCAACGTATCGTTTCACGCTTTCATGTCTCCACTGGGACAGGCCGGGGCCCCCTAATCTGCGCCCGGGAGAGCTCACCCTGTTCTCCCCTCCTGAACTTTGTCTCGGTGTGGGTCACCTCGCCGGGGCCACAGGGGAGAGGCTGCCTCGGCCAAGCCCTAATCCTGGGGAGTCGATAGATGCTGGCATGGCTGCAGGCCTCAGCTCCGCACGGGCGCCCCAGGGAGGGCTGCTCATTTCAATAAATGTAAAGTGATGCTGTCCACAAGCAAACATGAAAGCCACACGCGTTATTATACATGCACGCACATACCCACACACACGTGAGCCCGGGCTCATATGCACGCCGGTGTGATGGAGAATTGGTTGTCCTCGGGGCAAAATATGGAGGAGTGATCCGGTGATGTAGTTAAATGACAGGCAAGCGAGTGGAACATTCGCGCGCTTGATGCTGTCGATGCGTCGCCGCTGCCCCGATAAGACCTTATTTACATTTGTCAGGGTGGAATTGATTTCTTTTTTGCCCTTTACAGACTGCTCAAACTGCAGAGTGGATGGGGGAGCCGTGTCGGCCGCCGCTGATAAAGCTCAGAACGTCTGTCAAAAGTCTGGGTAATGAAACCGACAACTTCTGAAAAGGGAAAGACAGAAAAATGTGCAGTTTTCTCACAGTTGCTTCGTACGTGGGGCCACACGTGACCAAACAAACCTTCACCTTTATGCTGTGTGACAAGGACATATGTTGATGTTAACCCCCTGTGGAGGGAGAGTGTGGTATTTGTATTTGTGTGGATGTAAACGTTTGATGTGTGTGTGTGCACATGGGCTCATGTGTTCTCATCCTGTGTGTGTACATGTGCACTGTGTGTATGTGTGAGGAGGAGGAGGAGGAGGAGGACACAATGAAATGGGTGGCTGAGCGGGCGCCTCCCACCATTAAAGCTGCTAAATGGGCAGCCGGAGGTCCCAGTGAGTGTGTGAATGAGGAGGGTTCTCCTGGGAGGTGAAGGTCAGCAGGTTTCTGATGGGACTGTATGATTAAGGTCAGGCCCGGCTACTAATGTGACTGTGTGTGGCGTCGGGATGGAAGCCGAACTCTGAAGGGTTAAGTTCATGATTTTTTAAAATGGGCCAAGGTTAAGATCAGACGGCGCAAAAAGAAAACACACTAATGTAACTGTCAGAAGTGGGATGTGTGTGTCGGAGATTAGAGGAAACAGCAACTTTTAATGACTTTCAATGCAAATGCTTCTCATTGATGTTCATGCTCTGAGCGTTTTTTTAAACATGAAAAGAAACATCTATACCTTTATTCTATTTATCGGGAATATTTAAGCAACAAGTCTTTTTTTTTCCCTTTTCACCAAGAATCTGCTCCAAGTCGAACAGTTTATTTAAAAAAATAACTCAAGTATCTTAGAGCTAGAATTATTATTGTCGTTTCAATTTAACATCATTTTTATTTCAGGGTTCTTTAGATTACGTGTGTTTGGGTTTGTTCAACAAATCTCCCTCTGGATTCATATACATCATAAATATGTATATATGCATTGCACTCTATTCCCCTTTCTAGCTGTTTCTCCATAATCTAATTTTATTCCAGTTATTTCTGTGTATGACATCCACCACATGTTGGCTGCAGTCTTCTCTCATCCAAACTCAGGGTCTGTAGAGAGATAGATACGCAGAATGAAACAGAAATCTGAGATTTTTGAGCTGTATGAATACAAGTTTGTAAATGAAATGTGTTAAATGCACAATGAAATAAGAGAAAACCCCTCAAACTTTCCCAGTGGCTGAGGTGACATCTCCAATTTACTTATTTTGTACAAAATCAATAGATATTTGCTGACGATGTGGATCTGTTGGCTAATTGAATATTCAGTTACCTGTTTCAATTTTGCCCTGAATCATTAAGGCGTTTGAAACTGAATTTCCTTTTTTTTTTATTTTTGCTTTGTGATGATCCACTGATGACACTTGGACAACATGAGGCTTCGTAGGAATATGAGAGAGGATGAAAAATGTCCCTTTAAGGTTTTCGACTTAACCTCCGGTTGTCGTCAGCACCGACTGGCTGCTGCACTTCATTCAACTTTAATGAGATCTAAACAATGCAATTATTATTTTTGACAGATCCAAGAGGGCCACCTCCAATGATACATACTATCAATAAAACATCATCGCACGATAATGACATTCCCGACAGTCTTCACCTACAGCCATCCCAGTGTAAATGTCTGGCCGGACTGACTGACAGATGCACGGGCAAATAAATAAATCTGACCCCCAGCACTAAGGGTATTTCACTTACAGCTGCCAGACGGGCCCTGCACCAAAGAAAAAAGTGTTTATTAACAAGGCCGCCTTAAAAAAATAAATTACAAGTGGCCCTCCCCGCCTATCTCCTCCGAATCAAACTCTAAAAGATTATTCCATGTAATTATACTAAAGGGCAATTGGTTGATATGTGGCAGGGTCGGAGGTCGTGGCCTGGTATAAGCAATCTGTAGGCTTTGGTTGGCAGGCGGTAATACGCAACCAGGCGTCAGCCTCTAACCCTATTCCCCAGGCTGATTGCTACCTGTCACCTCCCTTCAACTCATGTAAATTGCGTCTGCTTTCGGCAGGAGGGGGGTGCGCTGGGGGTAGAGGATGGGGATATGTGGATTTTCAGCTGTGTATGTGTGTATGCATTTGTGAGTACATGCTTGCCCCTGTATGTCTGTGTGTGTGTGTTTAAGTTGGGGCATGTGTCCACTCTGCACCAGCGCCGTCCTGCTGCTGCCGCTGGGCGGTAATGGCTTCGTGGGGCAATCAGACGCAGACACTTTCTTGACTCATCTCCTTTAATGGCGTGTCCTCCTCAGGCTAAAATTGAACAGTCCCGACGTGGCCTAAGGCAACCGATGAAAATTCAATAATTCAGTTCAGTCAACGTCATGTGTTTTTTTTGGGGGGGGGATGGGGAGTATAATTACACTGCCCTACCTTGACATCTGGACAGGCCTGGGTGTGGGTGAGGGTGAAGTGGTGGTTTTCAGGAGTGATACCTGCAGAGCTGTAGCTGGTCAATGCTCTCATCTGACACCGGGGCCCATTCAGCCCAGTGAAACCACAGCACTGCTCAGGTCAGAGAAACAAGACAAGTCACATGAGAGAGTCTGCGTCTACTTTTAGTTTGTAATAACAATCTGTGGCTCTGCAGCTGGTGATGTAGATTTTCATATTCACTGCGGAAAGTAATGGATCCAAGCTGACGTCATGAATGATGTTAAATGGTATAAAGTGAAGGTTAATTCATCAAATTCCAATTTTAGTAATATTTCAGATTTAGATTGGCTTCTAATTGTTGTTATCCACAAGTTATTAATAAGATGTATTGGTTGTCATTCTTAAAAAACTAATTTGAATGGTATAAAGAGCTAATTTTAATTTACTTATATTCAATATGAATCCAATCAAATTGACAAACTTTATTCCATATGTTAGGATTAATGGATTCTTTAGACATTTTTTTAAATAATTTTGAAATAGTTTAAAGTTCTTTTTTGTCATTTTGGTTTAAATACACATTATTTAATGCAAAAAAAATTTTTGGAGAGTGTTATATGTTCAGTTTTTCCATCTCTCCCCAAACTAATATATTTATAACTTGTATGCCTGCTGTCTTATATCAAGAAAGCAGACAAACAAATTTGTCACAAAATAATGAAGTGGACACTATGTATGGTTTATACATTTATATTGATTTTCTCTTCTCAGTTGTCAAATACAAATGTTTCATTTTCAGGCGAGAAAAAAACAGGGGAAAGAACTCACATTCATTCGAAATGAAGGATGGTCGTGACAGGGCCGGCCCTATTTGGCTCTGTCAGTTTTTATACGACATTATTATTCCCCGGGTTATAAATTCTGGCATGTTAAGATCTCCGACAACAACGACATAAAATTCAATCAATGACGCCTCCTTACCCTGCACCTTGACTCTCAGCTCTGCAGCCCCGGCCTGCTGATAGTTCCTAAATCAAAGCCACTGGGATTCTGCATAATTGTACGGCAGCAGTGGCCCGGCGTGGGGTCGCCAGTGGCGGCTGCGCGGCTTTATGGAGTTAATGTGAATGGTGGTATAAAATACTGCTTTCATAAAAACTCTACAGCGCTGACTTATTGCTGAAAAGAAAAACGGTCCATGTTAATTTATAACATCTGCTGCTTGCATGGAGGTGGTGGTCCATCACAGGGTTATTGTCTGTCCAAAGAGACGGCACAAAAAGTAGATTTCTTTTCAGATTTAAAACAGGAATTTTAGAAAATGCAACAGATTTTATGGAGAAAGATTCGAAAAAACCACCAGAAACGTATAAATTATGATCAATTATTATATGTTAATGCAGTTATTGTAAAAAAAAAAGTAAATTTAATGCATAGGTGCAGAAATGGCTCATGTTCAAATTCAGAATTGCCTTTATATTGTCTCTTAGCTTTGATTTTCATATTGTATTAGTTTATATACGTTCTTTCCTGCTGTATTTCATTGAATACTGGGATTTACACTATTTACAATACAATATATCCCACTGACGGACAGAATAACAAATGACAAGATCCCAGATGTTTTCTTTTCCCCTCAAAACTCATTATAACAAATTATTTGTGTGTTTAACAGTGTGTTTGTGTGTTTATGTTGATGCTCGCAGGGATGCACCTCTCCTCCATCTGCATGCTGCTGCTCGCCCGCCCTCCTGATTGCTTTGATTGATCATTATCTGATGGCCTCTTAATTAGAATGCTAATGAGGAGGAGGTTTTTTTTCCCCGCCCGGCCCCGTCTCCTCTTCCGTGCCTCGTCTCTGAAATGAGGCATAATGGAAATGCAGTAATGGAAATGACATGGGCGACGTGGGATGGATGATCCCCCAGTTAATAATTCCAATCTGTTAATCAATGGCCCGGTCGATCGGCTGCCACGCGGAGCAGCGACACACAGCCACAAAACCTCCCGCTGTCAGCACCCTGGGTGAAAGGGATTGTGGGAGATGACAGTGATTTTGGATTGTGGCTGATCGAGTGGATTGGAAGATGTATCCCTCCAGTTTTTATTTATTGTTCTATTTTCCCAGGAAGATACACAAAATTATTAATTCCTGTCTCTATGCAAATAACAGAAATAGATTTAGCGAGTACAATTACTGAATAAAACAACATGGTGTCCCTGATATAGTGCGACTTTGCAGCTCTCTTCACAAGGTTAGAAGAACACAGGAATAAATCCCTTCTATTTGGGTGACGGTTGTGGGGCGCTGGGGGTGGGTTGGTTTGAGATCAGCGTGTGGAACGAAAACGTATTAACAGCATAATAACAAAAGATTATGTTCATCTGGGGCGAGGCCCTCTGTTTTCTTGCCGGGCGCTGACTGTGAAGTCTTTATTCTGTAAGTCGGCGGCGCGCTGCACCCTTAGAAAGGTTATTATGTTCCCTCACTGTGGCAGCACCGGCCCACGGAGCTCCGGTATTGTGACGGGGGTCGCCTGTACCACATTAGAGCCAATAAATGTGCGTTGGCACTTCCTCAATTTAAAGTAAAGCCCCCTTTCCCTTCTACCTCCCTTCTTCATTCCTAATAGGGTATTCCAGCAATGCATCTAATAAGTTGTGGGATATCTGCTGTGGGATGGGTCTGAATATTTCTCTTCTTCGGATCCACGGTTGTTGCAGTGGGAATTCATCATCTTGTAGCTGTTACTTTGTGCGAAAAACATCAATCTTGGATAATTAACAACTGCACATGGCATTTTCTTTTAACATTATATTTATTAGAATGTCTGTAATTTCATTTTAAATAATATTTTCTCTCCTTTCGAGCCCCAGTTTGAATTCATTCACTCTCCTAAGAAACATCTTCAACGTGACTCCAGGTGTGTTTCTGAAGCAATATCGCACCGCAAACACATTTTACCTTCGGTCTTAAAAACTCCAGGTCTGCTGTGCTTATTGTGGCTTTTAAAGAAGTTAGGGTTGGTGAATCTAAACACATTCTAAGCTGGGTTATTCTCTGATGCCTATCATGGGAGGTAATATCAACCTCAGGGATCATCCAAAGCCCACTGGGTCTGCAGAGGAGTCCAAATTCATAAGGACGGTGTGTGTGTGTGTGTGTGTGTGTGTGTGTGTGTGTGTGTGTGTGTGTGTGTGTGTGTGTGTGTGTGTGTGTGTGTGTGTGTGTGTGTGTGTGTGTGTGTGTGTGTGTGTGTGTGTGTGTGTGTAAAGGGGCAGAAATAGAGATGTAATGATATTGTGATCACATGTGAACGCTAACAACCATATCACAGGTTGGAACTTGCTCCTACAGGGGTAGTAAAAGTATAAGAGCTGAAGGCCATGAATAATTAACCCCCCCCCCCAACACACTCACAGACACACACGACTTCAGCCTTCTGTTACCACATTGAAAGTCTGTAAGTAATGAAGAACATCCTCCAGCGGCAGGACAAGCACTTTCGATGACTGATTGGTGATTGATTGCCCGCAGAGCAGCTCCCTAACGGTCACTGTGTGAGGGTTTTTCTTTTCATCCTTTTCATCCTTACAGCGAAAGGGTGAGGGAAAGATGGAGAGAGAGAGAGAGAGAGAGAGGTGGAGAGGGAGAGAGGAGCATGAATTCATTAAATGTGCCAAACCCTTGCCTCTAAAATTGATCTCTCCCCTCTTTTTTTTTTTGAGCCATCCCCTGTTCTCATCTGTATTCCAGATCCATTCCCAGATGATACCGCCTCGATCAAGAGGCAAATGCAATAGAATCATAAATCTCCTTTAAAATATCCTCGCTTTAGAACATGTGCATGTTTGGTGGGATGAGAGGATCTAATTAAATAAACCTTAGTTCACACTTTGTGTAACGGCTTATTCTGCAATTTTAAAAAATGTAGGTCTTGTGTGTGAAAGCGCTCGTGAGAGTCAACATGTTTTATTTGTTTTCCCCTCGTCTTTTTTACAGTCTTTAAGGGATTTCAAGGGTCAAGCGAAGACTCACCATCTGCCCACCCTCCCCTGCAATTAACATTAATGATGGTTTAAATAGCTCAGCAGAAAGGCTTCAGATTTACTCCCCCTGTCCGAGTCAATTAACTAAATGATACATCCCGCCTTCCCCAATTGGCGCTCCGCAGCGAGAGTGATGTGACACTTCCTTCCTCCGACTGCCCGACGGCTCAGGATCCAGCCTGGTCAGCACGGCGTGTCTTCCTTTTCAAAACGCGCATTGATCTGAGGCGTCGCCACATTAAACATTAACCGAGGGGGCCTGGGCCTCTTGTCATGAACACCATGGGGCAATTAATAGAGCAGTAATGGCGGGGGCAGCCCGTTGCTCAGACGGCGCTGAGTGACGACCGCTCTGTTGCCACCTGTTCAGTGTGGAGGGAAATGAAGTCGAACCTTGGCACCCCGCTGTGAGACGCTGATTGAAATCTACAAGGCTACACGCACGCCACTGACAGCCATGTCGGATCGGACTCTTTGAGCAGAGCCAAACGTGTAATGAGTAAAGCATGCGAGTGCAGGCATGGGACGGGCTGTCGAGTGTGAGAGGAGGGCAGAAATAACTTATTAGCACATGGAGCGACTGAATTAAGTATTATAGAATCACGGCGGAAGAATCATCGTAACTATTAAGATATTTCATCCAGAAAGAGATATTCACAAGTCGTGCCCATTTTCTTTTGGATTATTAATCAACTTCTTTATTGCCGTGTCAGCTAAGACAATTTCAAGATGTGCGGTTCATAACTCCGCAGACCTCCCGTGCCGTTTTACCAGAGCGCCATGAAAACAGCCTCTTGTTCCTCTCCTCTTCCCTCCTTTTGTCATTTGCTCCCTCTAACAAGGTCTGACAAGTCTGAAGTGGCCCTGTTTGTTCTCCTTTATCAGCCCGGCAGCTCCGAGCCTCTTGTATTCAACACACACTACAGTGGAACCAGATGTCCTTTTGCCAGAGGCACAACTTTCAAGTTGACAAGGTCCCCCCAGAGGATGGGGGATGGATCGGTGGCAGGCAGAATTTGTGACTAATAGCCAGTTTGATGTGACAGGGCCCCGCCGTCTGGGGAAATTGAAGCGCTCTCCGTGTCGATACCTTTTGTGTCTCGCTCAGTTGTAGGTTATTGTTGGCCTGGCCTTGGGGACCCCGGGCTGGGTAGTTTACATTGCAGACACTACGTGGTCAGCACCAACTTTTTTATTGTGGGTATTGATTGGTCCCGGCTGCCCCACTGTGGCTAATTTGCTTGTTAACATAAATTTGTCAGGGAGCAGAGCAGGTGGGGGTGGGGTGTGGGGGGGGGGGGGGATTGGAGAGGAGGTGTTAGCAGCCTGAAGTGTCCCTGCGTCCATTTTGTCCCTCTCCGATCCTTCATCTCCACACCCTGTCGGCTCAGACACCAATTTCAAGCCCTGTTTTTTTTTTCTCGAGGCCAATACGTGGAAGCTGTTTATTAAACGACTAGTTGTTAAGCTGTCATTTAATCAATACAGCCCCCCCCGTTCTTGCTGCCTGGAATTAAACTCGAGTTAAACACAAACCGCACATAATGACCTTTTTATGGGACCCACTCGGCCAATGAAATTAACACCAGAGTCTGCCCGTTTACACCTATAAGCCTGTGTAAGTCATTAACTTCCAAAAAATATTATTTTAAATGACAACACATGGCCGTCAGCGGGGGCCACACACTCTCTGCCCCCGCCCCTCGCTCTCATAGGTTGAGTGCGTCAGTGCGCGGAGGAATGCCGTGGCTTTTCTAACTAACAACAGACTGAATATATCTGTGTGTGTGAGAGAGAGAGACAGAGAGAGAGAAAAGAGGCATGAAGGCATGAATTTTATATTAAATTCCTTTGGCTAATCCAGTTCGCTGTTCGGTCCAGACTGAGTTTAGGCAAAATATTAATAATGCATTGAAAGGAGCTTATTTTCTTCCTCCTGGAAAGGGTTTAGGAGACTGGTACTTTCTCAAGTTATGCATCTTGGTTATTTGTAAGCACCCAATAACTAAGCAGGTGACAGTTCATTTTATGAGATCTTAAGCCGCCCAAAGCCTGAGAACGCCCCTGGTTGGATTTCCTAATACAATAGAGAGATGGTATGAAAAGGAGATAATGAATCGCTGGAATATTTCTGTCCTGTTTCTTTGCATCCTTGAAAACTGTTGCCCGAGGCGGTTCCCTCACCTCTCACGACCCAGTTTACATTTCAGGAAAGAGTCTATTGTTGCTCTCATCGTCTCATCAAACCCAACTTGTCTTCTATCTCGTATTTCACTTCAGATGAGCTGAATTTACAACTTTTTTTTGGTAATATGTCACAAACTGTTGTTGCTCTATCTACTCAGGGAAGCACTAAGTGGATTTGTCTGGCACGGCACGTTTGAAAAGCTATAAACACAACTCACTGCCACAGTCTTGAACAGTTCTCACACGCCCAGCAGTGTTTTGGACTCTTCCTCAGTCTGACTGCAGCAGCTTCAGTCGTCTCTGCCTCATCTCTGGGAAGTATAATTTTGGTTTTGGGAGCCGCTGCTGTCCTGTGGTAGGGGGGGACTGTATGTACAATATGACGCAGCGTCTATGCCCCCCAGACACGTGCACGGACTCATCCCGTGTCCCCCGTCTCCAGACAGTGTAAAGTTTCCCAGCATGCCGCAGCCTCCGGGAACAGGGGCAGCACCGGGCGTGGTGGCGAAAGCAAAGGGTGACGTCAGCAAAGAGAAAGAAACATCAATAATATTTATATTGGCATTAAAAATAAGTGAATTTTAGTAATGTTATTGTAAAACAACTGTAAATACTCACAGTCCTGTTATTAAGGCCTCAAATAATAAACAATAGTTGCAACAATGACAGGCTACACTTTAAATAATCATAATTATTTTGCATTTTTTATATGTAGTTTAAACTCCGCAATTATTTTCTTGTTGACCTGAATCATTGCTTTGTGCTTTTTTAATAAAATGCAGTGAAAAATGATTAAAAACCTCAAAATATTCAAAAGCATTTCCTAAAAATATATAATATATATATATATATATATATATATATATAAATACATAATTAGCACCCATAAAATTTTTGACAGGATGGAACCAGCAGAGGTTTGACATTTTATGAGGTAATTAATTGTAATTTCCTCTTAATGGTTTAATCAATTAATCCTCTAATGACTATTTTTCATGTTCCACAGACCACAGCTCTTCCCAGTACTCACGGTATGTTAGATGATATCTCTCCAACTGGACACAGAGGTAAACAGTGACCACTTAAACTCTCCCCAGAGGGGGCTGCACACTTTGACCTCCCCCTGACCCCAACCTGGCCATAACCCTGACCTTCATCCGCCCTCCGACCCCAAAATTTAACCCTAACACCAACTCTCGGCGCGGCCCGCACCCCTTCAACCTGATGGCCTGTGCCTCGGAGGCACATCTGCTGCGGGTTCCGGCCTTTGAGCGGGGAGAAGAAAGACAACGAAATCTGACCCCCAGATGAAATCCACTCAGTTTCTCAGTGATCCGCTACCGTGAGACAAATGTTGATCTTTCGTCACTGAGGCAAAAATAAAACAGCACCATGGCTGGTGCCGGCTCCTCCCACCATGAATCACGGCCCAGTGGCTGTTTCTGGTTGCGTTGCTCCGCTGCTCATTGAAAACATTAAAGGCATAAAATTTGTCTTTGCCAACCACATCACCTAGAGCCCGTGGGATGTATCAGCTGACCAGTATGAGCCTTTCAGACATATCAGTGTTTGTTTGCTGATATGAACACTTTTATTTTACAGAATAAACAATGCAGAGAGATAGTTGATCGTATTTTTTTGTTAAAATCTGAAATATCACATATGACATCGGGTACATGCAGCTACTCCCAACCTGCTCTGCACCGAGGGCCTTGATTAGTATGCAAAGGAATAAATCGGCCTCTGATCGCACCACAAGCTGAGATTGAAAAACACAAATATCTGTTTAGAATTGCTGGAGGTTGCTTGTATTCTAAACGTCGCCTCGATAATATCAACCACTTTATTAGTGCTGCTCAGGCAACAAATCACAAGTGTAATCTCAGAGTCACTCGTGAGGACAAATATTTATCTCTGTTTAAAGCGCTCTTTACATTTGCCATTTCACCAAATCTGCAGAAGATTCCTCTGCGTGGATCGTTCTGCCGCGAGCAGGCCGGCTGGCTCATCCCGGCTGCGGGGTCCTTTTTGATACATGGGCCTGCGGACTGGCCCAGAAGAGAACAGAAATAAATTCAGCCCCCCCCCCCCCCCCCCTATTTCCCTATGTCCCCGCGACTCCCGAGCCTGAGCCGCACTTTTCATCCCGGCTTCGGAAATACTCCCCTGCGGCTTTTGGCTTTATAGTTCCTTTGCGGCCTAAATCTCCGGACCCCAGAGCAAGCATGGACCTGGCTTCCAATGGGTGGTCACCAAGTTGTAGACTTTCAGCCCAGAGAGGAGCAGGAGAAAGAGAGCACACATTTTGAGATTAAAAAACAGAATACAGCTGCATTAAGCAGGCATCCTGTTGGAAAACCCTCCTGTTTGAATCCAGATGCTCATATTGCATCTGACAGTTGTTGGGCGGTGAAGTTCAAGCTTTAAAGTGACCGGCTTTCTGTTTCTGTTTTCAGCTTTAGCCTCCCAGACTGTAATGAAAGCAAAACAGTAGAAAATTCCCACATTATTAAATAAAACATGTCGATGGCCAGGGGCCAAACATTGTCACGCTAACAGGAGCAGAGCACACAGTGATATTCTGCTCCTGTATAATTGTAGCATTATTTGAATGGCAGACCATGTGTGGAATATTACAAGTGATTAAGGTTTTATGACAGAATACATGAAATAAAATGTATTATTAGATGGAAGTGTTAATATGTAATTTCCCCGGCTTTGGGTGTTTGTTTGCGTCCATACCTGAGACATGAGTCCAACTTCAAAGACATGAAATTAATTCTTTACAGACATGATATCTGGTGTCGATACTTCATCTAATTGCTCCGTTCAAACCAGAGAACCAATCAATGTTCGTGGTCATGGCAGCAGTTGGTCAGAAACCCCCCAGGCCGGTGCAGTTAGGGTCATCCAGGGGTCGTCCGGGGGTCACCGCCGCAGCTCCTGCTGACCTTGGCTCATGTGATCTATTAATGAGGCCGGTCTGCATCTGATACAGAAGAATTATGTGTTGGTTATACAGACTGTTGGAAAAAAAAAATCACTTCAATAGACAAAAACTCAAAGATGTAATCTTTTGTTAGCGTTTTCCACTGGAGATAATTTAGGGCTACATCTCACAATTATTTATATGTCGTCCCCCAAGGAGGTTACGTTCAAACCGTGTGTGTTTATTTGTTTGCCAGATTAATGAGGCAAAAACTAACAAATGAATTTCCCCTAAACTTGGTGGAAATATGAGATATGGTCCAAGAAGGAACTCATTAGATATTGATGCAGATCCAGGATTTATTTTTCCATATTTAACACAGTTCTCTTTAGTTTTTTGACATTTTCACTGATCCAAGGGAATATCATGGATCTTCGAGACATAGGTCAGACATATTTAGGGAACTGATATCTATGAGGAAGTGAAATTGATTAATATTATGTTTTGTTCCACTCAATGAATCCATTAATTGATATACAAGTGTGTCAAGCATCAGAAAATGGTGAATTACGCCCGAAAAAAGACGAACAAACTGGGCACTTGTGACACAAACGCCTCGCTTGCAGAAGTTTGGCTCCTCCTGCAGCGGCTGCAGGTTCAGATCTGACCACAGCCCTTTGCTGCGCGTCGCTTCCCTTCTTCCCGGTCATCAAGTCTCTGCATATTTAGTGATTGAGAGGTTGTGATACTCAGATTTATTTGAATGGCTCCCTGCCTGTTGCTGGGCCTGTATTTCCATGCAGGTTTCCCATTCCAGACGACACAGATCCAGCAATAACAACGTGACCGACGTGTCAGAAATCACAAATACATCACTCTTGTGTCGGGGAAAAAAAAAAGAGTCGAAGACGTTGCTTTCTGCCCGTCTTCCCACAGTGCATCAGTAGACTCTCCGCCACCTCCCTCCCTCTCTCCCTCCCTGTCTCCACTTCTGACGGCCTTATCGGAGGAATCCTGTCCGTAATGGAATCCAGATGGGAAGAGATGAGCAAACACAAGACATGGCAAAGATAGAGACATTAATTACCTTTTTTTTTTCGAAACGGCACATTTTCCAGGGCCTGACTGGATGAATTTGAAATGAAAATAAAAGATACTCGCTGATCACATTCCCGCCCACTTTTAGGGCCAGATATGACAATTCAAACGGGGGGTGGGGGGGGGGGGGATATGTTGCTATATTTACAGTTTTCCTTTGGTGGATGGCGTCTTTCATCTCCTGCTTCTAAATGTTGGAGAACTAAATACGACGTGAGAGAGAGGATATTAAGGATTTTGTGGTGACATGATGAATTGAAGGTTCCTGGTTTGATCCCCGACTCCCTCAGAGTGTAGAAGTGTCCTTGAGCAAGACGCTGAACCCTTGACTGCTCCTGGTGTTGCCTCATCAGTGTGTGAATGAAGGGCTGAAGCAGATACAGATACCAGTGTTGATTTGATACCAGTGCTGAATATAACGTGTTTTAACAGCTGGATGCTACTAACCCTGTATGAAGGGATGCTGTTGTATGGCCTGGCTCAGGTTAAAGCATGCATAGGGAGACTGAAAGCCACAGAAACACCAAAACACATCTGTTTGGATCAACCTACCAACATCTTATCTGTCCTCAATAAGCAGATTTTAAACTTTTTTGTCACTCTTATGTTCATATATAATGTTTTTTTTTACTAATCTTGTGTCACGTGTGTTGTATTGACATTGTGTTGATTTATGTTTGTATTTATTTTTATTATTTATAGAACATCTAGTCATAACTGACAAAAACAACACTTGTAATGTATGTAACAAATAGATAAGGGACAACAATTACTTCCTTTAAATAGCTTGTATCTTAAGTCTTTCATTCATACAGAACATTAACCTCGACGTTAAATGCTGCTGACATTTAAGCTAGGTCTGGCTAACGCTAGTACTAGTACAGAAAAAGTGATTTCTGGGAGAAAATAAAATTGCAGTTGTATCGAGCTGAAACAAATACACTTTAAAGACATGACATCGGATTAGTACATATACTGTAGATCTTCGTACTCATCCGACATGTTGTATCTGAGGCATTTCCGATGCTGGGATCAGTTTCGGAACATCTCTAACATAAATCCAGTCTGTTTACCATTTGTTTGTGTTTGATTTAATGATAAAGAATTTATTATTATCCCACTGAAGTCCGGGACATTGCCAATTGATTCCCTGGGTGATGATATGGTGCATTTCCTTGTTAAAATGTGGGTTTGTAAGAGGAACAGAGCCACAGGTCATCTCCCAGAGAATCCAGTAAGATGCTCAGAAGCTACATTGTTCCAGATAACACTAGTTTGAAATCCACAGTCTTGCAAAGGGGGAGAAAAAAAAAAAAAGAATATAGTACCATGGGCAGATAAAAGTGGAAAAAACAAGCCCACCCCCCTCCACACCTGCCTGTCTTCTCCTGCCGGTATCCTCAACACCTTTCTGCGGGATTTACTTAGAATATGAAAGGATTGAAGCTACACCTGGCTTGACAGACACTGTGCTACTTTATTAAACCTCATGCGTCAAGTACGGCAGCGTATTAAAATTGAAAAAGAGAGTCAGTGAGAACCCGATTCCTCCGGATAGACAGTATGAAATCCTTGGTCAAAGCACCGTGGATCTGTCTCTCCTCGCCCCCCAGCTCTCCCTCAAGCGCACAGGCCCTATTGATATTTAGATGATGCCATCGTGGGGAGGATAGGTATTTTCTTTTTTTTTAAGATATTGATTTTAAATTGCACATTAGGCCCATTCCACGCTTCTCGCCTTGTCTTAAAGATGGGCCACTTCTCCCTTCCCCTGGCGCCACCTTACGTGTGGGAATTTGTATGGATTTTTTGGGGCTTGTTTGCAGTGATTGGGGGAGCGAATGCAATAAGTGCTCCATTACTTACACAATCTGTGAGTGCTCAGAAAATTAGTCACCAGTGACCTCTTGGCCTCCTGCTCGTGCTCATTCGCAGTCAAAAGACCTGATGGGAATAAGAATAAAGCCGAACTAATGCGATGATGCTGCGGCGGCCACGCAGCCTCCACAGCGGTAAAGCATTTTTCAACCGCTGCTCTGTGGGTTAAATTAATACGATCATGTTTCTACCAAACAAATGTACATATCTAATTAAAAGGAAAGGTGGCACTCATACGTGTCAAATTAATACTTTAGACCTTATGATCATATTTCATTTCACTTTCCTCTGCTCCCCCCCCCCCGAGCTTCTTTACTTTTCCACATCTGCAAACATCACTGAAAGTTTCTAAAATTGGATTCAAATTGGAGATTTTTTTGGTCACCACGTTTCGTGTGTACACGTGTAAAATGTGTGACATCTGGTTAACAAGTCATATTTAGTTTGAAATTATGAGTTAACATCACCTTTTCTTCACAGTTTGGATCTAAAGAGCAGACGGTGACAGGTCAGACTCCACAGACATATTCTATCTACCTCTCTTGTGTCTGGATGTTTGTAACAGGGTTGCCCTGGATTCAAATGTTTTCCATTGATCATATCCCTCTATCCTGTATCAGAATGCACATGTAACCATAGCTACATCTAAATCACTATAAAGAGCTATCAGGGCGCTCGGAGAATTTTTGAGTAATCCTGCAGACGGACAAATAAACAAACAGACTAGAATAGTAGAGATCATACCGATGCCCAACTGTCTCTTTATGAAAGCACATCTATCTATGGTAATGGTTTGGAACAACCATATTGCACAAACTAGTATCCATTAGTCAACATGAAGTCAATATTATCTCACAATGTTAAAGATCCAGATCCACGCCAAATAGAATGAGTTCAATCATGGCTCATCCTTCCACTGAGTGTTGTAGAAATCCATTCTGTAGTTTTTGTCGTTCACTTCTTACTAATTAATTAATCTTACTCATTAACAAATAAACCAACCAACAAACTGGGGTAACAATGAACCTCTCTGGTGGAGGAGAGCTGCTGAAAATGTGTCATTATCTTGTGAATATAATAGAATATAATTCTAACAATGTTCAAACTGCAATTTAATGCAAAGTGACATTTTTAACAAGGTGTGAAAATGGGGTTCTGTCGCAGGCGTTCCACTTGGTTACATAAAATATACTGAGATGTTTGCTGCTGACTTTTTGTTTTTGTATATTGAGATATAAAATATCTTTAGAACTATTTCAAATATTTCACTGCCCTTTATATAAGTGAGGTTTGTTTTGGAAGATTAATGTGTGAGCATTCACTCGTTTCTTTCATACTAAAGAAAAGTCTAACTTGCCTGCATATGAAAATTCCGGCTCCACCTCGGGGGGGGGGGGGGGGGGGGGGTTGCAGGTGGAGCAAAGCACCTCTGAGTTGTTTTTAATGAAAATAACGGAGGATCAGCACAAATCGAACAAATGATGAGAAACGACCTGGCGGAGGTTTGTTTTCTCCCTCTGATGTGATACTGAGGGAGGAGAAGAGGAGCCTCCATCCCCCTCCCTCCTCCTGCCTTTACCTCTTTTTTCCCCTCTCGCTCTCCATCATTCACTCCCTATTTCTCCATCTCCCTCTCTCTCTGGTCCCGTCCCTCCCTCCTTCCTTTCCACTGTCTCGAAATATGAAAGGCCTTGTATCTTCCCAGCCGTATGTTTGCAAAAAAAAAAAGAAAAGAAAAATGAAAAGCAAGACAAATCACAGCGATACATTTCTTAATTTAATAAATGAGGCTTGAGAAACCTGATCACACAACACACTTGTCTCCATAAAGGAGCACAGGGGGACTGACTGTTGCCAGATGCCGCTGGATGCCTGAACAAAGAGGACACACACATGTAATCCCTTTGGGTTCGGGGCGACACTGTCTCTGCGATGGGTGCCAGCACAGCTCTCACTCTCTGTGACTGACTGTACTTTGCCATCACAGGGAGTGGAGGGAACGATACTCCCTCTTTATGAAGAGTCGAGATGGAAAATCCATTTACCCGAGTTGACTCATAACCAGAGAGAAAAAGAAAGAAGCTTGTTTTTAGCTTTTCAAAATGAGTCCGTGATGAAGCGGCGCTGTATGTATGGAAATGTGGAGGCCGAGTTCGGCGAGAGGGAAAAGCAAATCTGTCACCGCTCCGTGGGGGATCCGATTTTTTTTTAGTTGGGTGTTGAACCGAGCAAAAGGAAATCAAACAAATGCAGAAACCTTGACACGTGAAAGAAACTAGTCCGTCAGTAAAAGTTATTTCCACAAACATCTGTCGTTCAGGCAGTTTATATGTTTTATCGGGCAAACCTATTAAATCATTTGTCAAACCCTCAGCCATCAGTAAATAAGAGTTCTGATTCAATACCTCATTGTCAAGTCAGCTAACATCCTGTAGGAACCTGTTGCGGCTCTGAAAAAACAATACAGAGACCATACATCGTTTTATAACACCACTTAAAAGAATATAAGAGGACATAAGTAAGAAGCCATTAAGTGCAACATGAATGCAAAAAGTCAATAATGTGCCAAATAACCCCCCAGAAAATGATCAACACATAACAGGAATAAATACAGTATTGTCCAAAGATCAATGCACTAATGTTGCATATGAGTAATTGGTCTGATTCCAGCACCTATTCTAAAGTTTAACACCGTCTTCTCCCACAAAAACTATGCTGCAGTGCCCCTGAGCAAGGCACTGTGACATGCTGTTGACCTGTCCAGGGTGTACGCCGCCTCCCGCCCAGTATCAGTGCCTTCAGCCGCCATAGATAACGAATAGATTTGCCCAAACTAAAGGATAAATAACTTGGAGGTGTATCTGTTGAACAGGGCTGTGGTGTTAATTGGTGTCAGATTGTGCAACAAGGCCAGACACATTGTGTGTATTGGATCTACTTGTTGTGTAGAGCTTTGTCGGTAACAAATTCCCCTTGAATATTTATCGTCTTCACTGCTTTAAACACGCCGCCCAGCAGACGACAGGTCGGCAGATTTGACGGCTCCAGATGAGTTTTCAGGATGGATAAGTCTCCTGATGAATCTCAGCGCTCGCCCGCTGTGAGGAGGCTGCTACATCCCCGAGTAATTGTCTCATCCCATCCCCGACTCAACTGTGAGAATCAGCACCTGCTGTAATGGCAGCTGTGTCAGGTGCCTTCAGCAGGCCGTCGTCCTCAAGGTCCAAAATGATCAAGTCATAGTTACATTACCTGTTAATCAATTAAGTCGTTTTTCACGATGCCGCCACATTTGAGCGCCTCGCCATGTTGCCGCGTGTGGCGTGGATCTCTTGAGTTGTCACAGCTCCACAGCAGGTGAAACCGCCCTTGAAGCGATGGCACCGTTTAATCCATGGTCAAATACGTTGAGAGCTGACTTAATCTGTGGGATCACAAGCAAGGAGGGAGAGCACATTATTAATGAGCCATTTAAACAGCATCGCCTAATCTGTGCCGAACACTGGCAGCGTTGTTTGTGTGTGCGTGCAGTTTTTTTGTGTGATAATAACGCAGGATTTGATGTAGGGTTATCGCAAAACTGCAGTTACACCGTCCCGCCACCTGCAGAATCAAACTGACCACGTCACCATGGCATCTGTTTTAAGTAGCACATGCTAAACTGGCATCACATCTGAGGACTATGCAGCGGGGGGGGGGGGGGGGGGGGGGGGGGGGGTTACATGTGAGCCACCCTGTCATCTACCTCTGGAGGCATTGGCGGCCCCGCTGCAACATCAATAAGGGATCGCATAGGCATTTACCAGAATAACCAAAGACAACAGAGCCAGCAACAAGTGGCGAGCACTTGACTGACGAGAAGAATAACAGTCTGCCACAGGAATACATACATTCTAAATCTTTAAACAAACTTTAGATTGTTTTATAACACCTGAACTGTATGTCTTTATATTTTATGACCGTGTCTTTATCTATATGTGCTGCAGGCATATAGCCCGAGATGTAAATTTCACAACAATCTTTTCCTTTTATAGAAAAGTTTGATAGATATATTTAAAGTCTATGTTTAATTAGTAAAATGTTTTCATTTACTGTATTGGACTAAAATGACGTCACACGTGGGGCTGAATACAACCTAGTTTTTTTTTTTTGCTCTGTATATGAGAAACCATATTTCCCTGCATCAAGGATAACTTTTGGTTTATTCACTGAAGTATTTGTATATGCGCCATGACTGAGAGAGAAACATCTGACGAAATTCCTTTGTCATGGGTGGGGAACGCCGATTATTTATGGTGTTGTTTTCGCTTTATGTATTTCCTTAATTAAAACATATTGGCTTCCAAAAGCAATATAAGAAACAAATTGCTTTGGCATGGCTGTGGCAGTTGGAGGACAGACTCTGCATATTGGCAGACTAAATGAGATGGGGATTTGGAGTCTTTGAAAGTACATTTGTGCTTCAGACTATGGTAATGAGGCCGAGCAGAATGATATCACCATTCCCAAATATTTAGTTTGTCATTTTGTGGTAACAGGCCCCTCTGTGCGTGCATGTGTGGAGCAGCTTTGGAGGGGGGGGGTGGCGGCTCAGCATCGGAGGATTACTTTTACAGATTACCGATACTTTTAGAGGATTACCTGTTTTATACGGCAATCGTGGTTCGGGATACTGCAATGTTGATGTACTGTTACACTTTATTTTTCATGTATTTCGCATTTCCAGTCCGCAGCGTTCATTCCAGCACAGTTTATTACTTGTAATCGAACTGTAACGTAGAACGGTTTGCAGTGCAGAGAGTGTGTCCACATCTGTGTTACGTGGAAGTGCAAACACACATGTGCGGTGGTTTCAATAGACTCGCTGTGACAGTTTCAGCTGGGACCAGGAGGAGCTCGGGAGACATCCCCTCCTCAAACAACGGGCGAGGGGGCGGTGATACACTGTGGCGATAATGGCCTCTTTGAAAACAAGACGGCTCTCCCCTCCTGTATTTTGGAGGGAACACATGTTTGCCCGTCTCTACTTCTGTCAACAGCCTCCTCGACAGTGGCAGAGACCAAAGAGAGCTCTGCTGCTCGTGTGCCGATGGGGGGGGGGGGGGGGGGGGCTGTTTTCCTGTCAGGGACGACTGATATGACGACTCATTTCACAGCAATGCACTGGTGGCAGGAGTTTGTGGTGGAGACCAAAACATGAATAATAAATAAATGTGGGGGGGGGGGGGGATCTAAATTGGTAAAAAGTTTCTGTCGGGTGAACCAAACTCCTAATTCTCGACCTCTCTCTACCCCCGACTGTAAGTCTCGCTCTTTGTCGTCTTCAGAGAGTGGATACTGGAACCAGATGTTTTTTTAACAGATAGCAAATGTCAGAGGCAATAACTGACAGCACACCTGGTACAGCACAGACCGGCCGAGCGGCTCACATCCCACCGAACCACCCGCCTCCGTTCTGATCGCCGTGTCTGCAAGTCACGCATCCGACGAATATAAAAATCACGTTGTGTGGTTCATCGATGTGTCGTAACACGAGACACATGTTTCAGCATTTCACTAGAAATGATTGTCCAATAAACAAACATCAAGAGCGAACATACATGACGTGTTTTTAAGTCGAGTTGTTTATCATGTCACTGTCACGCATATGAAAGGCTAACACGGTGTTATTAATTCTCCATGTCAGCGTGAAGTGACCCTGATCTATTACGAGACGCTGCCTCTGATCTGTGGTCGACTTTTTCTTTTTTTTTTTAGGCCTGACATCATCTGCACTGTATATAGTAATCCCCCCACACTGATCAGAGCCCAATGCAGCGACCAGCAGGGGAGGGTGGTCTGCTCTGGCTGCCCCCCCCCCCCCCCGCCGCTCTCTGATGATTGATGACACCTCTTGTGACACTGACAGAAAGGGATCAGCACAACAACCAACAACTTCTGCATAGCTCCGCTCGAGCCAGACGCCAGCCGCGCTATTGTCTCGTCAACACTGGCGCTATGCACACACACACACACACACACACGCCTAGACACTAGTAAACACATCTGCCTAACAACTCACACACTCACACTGCCTCCCTGGGAGGGGCGGGGTTGATTTACAGCTGCTGAAACATAGTTTCTCATGCATTACAAATGGATGCTAGACATGTTTGCGCTGCTACAAAGCAATGATTCTCTTCTATATGGGTCGGATCGCTGCTCCAAATGTGTTCCCAAGCTCGGGATATTTCTCCACTGTCAGCTTGAAGCCACCTGTTCTGATGACCACAAGCATCTATGGGAACCGAGAACATCCAGAGCGTGCACTGCAAAAAATATCCGTCCGCCGTGCAGCCAGTCACGGAGGCTTTTAGTTTAAAAACATAAAATATACTTAAAGAGAAACTCAGCTTCAAGTGTTATTCTAAGGGCTGTGGTCATAATTTAAACCGGTGACAGTGACATTGTTTTCACCAAGTTAACTGCTAAGATCTGGGAATACTGCAACATCATCAAAAAGAGGTCAGATGAGCCAAGAAACACGAGCAGTCAGACAATCAGAGTGTAATTAAACACACCCTCAGGTTAGGCAAAGATGTTTGGAAGAGAAAATAAAGGTCAACAATATAATTAATGGCCAGATATTATCAGAGGATTGATAATTACCAGAATTTCAAGCAAATTGAGGATTTTTGTCTGTAAATGGTTTCGATAATGTGGTGAAAACATGGATTTGTTGACCTTTTGCTGAAGTTCCCAGAAGTTTTAGAACTTGTATAAAAGATGGAGAAAGTTATCAATATAAGTCTCTGAGGCTCTAAATGTTATAATATTGTTCTCATAAGACTGAATAACTTCCGATTCCGGACATTTCTTGCAGCGTGGTCTGACATCGATCACGATTTTCTGACTTTCGCTCTTGCAGCTGCCCAGATGTATAATTTACAACATTAATGTCTCAAGTCACTTTCATTTTATTGAGTTATCAATTTCTCTGCAGCAAGAACTCCAACAAAGCCTTGTGACGACTCCCAGCACGTAAAGACATGACATTTACAGAGCTGGCCGTTAACAATATATCTGGTTGCAGTCAGAATGGACCATTTTATTGCTGAGTGCATATCAAATAATGGCGTCTGTTGGCAGTCGGATGTGAACAGCCCACATCAGTATCTCCGCGACTGCCAGTGGGCAACGCAGACCGTCCTGTGGTCACTCACGTTTGGCGCCAGCCATTCAGGCCCAGATTTCTTCACTTCATAAAAAAACGTGTTCGGGCCCATTCACGGTGTCTGGTAATCAATACTGCCGGCACAGCTGCTCCGCCATAAAACGGCCCTTAATTTGGAGACAGCCGTGTTTGTATTGAGACGTTAGCTCGCTCACCTAGACGTGGGTAGAGATGGCAGGGGCAGGGCCACCAGGGGGCCTGAGGGTCATTTTAATAACTCCAGGGTTTCATTTTTCTTTGAAAAAAGTGCAAATTCAACTTACACAGCTGTCCTGGTCATGTATTCCTCTGCAGATAATCGTGTAAAACACCATTTTGCTTGTGTGTGTTATGGCATTAAACACATCTCTAAAAATAGAATATTTCAGCTCATAATCCTGCTAACTGCAGTACCGCCACACGTTTCCTCCCCAGTGTTTTCCCGCTCTGCAATGAAATACTGTACTACAATGTGACGGTGCAATCCGATCCGTTGTCGACGAGACCTTGAAGTAGGCCAGAACCACATCTATCAGTGACTAAATCTGTCCTTGCATTCTTGGGGAAGACTCTCAAGGATGAAGCAAGTCTTCAAAAGCATCTCTGCCTTTTGATGTAAACTTCTGTGACTGGTAGGGTGCCTCCTCAGCCCCGCCGTCTTTTAATTGATTATGTGAGGCAGAGGGCACCGTGTTGTAAATGAGGTGAGAGGCAGAGACCGCGGCGCTCAGTAGCCTGACCCTCTGTTATTTTCTGCTGCAGTGGAAGAAAATGTACAAGTGTCATTTAAAAGGAGGAGGTCATGGGAACATTTTGTATTATTACATATATAACATCTTGGAAAGTTGTCTTGTTCAGTAAATGCACTTTCGACAGTTTTTATCCTAAAAATAAAATATCATCTCTTCTGACGTGAATATCTCATTAATGAAGCTTCCTCATTTTCACGCAAGATGCGGCAAATCCTCTTTTAGCCATAAATGAGCGTCGCAGGCTTTACAACACATGTATATTCATTACATGCAGGAGAAGTTAGCTCCCTCACGTTGTCTGTCCTTGTTGTTGTTGTGGCGAAACGAGCAGCGGAGGCTTTTTTCCCCTGGTGGCTGAAGGGACGCTGCTGCTAATAGACTGCAGTGCTGGAAATAAAATAAATCTTTAGACTCCACCCGCCGCTCGGTGCACCGTGACATTTGACAGTTTATGGTGCACAGTGAGACATGTTTGGGGGAAAATTCAATTGTGGCATATTGATTCTCAGCCGTCTGTCATTATTCCCAGGTTGATTGACAGGAGGAAATTGGTTACGTTAAGTATTTCATATGTTATACGGGCTGACATTTGTTTGCCTGCTCCCCGTGTCAATATTGCTGGAGAGATCTGTAGCTTTATGAGAAAGCATTATACACCGACTGTGGCTTTTGTGTGATGTTCCAGTGTTTTTCTTGACATAATTTAAGATATATTAAAAAACCAGCCGCATCTCAAGGTGTTTAATGCCAATATTATTGTCTTCCTCCGGGGGATCATGTATGTTCATAATCGGTGGTAGCCGCGTGCATACGTGCATACGTGCACTGCTGGGCTGCGTAACCGCACACGCACGCCTAAAAATATACTCTCCGCATGCTCGTGCATGGGCCATAACCATGCCAATGACAGTCAAATGGAGCTCTTCTGATTGAAATGTGTCGACACTTATAAAAACAGAGCGCGGTGACCTCATCACGCTGACAGTTGGCTCACCTGGGCCTGTGCTCGCTGCCGCATTTCATCCACGTCAGCACCGACGTCACTGTTTTTAAATCCAGCCTGGCTGCGGTCGGCTGAGGTTGTAGTTCGCCGTGCTGTCAATCACAGAAGTGCACTCTGAATGCTTGAGATACTCTGTGGTCGTCGCTGTGCTTTTCCTCTGTGCGTTTATATGACACAGCCCTGCTCCTTCTTCTCTCACTGGCCCTCGTCCTCCTCAGATTTCATCTCATAGTGGGATGAGAATCAAATTCAGCTTTGTTTGCCTGAAAAAGTCCCAGAATTCATCTGATTATTCCACTTGGACGTATGAACGTTCTTAAACCCTCTCTGATCACAGGGCCACAGTCAATTATCTCTTTGCATACTTTGCAATTTGCGTGTGATGACGAGTTCTGTGTGATGACTGGTAATGTGCCGCGGCTGTGCGTCTAATGGTGGTGCTCCTGTATCAGGTTGTTTAGGAGGCAGCTGAGGAGAGCTGTAAAACACTGGTGTAAGTGCTTTTATAATTATTTTGTATTCTATTGTGTAGGCTTCATTAAAGATTGTGTCATTTGTAAACAAAGCCAGAAACTCGTGACAACATGTTTTTACTCAAAGTCTCATCGAGCAAATTTAAACTTTTCCTCCACAATGACACGAAATGTAGTTATGAGATTAACGAAGCTTCCATGTAACACAACCATCAGCACTGGGATCACACGTCACCGCACTGACTCCGGACCTGTTTCTTACCGTGACACCGTGTCTCTGTGTTTGCTCTGAGACTTTGGGCCTGAAAACACAGACTCATCCTCCACAGGTAACCCGACACCGCACGTCGTGGTTTGTTGCTGAGTTATTCTTTGCTGGTCAAACCCAAAAAGCAAATGTTTGGATTAAACTTGCCCATCCCTCATGCTACACATGACAGAAGCACTGTCCATATAGATCCTCAGGCCTCGGTCAACATTAGCTCTTAGCCGGACTGAGCAGTGGTGAGGTCAGTGGATCAATGAGACCATCTGGCCACTCCTGTATCCATCATGGTTGAGTATGTAACACTTTAACGTCTGCAGAACACATTAATTACTTATTTTAATTTGAAATACATAATTTAACTGTGTGCATTAAAGTTATTTTGTATTTTTTTTCTCTTCGTATTGATAATTGTTTTCTGGCTAATTTGTAAAATGAACCCCACAGCATTGTCTCCGTCCGTCCTTCGCCTGAAGCCGTGCACACTTGTTTGGGTTTGGTACCAACTTGTTGTCCTCCTCTGTTTGACAGACATCACTTGGTGTTACAGCGGCTCAAGGGTGCGGTGGTCTCTTTAGTGCGGGTTCCCATTGTTGTTTTCCAGTTGAAATCATTGCTTTGTGAGCACATGATAACGAAGCCTCAGGCCGGAACAATCCCACCGTGGTGATTTCCTCCCTCCATTGTGTTCTCCGGAGGGATTCTTCATGTGTCAAGTGCTGTGGCTTTTAAATTGGAAACTTCAGCTTGGTGGAGTCAATTAATTTGATAATGGCGTCACTGATTCTCATTGTGTCCTGCTAATTAGAGGCAGAATGTTTTACTGCCATTGACTTCATAAAATGCGTCATGTGCCCTGATGAATTAACGAGTTTGTTATAGACAAGCAGCCATGTTTGACATATCAGATTCTGATCTGCTTTGTGGTCACGTGTCTTGTCGCATTGGGGCAAGTTGTCAAACGCATGTAGCTGTGTCTAGTGTAACTTTAAAGTAACATATTCACAGGATGCATCTGCAGAATCAGCATTCCTCGCGCAATTACCACGACGATCAAACGTGATCGCTACAGACATCAGCCGTGTGTTGACTCCACGCACATTAAAGATTCATGCATGCCTGTGGGACGCAGACGATCTGGGAGCTGGTGTGTCGTTACTAGTCGGTGAATTCTGGGAAACCTTAAGTGGGGTAAATGTATTTCATGTAATCCCTGGATTAGCATAGCAACCAGCTAATGGGCAGGAATGGACGGTCCTTCTTTTAGTCTTTGTGTCCATTTCACCTGAGGGGACGTGCTGGGTGGACTGGTTAGTGAGAGGGCGGACTTAGACCACCAGCTGAGGCTTTAGAGGTGGAGGACGGCCACGACGTCAAGCTGGGACTCGCCGCTCTCGCACACAGGATGCAAACATTTAAGATTTGTGTTACATGTTGGGCTACCGATGTTTTTTGTGTCGTCCAATATTTAGGTAAAGAAAAAGCAAAGAAACGGTCAGAATCATACTTCACTGACACGACAAACACAAATGTTTCTTATATACAAATCATTACAAGCTGCCGCCTACAATGAAATGATTTGGGTAAAACAAACGTATGAAAATCTATACGTCAACAGTTTTATAACCCATTAAGATTGGGGCTCTCATGCTTCACAATAAGGTAAATGATTAAAATCAACAGTAATCTGTCACGGCGTCTCATGGCTATAGACTTAATTACTACTTTTACTTTGCGTTCATCTTGGTTCTGCGATCACTCGCTTGCTCCATTTCTGTGTTTATGGCACAGTTTGCCTAAATGTCTTTGCTTTATATTATGTAATTGTTTAATAACCTACACTGGTTTGGTATGAAACACATGACTTACATGATTAATGGTCTGTCACTCTCTTTATCTTTTATTCACATAAACATGTTATTTTGGCACAAGTACCTGTACAGAAATAAAAATGTCATGTGTGAACAAAACTTCCTGTTCCTTTGCTCCCTCAAAAAAGCTGTCTCCCCTTTTCCATCAAAAAAATCGTCCACCACATGCAAATTTGTTGTCAGGCTGCAGTGACCTGGCACTCTGCAGCCCAGACGACTCAGAATGAGCAGCCCTCGAGTTTTTCTCACTTGAGTCGTCGAAAGTGGTCCAAGGGTTTTCATCACCACTCACCACACTGATCTCTTTGCATTCACGCAAAACCGAGAGAGAAAAGAATCTGACAGTTGGACCATAACTGGCCACAAACGATGCCTCAAGGCTCGAAGTGCGAGTTCAACTGAGCGTAAAACGTCAGACAGCGATCGCTTGTTGGCAAGACGAAGTGGAAACCCAGCTTCATGTGAAGGGGAAAAGGGAGAGGACGCTCGGTTTGTGCTGTGCAACATGTGGACCACTCCCTGTTCCTCTCAAATGTCAGCCAGGGTAGTCTTCACTGAACAGAAACAGAAGATGTGTCCTAGGTTTTTCGCCAGGTGATTATTAATGTACCTGCCACAGATTTTCACCGTGGGCCGAAACCTCCCACATCTCCCCCCCCAAAACCAGATGGAATAAGCTGGAGTAAGCAAAAAAAAAAAGAAAATGTAACAGACTCCTGAGATTCTCGCTCTCTGGACTTGAATGAATTCACCATATGCAAAATTATGCTTGTGAATCTAACGGCTGAGGTTTGTTTGTGAGAAGCTCTGCGAGAATAAACTCTGAAATCCCGCTTTAAGACCTCAATCAATCTTATCGGGTACTAGGCTGGATTTGCATGATAAAAAACAATCAAATTTGTGGTTTCGGAGAGATGATTGCTCATGGTATCCGGCACCAACTGCTTTTCACAGCTAATGCTAATGCATTATCCACAACCCGCAAGAGCGGCATCATGCACCGGCTTCAGAATCCATTAATAGTATATTGCTATTGGAAAAAAAAAGAAATCTCAAGCACCATAATGTTACTCTATCAGCTTATCCTGTTTCAGCAAAGCAACGGCGTGCACTGAAAACACACCATCACTGACAGAGAGAGCCTAATCCAGTGATTGGTTTTACCTTATCACACAACTTAAGGAGTGTACACTTCTAAGCTGACGGATTGAACCTCTGTTCGATACAGGTTTGCAAAACTGAATCTGTTGAGCCTCCAAGATTTGATATGGGTATTTAAAGCTCTGTGCGGCATTAACCGCGGAGCACAACAAATAGCCTGCCTTTTAACAGGGCTAGGGAATCCCGGGGCCAGTTGGGATGCAAATTGAAATGATCCAAGAGTGGATTGAGGAGGTGAGGGTGGGCTTGGATGGGGCTGTGGAGGGTGGATGTGGGAGACGCGAGGAGAGAGGGCTGCAGGAATGTGGGAGCGAGACGAGGCGCTGCAAAGGCTTGTGGCGAGTTTCTGAGGAGTTAGCTGCGATTAGCCTCAAAGGCTGACTTATGACTTGAGTGACAACTGTATAGTAACAAACAGCAGCGGAGAATGTGCCGCCCGCCACGCTCCGACCCCTCCACCCGCCCACCTCCACCACTTCCCACGCAGAGGGTGACAGTCATTTAGTCAGCAAACAGTGGATCACTGCTCAGCTCCCCTCTGCTCATGTGTTTGTGCTGGTGTGTGTGTTCCAGTCTGGATGTCAACAGCTCAAGAGCAGCAAGGGGAGTGGGTGGGGGGGGGCGGGGACGCAGATTCATGCGCTTAACGTTCTAGTTACACACTCGCCATGTGACGTCTCGCCGTCGCATCCTGAATCACGTCGTAATGCTGGAAAATCAACAACATCAGTGCTGCTGATTACAATCGCTGTGAGTTTCTGCTTCGGGGCATTTGTGATATGACAAGACGGCATAGAGACATCATTTTTCAGAATCATCACTGATCGTAAAATCGCTGTGGCAGAGTTTATTCTTCCGCGACACAGGCAGACGCACTGGATTGAAAGCATGTTGGCAAATGTTGGGGGAGAGAGAGAGAGAGAGAGTTTAAACGATACGTGATAATCAAAACCATGCGGCGCTGTTGGCCAGAGGAAAGGGGTTCGCATTAGAGCGATGGAACCACGGTATAAGTCGTGCATGCTTACTTCGTTAGGTGCACGGCCTGCAGACCATGAACATCTGACACCACTCGAATAAATGGGATTATTTTGCTTCAAAATTGTCATCATGTTGGCACCTACAGTGCAAAAGCCCTCCTGCCAAAACTCACTGACTGTCTTTCAATGTAAACTTTACGGCAGCCATTTTAATTGTGGGCGCTCTCCTGCCAGTGATGCCATCATCATATGTGCACAGTACACTTGGCCTTACCTGCACATACACACACACACACACACACTCAGACAAAGGCCTCATTAAATTGCTCCTGTTAAGCAGCTACTCTATTGATTAAAGAGTGTAACCTCCATACTTTTCATTATTGTAATTAAAAAGGGATAAATTAACACAGTGGACATGAAAAGAAGAACTCCCTCCAATGACCCTGTTAATCAGGACTGGAATGATCAGCCTAACTGGGATTTAATTGCCTTCTGCTGTTTTTCTTCCAGCAATAATTTGGTTTGCGTTGGCTACGCCGCGCCACTGAAGTATAAGCCAAGCCCAACGCTGGCCCATTAAAAGCTACGGCACTCTGTTTCGGCGGGGGCGGGGGGTGGTGGTGGACGGGAGAGGGGTAGCGGGGGTCGGAGGGGTGATGGCAACGCACACGGGGTGACTCATGATTGGGAGTCCATGGAAGTCAATGTAAGACTATAAAGAAAGCAGCTTCCCTCTCTAGGGTGTGGTGAGGTTTAAGGGCTTTCACGTACAACTTTAAAGAGCCCAAGTTTTAAATCCTAGGATATACTGTTAAATCACATGGGAGGCTTATTGTTTTCAAGGCTTCACACATAAGCACCGTTAACCCTCTAAATGCCATTGAAACCAGCCCGATGTATGCTCATTATAGAGCATGAGCAATCATCAGCAGGGCAGGTGTGAGTGAGACGCGTCTGTGTTCGAACATACAGTTCAAGTCACTCTGCTCTGTTTCCAGTTATTATCCAGTATCGTATTACGCTCTGTTGAATAAGCGACCCTCTCCCCCAACCCCCGGGTCTCGCCACCACCCCCACCTCCCATCCGAGTGTGTGTGTGTGTCCACATATGATTGAGCGTGCGTTCGTTTGACCACCAGCCCGCTGAAACCACCCTGACATCACTGAGGGGCTTTTTGCTGCATGTGCAGAACCGTCCGGCTGGGGCCCGGGATTGAGCCCTTTTCATTAATCTATCATCAGCTGTGACTGAGGCTGTCTGCGAGGCAACGCCGGCTTCTCCCAGTGCTGGGAAGAGGATGGGAAGAAGTAAATAAGACAGAACACGTGTGGTCGCAAAGAGAAAAAGAATCTCACAGGGTTTTTTTTTTCATTTTGAAGGTTTCTTTTACTGTTTTTTAGCCAAATGCATTGAAAATAGACGGAAATGAGAAAATGGCTTACATGTTTTGTGGATGTTTATCTTCAGGGCAAAGTTAACTGGTGCAGATGCCACCAATTTGTCATTCAATGAGATATTCTCTGTTCAAAACTTCTAAATTCTAATGCCAGAAAAACAAATCCGCTGACTAAATCCTCTAGACACATAATTTTCAGACACTTTTGTTTCATTTAAAAAAAAATATGAACGTTCATTTCAGCTATAAAGCCTTTATTATCTCCTGCTTGTTTTCATTTAGCCGCCTGCAGCTCATCTCCCCCGCCCCCACCCCCCTGGTGCGGTGCTGTGCTGCTGAGACAGTGTCAAGAAGTAAGATATGATGGTATCATCACGTATCGATCCGAGCCGCAGCCTGCTCCTCTGCCTGATTTTGATTTCTCAAACTGGGGCATGAGGCCTGAAATTGGTCCTCGCGGTTAATTTCACCGTGAGCAATGTATATTTTTGTCTAGAAAACATTCATGCACTGCTCGGCCGTGTCAGTGCCTGTGTGTACGAGCATCTGTCTTTTCTTTCATGTCATGTTTGTGATAGGTTTCCACAGAACACCTTATATGTTATGATGTGTATATAGGTGCAACCAGCCAAAGGAATACATCTGTGAATAAGGTTTAGTTAATCATTTAGACCAAATTCAAAGCAATGATCTTAAGAAATGTTAACAGCAAAATATGAGTAGTTCATATGATAATAGTTAATCATCAAAAACACATCTAAAGCCTTATTAACACCCTAGAAATGACAGATATAGTCAAATAAACACAAATGTCTTATTTTATTCATCCACAAGCCTGAGACCACATAAATGGGGAAGTGGTCTCAGACCTTTGGACCCCCACTGCACATATTTCTATACGTCTCCTGTACATCTGTGTTTTAGCCGATGGGGTAAATGATTCGGGCCAATCTGCTCAGCCAGCGTGTGGTGTTGCATGCACCTCGCTATATTTCTCCTCACTGGAAAATATGACCCAGTTGGAGAAATCTATTCATATGAAAGCTGAACTGCTGCAGCGTCAGTCTGTCAGTCAGTCGGCGAGCGGAGCTGCTCCAGTAGCTCGACGACTTTAATTTCTTTTGAAATAAGATCACGTGGGAAGTTTTAAGCCTCGACGGTTCAGATCTTTCTTGTGTAGGTTTGACTTTGATTCTGATGTTGAGAACCCGCAACAGTGCCCTTTTGATTTTGTGCTTGAATCTGATCATAAAATTACTGATAGAAATGTTCAATATGCAGAAAACAGTTAGCAAACGCATGACTTATTCTCCAGGCATTTAATGGTTAAGAGATAATTTCAGGATGCTTGAAACACATTCATACTTTGAATGAAACTATCATCATAAATAAGCTTTTAATTGTACATGTAAAACTGGGATCACTTTTCAAAGGAGCCATTTCCTCTCTAATAATAAGAAAAAAAGCTCTGTGCGTAAGAAACAGACAAACCTACAGCAAAAAGCTTAACAACCATCCACACCCATAATCCTACAGTGGCAGGGCTGTGCTGCACCAACCAAACAACATGACCCCTGCTCATTCTAATGAAGTCTCTAATTTAATATGCCACTGTGCTTTGGTGGCAAATAGATTCAAAAAACTAATCTGGGCCAAAAACTGATTACGTCTATTAAGTGGTAATGGAGCGCGGGGCACTTTGCATGCTCGGAGGTTAAGCACCTTTATTTAAGGCGTGGCTGCTCTTTTGTTGTCCTGTTGCTAAGCTGATTGCGAAGCCGCGACCATCTGTCTACTTGTGTGGTCTTCTGCTTCTTCAGAGGAGCTCATTTGTAATACTAAGATTCACATGCATCAAATCTTACACATGCACTCTCGGGTTAGGAAACGTCTGAGTCTGTGCACGTGACCAGAGCTCGAAAGGAAAGTGGTCTGGATTCTTTTGATTTGATTTGTAGACGACGCCGAAAAGTTTTGACAGCCTCGTCGTCGTGAACATTTCCTGTGGATTTAAGCGTCTTCAGTCTCACGTGGTTTGATACTTGTTGTTGTGAGGAACAGTTTCTAGATGGATGTCTGAACCAAATGTCAAGCAAACGTGTAACAACGTGTAGCTCAACATACATGTGAAGCATTTGGACAATCAACACATTTCAAAAGAGGTGATATAAATCAATCTTTTGTTTCTAAGAGTAACTCAATCAAGTGTCAAGATGGAGCCGTGTGTAATATTAGAATAAGTTTTCATTGTCTTTTGATGTGTGACTGATCTGCCGACCAACACGACCAGAAGACATTCCTTACACAGAGAGCTGGCCCGGCTCCCCGCTCCCTGCCAGCTGAACGCTCGCTGCCACGGCACGTTTTCTTTTCACTCCCAGAAGGCCTTGACACTTTTCTGGCATGTATGAGGGATGGATCATGGGGGCATAAAAAAAGACAATGTCCTGCAGTGTTGAGAATTTATTGCCGGACAGCTCGTGCGGACCCATATGTTTAGGGGACGGGCGGCCATTCTCAAAGCTGCAATCAAATACATCTCAATTAGAGCTTTTCTTCCTCTCAGTAATACCTGCTTTAATCTGCCAGGCTCAAGACAGACATGGCAGACTACTACACAGGAGGCGTTCAGGGCCTTTGACATAGTGCAGTAATTCCTGCTGTGAAGGGTTTTCATTTTCAGATTTCTTTTTTTTTTTAATGCATAGAATATTATGAATTCGCACGAAACATGAAAAAACAGCTTATTTTATTTGTCTTATTTTGAAATTATAAGCAAATGAGATAAAGAAAATAAAAGAGGTACTGTAAGAAATAAACTGATAAAACAAGATACATTTATATATGAAACAAAACCAACAATCAGGATAATAATACCTGAACTCAAACTCTACTAATATATAAAGGATTTTTATTTAAAACAGCGAGTGGCTTTATTCTTAACTGACATCATCACATTTAATTTTTTCGACTCAATCAGCTCATGTGCTTTTTAAATCTGTGTTTTTGCAGGAATGTGTTTGTTATCAGGATCCAACAGTCGCGTTAAGATCTGCAGGAAAACCCCAGTGTGACAGGGGCATGTTTCACACAGGTGTCAGACGCCATCTACTGGCAGCTCAAGTCACTTTAACTCTCTGCTTCACACTTTGCAGCTTCTCATAGGAAGTGATGAATTTAAAGATGTGGTGAATTTCAAAGTGTTTTTAATTATATATAATATATCTTTGATGTTATTATTACTTAAATTAATGAGTGTAAATTAAAAACAATGGCTACCTCAGAATAATAATAATACTAACATCTGGAAATATTTTTCCTATATTACCAGAGCAAATAGAGAGGAAACTAACCATTGTTGTAATGAATTAAATTATATTAAATTATATGATTTATTAGAAATCTTTAAAAATAGCTAATGCTTCGGGAAACAAACAATTCTAGATAATTGTGATTTGTAATAAAAATAGAAGTTATCTTGAAATATATTTGAACAAATTGATCCCAAACGTCAACATTTAACTGTAAATCAGTAGACAGTGTTTATGCTATAGAATAAAATTACAAAAAAATGAGAAAAAGTAAATTTGCTCACATGAGTCCAAATCAAACAAAAACTGGACAGATTTAATAACTCAAAAGGTCCCCCCCCCCCCCCCCCCCCCCCAGTCGCCTGAGAGTGGTCTCATAAGATTTTGAGGCTGAAAGAACAACCACAGAGCAGCTGAGCACCGTCCTGTTTGTGACGCCACCATGTGACCCTGCGGCCTGTCTATCCAGATGGCCACTTCTCTGTCTGTCTGTCTCTCTGCCCGTCTCTCTGCCCGTCTCTCTCTCTCTCTCTCTCTCTCTCTCTCTCTCTCTCTCTCTCTCTCTCTATCGGGGCTGATCCTCTAACAGCTCCCTGAACCCAGCTGCTAACCACCACCAAAATATCCAGATGACACGGGCCTGCATACGCTTCAGTGTGCGAGGGGTTAAATTGTGTGTGTGCATGGTTATAGGTGAGGGTTCGTATATATGTGACGGGGTTATAGATAGAGTATACCAATATTATTTAAGTTGAATTAAATTGACAACTCGTGTATTTTCCACATAATATTTAACATTTGCCATTTGTATGCCAACAAATCTGCTTAAGACTTGAGATTTTCATGGAAAGGTCAGAAGAAAAGAATTCAATAAATCCCAGAACATTGAAATTCAAGAGCAAAGCACCAACTTCCTGTTTTAAAAAGAAACATTATTCTCCTTGTGGATGAAGAAATTTAAATTTGGACCCAACGACAAACCAATAATTGATTGATGTCTCGAGGCAAACATCAGCCCAGTATCCTGATCTGTAGCACAAATACGCTCCCCGGGTATTTGAGCAAGGCAGGAAAACTGTTCGTGTGTTAACAAAGTCAGATTGTGCTCGGGTACCATTTGTAAGGTTTATTTTTACAGATGCCATTTTCCCTGACCCTGTTTTGTAAGACGACTCTGCCTCTTCCGGGCGGCAGAGACGATGGCCGTCCTCAGGTGGGTGTCCTTACCCAGGACTGCGCAAACCACAGACCCCCCACCCCCCCACACCCCCTTTCGACATGGAGGATCTCCTTCGAGTCGTGTTTTTATCGTTTCTGGATTTAAGTGTAGGCCACTTAACTATCTAAGCTTTCGTAGTGATCATCCCATTTATCTGGGATTATTGCAGTGAATTTACTGTTTGGTCTTCTTCCAGGCCTAAAATGTCAAGTCCAAAGTCATGTATGCAGTAGCTTTATTCGGTAAGACCTCCGCAGATCCGTCCAAAGCTGGTAGCAGTTGATCTTTGGATAGAGCATGAAATAAATAAATCCTCTTTAGCAGATCAATATTCATCCTATTTAATGCTGGATGTGAAACTGCTGGATTTGAGGTGGTAATGCTGATGTACAGCTAATCGTTGGAAAATAAGCAGCGGGGCTTTGCGATCCTCCAGCAGATAGTTTAAACAGGAAGACGGATGAGTAAATGCCGATTGTCTAGTCAGTGAAAAACCTGGTAGTGATTACTTGTAATTTATACCTTCCAATTAATGTGGAGGAGCTGGGAGGGGCGGCCGGCGTGAGCTCTCGTGTTGATGAGCGTGTTATTGAAGCCGGTGACACATTTCCTCCTGCAGTTTCACAGTAATGACATTGTACACTAATGATATTAGTTGACACCGCTTGTATAAATAGAGGGAGGGGAAAGCGAACTGATATAACAGAAGGGACGCGAGGCTTCATTATTATTCTTCCTATCCTCCCTGCTCACTTGGCTGCAGAGGGAACAAGCGAGAGGACGTGACCTCTGGCTGGATTGGATTTTTTGGCACGAGGGAGGAACAGACTCTTCCTCCATGTGTAAATTCACTCTGCGGTACACGGCACTAAAGCACCTGTGACAGAGTGTGACAGCGGAGAGCCCCGTGGACTCGTCGGCGAAGTCGTGACTGATAAGTGCACGCTGCCAAGGCCCGGTTCCCATAGCATGAGCTACATTAAAGCACCGGGAACTTGACCAGGGTAATTTACTGCTGAACTCTGTGTTCCCCTGTTGTGGAGCGCCACGCCCACACAGACCCCTCAAGCCTCTCCGGCCAATGATTTACTTCACGTGTGTAGCTACTACGGAGTCTGCATACCGACTCGGCTCAGTCCTCTTTCCGACGTTAGCACGACTGCTTTGATGGATCGTCCCAAGATGTGTCCTAATTCCTGCAACAAATGAATGAGGAAATGCTTTAGAAAAAAAAGGTTCTGTCTTCGGCCAATGCTTCTTCTTCTTCTTCTTTTCTTTTTTATTATGAAAAATTAAAACCTCCTCTGCTTGTGTGTCTTGACTTCACTGGGATAAAGAGGGATTTAACTTTTTCTCTCCTTTAATAACAAATAGCCAAATAGACCAAAGGGATTTTTTCCTCCATATTATGGTGCGTTTGAAGCTCCTTTATTTATTTATTTTTCCTGAGGGCGACGACAATGTTTTCCCATAAAACACCAGGACCTTCAGTATTACAATTCTCCAGGAGGCTAATAATAGAGTCTATGGATAAATACAGCTTTCTGGCCTGGTTCCACACATGCAGACCACGACCCGGGCTTCTCTTGTGCTACTTGTGTAAACCAGAACGGGTTCGTCCTGTCAGTTACCATAAATCATGGCACTGTTATAAGCAGCACTGTGACATGATGACAAAGGGACCTTTAAGTATAAATATTAGGCCATTAAGCTTGTCTTTGCCATTCTGGGATTACACTGATGACCTAGCAGGTACAAAATCTACTGTCCTCCCCCCACTGGTGCACATGATATCCACGTGGCCGAGCAACTGACATGAAAACAAAATACATTTTCAGACTTAGACCAGAAACACCTGTGCTCCTGTGGCCGGATCCTCAGCCAAGGAGAAAGTGGGGGTTGAGTTATTGTTGTTTGGAGACGACGGCACATTAAACTCACTACTTGTGTTTTTAATATTCAAGATTCAAGATCTTTATTTGTTGCATTAAGCATTTAACACAGTAGGAGCGTAGTGAAACGTCTCCAAATGTCCTAAAAACCAAAATAATTTCAAATAAATCAACGTAAATACAACTATACACTATAAAAGGTTAAAAAATAAATGTGCAACCAGACGAATAGCTGGTTAATTAACCAACTGCAGTAAAAGAAACAACAGTCTTTTCTTACATCTCTGATCGTTCACCCTGTGTTGGCGTGTATGTGTAGAATATATCGATTGGAATGTAAATTCATAAAAACAAACCGCAGGTCAGTGAAGCTGTGCTGGAAACCGGAGATCTCAGTGCAAAGGGGGAGAGCGCGGAGAAGGAGACCGGCTCAGTGCTACAAAGCTGCCGAGCCGGGATGTTTACCGAGGATTTTTGGCTCACCAGGCTGAAGGGCTGAGAGAGAAAAGAAGAAAGGAAAGACGAAAGAGGAAGAAGATGGGGGGGGAAAAAAGATATTTGGCATTTCTGACTTTTCCTCAACAAACACCCCAGGGTCTAAGAGTCTCATTTAAATAAACAAAACCAAGGGGGTTGGATCAATTTGTGGACAATAAGCTTTGCCCCCGGGCCCCGTGCTCTGACAAGCTTCGAAAGTGGCGCCGGACTGTGTCTCCTTGAGTCAGAGGTAGAAATCCCATCCTTCAACAAGTTGTTGTGGAGCAACGTTCACAGGCTTCACTGGTGGCCTCCGCCGCCTCTGCACCACTTTGAAGTCGGTGGAAGCAGACGCGACTGCAAACAGGAAAATCTCCACGTGCTAAAATGGCCGTTTGCCTCAGAGAGTGTTGAAAAACAACAAAATAACAGCAGCTCTCGGCCGCGAGGAGCCGAGCTCGGCCTGAAACCGCCGCCTGGACCGAACCGCGGCAGATTCAGGAGAGTGAGTGGAGCACCTGTGGACTCCACCAGCCAGGTCCCTGTCCTGGAGCGCTCCAAAGGTCGTGACCTCCCTGCAGAGGTAAATGGGGGGGGGGGGGGGGGGGGTCTCGTGCTCTGACAACATTAGTGCAGCACAGTACAGCCAGTGTTCCTTAGTCCTTGTAGTTACCGCGTAAGGCCAACAGAGGGCGACCATGGCACAAAGAAACCCCACAAGTCAGTAGTTTTAAAATGTCAACAAGGATTGTAGGAAATCATCATTTCTGTAATTACTTAGCACTTAAAGCTTTTAAAAGTGTTTTGATTTGCATCAGGAGGATTGTTCCTGCTCCATGAGACAGACATTTAAATCTGAAACACTGCTGTGTTGACTGATTCCTACTGAAGCAGGTAATCTGAAAAACAAACACAGCAACAGGCAAATGAACATTTTCTAGTTCTGCAGGTTTTTTTTGGTGTTAATATAAGATGCTGAGGCAAATTGTGTAACGTTGTGAAATAGAGTGATGTTGATGAGAGGAGAGAAATTGTGATCGGTTATGATGATGACATGAAACGCTTTTATTTCCTAATAAAACGTGACTGATTACATCTGTGACATTGTGAAGATCAGTGGTCTGTGGACTGTGATGTGTGTGTGAGGCCACTAGAGACTGAACTGCTTCCACCAAAGACTTTGTTTTTCACCCAAAAGTAAAGTTGTAACCTAAAACCACCAAGGTTTGAATGCTTGATGATTGATTGTTACACTTAAAAATGTTTCTGTATATTGAGCTTTTCCTTTTATTTCCTTTCTTTTCATTTTAACCACTAATGTCCTGCACATTGTGTGTACTTTCATTTTTATGCATTTTTAACAGATACCTACTTATTATTATTATAATACCTTAACTTCTATTACAATAACAAATATTCTATACAAATTTAACAGCTGGTAAACATTTGTCAAATCATATTTCTCCTGTTAAAAAAGTGACATTACATTTACTCCTTTGTTCTTATAATGGATTCCTGAACTTGTTTTCTCTGCAGTGATGAAGTTTCCTCTCTGCATCTTATCTCCCCTTCATTGCACAGCCAGAGGTCACCCGGGGTCAGTGTCTGTTTGACACAGTGCTGCCATGTTGGATTTGACCACAGGATGAACACAGGAATGTTCCGAGCAGGTGAAACTGTCTGTTTCTGAAGATTTGCAGTGCTGTTGATTTTTAAAGGCCCATCCCAGGAATATGAAGTTCATGCTGTTTTCAGAGAAACCGAAGACTTTCATCATTATTATTCTGATAATCAGCGTTCGTTGATTATTCGGCAATTACCAAGTTTTTACGGATTAATAAACTGAACTTTTGAACCTTTAAAATGAGAATCAGATAATTGCTATTTTGCATTTTTTACCTCCGCCGAGGAAGTGGGTTTGTCTGTGTGTTGGCACAATTACTCGGAAACTACTTGATGGATTACCAACAAACTTGGTGGAAGGATGTGGTTTGGGTCGGGGAAGAACCCTTTCAATTTTGGTTCAGATCCAGATCAAGGGGGTAGTTCTTTTTTCAGTTACTTTAACATTGCGAGATTTTCAACATTTTCTTTGATTTCTCAGAGAATAATAATAAAAAAAAGTCTGTTCAGGGGACTGATATTCATGCTTGTGTGCAGTTTTGTGCAGATCCAAATTTTCTTAGGGGGACTGTTGGGTGAAGATGGAGGTTTGTGCTCTGCTTGGTAAAAAATATTTCTCCATGTCTATTCCGAGAGATTCTCTCTGCTCAAATCCCATTTCTTGTTAAATCCTGCAAGACTCAAATTGTAATTTTCTCTCATTCTTTTAAAGGTGTGTTATGGCACCCGTAGGAAAAAAGGAAGAATTCAGTGACAGTTTTATCTTTTTATTTAGCAACTCTATTTTCCCAAGGTGAGATCTGAGAACTATTGGCAGTGAAGTTGTCCTGAGTCAAGGGGCAGTTTATTGCTGGAGGTCAGAGAAAGTGCAGCCACGTTCACGCTGCACCACATTTCACACTCTTTCTTTTACTCTCCTAAACTGAACTAATATCCTTTTTGTTGTTAGTTCACATCTGATATAAGCAAAAAACAAGTTTTAATTTGTCTACGGCCATCCAATAAGATTCCGTATTGTTTTGTTCTTGTTTGATATCGACACTTTTGCAGGGGAGGTATACATTCTTCTTGAGATTGTATCAAGACTCTTAATTTCTTTGATCCCATGGCTTCCTGAAATGGCCGGCTTAAACATTGTTCTGCTGTTCTCCCTCGTCCCGCAGGAGACTTTCCATCCCGTCGCAGACACTGAACGAGCTAGTGTAAGCCCCTCTAAGTCACTTTTAGCTCCAGCGCCTCGGCTTGTATGAGCCAATTCATGCTGAATAAGATCATGTTAATCTGGGGTTTACAACGGGGACTAAGTAACTCGATTCTATCCTCTGTTAACCTGAAGTCGCTGCGACGGCCAACTGGACCCATGGCTGCAGGGTTTCTGTTGCTACTGTTCCCCGAGACAATGTGTTCATGTCTTCATCTCAAGTTCTCCTGTCGCTTTGTGCGGGTGAAAGGAGAAGATGAGGCAAATGCGCATGTACACGCAGCGTCCACAAAAGATCGGGGCTTCAGTTCCCACACAGTTTTGATTCAGTTTCCCTTTGTGCAACAAAAACGACAAATAAATTAATTTAGATGTTTTTTTACGACTTGAATAGAGGAGATGAGAATCTATTCAAATGTAAAATGAAAAAGAAGCGTTCTTGCTTTGCACTATTTGTAAATATGTTTTTTCTATCTTCTGTATATTAGCTGATACTGCTATTGATATACTTGTTTTTCATACCATACTTAAATACATTTTCTCAGGTAGAAATCTTGGAGAGAGAAGCCCCTTCAGCGTTTTATTGTACCGGAGTATGATGACAATAAAGATCTTTGACTCTGGAAATTTGAGTTAGTGCCGTGAGCAGAATGCAGTGTAATCAACGGCCACCAATGACTTTAACTATTTTCATTAATCTCCAATAAAGATATCAACACTGAACAATACCACAGTTCAATATTTTTTTTGAGCTGTGTCAGAAAACATTTAAGGGGAATTAGTTTTTCTTATATTCCCAGTTTTATGAGTTTGTGGAGCTTGAATTAATAACTGTCATCGTTTGACTTAAATCTGCAGTAATAATCTGTATTTATAAGATGAAGCTTCACAACCATGAAGGATTAAAAGCAACGATTCACTAAAGACGTGGCATTAGAGTCAGTCAGGACAACTGACGCTTCACCAAAGACATGAACTTCAGGTTTAAGCCACCTGTTTTGGCTGCGGTTTGACTTTTATCATCCCTCTAACTGCACAATGGGACCTTTTTAGTTGCAAACAACCCTGGAGTGTGTGTTATACTTTGGCAGCCGGGACAAGGAGTTTGATGTTGATGAAAAGCTGTCACCAGGAATCGTCAGATTCAGGCCGTGTCCTGTTTGTCGCTGTGGGAGTTTGGACTTATCAGCAACTGTCAGCATGGCGTGATGCATGGAAGGGCTCGTCCCGGAGAGGTTAAAGCACAAAAATCTATTGATTCAGTGAGTGAATGAATTTAACATTGATTAAAACAAATGTTATACAGTGTAGGAACGCCTTCACAATACACCAGTGTCTGGTTGAGTTTTGTTTCAATTATCTAAATACAAACAGTGATTTTCTTTGAAATAAAGGCAAGAAAAACCAGGGCAATGAAGAGGAAACTGCCACAAAAACTCAATCCTCAACAGAACATAAAAAAATCAATTAACTGCTGATGATCTCAATAAAAAAGCCTCTATAATCGTGCAGATAAGTGCTCGTTTATCAGTGATTTGATCAAGTGAAAGGTTTTTAAAGCAGATCTGTCGATATAACTGACACTAAACTCATTAAATGCAAGTTTCCCCCCATAAACAATTGAATTCAGGACGTCAAACATGCAAGGTTTCCTCTGTCTGAGTCCGTTTTCTACAGTGCATGTGTCCGTATCTGCGATTCCAACCTCTGCTGTCTTATCAAAGTTTCCAGACCAAACACAGATAATCATTTCGGATGTCATTTTGCAGCTCTTCACATATTCACACAAAAACTAATCCAC